>JAYESD010000004.1:142759049-143475774 GCA_036927565.1 Tuctoria greenei
ATGAACTATTGGGCAAAATCATAAATCATGAGATGATGGAGACGGAAGACCAATACGTCAAAGACCTAGCTGAGCTCACCTCCTCCAAAAAGAAGGAAGTTGCTCTCAAAGCAACTTGCAAGCCTAAAGGAAAGGAAACATGTGAAGCTCAAGACGAAGAAGATACAAGTGATGTGAGCACTGACCTAGATGATGAAGAGATGGTAGTCTTCATCAAGAAATTCAAACGCATGACGAAAAGAAGAAACGGCAGCAACTCAAATGAAGGGAAGAGCAAAGAAAAAGGAAAATCCAAGGCTCGACGTACCTGCTATAACTGTGGTGAGTACGATCACTTCATGGTTGATTGCACTTATGAAGAGAATAAGAGGAAGAAGGAAACGAAGCCTCAAGAAAAGAAGATCTTCGGAAAAAGGAGGCAGGCTCATAAAGCACATATTGGCAAGGAGTGGGACTCAAACGACGAGTCCTCCTCCGATGAAGAAGAGGAAATGGACACCATTGCCATCAAGAAGCCTACCAAGAGGTCTACACTCTTTCTGAACATGGGAGGACGGGAGACCCACATCACACTTGCCTTATGGCTAAAGAAGGCAAGAAAAAGGTTCGGCTTACTCCCCCTCGCTAAATTTCTCTATTGATGATTTTGACAGCTCTGGTGAAAATGAGGAGATGTTTAAGGGATTAAGTAAAATGCATTGAAGAAAATGAAAATGTTGTCGGATGAAATCTTTGAGAAGGAGGAGATTGTCAATCGAAAAGAAGATATGCTCATCTGTGAAAGGAAGAGGTATCAAGAGGTTGAGAAACTCCTTGAGCTTGAAAGAGAGAAGAGCAAGTCACTTGAGCATGAGCTAGCCTCACGTAAGGAAACATACTCAAAGCTAGAAGACTCACACGTTGCAATCAAGGATGAACTTGCTAACTTGTCAAAATTTAACAAGATTCTTGAAGTGCAAGTTGAGTCACTCAAGCAAAGTGACTCCTCCTCCTCCTCCTCCTCCAAAAGCTCACCTTCCAAAGGTGTAATTCTGACAACTATTGCAACTTGCACATGTTCCACTAAGAAAAATGTTGTCGAACCTGATTCTTCAATTTGTCATGATAAGCATTCTTCCCAAAGTGGCATCTTTGACAAGGAGAAGATCAAATATGCATGTAGTGCATATATGGTCACTAGACCTACTACATCAAAGATGGTCTTGGGTTTAACAAGAACAAACACATGTCCACTAATGTTCATGCTAAGAAGAAAATCATCTTTGTTAAGGGAACATCATGTGAATCTGACTTGCAAATACTATTTCACACTTTTGATGCTTCCTATGTACTTATGAAAGACAAGTTTGGACATGTATTTGCTAAATATGCAGGGCCATGCCACAAGAACTTAAAAGCTTGTGTGTGGGTGCCCAAGAAACTTGTGACTAACCTAAGAGGACCCAAGCAAGCTTGGGTACCTAAAACCAAGGAATGATTTTGTTTTGCAGGCCTACTCCTCTGGTGGATCAAAATGGGTGCTAGACAGCGGATGCACCAATCACATGACTAGAGAGAGGAATATGTTCGTGGAGTATGAGTGCAACGCAAATCCAAGTGAAGGGATATACTTTGTAGACAACGACCAAGGAAAGGTCCTTGGTAGCGGTAAAATTAAAATCTCTTCTCAACATACTCTCTCGAATGTTTTACATGTAGATTCTTTAAATTATAACCTTTTGTCCATATCTCAGCTATGCAACAAACGTTATAACTTTTTATTCACTAATGAGGGTGTGACCGTTTCTAGAAGAAGCGATGGCTCGATTGCATTCAAGGGAATGTTGAAGGGAAAGCTTTATCTTGTTGACTTCAACAAAGATAAAGTTAAACTCAACACTTGCTTGGTTGCTAAAACTAACATGGGATGGCTGTGGCATAGACGGCTAACCTATGTTGGGATGAGATATCTGCAGAAACTTCTAAAAGGTGGTCACATCCGAGGTTTAAAGGATGTTGTTTTTGAGAAATACACACTGTGTAGTGCTTGCTAGGTGGGAAAACAAGTTGGAGCACTGCACCCCGCCAAGAACGTGATGACTACCACAAGACCACTAGAACATCTTCACATGGACCTTTTTGGTCCAATTGCTTATATAAGCATCGACAATAACAAATATGGTTTAGTTATTGTTGATGATTTTTCAAGACTCACCTGTGTATTTTTCTTGTATGATAAATTAGAAACTCAAGGAATCCTCAAGAAATTCCTGAAAATAGCTCACAACAAATTCTCATCAACTGTGAATAACATTAGAAGTGACAACGGGAAAGAATTCAAGAATACACAAGTTGAGTAGTACCTAGATGAACAAGGAATAAAGCACGATTTTTTGGCACCCTACTCCTCTCAACAAAATGGGGTGGCCGAAAGGAAAAACAGAAGACTAATTGAGATGGCGAGGACAATGTTGGATGAATACAAGACATCGAACCGGTTTTGGGCTGAAGCGGTGAACACCGCTTGTCATGCCACAAACCGGTTGCATCTTCACCAACTCTTGAAGAAAACGCCATATGAGCTTCTCAACGGAAACAAAGCAACTGTTTCATATTTTGAGGTATTTGGTCGCAAATGTTTTATCCTGAACAAGAAACCGAGGACTTCGAAGTTCGCTTCGAAATCTCATGAAGTGTTATTGCTCAGTTATGACTCGAATGCCTACGCCTATCGTGTCTTCAACAAAATCTCTGGCCTTGTTGAGGTAGCACGTGACGTAGTGCTCGATGAAACTAACGGCTCCCAAGTGGAGCAAGTTGATAAGTGTGTGCTAGATCAAGAAGAAGCCCCATGTCATGTGTTGAGGAGGATGGCACTTGGTGATATTCGACCTCAAGAGCAACCACAAGATGAACCTCAACAGGAAAGCAATGATCAAGGGGGAGCTCATGCACAAGATCAAGATAAGGAAGATCAAGAAGATCAACATAACCACAAAAGCAATGATCTAGAGGGAGACAATGAATATGAAGACAATGAAGAACAAGCAACTTCACAAGTCCCTCACCCATGAGTACATCAGAGTGTACAAAGAGATCATCTCGTCAGCAACATCATTGGAGACATTGCTAAGGGAGTAACTACTAGATCTCGCGTAGCTAATTTTTGTGAATATTACTCTTTTGTTTTTTTCTGGAACCATATAGGGTAGAAGAAGTATTAAAGGATCCAGATTGGGTGATTGCAATGCAAGAGGAGTTGAACAACTTCAAGAGAAATGAAGTGTGAGAACTGGTGGAAAAAACAAAGGCAAACATCATTGGAACCAAATGGGTCTTTTGGAACAAACAAGATGAATATGGGGTGGTAAAGAGAAATAAAGCGAGACTTGTGGCTAAAGGTTGCTAACAAGTCGAAGGTTTCGACTTCGACGAAACTTTTGCTCCTGTAGCTAGACTTGACTCCATTCGTATTTTATTGGCATATGCTACTCACCATAATTTCAAGTTGTATAAAATGGACGTCAAAAGTGCCTTCCTCAACAAACCAATTAAGGATGAAGTGTATGTAGAGTATCCACCATGATTTAAAGATCAAGAGCACCCCAACCATGTTTATAAACCGCATAAGGGTCTCTATGGCCTCGAACAAGCTCCTTGAGCATGGTATGAGTGCTTTAGAGATTTCCTGACTCGAAATAGTTTTAAAATTGGAAAAGCTGATTATACTCTATTCACAAAACACTTCGAGGATCATCTATTTTATGTCAAATCTATGTTGATGATATCATCTTTGGATCTACTAATAAGTCATTTTATGAAGAGTTCAGCAATATTATGATAGATAGGTTTGAGATGTCGATGATCGGCAAATTGAAGTTCTTCTTGGGATTCCAAGTGAAGCAACTAAGAGAGGGCACGTACATAAGCCAAACCAATTACACGCAGGACATCCTCAAGAAGTTCAATATGGACAAGGCCAAGCCCATCAAGACACCCATGGCAACTAACGAACATCTTGATCTCAATGAAGATGGTCCAAATGTGGATCAAAAGGTACATCTGTCCATGATTGGCTCATTACTCTATTTATGTGCATCTAGGCCAGATAATATGCTTAGTGTGTGTATGTGTGCAAGGTTTTGAGCTACACCTAAAGTGTGCCATTTAATAGCTGTAAAAAGAATCCTAAGATACCTTGTGCACACACCCAACTTGGGCCTCTGGTATCCCAAGGATCCAAGTTTAACTTGATAGGTTATTCTGATGTCGACTATGTAGGATGCAAAGTCGATAGAAAGAGCATGTCGGGGACTTGTCAATTCCTTGCCAGACCCCAAGTTTCATGGTCATCTAAAAAGCAAAATTCCATTGCTCTTTCCATAGCCGAAGCGGAGTATGTTGCAGCCGGTAATTGTTGTACACAACTACTCTAGATGCGACAAACTCTAAGGGACTATGGTTACAATTTGAACCATATTACACTCCTATGTGATAATGAGAGTGCTATAAAAATTGCACACAACCTAGTAGAGCACTCAAGAACTAAGCACATAGATATTCGTCACCATCTTCTAAGAGATCATTCATTAAAAGTTGACATAGTAATCTCACATGTTAGGACTAAAAAGCAACTTAGACATTTTCACCAAGCCACTAGATGAAAAGAGGTTTTGCGAGCTAAGAAACGAGCTAATTATACTTGACTCTAGAAATGTGGCATGAAGCATTGCATACCTGAATGTGATTTCAATGTTTACTCACTTTTGCAAAAATTTGTCTCTTTTCTCAATTTTCTCTTGAAAACTATTTAAATTAGTGAATCTTGGTGAATTATGGCCATTGTATTATTGTTGATTGCTTACTGGTCATGTTCATCAAGATTATTTATGAAATAATGTCCTTTAGATCACTATTAGATCAAACAACCAAAATCTACTTGTTTCAATTAAGTTTTGTCCCGCTGACACCGGATTTGTCTAACGTCAGCACTGGACTAGTCCGTTGACAATAACTAGTCCAGCGTTAGTACGACACACCGGACTAGACTAGTCCAAATTTGTCGGGGTTAACCCTAATCCGCCGCCAGGAGCTCATCTTCAACCTTTCACAATCTCCTTTGCATTCTCTCTCCTCCTCCGTGAGCTCCAAAGGCGATTTCCACTTCTATCCATCAAAAAATGTGGATTTCTCCAAGGGAAATCTCCTCCTCGGCGCGAAGCTTGTCCACCCCGGACTAATACGGCCCCCACTCCGCTCCTTCAATGCGAATCTTCAACTTTTCGGTAAAATTTCTCTCCAACCCTAGCTCTCAACTCTCCTTTATTCTTGCTTAGATTACTTGTCTCCTAGGGCATGAATTACTCTTATAGATGAATTCCTACTGTTTCCTAGTCTTTGTGAGTCGATTTGAGCTAGATTTTTTGAAAATAGGAAGTTAGAGTTCTTATGCTAGACTGGACTAGTCCGGTGTTCAAGTGCGGAAAAGTCTGGTACACCAGATAAGTCCGCCATCTGAAAACAGACAAGTCCGATATCTTAATATTTGAACTTCTAAATTCTTATTTTCACATAGTCTCAAATCAATACTTATCTAATCCCTGAACCTCCTTGTTAGGCACGATGTCTCCAGGTTCAGAGGACAATTCCTTTCACTATGATGAAGAGGTAGAGCGTGCTTGAGTGCATAGAGCCAAGGAGAGGGTGATGATGAAAAGGCATGATATCATTGTTCACTCCCCTCCTTCTGATGACACCCTTCCTAAGAGAAGAAGAGTGGTAGTGAAGAAAGCACATGGCAAGGATGCTGTTGGGAGTTCATCAGGGCCCAAGATAACTCTCAACAAGGGCAAAGAACTTGCTAGTGGTCTTATTGGCCCTTTGAAGATGAATGCTCCTACTCACTGCAATTGACGGCCATCTAGTGGTGATTTCACTGGCAAAGGGGGTGATCTGGCTGATAAATTCAGAAAGGTAGAGGTCTATGATCAGCCTAAACAGTCAGCTGATCTCAAATTCTAGAGCAATTTCCATGCTGACTACTATGAGCAAGTGTATCTGAAGATGAGGAACCCAGTTATTGAGAGTTAATGGGTCGACATCACTTACCTCCAGTCCAAGAGATGCCAACCCAACAAGAGGTGTTGGAAGCTTTGGAGCTTCATGGACTGAAGGATCTTGTTTCATTCCAGTGGGACTGGAACATTGAGGTCGTCACTCAATTCTACTCCACTCTTTGCTTTTCTCGTGATGACAGAGACAAAATGGCCTGGATGACACATGGAGCAAAGTACAATGTCACATATGAAGAGTTTGCTAGGATCCTTCACCTGGAAGATTCTTTGGAGAATGACATTATTATTCACAACCTAAAGCCTCTAGAGAAATATCAGCTTGACTTTCTCTATGATACTAAGATGCCATTCAAGTCTCCAACCACAAAGTACCTAAAGCTCTTCTTTGTTGTTTTAAACAGAGTCCTGAGGAAGACCATAGCTCCCAAGGAGGGAGATGCAGGGACCATCCAGGGGACCCTCAGGACATTGATGAAGGCCATCAGCAAGAAACGAACTTTCAATGTCTTTGAGTACATGTACAACGACATTGTGAACATCTCTATCACTCCTAACAGGTCCTGTGGCTATGCACCCTACATCGTGTATATGATTGAGAAGGTGACAGGACATGAATTATTCATGGATGTGCCTCATACTAGACTTAGGCCCCAGATGCCTACTATCTACTCTGTTCCCTCTGCTCCTACCTCAGCTACAGAGGAAAGAAGATCTAAGAGGGTTCAAGAAGGCACAAGATTTGAGGTTGCTGTTCCTGCTCCTCCACCTTATAGAGGATCTTCCAGTGGAATACTAATGATGCTCTCATCCATCTTATCTTCTTGTCGCAAAGTGGAAATCAAGCAACATAAGGACAGTCTGGCCAGAAAGAAGCCAGTGGGGTCACCTCAGATCTCAGAAGACTCTGAAGAAGACATCACAGAGATGGCACCTCTAACTGAGCAAGAAATGGCCTCATTTGGACTGGCTGGTACCTCTCCTCCTCCTCCTCCTCCTTCTCAAGCACCTTAAGATAAAGAAGATGATACATAGAGGACTGAGAGTGAGGGAGGCAGTGGCAATGAGTGATTCCACTCAAATTTTCCCTTTTTGGTTCCTTAAAGCCAAAGGGGGAGAGATTGAGACTAGTTGTCTATTTTGTAGCTATTAAGCCATTAAGGACTTGTGATCAAGGACATGTACTCGATTTCAAACTATTGTAACGTATTTTGGATGTGCTTAATTTACTTAATGTGTGATGCTTAGTTAATGTTAATGTGATGATTGTTGCTATAACTGTTAAGTTCCTATGTATTGCTCATCACATCTTTTTAGTCACACACTTGTTAGGCACCCCACCATAAAGAGTGCATATACGTGAGAAGTTTTTGTTACTCATTTATTGTTCTCATATATGAACACTTTATGAAAATCAATCTTTACTCTTAATTGTGAAATCTCAATTGGTTGTCATCAATCACCAAAAAGGGGGAGATTGAAAGTGCATCTAGGCAACCCCCTTGTGGGTTTTGGACGATTGATGACAAACAAATGAGATCCTAATGAACTTGTTGAGATGACTCCAGGTCAATTTAAAAGAGATAGTTTGGTGCACTCAAAAAGTTGAAAAAGAAGTGGTGTAGAAAAAGAGAAAGTCCCAACTGATGACTGAAGCGCAAAGAAGATTTAAATATATAGGATGTGCGTTAGAGACACATCCCAAGAGTTCAAATCTTTGCTTAGGGATAAGGGCTTAAAATCAGCAAAACAATTCACTGAGCACCGGACTAGTCCATTCATGGACCAGACTAGTCCGTTCAACTCAATGTTGTCAAAATACACTATGCACTAGACTAGTCCGACCATGGACCGGACTAGTCCGATAAACTTTCTGGAACCACTTTTCACAGTGCAAAGGACTAGTCCAATCTTGGACTGGACTAGTCTATTCAAGTATCTGTAAACCCTTCTACTAGACTCCAGAGAAGTTCGTCCATAGGACCGGACTGGTCCGTTGAACTCTCTGATGTTCAACAACACATAGCACCGAACAAGTCTGCTCTTGGATCAGACGAGTCCGTTCAACTCTCTGGAGTTCAATTTCACTTGCCACTGGACATGTCGGACACCTAGCAGACTAGTCCGGTATGCGTCACACAATTAGGGTTTCTAGTGTGCTGCACATTTCATGCCGACTTTCACACAACACACTAGACAAGTCCGGTCCCCAGTACGTACTAATCCGATCGTCAGGATCCCTAACGGTAACAACTTTGGAAATACTATAAATAGGAGATCAACGACCCCACAATCATAACTTTCGATTCCTACTATCAAACACAGAAACCCTAGAGCCGCCACCTGTCCCAAGAGCACAAAAAACACATCTCCCCATGCATCTAAAGTCCCAAAAGGTGAAAATCAATTGAGTATTTAGATTTGGGGTTAGGAGATCGTTGTTCACACGTTGTTGAGCTCTTGGGGTTTGATCTTTTTACACTCATGCTCTTACTTGTATTCTTTTCGAGTGTATTTGATCATCTTTTCATTGTAATACTTGTGGGAGCCCTCAACGTGTGAGGTTGCCCCATAAACTCGGTGATTACCAATGATAGTGGAATCAAGTCAGCCTTGTGTGGTGACTTAACGAGAGAAAGAGTTTGAAGAGACCCGGCTCTGTGTGGGCTTCCTCAACGAGGAGTAGATCTCTTTGGTGGGATCGAACCTCGGTAAAAATATGTGTTCCACATGCTTCTTTGTTTTTGCATCTTCATTGATTAGGGCACATAGTTGATCAATATTATAACTTGAATTGTAAATTGCTTTTCATGTGTAACTTCAAAATATTGATTGATAATGCAAGTGATCTCATCAGTTGTTCACATTTTTGCTGCTTTAAAATTTAATTCGTGAATCATAACTTAATCAACTCGACACATATTCTGCACACCGGACTAGTCCGCACCAACAACCGGACAAGTCCGGTCTATCAAGAATTTGACCATTTGATTAAGTGTGCAGGAAATTTTCAAAGCATATTCACCCCCTTCTAGGCCACATTCAATATATATATAGTTTGAGGCTCGTTGATCATATGTTTGGGGCGTAGCATATATGCATGGACAACTATAACATGCATGTGAGAGAGACGTCGATGATCATGTATGATGACGTTACGCGTGTTTTCTCTCTTCTTGTTGAAAGATCGTCATGTTTGAGGCTTGTTGATCATATTTGGGGCGTAGCAAGCATGGACAAGTAACATTCACTTGAAAACCTCGCGATCATGTTTGACGACAACATTACGTTTTCTCTGTTTTTTGTTGAAAAATCATCATATATATATATATATGTGACGATTAACATGATATATATATATATATATATATATATAGTTTGAGGCTCTTGATCATATGTTTGGGGCGTAGCATATATGCATAGACAACTATAACATGCAAGTGAGAGAGACGTTGATGATCATGTATGATGACATTACACGTGTTTTCTCCCTTTTTATTGAAATATCATCATGTTTGAGGCTCGTTGATCATGTTTGGGGCATAGCAAGCATGGACAAGTAACAACATGCACTTGAAAACCTCGCGCGATCATGTTTGATGACAACATTACGTGCGTGTGTTTTCTTTTTGTTAAAAGATCATCATATATATATATGTCTATATATATATATATATATATATATATATATATATATATATATATATATATATATATATATATATATATATATATATATATATATATATATATATATATATGCTTGTTGATCACGTGCTGATTATTAGTTGCCACATCAGAAGAGCTTGTTTGGCTCATGGACAAGGAAAATTCTTTGTACGTAGTACTAAGTATAAGTTGGTCGGCGTTGCTGTTTGTACGCGAAGGATGCGGCCAGGTAGTTGCTCTTGCAGGTGTATGCTAATTACGTGAGTGTTTGGTCGGTTCATGTGGTTAGTCCACGATGCACCCTAAACCCGGTGTTGAGGCTGTGTATGTGCGTACACTAGTGACATGTGACAAAGTGCTCAGTCAATTGCGTTTGGTTTGACGTCAAAGTTGGATTGGATATAGGATCACTCATTTCTTTATGTATTGGATCGTCCAAATTAACGTTTGGTTGGATGGACTGGACAATCCAATCTTTTGTTTGGTAGGTTGGATGAAACTTGGGTGGATTATTGAATCATCTAAGTTGATAATTTCATAATATTAATTATTTATATACTAATTATCATATTACTAGCAAATATTAATCCAAGTCAATCCAATCCAAGACAAGCAACCAAACACCGATCTTTTTGGTCGTGTCATGCTCGTGCGCATGATGGATCGTGCATGCCGAGCGCTGAGTCATTCAGATCGCTGAGCAAATTTTGGACGTGGAGTTCGTGTGCTCCAAGCCTATAAAAGGTGATGTACTCATTTGTTGAAATGACAGTACGAATAATATAAAAGCAGTGTTCGTCGCTGGCCTTGTTAATTGTCAAACTGAGAGAGTATTTTTTGTCTCCTCTGTTATAGTTCGCTCACCCATTCATCATTAGTTCTAACAGTTCGTCGGCTTTTCCATGCATGGGTCGCTTCACACTTTGAAACGATGTTCATCAATTGTTCGACTATTGCCTCGTGCTCGTGCACGCTGCAAGATACGGGGCATTGGCGTATGTGGCAATCATCAGGGCAGGGTGGCACAGTCGCGGGAACCATGGAGTGCGCCCTTGGTTGTATCGCTATAAGATTTGGAGCATGAACGTACGTGGCAACCATCTGGATGTATAGAGTAGGTGCCCTGCCGCAGGAATTTGATTCCTGCACCAAGGGGTTAAAGCTTACTGTAAAGCTTACTTGACTGTAAATATAGAGTAGATTACTGGAAGCAAGAGTAAGTGTCCAGAGTCAAATGCTAGATGTATAGAGCATATACTGGAAGTATAGAAGGATATAGACATAGAGTAAGTTTTAGAGGAAACCCTTGCGGACGGTCTCAAAGGCAGGCCTTGCTCTGGGCCTAGGCGGGAGGGGCTACCGCCTAGGGCCAGGCCGGGGGGGGGGGGCACGATGACAGCTGTTAAAGAGAAAAGAAATAAAAGTAATTAGTATTTGCATCATCCGTATGCGATGTACAATTACACGGTCTAGCTTTTTATTTTTGTAATTTTTTTGAAATACAATACTATGACCTAATGTGTTTAATATTTATTAGATATAATATTACTAATGTGTTAATTTTTTGTAAACGATTTTTTCGATAAAAGGAGGAGTTTTTTATAATGCGTACTCTAGGACACATTGTTCATGATCATAAAAGACATTTTTCATTAACATAAAAACAACATATATTACAAACAAGAAAAAAACACATAGAAAACAAAAGAAAAACTACTACTAATCCTACTCTACTCGGAGGAGGACTTGTCCACCTCCTCCGCCGCCGCCTCTGCATCCACCGGCGGCGCCTCCTCCTCCGTCGCTGCATCCGCCAGCGGCGCCTCCGCCTCCGCCGCAACTGGCGGCAGCGCATCCTCAAACACCAGACAAAACTTCTGGTTGACGATGTTCACCAGTTGCTCGCGAAACTCCACCCCAGCCTCCTCACCGATCGTCTCGTAGAGGCAGTCCAGACGAGCGGCCACAAATCCTAACCCGAAGATGTAGTAGCCGGCGGAGTCCATGCTGGTGTGGTGGGGAAGGATACCAAGTCCTAGATGACGACAGGAGCGAGATGTATTGTCAAATACATCATGTGCCATTGTGTCAAGTGCTCTTGCTTGCATGGCGGCGAACATGTCGTTGGTGAGCACCTTAAGCTCACCCTCAAGTTTGGCGATGCGTTTCTCGAAGAGGCGGATAGTCTCATCATAGTCGGACGAAGGAGGTGTGGGCGCCGCAGGAGGAGACAGGGGTGGAGGAGGTGCATGCGTGCCTCCAGTTCAATCGGCATTGGCGGCGACGAAAATGGAGAAGGAGGTTCGGAGGACATCGATGCCTGGAGCGCTTCAGTGCGAGGCTACTCATTTGTGCGGCGACGGAGGTGCGAACTAAGAGAGAGAGGTGGTCGACTGTGGTGCGGTGGAGAAGCAAGAGGAGAAGTTTTGAAGCTAAGATCGATCGAGAGGTGCGGCAGAGAAGAGGACAGTGTGCCTTTATAGCGGGTCGTCATCTAAGCGCGCGAGTGGAGATCAAAGTAGGCCTCCAGAACTGTGCTTTTGAATCGACGATCGGAGTTACTCCAAACCACGGTTTGCCTCCTCTCGAAACAGCTCGACACGTCCCATCGACCAGTTTTTTAATTTGACATGCAAAGGGCTAAGGGTATGCAATGGCCCACCTAGCATACTTTGTAGGTCCGTCCCGCGATGTTCGTAACAGTTCGTGGGAACGATTTCAACGAGGTGCAGAAGTTTTATGTGAACGCGCGTGGCAATCGACCGAGAGTCCATATCTTTTTTTTTGAAGGATCCGACCATTGCCGACCGAGAGTCCATATCGAACCGATGATAATTGTCGTGATCATATATGATGGTGGACATGAATATAATGCATGTGAAAGAGACTCATGATCAAGCATGTTTGATCATGTGTTGAGGATTTTTGTGCCCCCTTGTTGAGCATCATGTTAATTTGATGATGTTGAGGATCGGATGTTGCGTACGTGTTTTCACAAGTGTGTTCATATGTTCCTAAAATCAGAATATGTAGCGGCTAGCGGCTACGGCTGTCGTTTCTTTTAAAGACGACTACAGCGATACATCGCAGCATGCGATCAATTAATCTGATGAACCACATACATAGTGAGAGTTGTGTGCTTATTAGATGGTAGTACACATTCTATCCTCTTACCCTCGAAGGAACATTCTTCCTGTCAAATTTGTTATCTCTATTGATGACATGACAATATTCTTCATTAGTGTGGTAGATAAACTGCCATATAGGTTGAGAGCATACACATGCATGGTAGAGAATATGATAAATATAGAAATATATATACATGGTAGGAAATATTTTATTCTTGGAATACATGTTTTGGGCGTAGCATGCATATGGACGTCTAGCATCCATGTGAAAGACCTCGATCATGTTTGATGACGTTACGTGTTTTCTCTTTTTGTTGAGGGATCGTCATGTTTGAGGCTCATTAATCATGTTTAGATCGTAGCATGCATGGACAACTAACATGCATGTGAAAGACCTCGATGCATGTGAAAAAACATGCATGTTTTTAAAAGCCCTCACCTCGTCCTGCACTGCTGATCTAACAGACAGTGGCGGCACGAAGGCCGAAGGCAATGCGCCAAGATGGCGGCACGCCGAGGCGACGGCGAGGCGGAGGCCAGACCAATGGCGTGTGGCGCCGACCTTTTGGCTCGTAGTTTGCAGCCACACGGTGGAATGTACGCGGGCAGGGCATGGCTCATGGTGGCGTGTGGAGCTTGGGGCGGCAGCGCTTGAAGCTCGCAGAGGCAGCGGCGCCGCCAGCCGAACTGCTGGAAGAAGGGTGAAATAAGTTTCATACTTATTCAAAATTATTAATATGTACTCCCTCCATATCCCAAATTACTTGTCGCTCTATAATTAATTAGTTCATTTTTGAACTAAAGAGAGTGACAAGTAATTTTGGATGGAGGGAGCTAGTAGTTGTGATTTCGTACTTGTAAGGACTATGTTAATTTGTAATTGCTTAAACTATAAAATTTATGGTTAACGATTAATTGCAAAATAAGTGACCAATGATAGTAATTATTACCTTCTAATGATCTGTTACCTAAAATCTTCTCAAATTTCAGACACATGACAAATAGAAGCCAGCTAACTCTTCCATCACAAACACTATTTTTTTTTGAACAATCATCACATAAACTACTTAAACGTTAACTTAAATGCCAAGACATTGGCGGTGAAATCCTCTGCCCAACAGTTATTACTGCAGCTAACATGTGGACCCGATAACAGTGGGTCACACATCTGATATGAACCCAAGATATAGTGTTTTCTCAAGAAAAAAATAATTTTATGAGAGATTGAGCGCTGCACCTGCGAATTCCATGCTGGGATGATCGACGGCAGCCGATCGGCAAACTCAGTGGTTAGATCAGTAGTCGTCGGAGAGCAGCTTGCGGCCGACCTCGAAGGAGATGAAGGCAACGATGCAGACATAGTTGATCTGCTCGCCGGAGAGATTGTACGCATCCCAGTGGCTCGTCCTCACCCGGTAAGGCTTCTCCATGTTGGCGCCCATCACGACGCTCACAATGTTCTTCAGCCTCGCAGCGGAGGCTCGGACAATCCATCTCCTCCGCCACGAGCTTGGCCAGGTCCACCGTTTTGACCACCATCAGCTGCCAGCCCTTCCAAAGTTGGTCGGCGCCACCCTCCACGCGCACGCTGACAAAGTGGTACTCGGAATCGCTGATGAAATCTTCCAGCTCGTCGAGAAAGTAGTCAGCGTGGATGACCTGGAAGATAAGGCAGCAGCGGCCGACACGGAGCTGTAGAACGGCGACGGGGCTTTAATCGGGGGGGGGGGGGGGGGGGGGGTAGCTGGGGCGCCACTCGACGTCGAGCCCGACGATGAGCTTGTGAAGGCTCTAACGATGGACGCAGAGGACCTCGTTGAGCCAGTCCTCAACAGCCTTGCCAGAGGATTTCACGGTGGTGGTGATCACGTCATCCTCGAATGTCATGTTGTACACCTGAGTCCTCGCCATTGGGTCCTCTCTCCTTGTCGTCCCTACGGTTGCCGTCTGCGTTGGCATGGCGCAACTTCTCTCTTGTTCAAACCTTCGTCTATACCTTTAGTTTTGATGGATATATAGCTGATGCTGTTACGATATGAGCGGAGGAGTTTGCGAATTTGACGGGCCCGAGCCCCGAGTAAAGAAAGTAATGAAGATTTTTGAATCTGATATACTCTTTTTTTAATTCTTATCGTTTTGACCACAAATTGCATTGTCTCAACCAAACACCACGTACAACAATAACTTTTCTCAGGGGGCACCCACTGGGTATGCCGGGTGGGCCACGGGATACCTTGGGTCCAGCCACCAGAGAGTAGCTAAAATCAGAACATGTAGCGCCTAGCGCCTACGGCTGTCGTTTCTTCGAAAGGACAAGTACAACTTGTTGGAAATTGTATTTTACATGGCATGCGATTAATTTGATGAACCATTAAAAAATCAGGCTCCAAAAGGAACAGAGGGCTCCTGTTGATCTTAATGGCGCCTAGAGCGAGCGGTGATCCGGGGGGTGCTGCGGGCCAGAAGTGATGCACTGGAAAGAAGTGAAAAGTGCTCCAAAAATGATCGTGAATGGAGTTGATGCTATTTTGCTATGCTGCTTCTAGGACCTGTGGTCTGTTACGTTTAGCTTTGTTAATCTGGGCTAAAGTTGATACTCCAAAAACAGTTCTAGTGTCTTTTGCAGTTTACTACGTACTTTCTGGATCTCCAGCTCAGTAGAGTTGTAAGCGGAAATGTATTCCATTCTAAAAAAATATAAGAGATAAATAGTCCACTAGTTTATCGTTAGAACAGTAACATTAGAACTATTTTTGCGCACCAATGAACAGAGAAATAAAGTTCATTACCTTAAGATAACATATTACAAACAAGACAAAAGAGAAACACAAACTAAAATCAAGAAAAGAAAAACAAAGAATCCTCCTCCTCCTCCTTCTTCTTGGGCTCCTGTGTGTCATGCCGAAGACATAGTGGCCCATTGTCCCCATTCCACCAGTATGCTCCGGAAGGGGACCAAGCCCAAGGTGGTGCATGGAGCACGATGTATTGTCAAATACATCGCGCGCCATCTTCCGGAGAGCCCACTCCATGTCGTCCGTGGAGTCCGGTCGCGGACGCTTCCGCTTGGCGTCCTTCGGCGGGCTTGGCGGCGGTGTTTTCTTGTTAGCCATGGTGTTCTTGATGCAGTTTTGGGAAGAGAGGAAGAGTGGCTGTGCGGAGACGATGATGGCGTGCCCGGTTGATCTTATAGCGTAGTAGCAGCCTGGTGGTTTGTCTCTCGACGCACGCAATAGTGGTGATGGGATGCATAGCGGTTCGAATTGAATTCAAAGATGTGCATGCGCTGTGCGCGTCTAAGGCGCCTCAATAACTGGCGCACGCGTAAGCTCAGTGCGCCCAGTCGCATCAGCAGCCTGTACAAATGGCTACCGCTTTAAGGACCAAACCTAGCTTATGCGGCAAATGGCTACATATAATACTTCCTCCGCCCCAACTCAACCCTATTTCTAGTTTTGGTCAAACTTACCTTGGAACAATGATTTATATGGAATTTATTAACTTCAATAACACTAACTTCAATAACATGTAGATTGTATATTATGGAAATATTTTTCATGGTGAATCTAAAAGTACAATTCATGTATTGTTAAAATAGATAAAAATTACGTAAATCATTGGTCAAAGATAGATTTGACCAAACCAAAAAATAGAGTTGACATGGGATGCATGACGGTGGTTAAGGTGCACCGGCACAGCCGGACTGTACGTGTATCCGGCCAGCCCTGTAGCTTCGTTTTATATTTTATTCGCTAGGCTTAAAAGTTTGCTCTTCCTCTCCGTTTTCTTTGTTTTATCTTCCCTAGGCTTAAAAGTTTATATTTTACAATATTTTTACATATGTAATATGACATAGGATATATCACTTGATAGTTTTGCAAAAAGTCATGGAGGAGTAATATGTATATCCTATGCAGCCTCGTAAATCCACCCCAATTATTAGCTAGTTATTTTTTAAGAAGATAAAAGTTATTATCTTTTTCTAAGTGAGGTGGCCGGGGTAGATGAGATGGCATAATAGCTTATGTGGCATGCCAATGTGGATGTCCAACTCAGAATAAGGATATGTACGTACGTATTGTTGTCATCTATGATATGTACGTACATATGATTAACTAAACTATATAATTCTATTAAAAATGTTTTATGGGATACAATTTTTATATATGATAGCAACAAATAATGTGCAACATTGTCCACCTTCCTACTCCATTAGTTGTGAATCCTAAATTTAGTAGACTCTATTGTATATACATGAATTCTGGGCTCGACTTGAGATCGACTCGGTGTTTAATTAAACTCAAGCTTAGAAAGACAAGCTCGCCCGAGCTCAACTTGTTGATAGCCCTAGATGCAATTAATTGGGGCGATCGAAGGCGGCCAACGCAAACCTACAGAACGACAACGGGGTTCTAGTCGACGGAGTAGCTGGGGTGCCACTCGACGTCGAGCCCGACAATGAGCTTGTCAAGGCGCCGATGGTTGACGGAGAGGACCTCGTCGAGTTAGTCCTCCACAGCCTCGCCGAAGGATGTCACAGTGGTGGTGATCACGTTGTCCTCGAACGTCACATTGTGAGTCTCCGCCATTGGGTCCAGTCCTTGTCATCCCTACAGTTGTTATCTACAGCTGCGCGGCGCAACTTTTCTCTTGTGCAAAACCTTCTTCTACACCTCTAGTTTGGATTTTGAAAACGGGCGTTGATATATAACTGATGCAGTTACGATATGAGTGGAGGGGTTTCCGAATTTGATGGGTCCGAGCCCCGAGTAAAGAAAGTAATGATGATTTTTGAACTGATATACTCCTATTTTTTAATTCTTATTGTTATGACCACAAGTTGCATTGTCTCAACCAAACACCACGTACAACAACAACTTTTCTCAGGGGCGCACCCATTGGGTATGTTGGGTGGGCCACGACATACCCTGGGTCCAGCCACCAAAGAGTAGCTAGTGTGAATGCATGTTGGAGAGATCAGCGGAATCGGGAACCGGCCAATTAGGATGGAAGTCGACAGTCTCACAGCTCATGGATCAAAATGCGCGCCATCCTTTTTCTTCTTCCTTTTTTCTATGCATGAACCAAGATACTGCTAAGTTCTATCTTTACCGGCACACATACTATCCGGGTGTGCCAGTGTACCTTAACCCCCATCTTGCATCCCCGTTGGTGGTTGGGAAGAGCCTTGCATGTCTACCATTCTTGTCCTCCAACTCGGTTTCTGATGATGCAAGCGGTTCACCACCACACAAACCAGCAAAACCTCGTTGTTGAGCGGCATGCAAGTTTCTTGATGAGAAACTGACTGCGGGGGCGGCCCCCGGCATGCATGTTTGATAGGAAGAACGGCCCCTCGAGGGGTTGAGGATAAAAGGTATATCATCGTCTAGGCAACTAGCCGGAGGATCGAACAAAGCTACATGACTGGCCGGGTACACGTACAGTCCAGGTGTGCCTGTGTACCTTAACCCCCATCGTGCGTCCTCGATGGTGGTTGGGAAGAGCTAGTATTGCAGGTATGCTCTGATTCCTGTCCTCCAACTCCATATAGGTTCGCGATGATGCACGCGGTTCTCCCACCAACAAGCCAGCAATTCCTGTCATACATGCATGTCGGGGGCGCACCCGCAGTGAGTTTCTCATCAAGAAACTTGCATACCGCTCATCATCGAGGCTTTGCTGGTAGGATTTTCCTCGAGGGTTTCAGGATAAAAGGTATATCATACCATCGTCTAGGCAGCCAGATGGAGGTTTGAACGAAGCTACACGAAACTACAAGAAGCTGCCTAGATGGCTGCCTACACAAAGCTACACGATGCTTAGTTCAAACTTACGGCTGGCCGCCTAGATATGGTATACCTTTTATCGTCAAACCCTCAAGGGATCATCCTTTCTGTTAAACATGCATGCCAGGGGCAACCCCACAGTCAGTTTCTCATCAAGAAACTTGCATGCTGCTCAGCACCAAGGCTTTGCTGGTTTGTCTGGTGGGGAACCGCCTACATCATCGAAAGCCTAGATGGAGTTGGTGGCCAGGAATTAGAGCATACCTAGAAGGCTCTTCCCAACCACCACCGGGGACACAGGACGGGGGTTAAGGTACACCATCACACTCGGACCGTACGTGTACCCGGCCAGCCGTGTATCTTCCTTTGAACCTCCGACTGGCTGCCTAGATGATATACCTTTTATCCTCAAACCCTCGAGGGAACATCCTTCTTGTAAAACATGCATGTCGGGGGCCGCCCCCGCAGTCAGTTTCTCATCAAAGGAAACTTGCATGCCGCTCATTGACGAGGCTTTACTGGTTTTGGACTTGACGTCATGGCAGAAGAAAGCGGAAGCATGCAGGGAAAGATTATTGGTCTCGTGATACCATATAGAGAATGGTTACTAGACTATTCTGTATGGAGAATGTTTATTGTGTATTCATTAGGGAACACGGGTACAATTTATATAGGCTAGCTAGTGTAGTATGAAACCAAAACTAAACCCTTTCATACTACACAGATTCAAAGGCTAGCGTTAATGACTAAACATAGGCCAATGCAGTGAAACAATGACTGTTAATGTAGACGAACGTTGTAACACCCTCATTTTCATGCATCTTGCATTGCATAAGTTCATATACATGTTTAACATTAAGTCATATAAAAATGAGCAAGTTTAAAATAAATTAGGAGCAAAGCCGCACTCAAAAGTTCTGAGGAGTGCGGACTAGTCCATTTTTGGTACGCACTAGTCCGATTTCTCTCTGACCTCCATCGGACATGTCCGTTTTTGCTGCAGACTAGTCCGTTTTTCTCTCTCTACTATTTTCGAACTTGTTCGGTCCATTGTAGACTAGTCCGATCATCCCACCCTTGAAAAAATTTGTGAAGTCCTTGGACTTGTCCGTTTTCCTCTTCGACTAAGTTCAGACTTGTCCAATTTGGGTTTTATCCGATTTTTCTCTGACTAATATCGGACTAGTCCGACCTTGCGTGGACTTGTCCGGTGATCGCGATTCTGAGCTGATCTTTTGTTCCATGACGTGTTTTTGGGTTTTACCTTAAGTGGGTCTAAGGACGTCGTGTCTAACTCTTTTACAGCCCATGTGGGACCCCACACCAGCCTCTACCCTCTCTAAAACTGACCTCCATTGAAACCCTAGCCCTCCACCCCTATATAAATAACCCCACATCCTATTTTCACATCTCTTTGCCACTTTTGAATCACACCCAAACCCTAGCTCGTGGATAGCTGCCTCCAAGGAGGGAGAAGGAGATCCAGAGCAAGAAGAAGAAGAGGAGGAAACAAAAGAAGATCAAGAGGCCAAGATCTTCATCAACTTTGCGTTCTTCATCAACAATTCACTATCAAGTTCTCTTCATCAACCCAAGATCGTCAAGATCCAAGTGTTGCCTCCAAAACCCTTGATTCATTGGAGTTCTAAACACCTGGTATACCTTCTACTTTCTCTTTATCATGTGAATTCAACCCTGTTTCTCCAAATTCACGTTGGTCTAGAAAACCCTGACTCGCTGGTTCTGCGTAGGGCGGACTAGTTCGGCCAACATCGAACTTGTTCGGTCTCCATATTTGTTTAATAATGAATTAACTCCAATTTAATGTAATATCAAAATGAACTTGTGTAAACTTGTTAATAACCATTGTAAATGATTAGTGAACATTAATAGTAACTCATTAACTAGTTTTGCTTCGCATTTGCATTAATCATGCATTTCATGACATATTGAGTAATATATGTGCACTTCTTGATTGTAATTCTTGACTTGTATGTTTATTGCGTGGTTTAGGCAGATTTGCGCTAGAGGGTGCTGCGGAGGACCTAGGAATTTGAAGACTTTCACCCGAACCAAGCCCAAGAGCAAGGCAAGTGCCCTTGAACATATTGATCCTATTTTTACAATAAATATTTTGTTTTCAAAACTGCATGCTTGAGTCAATTTGATGGGATTCTTATGATAGGAAGTTTACTAGATTTGTTTAACCACCCTTGTCATCTGGAATACATGCTAGAGAGTCGGGAAGGGCTTTTTACCTATTGTCGGTACCTGGCGAACCGGGTACCCTTGGGTACAGGAAAGAAAGCATGTTGGGACCCACCGCCCAGCGTAGGTGAGGCTTGACATGAACCCGGGGTGCCACACAGCAAGCGGTAAAGCCACGCATCCCCATCAAGGGAGGGCCCAGTGCTACCACGTAGCCTGCGGTACCAGGTGTGTCACCCTCCCTCAAAAGGAGATCCAGTGCTACACGTGTCCCGCAGCGCTGGGACCGCCCTCTTGCCAAGGGAAGGGCCGGCGAGTTCTCCAGGTCAGCAGCCCTGAACCTGACCCCCCCCCCAGGGGAGAAGGTCCAGTGCAGCTACGTGCCCAGTAGCTCCAGGTCCGACCTCCCGGACCTGGCCTCCCCACTAAGGAGAAGATCGGGGCTGCCACGTGCCAGGCAACGCCGAACCCATGCCATCCCGCGGTAGAGGCAATAAAGGAATACGTGCTCAGTGCATCTAAGTGAGAAGGACGTGCACGTTCCCTAGGTAAGCGGGAGCGCGCTCTCCTAAGTCAAGAGGTCAGTGGTCAGTCTAGTCATGACTGGTTAGAGCCGAACTACTATGTAGGGTGGACCAATGAGAAGCCGCGACAAGACAAACAAGATGCGCCGACCATGATGAGGGACTATCTGTAGCAGTGTTAGGGTATGGCCAGGCGGCACATTGAAGCCGTTGTTAGGAGATAGCATTTACTCCCAAATCTTAGGACATATTTGGTTCTCCTGGGGCCACCTGTCAAGCCCTGGGCCCCGCTTGTAAGCCGCTCGGCCTTGGGCTATAAAAGGACCGAGCGGCCACAGATTCAGACAAGCTCTCAAAGACTTAAGCAATACAACACACAAACCACCATCGAGTAGTGTATTACGCTGAGGCGGCCCGAACCACGTAAATCCCTCGCATTCATCATTCTCTGAGTTTCATCTTGTTAGGACTAGCCCCTCGAATATACATCGAACCTCCGCGGACTACTCTCTAGTAGGTCCGGGGGAGGTGTCAGTTTAGACACCTCGACACCTATGCTTCGCTTAATTAATTGGGATGGGAAAATAACTATACCATTTAATTATGCATTAATGAGATTATGTTTAATATGAACTGGTTAATATGATATGGTAATGGATGATCTAAGCAAGTCTGGTATGTGGATGGGTTGGAAGACATGGTGGTTGTTTTCTTTAAATCTAAGGATCGGTTCATGTGAGAATATGCCAGGACTACAAATGCCACCGCGAGGCCAAGTATGGGTGCGGTGTAGCAAATTAATTATGGTATTGCTAGTACTGGGCAGATCATTTGGCGCACCGGGGAAGGGGAGTCAGATTGGGTTTTTATTTGTGGCGGGACTCCCTAGGATCCGAACGGCACAAGAGGGGGCCCTTGGTTGAAGATGTGCTCAGTTTGAGGCATCACCACTGGTGAAACCTCAGTGGGTCCGTACATGCTAGTAGTCCCTTTGTAAAAGGCTATTTTGTGATCTCTTGGCCATACACCAAAGGAAGTGTAATTGGCATAAGGGAGGTTCTTTAGTCGCCGACGGTTGATGAAATCACAAACATGTGGGTAAAGTGGTACAAACTCTGCAGAGTATTAAAAACTATCATAATAGCCATGCTCCGGGTTAAGAGCACCTGGATGACCTACATGATTAGAGGGGTTTTGGTATTGGGATGGTTTGGTACTGGTTATGGGATGGTATTATGGTTTATGGCAATGGATATGGTTAATGGTAATGATAAATCTGCTATATGGATGATGGTAATAAAATATGGATTGGTATTATGATAACTACATGGTTTATGATGGGTTTACTTCACATACGTACAATATATTGCTTTTTTCCAAATGTTTTAATGTACTTTTTAGCACTTAGCCATTATTATATTCGTCATTTGTATCAGCTACATGTCATACTTTTCCATGCTTGCTGAGTACGACATGTACTCACCCTTGCAATTACCCCCACCAACAGTTGCTGGTCAGATTTGGGAGTATAACGTTGATAATGCGGAGTTCTAGGCTGTGTGTACTTTCAGCTTGCCTGTGGTCTGATTGGAGCTGCGCCATATCCCTTTTGCTTAGCTGTATAGTTGCTTATTTAGATTATTTCCTCTGCATTAGTTCAAAAACTTGTCATTAATATTCATTAGAGCTTGTGTTTGAGGATATTATGAATTGTGTAATAAAAGTGCTTATTTACTCTTGTTCTATAATAATTATCTAGTTATCCTTTTGTGATTTCACTCATCTATGTGTGTTGAACGTCTTGGGCACACATATGTGTTCATTTGGTTCATTTTCGGGACCGGGTGTCACAAATTGGTATCAGAGCCACAGGTTGACCTCAGGACGCAACCAAGATAGAATGGACACTTTAGAGGACATAGGGACACTCAGGAAGCATTGTGGTTTGTTTGGTGTGTTGATTGCTATGTATTGCTGCTTGTGTGTTTAGTAGAGGACCGTGGAATGCTTTAACATTGCCATGACCATACAAGCCTATATAGGTAGTTGCTTAGTTTCATATCCCTTTATGCATAGTTGGGGACGTTTTCTAAATTCTTATCTCTTGCTTTTCTTCAGATGGTGAGGACTCGCAACCAGAGGGATGCCAATGATGAGGAGGAGAACAATGGGACATCTCAGAACAACAATGGACAAGGACCTACCCAGAGAACTATCAATCTCGAGCAGCTATTGGTCATGCAGAACCAGTTCACGCAGACTATGGGACAGCTGCAGGATGGCAACAACAATAATTAGCCTCACATGCCTCCATCGCCACTCCCACCTCCTCATAACCGATTGGGAGAGTTCATGAGAACCAGGCCGCCGACTTTTGCTCAAGCTCCTGACCCTATAGATGCCGATGATTGGCTCAAGTCTGTGGAGAAGATACTTGCAATAGTCCAATGCAGTACCCAGGAGAAGGTGGTATTTGCATCTCATCAACTTGTTGGAGCAACTGCCAAATGGTGGGATTCACTATGCACACCCATGAAAATCAAGAGAGTATTACTTGGGCTGAATTCAAGGAGAGCTTCCGTTCTCATTATGTGTCGGAAGGTTTTATGATCTTGAAGAGGCAAGAGATTGAAAACTTGAGGCGAGAAAGATCAAGTGTGGGTGAATATCTCAATAAGTTCACTCAACTTTCAAGGTACGCCCCTGAAGATGTCAGTTGGGACAGCCGGAAGCAATACTTGTTCATGAGAGGCTTGAATAATGAAATCCAAGCACAATTGCTGAATTGTAATTATGCCAACTTCCATAAGCTAGTGGACAAATCAATTGTTTTGGAGAACAAAGTCCGTGATATAGAGCTAGATAACAAGAGGAAGGCGCCATATCAGGGGTAGCAACAAGGAAGCAATGTGCCCCTCGCTTTGCACCACCTAATGCGCCTTATTACAGCTCTTCTGCTCCTCTACATCGCCCTGGTTATGCACTGCACCCAACTCAGATTGTGCAGCAGTGCCATGTCATGCAAGCACCTAGGCCTCCAATGCCTTATGCACCTTGTGCCAATTTTCTTGGAGCAAATTTTCACAATCAAGTTCATCCCAACAATTCTGTTGCAGTTAGGAAGTGCTATACATGTGGAGAAGCAGGTCACTTTGCAATTCAATGTCCTAAGTCGAGCCTTGGTAAAGGAAGCAATGCTCCAAGATAAAACCCAAGACCCAATGGAGGACCGCCACAAGGGAAGCGTGGACAGCAAAATCTGGTACGTGGCAACGTGAACCATATCTCTACGTCAGAAGCTCAACAAGCAGATGACATGGTGATTGGTATGTTTCTTGCAAACTCCAAACCGGCGACTATGTTATTTGATTCTGGAACATCACATTAATTCATTGCATCGAAGTATGTTTCCAACTATAGTTTGCCTATCTCTCATATGAAGTATACGTTATTTGTTAAATCTCCTCGAGGAGGGATGAGGACAAATATAGTATATCCAAAAGTAAGCCTTAGAATAAGGGGGGTAGACTTCTTTGCCAACCTCATTGTTTCGGATTCTCAAGGATTGGACATTATACTTAGTATGGACTGGTTGAGGAAGCATAATGGAGTTATTGAGTGTGCCACAAAAACAGTGAAGTTGACAAATGAGGTAGGGGTCAGGATCGAGTTTGAATCATCTTAACACGCACCGAAGCAAGTGGAGCCGAATCACATGGATGGTGCCGCAATTGAGGAGATTCCAGTGGTGTGCGAGTTTTCAAATGTGTTTCCGGATGAGTTGTCAGGTATGCCACCTGATCGCGACAATGAGTTTGTTATTGATTTAATACCTGGAACTGCACCTATAGCTAAGAGGCCATATAGGATGCCTCCTAAGGAGTTAGCGGAGCTAAAGTAGCAGATTCAAGAGCAACTAGAGAAAGGTTTTATTCGCCCAAGCTCTTCACCTTGGGGAGCGCCCGTGCTTTTTCTAGACAAGAAGGATGGATCCCAAAGGATGTGTACAGATTACCGAGCTCTCAATGAGGTGACCATCAAGAACAAGTACACCTACCACACATAGAAGACTTCTTTTATTAGATGAAAGGTGCTTGTGTTTTCTCCAAGATTAATTTGAGTTCGGGTTACTTCCAAATGAAGATAAGACTGTCGGATATACCGAAAACAACTTTTCGGACATGGTACAGATCTTATAAGTACACCGTGATGTCCATTGAATTGACAAATGCACTTGCGTATTTAATGTACCTCACGAATAAGGTCTTAATGGAGTACTTGGATAAATTTGTTATCCTGTTCATTGATGATATTATGATCTACTCGAAGAGTGAAGAGGAGCATGAGGAACACTTGAGGCTCATCTTGCAGAAATTGAGAGAGCATCAATTGTATGCCAAGTTCAGCAAGTGCCAGTTTTTGTTGAAAGAGGTGTTATTTTTGGGGCATATCATCTGCGGAGGAGGAGTATCGGTTGACCCAGGAAAAGTGAGGGATGTGTTGAAATGGGAACCCCCACAAAATGTAAAGGAAATAAGGAGTTTTCTCAGAATGGGTGGATATTACCATAGGTTCATCAAGGACTTTTCCAAAATAGCCAAGCTAATGACATAATTGCTAATGAAGGGGAAAGCTTTCCAATGGACTCAAGCTTGTCAAGACAGCTTTGAAGAGGTGAAGAAGAGGTTTAGCACAAGCCCAGTCTTGATATTGCCGGATGTGAGCAAAGGTTTTGATATCTATTGTGATGCCTCGAGACAAGGACTTGGATGCATGCTCATGCAAGAAGGTCAGTGTAGCCTATGAATTGAGGCAATTGAAAAGACATGAGCAGAATTATCCAATGCATGATTTGGAACTTGCAGTCATGGTACACGCATTGAAGATTTGGAGACACTATATCCTTGGACATAGGTGTGAAATTTGTACGGACCACAAGAGTCTCAAGTACATATTCACGCAAACGGACCTAAATTTGAGGAAACAAAGATGGTTGGAGCTCATCAAGAATTATAATGTGGGGATCAACTATCATACAGGGAAGGCTAACGTAGTGGCAGATGATTTGAGTCGGAAAGGAGTAAGTCATCAGCTCATGGTTCAAGAGCTGCCATCCGAGTTATTTATGGAGTTTGAACGGTTGAATCTCGGATTTGTGAATGAGATAGGGATAATGGAGTTAAATCTGACCTTGAAGCAGGAGATTCGAGAGGGTCAAACACAGGATGAGGAAATCCAAGAGATCAAGGAAAGAACCCAAGAGGGAAGAGAATTCAGGTTTGAAGAGGATGACCATGGTACCGTATGGCTTGGAAAAAGGATTGTCGTGCCTAATGTGAAGCATATTTGGGAGACAATATTAAAAGAGGCACATGACTTGCCATACTCAATTCATCCCCGTCGTACAAAGATGTGCAAGGACTTGAAGACATGTTATTGGTGAGCAAGCATGAAAAAGGACATAGCTGAATATGTAGCTTTGTGTGATGTGTGCCAACGAGTCAAAGATGAACATCAAAGGCTAGCTGGATTATTGCAGCCATTGAAGATTCCAAAATGGAAGTGGGAAGAAATCGGGATGGACTTTGTAGTTGGTTTACAGCTTAGCTAGTCCGGTTATGACTCAATTTGGTTAATTGTGGATCGTTTGACCAAGTCAGCTCACTTTATTCCTGTCAAGACCACATACACCGCCGCGAAGCTCGCAGAGTTGTATATGGAGCATATTGTGTGCCGACATTGAGTACCAAAGAAGATAGTATTGGATAGAGGTTCTCAATTTACCTCTAGGTTCTGGGAGAAACTACATGAAGCAATGGGAACAAGGTTGAATTTTAGCTTAGCATATCACCCTCAAACTGATGGACAAACTAAGAGGACCAATCAGATTTTGAAGGACATGTTAAGAGCTTGTGCTTTGAAGCATGGGAAAGGTTGGGACAAGAGCTTGCCATATGCGGAATTATCATATAACAATAGTTACCAAGCAAGCTTGAAAATGTCATCCTATGAAGAACTATATGGAAGGAAGTGTAGGACACCCTTGTTCTGGAATGAACCAGTAGAGAACCAAGTGTTTGGACCTGATATGTTGCAAGAAGCTGAGAAACAAGTTCAGATTATTCATGAAAACTTGAGGGCTACTCAATCAAGGCAAAAAGGCTATGCGGACAATAGGAGAAGAAAACTAGCCTTTGAAGTGGGAGATTTTCTTTACCTCAAGGTGTCACCAATGAGAGGTCATAAGAGGCAAGCTAGCACCTTGATACAATGGACCATTAAAGATTTTGGACAGAAGAGGAGAAGTAGCATATATGTTGGAGATGTCAGCTCACTTATCAGATGTTCATGATGTCTTTCATGTTTTCCAGATCAAGAAGTGTTTAAGGGTATCGGAAGAACAAGTGTCAATGGAAGAGTTGGAACTAGAGGCAGATTTGTCCTCTGTCTTTTTCCCTCCAAAGTGCCCCATCAGCCCGCCTCCATGTGCTTCCTGTAACAACAACATACGAACGGAGCTAGCTGGAATGCATAACTTGTTAGCTCTAAACACATAGCCATCGTTGAGGACAAATTTATTCAATGTTTTTCCGTCTTTACATTTCAGCAATACATCTTTGAAATCAGCAACATGTTCATATTGATCTTTAATCATTTCTAATCCAAAAATTTTAAAGTCAAGTTGAGATAGAAGAATATAACGTCTAGATAAAGCATCAGCAATAACATTATCCTTTCACTTTTTGTGTTTAATGACATAAGGAAAAGAGTCAATAAATTCCATCCACATAGCATGCCTATAGTTCAGTTTCTCTTGACTCCAAATATGCTTTAGTGAGTCATGATTAGAATGGATAACAAATTTTTTTGGCCACAAATAATGCTGCCATGTTTCTAAAGTTCGTACAAGAGCATATAATTCCTTATCATAGGTAGAATAATTTAGAATAGGCCTACTCATTTTCTCACTAAAATATGCAACAGGTTTTCCTTCATGTGAGAAAATACCACCCAATCCAATCCCACTAGCATCCCATTCAAGCTCAAAAGTCTTAGAAAAATCAGGAAGTTGGAGAAGAGGTGCATGCGTCAACTTATCTTTTAGTATGGTAAAAGCATTATCTTGTGTGGTGCCCCAAGAAAAAGGCACTCCCTTCTTCGTAAGGTCATTCAATGGAGCAGAAATAGTGCTGAAATCCTTCACAAAGCGACGATAGAACCCAGCCAGCCCTAGAAAGCTCCGCACCTTTGTGATGGTCTTTGGTACAGGCCACCCCCGAATAGCCTCTACCTTGGCTTCATCAACTTCAATTCCCTGTGGAGTAACAACATAGCCAAGGAAAGTGACTCGATCCGTGCAAAAGGTGCACTTCTCAAGATTACCAAATAATCGTGCATCACGTAAAACATTAAAAACAGCACGTAAGTGATGAAGATGTTCATCCATAGATTTGCTCTAAATCAATATATCATCAAAATACACAACAACAAATTTTCCAGTGAGTGCATGCAAAACCTCGTTCATTAATCTCAAAGGTGCTAGGTGCATTAGTTAACCCAAAAGGTATGACTAACCACTCATATAAACTGAACATAGTTTTGAAAGTAGTTTTCCATTCTTCTCCTAGTTTCATGCGAATTTGGTGATAACCACTACGCAAATCAACTTTTGAGAACACAACAGCACCACTCAATTCATCAAGCATATCATCTAAGCGTGGAATAGGATGACGATATCGAATGGTGATATTTTTGATTGCTCTACAATCCACACACATACACCAGAATCCATCCTTTTTAGGTACTAGAATAACTGGAACAGCACAAGGACTAAGAGACTCACGTATATAACCTTTGTCGAGTAGTTCTTGTACTTGGCTCTGAATCTCCTTTGTTTCTTCCGGATTTGTCCTGTATGGTGCACGGTTGGAAATTGAAGCACCGGGAATGAGGTCAATCTGGTGCTCAATCCCTCGAAGTGGTGGTAGTCCTGGTGGTATTTCACTTGGAAACACATCATAATATTCCTGCAAAATGTTAGCAATAGCAGGAGGCAAAGAATGTTGCATATCGTAAAGGGAAATCAAAGCATCTTTGCATACCAAAGCATAGGCAATAGAGGTGGAAGCAATCAGTTCATTAATATCAGATTTCGTAGCAAATAAGCATTTTCCCTTCAGAGATATCTCATTTTTCTTATCAAACATAGATTTGGCATTGTTATTGTTCTCAACGTTAGCATGGTCTTGAGATTTAGTTTTCCTAGCTCTAGCAACATCATCTTGCACAATAGCTTCAGGAGACATAGGATGCAACACAATTTTTTTATCATGGTAAAGAAAAAAATACTGATTTGATCTACCATAATGCATAGAATCTCTATCAAATTGCCAAGGTCTTCCTAGCAGAATATTACAAGCTTGCATAGGCACAACATCACATTCAACTACATCCTTATATGATCCAATAGCAAAATTGATTCGCACAAGTCTAGTTACCTTTGCCTTACCGTTGTTGTTTAACCATTGAATGTAATAGGGATGTGGGTGCGGTTTGGTGCTTAGTGCTAGCTTGGTCACCATGTCACTGCTGGCCAAGTTGTTGCAGCTACCTCCATCAATGATCATGCGGCAAGATTGCTCTTTGACGACACACTTTGTCTGGAATAATGTGTGCCTTTGATTTTGTTTCGCTTTCTCCATTTGTGCACTAAGAACATGCTGCACAATGAGACTATCATAGCGAGCTGCATCTTCTGCACCAATATGCTCTTCTTGATGTTCATCGCTACCTGCATAGTTAGCTGCAAGCAAAACACATGTATCATCATCAAAATCGCTAGCAGATGAGTACTCACCGTCATCTTTAACAATTAGAACATGTTTGCTTGGGCAGTCACGCTGCACATGGCCAAAACCCTTGCACTTGTGACATTGAACGTCTCTAGATCATCTGGTAGATACTATGGAAGAAGAACTCTCGATGGGCTTTTGGGTGGTCTTTACTGCTGAGCTAGTGGAAGAAGCATGTGGCTTGTTGTCGGAGGAAGAAGGTGTTGCCCGACTTGGTGAAGAAGATGGCGGGGAAGCACACCCAGTCGAAGGAGTAGTCGTGCGTGGTTGCCGTGAGCTAGTCTTTCCTACAGAAATATTAGTTCTAGAGCTAGCTCGTCATCCCTACACTTCCCTTTTAGCTTTACAAGCAAGATAAAACAAATGGGTAACATTATTGTAATCTTTATAAGCAAGTATGTCCTGAATTTCACGGTTTAAACCACCCAAAAATCAGGACATATCTGGTTCCTCATCCTCGTCTAAATTACAATGCAACATACCCATTTGTAATTCCTGAAAATACTCTTCTACACTTTTAGCTCCCTGTCTCAATTGTTGTAACTTATTTAATAGATCACGTGCATAGTAAGGAGGAACAAATCTAGCCCGCATGAGCCGTTTCAAAGCATCCCAAGTTTGTGGTATGTTATTAGGATTTTTCTTGCCATGCTCTATCCACCAAACAGAAGCAAAATCAGTAAACTCACTAGTGGCTGCTCTATCTCTTGCGTTTTCAGGAAACACATGACATGCAAATTTTTGATAAACAGAAATCTCCCACGTAATATATGCATCAAGGTCATATTTACCATCAAAATGAGGTATCTTAAATTTGATGTTGTTAAAAGTATCATCATGATTGCGTACCTCACGCTGACGATGTCCACTCATACCTTTACGGTTGTGTTGTCGCCGGCACCGTGGCCTAGCTTCCTCATCTTCCCCAATCTCCGTATCTATAAAATAGTCATCTTCATTGCCACGTACAATACTAGGAGCATTGCTCACCTGTCCATCCGTGTTGCGTCCACGATCCCTCTCCTCAAGGCGCTGCAGGATGGCTCCAATAGAAGTGTTTAATGTTTGAATGGAAATCTCCAATGTGCTGATTTTTGTGTTGGTGTCGATCTGCATATTTTCCAATTGACCAAGGCGGTCACTGGTAACACGAAAATCCTCATCAAGCGCTTCTATGCGTAGCCGCACTTGGCGTTTGAAGTGTTGTATAATTCCCCATGTGCGAGGTGAATGCACGTCTTCGTTTGTATTTGCTCCTCCTGCCATGGTTAGTAGAAAAAAAATAACAATCCAATATGAAAGGGTAACATTATCCCTAGCTACAAAGGTGCTGGTGGAGATAACTCGCTCACTCTCAACCTATTCAATCAAGCTCTTACCTGTTCTTACCAAGCTCAGCAAGAAGGTGATGGCAACCAGTAAGTAATGAACAACTTCAAGAGCAGGTGTCAATCTATGGCTTTAGGTTGCTAAACTAGCACAAGGAGCAAACTTTCACCACGTTAATCACAACAAGCTGAATAAATGTTCTACGGCGGTATTGTGCTGATCTTAGTCTAGACCGTACTAGAGACGCGAGTCGAGACACCAATGTCGTCACCAAAAACACCCCAAACAACAATCTGATCTTTTTTTCCTTTTTTTTTGTTGGGGTGGTCACCCAAACTCTCTCTAGATGGAATCAGGAGACCCTAGAACAAACTTGCACATGCGGCTTTTGATCTTGCGCTTGCCTTTTTTTGTTCTTCTCTAATTGATTGTGGCTTTTATGCGGCTTTTGATTTTGCACTTGACTTTTTCTTATTGTCAAACTCAAATTACTAATCTGACTCAAACTTGAAGTAGCAATCTGACTCAAACTCTAACTAGTAATCCGACTCAAACTTGAACTAACAATCCGACTCAAACTCGAAGTAGCAATCTGATTTGAACTGTGATCTGACTCAAACTTGAACTAGCAATCCGAATCAAACTCGATGTAGCAATCTGATTCAAACTCGAACTAGTAATCCGACTCAAACTGGAACTACGAATCTGACTCGAACTAGGTGACCAAATGTGACACGAACTCGAAACTCTAGTGGTGCAAAACTAAAGACCAGAAACTTGACTTGTCGAAGCAACCATGAACTCAACAAGTCTTGACTAAGTAGAGAAAGTAAAAGGCACAATGGTCTAGGAATAATGGAAAAAAACAGATCTGTTATTTTTTGGGCTTTTTCTGGACTATAGGATGATTAACAGCGGAAAGAAAAGTAATGGTAGCACTCTGACCGATTAACCTTGCTCTGATTACCACTTGATAGGATCTTGGTTCCTGATCTTTCGACGAGAATATGAGGGTCCGATTTGTGGAGGAGAAGACGTTGGCGATCCGACTACACCGTCCCCAAGACGATGCGCCTTAGCGATCGGTACACTGGCTCCGAAGTTGTATTGATCTTGCTGGCGCACAATCAACCTGACCACGAGGGCTTTTGTTCCTGCAAGCAATCGAAGAATACGCAATAACAAGAAGAACAAGCACTTATCAGTTGAATCAATCTGAAGTGGGGATTAGATACAAGTAGACGGGCGATCTAGTCGACACGCGCATGTACGAGGAAGCAGTAGAAGCTAACTTACAAATAAACAAAACCCACCAGCTAATGAGGGTGGTGACTACTATTTATTACCTCCCTAGGGTCGTGAGAAACCCTAATCACGAGTCCCTAATGGACTCCAAACGATACATGGGCCATGGACCCAATTTTGGTGATGCAGCACCATGGACAGAAAAGGTCTTGGTATTAAAATAAATATTGCGGCCGACTCCAACAGATATGGGCATGAGGCTAGATCCGTTTGAAAGTAGACTTGATAATCTTTCCAGGAAGTACTTGAACGCCCAGATTGGAGTCCGTATGAAGTCGTGGTGGCCGTCACATGTTGGTGTTGTTCTGCTGTCCAAATCCCATCCGCGCGAATCCCTTCCCATTGGCTCCTCTCCATTGTTCCTAAGCAAAACAAGAAAACACGTAGTTCCACGGTCTAGATAAGATGGACATAAGGCCAAGAACGAGTTCACCTCATAGTTTAGTTGACGTGCACGAGCGCGAGTGATCAGAGCAAAAACCAGTAGCTGAGTTGGTGTGGATGTATCGAGGGTGTTGATGTCCTCATCAAGTTCTTAGTTGTAGTTTTTGCTATCGATATGTTTAGGTCCTATTTGGTTGGAGCCAAGGTCATAGTCTATACAGACCATGCCGCCTTGAAGTACTTGCAAACCAAAAAGGATGCTAAACCGAGGTTAATCCGATGAATTCTTGTACTCCAATAATTCGACTTAGAAATCAGGAGAAGAGAATTTTGTTGCAGATCATCTCTCATGTATGGAAGTCACTCAGACAATGTACATTCCTATCAATGACTTCCTATGAGATGATATGTTTCTCAAGGTGACTAACTCTCACCCTTGGTATGGGGATATCGTGAACTTTATGGTCATGGAATACGTACCACCAGGAGAAAACAAAAAGAAACTTATCTATGAGAGTCGTGGACACCTTTGGGATGACCCATACCTCTATTGAGTTTGTGCCGATGGCCTTCTTAGAAGGTGTGTCCCATCAATAGAACGCACCAAGATTATTGAGAAATGCCATGCTGGCCCCCTATGGTGGTCACTATGGTGTTTACCGTACCCAGGCAATAATCTGGCAGAGTGGATTCTATTGCCCTTCTATGTATGAAGACACAAAGGAATTCATTCGCAGATGTCGGAAATGCCAGAAGCATCAAGGAATCTCTACTTGCGATGCGATGCCCCTAACATATAATCTTTAAGTGAAATTATTTGATGTGTGGGGGATCGATTTCATGGGACCTTTTCCAAGGTTCTATGACTGCGAGTATATCCTGGTGGCCGTAGATTATATGTCAAAATGGGTAGAAGTCTTGCCATGCAAGAATGTTGATTCCAAGCAAGCTAGGAATATGTTCCATGAGATCATTTTCCCATGCTTTGGCCTCCCCGTATGGTCATAAGTGATTGAGGGTCTCATTTCATATATAAGACCTTCCAGAACTTTTTGAGGGAGCTTGGTGCCCAGCGTAATATTGCTACTCTATACCACCCACAAACAAGTGGTCAAGCGGAAACATCTAATAAGCAAATTAAGAATATTCTGCAAAAGACCGTGTTGGAAATGGGAACGGGATGGATCCATAAGCTACCCAATGCATTGTGGGTTTACCGTACTACCTATAAACATCCATCAGCATGTCTTCGTTCCAACTTGTTTATGGGAAGACTTGTCATCTTCCTATAGAATTGGAACGTAGAGCCTATTGGTCCATCAAGCGATGGAACATGGATCTCCTTGAAGCCGGAAAACAACGAATGAAGAAAATTTCCGAATTGGAAGAGTGAAGAGATAAGGAGCATCATAGTGCAAAATCTGTAGGGAATGAATCAAAAAATGGCACGATAAGAGGATCATGCCAAAAGAGTTCAAACATGGAGATAAGTCTTGCTCTTTAACTTTATGGTTAAACTTTTCAGACATGGGAAGCTTAGAAGTAAACGGGAAAGACCTTTCACTGTAGTAGAAACCTCATCCAATGGAGCAATCACACTCCAAAGTGATGATGGTCAGCTATTTAAAGTGAATGGACATCGACTCAAATTATTCTTGAATCCCAGGAAAAGCAGAAAAAGAAATCAACGTGATAAACCTTAGTGAATTTCACATCGTTTCTTTAAATTCTGTCTAAATTCTCTGTGTCCAACTGATGGGCCCATCCAAATAATCATCTATGGGGCCCATTTAGTCGACCCATGAAAACTTAGGTCAAACAGAGCTAGAAAGGGTTCGGCCAAAGCTTCCTTCGCACCGCTGGCATTCTGTTTTCTTGTGCGGACTCTCCTGACTTATCCCAACAATATTCTCGATGCTATCGTATCCTTCCCCGCTTATTTAATGATGGGAACAGAGAGGGGAACCTTGTGCCTTCCAGAAAAACATTCATCTATTGTTCCTCCCATCCAAGTCATGGCTGACAAGAAAATTGTACCTCATGCCTCCTCTAGCTGAACCTTCAATCTGAGCGGAGACATCGTGCCAGCAAATGACAAAACCACCCTCATATTGGAGTACGTCATGGCATTAGATACTAAACCTCTCGTCATGATCCTGCCACCAACGACGACTCCACATGGGTGTAGCACCACACCTCGTGGTGATGCACGTCCGCTCTCCCCTCAGAGGATGCCCATGAAGTCGACGACTCCTACAAGTTGTCCGACTGTGGCTGGCCTTAAGCCAGTCAACACCCGTCTTTTTTCTGAAAAAGACGAGTCTCTCCAAAATCTGCAGCCCGGTGAGGAGTTCTTGTACACTCTAAACACCAAGGGTGGTGACGTAGTGAGCCACCACTACAAGTCTCCAACGCGTACCTCGCCGGAGTGTATGGGAGACCACCTCATTATCTATGGGGTGCGAAAGCATGAAGGAGGCTATGCAAAAGGCTTTTTCAAGCGTGTGGATAATTTGGTGATAAAGGAGTCGAAGGGCTCGTCACCTCCAAGATTAGGCGTCACCTCTCGCGGCCTGCCATCTGAGGGCCACCTGTGCAATTTGAGGACAGCAGCGGGAAATCTCCTCGTGCCCCTAAAGTGGCACATCTTTCTAAGGAGTTAGCTTCTCTCTGTTTGGAGAACAGGAAGCTATCTAACTTAGTGGCTGAAGGGCGCATCGAGAGGGTGGAGTTGAAGGATGAATTCATCTCCCTTAAGGAAGAGATTGACATTGTTCGTCGTGGCATGAGCGCCAAGCTGCAGCTTTTAGCAATTCCTTTGTGGAGCCCAACATCTACAACGCACCATAGTTTAGATGTCCTGACAGCATAGGATGCTTACTAGTTTAGGTTTCATTTTATTCTGAATTTTCATTTTCTCAGTTCAGAGTGAACAATGTAAGCATCCCCAATTTTTGAATTCAATAAAGTGAACTTACCAGTTCATCTAACACTGGTAAAGTTCCGCCTTTAGTTATTTTTGTTGAATAAAAAATTCAGGGGACAAGTGTGGGGGAGGCACCCCAAATCCCAAAATCCCGATGTGCAAAATTAGTGTTGCATCCCAAAAAATGTTGCAACCGAAGATACGATTTGACATGTCGAAATGGAGCACCAGAGAGGCAGAGGGGTTTCGCCAATCCCCTATTCGGCCAAACTGATGTGGGCCCCACACAGACCCATTTCGCTCCACAAGTTTGGTTTGGTTCTCTTATCTCCGAATATACATGCTACCCCGTTGTTTGATTGATTTACCATTTACAATTTAATATTAAAATAAATCAACACAACACTTGAAATTAAAACTTGCTAGTCAAAATTTCCTTGAGCTAAAAATTTGAATACTTCATATTTTGATTTATTGCCCTGTTTATGATTCCAAGAATTAAAGTAGGAAAAACACTTCATCTAAGTATTTGACTAGTGTGATATGGTAAATGAGTTACTCAAGGAGATATCTATTTGCTTGAAATTGATTTTTGATGATTGCAAGAAATTTGGAGTCTTGAACTTTGCCTAACTCTCTTATTGGAAACTTAAATACCCACCAAGGCCAGCTCCGTCTGCCTCAGTCCCTTCTCCTCGGCGCGGGGGGTCTTCGATGGCGACACCAACTCTAGCATCGGCGTCTCCCCGGAATGTCAGCTCCGACCAGGTGATCCCGGCACCAGATCCAGCTAAGGGCTCTAGGTTCGAGGGTCCTTCTCAGTTGAGGGGGGCCCAAACCGAGACGTCGCTGATGGATGCAGCAAGCTCCGAAGAGCCTTCCAGAATTACTACACCAGTTGCGACTGGGTCGGGCTCTGAGCGTCCGGTGAAGAGGTTCCGCGCTAGATGGAGCGGAAGTTATCCAAGGTAAATTTGCTTTTTTACCTCAGTTTGTTATTTTTGTTGTAACCATATTTTGAGTTTCTTTATCCTTCATCCCCAGGGCATCCAAAAAAGGGGCTAAAGCTTCGGTTCCTGTGACAGCGGCTGATGCTGTGCATGCGGAGGCTCCGGCTCCAATTCCAGCGCTGCCCTAGGTGGTGGCTAAGGTCGCGGCGGCTCCGGCGCCAGCTGTCGTGGTTCTTGACCTGGACTCATCTCCCGAAGCTCCCGTGGTAGCGCCGGACCATAGGAATGATGATGTACCAGCGGCATCAGCTCCGGAGGCTAAAGCTCTGGTTTTGGATGCTGCGATGATGGACACTCTGGCCTCAGAGTCAGAGGTAGCTGAAGTTCCAGCCTTCGAGCCGTATGTTACTAAAGCCCCAACGGAGGAGCTGACGGTTCATGAAGTTCTGGTGCCTGAGCCAGTTGACGTGGAGGTGTCGGCACCCGAACCGGTGGAGGTCGAAGCACCGGTGCCTGAACCGGCAGTGGAGGAAGCACCAACGTCGGAGCCAAAAATGTCCTCAGCTCCGGCTGGGTCTTCACTGCCTACCCCGAAGGTGGTAGTTCCGGAGGTACCCGCTCCTGAGCTAGGGTGCCAAGACGAAGTGGCCAGTCCTCTACTTGAGGGACCAGTTGATGATGACCTGGCGGTGGGACCTCCGGAGCTGACTCTGGAGGTAGAAACTCCCGTTGCAGAACCTACCTCGGCGACGACCGAGGCACTCCCAGAGGGTGGCCTTAGTGCCGCGGAAGCTCAGGGGACTGCTCTTGTAGAGTGGGACCCAATTTTTATTTTGGAGAACCCGCTGGAGTCATCGGAGAGGACCCTGGCAGGTCCGGAGCCAATCCCCCTGTCGCTATACATCGACAATGCTTGCTCCAGCCTTTGTCAGGTCCAGCTTGCATTTTATCATGACAGCAAGGTCCTCGAGGAGGAGCGCCAAATTCTTAGGAGGTGGCGCAACCGACACCAATTCGACACCAAGCTGGCGCAAACAAGGCTGGTCGACGACAAGGAGTGGGTCAAGAGGGAGAAGGCCCGGATGGAGTACTAGGGCCAGTTGCTAGATGAGAGGGAAAGCATGGTGCAATCCATCGACAATCAGTCCTGGGCTATATACGAACAAGTCCTGGTTGCTAATGAGGCGGCGAATGGTCTCCAGGAGAACCTCAATACCATCCACGAAGGCCTCATCAAGCGTCGGGAGGGTCTTGACGAGAGAGAGAAAAAGCTCGAAGAGGAAGAGCAAAAACTTCTGGAGTTGAGGGATGACCTCGTGAAGAGGGAGGAGGAGCTCACCCAAAGGATGGCTCTGAGTGACAAGAGACTTGTAGAGCGCACCAAGAAGCTGGAGGAGCGCTGCAAGAGCAAAGTGGAGAAGGCATGGCAGCGGGGACAAGACCTTACTAAAAGGGAGGTCGAAGTCACTGCCAGGGAGAAGAAGGTGTGAGGCCGGGAGAAAGACCTGGTTGACCGCTGGAACCGGATCCACGTCTGGGAGAAGGAGCTTGGCGACCTTGAAAAGCAAGTTGCTGAGAGTATTCAGCAGCATGCCAAGGAGGTCGAGCGCCTTGCCCGGGAGGGTTCGGCGCTTGCGGCAGCCCGAAGGTCTTTGGAGGAGATTCGTGGCTCAAGGGCTACGGAGTCCCATCAAGTATGGGACTTCTTGGGCAAAGCCAATGTCGCGCTGATGCCGCTGGGCTTTAGTCCCGTGCGTCCAGACAATTCAGAGCCAGAGATGGACCATGCGTTAGAGGCGCTGAGCTCGGTTGGCAACAAACTCGGCGCGATGGGCGATGTCATCGCGGATCAGTTGGAAACCGAAGGAAAATCCCTGGCGAAGAACGTCGCAGAATACATGCTGGCGTGCTACATGAGCTGGGATCCTCACTTCCCACTAAACTCGGTGCTTGAAGGTCCCATCGACGGAGAGGGAGACGCTGCCAAGACTAGTGTGTCGGAAGTTGCCCAGAAGGTCGCCTCATTCTTCCATAGAACTTAGGACTTTCTCCTTTTAGCTCCCACTTGTATCTTCTCTTCTTTTCTCCAATTTTGTAATCTCTTGTCTTCAGATGAATGAAATCCAAGAAATTTATGAATTTCATTTTTTGTCTTCAACCTTTGTCTTACTCGACCCCCTGGTAGATGTACACAATTTGATTATGAACATGTACCAAAAGGATGTAGCATTTTGTTGAAGACTTGAGTGCTTCAAACTTGTAGAGTATAGGTCCGAAGTTTTGTTGCGTCGACAGCAGGGGCCCCCTGGGGTTGTCAGAGCTTAGTAGCTCTGGCAGCGACCACTGTCAACAAGTAGAGCGTCGACGGGTGGCCCTCTGGGGTTGTCGGAGCTTAGTAGCTCCGGTAGCGACCACTGTCAACAAGTAGAGCATCGACGGCTGGCCCTCTGGGGTTGTCGGAGCTTAGTAGCTCCGGCAGTGACCACTGTCAACACGTAGAGCGTCGTCAGTAGACCCCATTGGGGTGTCCTTCGACCGTCTTTTTTTCAATTCTTTTTATTTCTTCACGTTGACAGCTGGCCCCCTGGATTTGTCGGATCTTGATAGCTCCAGCGACGCCCACTATCAATGTTTAAAAGATCAACGGCGGGCCCCCTTGGGGGGTGTCAAAGCTTTGATAGCTCCGGCATCATCCACCATCATCATGGGATTTTTATTTTTCCTGCACACTGAAGTCAAGAAAAGCAGTAAAATTCATTTCTTATCTATAACTCATTTGCGACTTACTATTCCCATATGAAATTTTAGGTCGACAGCAATTCTATATACAATCAAGTGCATTTGTTTATTTTCTCCAGGTCCAATCGTTTTCTGGACTCACCATACTTAGGCCTGCCGGGGTGTAGGTAGAGTGGCGTACTTAGTGTGTAGGACCAGGCTAAGCCGATAGCACACTCCAGACCTAGATTGGCTTGGTGTTCGGGCGAGTAGGCCATTCAACAATGTTAAGACCCGAAAGAATTAACAATGCAACTTGAATTATATATGAATTGTTCGAGCTAAATTTCTTAAGAATTGCACAACTTTATTATAGACAAGGAAGAGAAAAATAAAAAAGAATGAGTCTGTACAAAATAAATGCACATGGAGTCTGTTTTCACATATTGATGTCTTTCATTATGGGTCCGGGATACAGGGGAGACAAGTACACTCTTAGGGTATGGAACCAAGCTAAGTGTGTTACATTTCTTGTTCGACCTAGGGTAGCTAGCTACACTTTTAGTTTTGAGACTATGTCAAGTGTTGCTTGAACTTTGCGAACCTTCCTGGAAAGGTCCGGCTGTCCTCCCGAAGGAGCTACTCGTCTTTGTACAATGACGCTATAACATACATCATATGTAATTAAAGACTCACCTCCGTGATATTAAGCGTAAAACTTACGGAGGTGCTCAATGTTCCAAGGATTAGGGAGCGGTGTCCCATCCTCGGTTGCCAAGCGAACGCATCCGGGACGGGATACATTGATCACTCGAAAGGGTCCTTCCCAGCTGGGGGAAAGTTTGTTTAACCCATATCGAGTTTGTATTCTCCGTAGCACCAGATCGCCTTCCTCGAGCTGTCGGCTATGCACATGCCTTTGGTAATAACGTTGGAGCACTTGGTGGTATCGTGCATTTCGAACAGCTGCTCGGCACCTTCCCTCTTCAGCGAGGGCAAGGTCTTCACGCCGGAACTGGTCCTGCGTGGCTGCGTCTAAGGTCCAGACCCAGAGCGACCCCAAGGTGATTTCAAGAGGAAGAACTGCTTTAGCTCCGTACACCAGGAAGAAGGGTGTCTCTCTCGTTGACCGGTTTGGAGTTGTTCTGTTTGCCCACAAGGTGGGCGGAAGCTCTTCAATCTAGTTGGCTCCATGTTTTTTCAAGCGCTCATATATGCACGTCTTGAATCCATTTAGAATTTCTGCATTTGCTCTCTCAGCTTGGCCATTGCTTGCTGGGTGAGCCACGGAAGTGTAGCTGACTTGAATGTCGAGGTCTTCGCAATATCCTTGGAATGCAAAACTTGTGAATTGGGTCCCGCTATCAGTTATGATCTTGTTTGGGACTCCAAATTTGCGTACTATGGACTGCAAGAACTTGATAGCTGATTGCTTGTTTATTGTCACAACTGGAGCTGCTTCCGGCCACTTGGTGAACTTGTCGATGGCGACATACAGGTACTTGTAACCTCCGACGGCTTTTGGGAAAGGTCCCAAAATATCCATAACCCACACAGCGAATGGCCATGTCAGAGGTATCATTTGTAGAGGTTGAGCTGGTGTGTGAATTTGCTTCGCATGGAACTGACATGCTTCACATTTCTTCACTAGCTCGATTGCATCCTGGATGGATGTAGGCCAGTAAAAACCATGCCAAAAGGCTTTACCGACCAACGTGCGGGAAGACGCGTGGTTCCCACACTCGCCTCCATGGATTTCCGCGAGGAGCTCGCGACCTTCTTCCTTTGTAATGCACCACATTAGGACGCTGTTGGCACCACGCCGGTAGAGATCCCCTTCCACCAGTGTGTATCTTTTAGCCAGTCTGACTATCCCGTTAGTAGATACATTGTCTTTAGGAAGTATGTTGTCTTTCAAGTAGCTCCGGATCTCTGAGATCCACGCATCGGAGCTAACATCAGCTTCTAAGTCTAGCGTGTTGGGTTGCTCGGAGCTTCCTGCAGCACCTACGACCCGTGATGGACGCCATGGTAACAGGGCCATCGGGACCGCCAGCTTCGAGGTGCTGGTGTCGCCCCCTTCGCTCAGTTTGGCAGGCTGAGCTGTTGGTCTTTACAATCTCGGACGAAGGTTCCGTCGGGAGCCGGAGTTTCAGTTGAAGCTTTCGTCGAGAGTTTGTCAGCTTTAGCGTTGTTGAGACGCTGGACATGGCAAAGATCCAGGACTTCAAAATCCTTCTGAAGCTTCTGGACTTCAAGAAGATATGCAGCTAGTTGAGGGTTGTTGCAGCAGCATCCACCTTTAACTTGTTTTATAATGAGCTGTGAATCACCCTTTACTAACAGCTACTTGACACCATATTCTAGTGCCACCTTGAGCCCATAGATTAGTGCTTCATACTCCGCCATGTTGTTGGTCGCCTTGAAGTCAAGGTGAACCATGTATTTGACCTTCTCCCCGGCCGGAGCAAGGAGAAGGATTCCAGCTCCGGCCCCCTGCTTCTGCACGGAGCCGTCAAAGTAGAGAGTCCAGTGAGGCTCAGTGGAGACCGAAACCTTAAGTCCCAGTTTCTGCTCACTGGGGCCCCCAGGATTTGATGGAGAGGGGGTCCATTCCGCCACAAAGTCTACCAATGCTTGACTCTTGATCGCTTGTCTTGGGACGAATTCAAGATCGAACTTGGCAAATTCCGCTACCCACTTTGCAATGTTTCTAGTAGAGTTGGGGTTATGTAAGATTACACGCAGTGGATAAGAGGTTACCACTGAAATCTTGTGAGCTTGGAAGTAGTGACGTAAGCTTCCTAGAGGCAATAAGAACTGCGTAGATCAGCTTATGCACCTCTAGGTACCGAGTCTTTGCATCGTGAAGTACTTCACTTATGAAGTACACTGGGCGCTTAACAGTTTAGAACCTCCCGGAGGGGCCCAGAGCTTCCTCCTCATCAACCCGGACCCTCCCGGAGGGGTCCGGACCTTTTTCAGGGACCTCCCAGTTCTTGCTAGAGGAACCCAGAGCTTCTTCTGAAGTCACCCGGACCCTCCCGGAAGGATCCGGATCTTCTTGTTCAGCAACAGTATCTCTTTCATTTGAAGGAGGTTGATCCTCTGACTTCTCACCTTGAGGATCTGGGTCTGGGGGCTGGGACCCAGACTCGCCTTCAGTTAGCTCTGGACCTTCCCGGAGGGGTCTGGATTCCTGAACTGGTGATGGTTCTGGTCTTTCCGCAACCTGGACCATGCTGACAACTTCGTCAGTTGCTGAATTGTAAAGTAGAAGTGGCTCACCAGGATTCGGAGCTACCAAAGTTGGTAGAGTGGTGAGGAGCTGATTCAGCTCTCGGAATGCCTTTTCTGCTTCTTCAGACCATTGGAATGGTCCGGACTTCCTCAATAATTTGAAGAAGGGTAGCGCCCGTTCCGCTAGTCTGAGATGAACCAGCTGAGGGCAGCTAGACACCCAGTCAGCTTCTGGACATCCTTGATGCGAGCTAGTGGCCGCATGTCTTCAATAGCTTTAATCTTCGACGGATTCACCTCTATTCCTTGGTGGTTCACCAAGAATCCAAGAAGCTTTCTGGAGCTAACCCCAAAGACACACTTGTCTGGGTTCAGCTTTGTGCGTGTGATTCGCAACTTGTCGAAGACAACTTGCAAGGTGTCAAGAAATGACTCCTTGTTCTTGATCTTGACGACGATGCCATCGACGTACACTTCCACTACATTTCTAATGAGCTCTCCAAAAGTTTTGTACATAGCTCGCACAAACGTTGAAGCAGCATTTCTGAGACCAAATGGCATGGTAGTGTAAAAATATAATCCATCTACTATGATGAAGGCAGTATGCTCTTCATCTTCCCTAGACATTCTGATTTGATGATACCTAGAATATGCATCTAGGAAACACAGTAATTCACACCCGGAGGTAGAATCCACTATCTGATCTAGTCTAGATAGTGGAAATGGATCCTTTGGGCATGCCTTATTCTGTGTTGTGTAGTCGATACACATCCGAAGCTTCTCGCCGGCCTTGGGTACAACGACTGGGTTTGCCAGCCATTTTGGGTGGAAGACATCCCAGATGAATCCAGCTTCAAGCAACTTCTTCACTTCTTGACGTATGAAGTTCTGTCGCTCTACTGATTGCTTCCGAGGCTTCTGATGTACAGACCGAGCATCAAGATGAATCGTCAGATTGTGCTCAATCACCTACCTAGGGATCCCAGGCATTTGTGACGGTTGCCAGGCAAACACGTCGACATTAGCCCGGAGGAAAGTGATGAGCGCGAGTTCCTATTTGTCGTTCAGGCCTCCCAATATACGGGTGGTCTGAGCAGTGTTAGAACCAATTTGGACGACTTTGAAAGGAATGTCGATGTTGCCGCTTGGTTGCACACGATGTGCGGAAGATGAGCCTCGATGATAAATGCTCGGGGGCTTCGTAGCTTGCCCCTTTCCAGATTCTTCCTCCTGCGCTGTAGCAAGCGCGTGGAGTTCTTCTAGAGCCGTAACTCCAGCGGTGCAATCTCCGTGGATCCGAAGAACGCCTGAGGGTGTTGGCATCTTCAACACCAAGTAGCCATAATGAGCAGCAACCATGAATTTGTATAAAGCTGGCCTACCCAAGATGGAGTTGAATGGCAAGTTTGTGCCACGTCGAAGACCAACTTCTCAGTCATTTAGTTCTCCCGAGTTTCGAAGGTCAACGGGAGAGTAATGGCACCGAGTGGGGTTATGGCTCCCGGGCCTACTCCTGAGAAAGGTCGGGAGGGGCGAAGATCTTAAGGTCGGAGCTAAAGCATAACGAAGGCTTTGAAGCTTATGAGGTTCAGACCCGAACCTCCGTCCACCATTACGTGATGGAGCTGGATGTTGTTGATGGTCGGAGATACCATCAATGGAAGTTGGCCAGCTCCGATCATGTTCCGAGGGCAGTCCGAAGCATCGAAGGTGATGGCAGTATCCATCCACTTCCGATGAGGCTCCGCCCTGGCAGTGGGAGCTACAGAGGCCATGTCCCGCCGCATTGTCTTGAGGACACGGCGGGAAGTGATGTCCCACAAACCACCAAAGATGGTGTTCATGGTCTTCCGATGCTCGTTGTCGGAGACGCCGGAGTCGTCGTCAACGGAGTTGTAAACAACCTTCAAGACCTTTTTGGAGTCCTGAAAGCCAAACTCCTCCTTAGCCAGAGCTTCGTCAACTTTTTGTTTTCCTTCCCTTTGATGGAAAAGAGCTTCTTCCCGGCACTTGTTGTAACGCTCGGCAAGGTTTCAGACCTCTCGGCAGTCTTCCAGGTTGTGCCTGTCCGTCTTGTGTATGGGACACCACATCTTGGAGCTGCCACCGTCTTCAGACGACAGCCGAGGTCGTTTCGCAGGGCGTGGCCCCCGGCCACCCGGAGCTGCGGCAGCTGCAGCAGTAGGTGTGCTGCCCGATGACTTTTTCTAGCCGTTGGACTTTTTCTTCTTCCTGCCACTCCCGGAGGTAGTGGTTTCACCCTTGGAGGACTTTTTGTTCGCCTCCGGAGGTGGTTTGGAGTGCATTTCACGGCCCTCCGCAGCCTTGGCACAGTCATCTGCCAAGCTGAAGAGTTCTGTGACGCTAGTGACTTCCTTGGTCGCCAGCTTCTCCAACATTTTCTTATCTCGAACGTCCTGCCTGAATGCTACAATAACAGAAGCGCTTGAGATAGAAGGAATGGTATTTCGTACCTGGGAGAACCTCTGGATAAAAGATCGCAAGGACTCTCCCCCTTTTTGCTTGACAACAAAAAGATCTAGTTCTGTGCCTGGTCGGGTGTATGAGCTCCCAAAATTGGCAGTGAACTGTTGGCACAACTCCGCCCAACTATTGATTGCTGCCAAAATTGGCAGTGAACTGTTGGCACAACTTCACCCAACTATTGATTGCTCCCAAAATTGGCAGTGAACTGTTGGCACAACTCCGCTCCCAAAATTGGCACAGCTGTAGCCGATGGCATCAGCAATCAAGGTCCTCCCTCTCAAGTGTTATAACTTATTTAACAGATCACGTGCATAGTAAGAAGGAACAAATCTAACCCGCATGAGCCGTTTCAAAGCATCCCAAGTTTGTGGTATGTTCTTAAGATTTTTCTTGCGATGTTCTATCCACCAAACAGAAGCAAAATCAGTAAACTCACTAGTGGCTGCTCTAACTCTTGCGTTTTTAGGAAACTCATGACATGTAAATTTTTGATCAACAGAAATCTTCCAAGTAGTATATGCATCAGGGTCATATTTACGATCAAAATGAGGTATCTTAAATTTGATCTTGTTAAAAGTATCACCATGATTACGTACCTCACTCCGACGATGTCCACCCATACCTTGACGGTTGCGTTGTAGTCGGTGCCGTGGCCTAGCTTCCTCATCTTCCCCAATCTCCGTATCTGCAGAATAGTCATCTTCATTATCACGTACAATACTAGGAGCATTGCTCACCTATCCATGTGCGGTGCATCCACGATCCCTCTCCTCAAGTCGCTGCAGGATGGCTCCAATAGAGGTGTTCAATGTTTGAATGGAAATGTCCAACATGCTGATTTTGGTGTTGGTGTCAATCTGCAGATTTTCCAATTGACCAAGGCGGTCACTAGTAACACAAAAATCCTCATCAAGCGCTTCTATGCGTAGCCACACTTGGCGTTCGAAGTGTTGTATAATTCCCCGTGTGCGAGGTGAATGCACGTCGTCGTTTGTATTTGCTCCTCCTGCCATGCTTAGTAGAAAAAAAGAACAATCCGATATGAAGGGGTAATGTTATCCCTAGCTACAAAGGTGCTGGTGGAGATAACTCGCTCACTCTCAACTTGTTCAACCAAGCTCTTACCTGTTCTTACCAAGCTCAGCAAGAAGGTGATGGCAACCAGCAAGTAATGAACAACTTCAAGAGCAGGTGTCAATCTATAGCTTTATGTGACTAAACTAGCACAAGGAGCAAACTTTCACCACGTTAATCACAACAAGCTGAATAAATGTTCTACGATAGTACTGTGCTGATCTTAGTCTAGACCGTACTAGAGACGCGAGCCCAGACACCAATGTCGTCACCAAAAACACCCCAAACAACAATCTGATTTGGGGTGATCACCCAAACACTCTCTAGATGGAATCAAGAGACCCTAGAACAAAATTTGCACATGCGGCTTTTGATCTTGCACTTTCCTTTTTTTTTCTTCTCTAATTGCATGTGGCTTTTGTGCGGCTTTTGATTTTACACTTGCCTTTTTCTTGTTGTCAAACTCAAATTACTAATATGACTCAAACTCGAAGTAGCAACCTGATTCGAACTCGAACTAGTAATCCGACTCAAACTCGAACTAGCAATCCAAGTCAAACTCGAAGTAGCAATCTGATTTGAACTCGTAATCTGACTCAAACTCGAACTAGCAATCCGGCTCAAACTCGAAGTAGCAATCTGATTCAAACTCAAACTAGTAATCCGACTCAAACTCGAACTACAAATCTGACTCGAACTAGGTGACCGAATGTGACACGAAATCGAAACTCTAGTGGTGCAAAACTAAAGACAAGCAACTTGACTTGTCGAAGCAACCATGAACTCAACAAGTCTTGACTAAGTAGAGAAAGTAAAAGGCACAATGGTTTAGGAATAATGGAAAAAATAGATCTAGTATTTTTTTGGGCTTTTTCTGGACTATAGGATGATAATAGCGGAAAGAAAAGTAATGGTAGCACTGTCACTGATTAACCTTGCTCTGATACAACTTGATAGGATCTTGGTTCCTGATCTTTTGATGAGAATAGGAGGGTTCAATTTGTGGAGGAGAAGACATTGGCGATCCGACTAAACCGTCCCCAAGATGATGCGCCTTAGCGATCGGTACACCGACTCCGAAGTTGTATTGATCTTGCTGGCGCACAATCAACCTAACCACGAGGGCCTTTGTTCCTGCAAGCAATCGAATAACACGCAAGAACAAGAAGAACAAACACTTATTAGTTGAATCAATCTGATGTGGGGTTCTGGATACAAGTACATGGGCGATCTAGTTGACACGCGCGTGTACAAGGAAGCAGCAGAAGCTAACTTACGAATAAATAAAACCCACCAGCTAATGAGGGCGGCGGCTACTATTTATTACCTCCCTAGGGTCGTGAGAAACCCTAATCACAAGTCCCTAATTGAATCCAAACGATACATGGGCCATGGGCCCAATTTTGGTGATGCAGCACCATGGACAGAAAAGGTCTTGGTATGAAAATAACGATTGCGGCCGACTCTGAATAGATTTCGACATGAGGCCAGATCTGTTTGAAAGTAGACTTGATAATAATTCAGGAAGTACTTGAACGCCCAGATCGGAGTCTTTATGAAGTAGTGGTGGCCATCACAAGTTGGTGATGTTCTGCTGTCTAAATTCCGTCCGCGGGAATTCCCTTCCCATTGGCTCCTCTCCATTGTTCCTAAGAAAAACAAGAAAGCACGTAGTTCCATGGTCTAGATAATATGAACATAAGGACAAGAACAAGTTCACCTCATAGTTTAGTTGACGTGCACGAGCGTGAGTGATAGGACCAGAAACCAGTAGTTGAGTTGGTGTGGATGTATCGAGGGTGTTGATGTCCTCATCAGATGGTCCTTTAATCGTGTGTCATTAAAGAAGAATTAATGCGCATTAACCAGGTATTGTAACGACTGATTGATTTCCTTTGAATGTCTGCGCCGTTGGTGATCCCAAAGTTCTTCCTGTTGGAGATATAGATCTGCACACATGACACGTGGTAGAACTAGAGCTTCCTTTAGCAGGGAGGCAGGTCTAGTGCTGCGGGACACGTGGCAGCATTGGAGATTCCCCTAGCAGGGAGGCAGGTCCGGTGCCATGGGACACGTGGCACCGCTGGAGCCACCCATAGGAGGGAGGCAGATCCGGCGCCATGGGACACGTGGCAGCACTAGAGTCATCCTCAGGAGGGAGGCAGGTGCGGCACTATGGGCCACATGGCAGGACCAGAGCCACCCTTAGGTGGGAGTCAGGTCCAGCACTACGGGACACATGCTGGCCTCCGGAGGTCCACTTTCCTGGAAAGTGGGACCCATTGCTTCTCTTTCTTGTATGAAGGGGTATGTGGTTCGCAGGGTACCAATAGTGGCTCCAAGGCCCACCTTGTAGTGAGGCTTTGATCTCAGAGGTGGGGCCACCATCACTTCTCGCGTTGCTGCTTCAACTTTTCACTTGGGCGGTTGAAACGACAACATACTCATGTTCCATCGCTACGTGGCCCTTTTTGGTTTGACAGGTGAGATACATGACGTGCGGATCTAACACAATTGAAGGCCACCGGTTCCCAATACAATTTTTGTATCGATTCCCAGTGCAATCTTTGTAGCCCTATCAGGTCGCCGCCCTTGGGCTTCCAACATCTCATCATGACAACGATTCACCCAGTGTGGACCCCCTTATCATTGACAAGGTAACTTTGTGGTGCGTAATTGTGCTACGCGTGTAGTTGTTATCCAAGCATTGTAGAGGCTACTATAGAAAGAGTCTTTGTAGGGGAAGAGAACTGTTACGCCTCGATTTGTTTGTTTGCGCATAGAGCTCCCCGCTTCCCCCCTGCATCGCATTCTCCGCTTTTGCTGCACTTTGCGGTGATAGAACTCGGACTTCCCCCCAGCAAACTTGTGAGCAAGAGTGATCTTGTAAGGGTTCAAAAGTTGATGGTCTAGCAGAGCCCCTCCTTTGACAATGAGATTCTCCACGGGAAGGTCCCTTTCAAGAAGTAGAGTTCCGATGAGATGGTCTTCTTCACGGCGTACACCATGGTTGGACTAGTTCCGACGGTCTCCAACTTCCTGATGGTGCTGCTGGAAGTGTACAAGCTTAGTCCCCACTAAACTTGCTGGTGGCGATCTTCATCCACTTCTACGAGATGTGGGAGGCATGCGGCCCTATGTGCCATTATTCAAGACCTTCTTTACCCTCTGAACGACTGGGAAAGGTAAGAGTCTGATTGGATTCTACTACTTCGTAAGACGTAGAAATCCTCTGTTCAAGTACATTAGGTCCTTTGTCTTTGGGAAGTGGGAAACCTGGAAGAGTGACTGGGTGATTGTGCGCACGGACCAGCACGACCGATTAGAGTTGCCAATCGGACTTCTAACGACGAACAACAACTTCTGGGAACTGCTCTCTGAGCTATCAGAGGAGTATAACCCAGTGCTCACCAGAATTTGGCACTTCGTTGAAGGAGGCTTGACGTCCCTGATGGTGCTCGGTAACTTCTTCACCATCCGCTGGGCTCCACTTAAGCAACGTGAATTTCCTTCTTGTAACTACAGCGGAGAGATGGACTTCCTTTGGACCGATGTATGCCTTGGAATCAATTTGGATTAGAAGGCTCTACGTCTCCAACTACAGAAGTTGTACTATGATTCGGTCTCAAGAGACGACCTCGTGCCACCATCAGAATTCTTGCCACTATCTGAGATTAGAAGGGAGCTGCATAAGGGGATGTCGATCCTCAACGACACTGGTATTTCGGTGCGACAGAGGAGTAACCCGCCCTATGGGATTGTCATCCCCAAAGCTTCGACCCCCTGTCAGCATGGGAAGTCCGAATCTACCTATTTGCAGCAAGGCAAGGTTGTCGCAGAGCTGAGCTAGAAGATCAAATCCGACTCAAGTCGGAACAAGCGGAAAGAGCCCACAGATTCCTCCAACCGGAAGAGGAAGTTGACGCGAGCTGATGGTAGCTCCGTGAGGGCAGCTCCAACGGAAGCAGTGTCATTGTTGGTGCCGCGCCCAACCCGGTGGTCTGTGGTGGTTGTACATCTAGCAACCACATCGTCAGTCCGGGCATCCAATACGAGCTTTGGGTCTGGGAAATCATCATCTTTAGTCCCAGTGCCAATGGCGAGCATTGGGTCTGGCAAGTCTGTACCTTTGGTTTCGGTGCAAACGACGGGCACTAGGTCTGAAATATCTTCCCCGATGGTAGCTCAAGCAATGGGTTGTGGAGCAGCGTCTGTTCTAGAGGTCCTGACTGTAGTGACACCGGTGACTACTGCGGAGACTCCCGGGGCAAAGCCTGGACCATCTACCTCACCGACGGCGGTGGGTTCAGATGACTCCGGCCGCCTGAGAGAGAGAGGTTCCACACCAACTAGGGCTGCAACGGCCCTAGGTAAGAATCAACATTAGAAACCTATCTTTTCTTTCACTTCTTGCTTTTTGTTGAATTTTGCATTTCCTCTTTTTCCTGAGTGTCATGACCAGCCGTTGCTCCTGCACCAACAACAAGCCGGGCCAGCATTGTTGCTGAGCCGACCGAAGTGCCGATGATGTCGTGGATCCTCCTATAGTCAAGGCAAGCAGTGCGACGGTTCCGGAGTCAACTGACACTAAGATGACCTTGGCACTAGCAGCAGGAGATGTTGCGGTTGACCACGTGGAATATGTTGCGCCAGAGCCAGAGCAGGCTACAACATCACCGGAGCCAACTCCCGAACCAAAGGTACCGGCTGAAGCCTTAAAGGTGTTGGAGCCAACAATCGACGCTGTGCTGGTGGCTAACATCGCGACGGTGCCAGAGCCAACGGCTGCTGCACCAGAGCCTATGATCGACATTGTGCCTGAGCTACCGGCAGACACCATGATGGCGCTGGAGCTTGCGCTTAGAGAATCAGCTGCTGGTGCTTTGACATCTAGGCTTGCGGAATATGATCTCCGGGAGCTTGGCGCAACTAATGAAGACTTTTCGGGGTCCATGCTTGTGACATGGGCTCCAACGACTGCCCCGTAAGCTATTGGAGCTCCGACGAACCCGCGGGAAGGTCTGGAACCAATCCCCCTATCGGTCTTGATTGAGAACGCTTGCGCAAGCCTTCACAACTCGGCTTCAACTATGAGCAGAGTGCTCTGGAAGCAAAACGGGAAACTCCGTGGTGGTTGCGGAAGCTTCTCAACTTCATGACAAAGTTGACACAGACCCGCCTGGCCGACTTGAGGGACCTGCTTGCAGCCGATAAGACGCGGCTGAATCAGTTGGACGAGCTGCTAGATGACAGGCAGGCTGCCATAGAAGCTCTAAGCGAGAAGACTCGCAAAATCTATGACAAGGTGACAGAAGCCTACAATTTGGTGGATGCATGTTTTGTAACCCTAGACAAGCTAAGGGATGAGCTCCTCAAGCGACATGAGGCTGTATACAATAAGGAGCAAGAGCATCAGAAGAGAGATGCTAATATCTCTCCAAAATTGGAGTGCAGTGAACAGGACTTGGCTGATCGCGTCGAGAAGTTCAAGCCCCAGTGCGAACAAGAAAAGCACCAAATGTGGCTGGCTGGAGAAGGAGTCTCCAAACAGGAGCTTGCGTTCTACGCGAGGGAAGACAAGGTGAAGGTAGAGAAGAAGGACCTGGCAGTGAAGAAGAACCACCTGAACCTCCACGAGAAACAAATTGTAGACCAAGAAAGGCTACTAGCTGAGCAGATGCAGCAGCACGCCAAGGAGGTCGAGCAATTCTTGAATCAAAGTTTCGTAGAGCTAAAATCCGCTAGGAGGTCTCTAGAGGAGCTTCGGACCACACGAAAAGTCAAAGCCCAGCAGATCTAGGACTTCCTTAGGCAAGCAGAGGATGCGCTGGTGCCTTTGGGATTTAGTCTGGTTCGACCAGCTGACGGGAGCCAGAAGTGGGCCAAGCCTTGATAGCCTTGAACTCAGCCAGAGACAAGCTGGGAGCGCTGGAATACATCATCCTCGACTAGCTTGAATTGAGGGGAAAAGCCTGGCCAAGTGAGTCGCATAGTATGTGATGACTTGTTTCTGCAGTCGGGACCCCTCAATGTCGCTAGCTCTAGTGCTTGAAGGGCCCGTCGTAGAGACGGAGGAGGTTGCCAAGGCGAGCATACAAGAGGTCGCCCTGAAGACCGCCGTGTGGTTCCACCGCAACTCCAACGAGTAGCTAGGACCACGTTTTCCTTTTGTACATTCAGCTTGTAAAGACTTGAAATTTGAATAAATGAAATCCTCTCGAACTTTATTTTTTTGTCTTAAATGTTTTCATTGCCTTAATCTTGTTGGCCCCTATGTAGATATGCTCAATTGATTGAGGTCATCTACCATCTGGAGATTGGCAAGGTCTTGAAGTATTTTAGTTAGCTCCGAGCTTTTGTGTTAGCTCCACGCTACAAGTTTGACCCTTGAGTTTGGCCTCCGAGAGCTCCGAGAACCCCTTGCCAACGTATAAAACGTCGACGGTGGGCCCTCTAGGAGGTGTCAGAGCTAGGTACTTTGACGGCGCCAATCATCAACATGTGAAACATCGACGGTGGGCCCCCTGGGTAGTGTTGGAGCTAGATGCTTCGGTGGCGCCCATTATCAACGTGCAAAACGTTGATGTCAAGCCCCCTAGGTGGTGCCAGAGCTAGATGCTTTGATAGCGTCCATCATCATCATGCGAAACATCGACGCCAGGCCTCATGGGTGGTGTCGGAGCTTGATGCTCCGGTGGTGCCATCATCAACATGCGAAACGTCGAAACTGGGCCTCCTAGGTGGTGCCGATGCTAGATGCTCTGGTGGCACCCATCATCAATGTGCGAAATGTCGATGCCAGGCCCCCTAGGTACATCAGAACTCCCAAAGTGAGCATGAAAATCATTTGTCCTGCACATGAGAGACGAGTAAAAGTGCTTCTTCTTGCCTATAGTTTAGTTGTGGCTTACTATCCTTCCTTGAATTATGGGTCCTAATCAATTGAACATGATAATACTTAGTATATTGGTTGTACTTTCGTAGATCCGTGTGCTTTCCGGGCCCGCCTTACTTTGATGCAGCACCAAAATAGGTAGAGTGGTGTATTTAGAGATCTGGACCAGGCTAAGTCTATAGCCGACCGCGGACCTGTCATTGGCATTGGCTTTTAGATGAGCAGGCCATTCAACAAACACTAAATCCTGAAAAAGACTACCCATAATACTTGAATATGTATCACATGAATTTTTAGAAACCAATTTTCAAGAGGATTGCACAGCTTCACTATTTGCAAGAAGGTAAAGAGGAAATCAAATAAGAGCATGTGCAAAGTAAGGACACACTTAAAGTACAGGACCAAGTTAAGTCTGCTATACATCTTGGACCAATCCAACTCTGTTCATAGACTCTATAAAATACTATACAAAAACAGACTCACCTTCGTGCTAAGTGTAGAACTTACGGAGGTGCTCTTGATGAGGACATCAACACCCTCGATACATCCACACCAACTCAGCTACCGGTTTCTGGTCCGATCACTCGCGCTCGTGCATGTCAACTAAACTATGAGGTGAACTCGTTCTTGGCCTTATGTCCGTCTTATCTAGACCGTGAAACTACGTGCTTTCTTGTTTTGCTTAGGAACAATGGAGAGGAGCCAATGGGAAGAGAATTCGAGCGGACGGGATTTGGACAGCAGAACAACACCAACTTGTGACGGCCACCACGACTTCATACGTACTCCAATCTGGACGTTCAAGTACTTCCTGGAAAGATTATCAAGTCTACTTTCAAACAGATCTGGCCTCATGTCCATATATATTCGGAGTCGGCCACAATCATTATTTTAATACCAAGACCTTTTCTGTCCATGGTGCTGCATCACCAAAATTGGGCCCATGGCCCATGTATCGTTTGGAGTCAATTAGGGACTCGTGATTAGTGTTTATCACGACCCTAGGGAGGTAATAAATAGTAGCCGCCACCCTCATTAGCTGGTGGGTTTTGTTTATTCGTAAGTTAGCTTCTGCTGCTTCCTTGTACACGCACGTGTCGACTAGTCGCCCGTCTACTTGTATCCAGAACCCCACTTCAGATTGATTCAACTGATAAGTGCTTGTTCTTCTTGTTCTTGTGTGCTCTTCGATTGCTTGCAGGAACAAAGGCCCTTGTTGTCAGGTTAATTGTGCGCCAGCAAGATCAATACAACTTCAGAGTCAGTGTACCGATCGCTAAGGTGCATCGTGTTGGGGACGGTGTAGTCGGATCACCAACGTCTTCTCCTCCACAAATCGAACCCTCCTATTCTCATCGAAAGATCGGGAACAAATATCCTATCAAGTGGTAATTAGAGCAATGTTAATCGGGAAAGTGCTACCATTATTTTTCTTTCCGCTGTTATCATCCTATAGTCCAGAAAAAGCCCAAAAAATACCAGATCTGTTTTTTCCATTATTCCTAGACCATTGTGCCTTTTGCTTTCTCTACTTAGTCAATACTTGTTGAGTTCATGGTTGCTTCGATGAGTCAAGTTGCTGGTCTTTAGTTTTGCACCACTAGAGTTTTGAGTTCGTGTCACATTCGATCACCTAGTTCGAGTCTGATTCGTAGAACGAGTTTGAGCCCGATTACTAGTTCGAGTTTGAATCAGATTTCTACTTCGAGTTTGAGTCGGGTTGCTAGTTGGAGTTTAAGTCGGATTACGAGTTCAAATCAGACTGCTACTTCGAGTTTGAGTCGGATTGCTAGTTCGAGCATGAGTCGGATTACTAGTTCGAGGTCGAATCAGATTGCTACTTTGAGTTTGAGTCAGATTAGTAATTTAATTTTGACAACAAGAAAAATGCAAGTGCAAAATCAAAATCCGCACAAAAGCCACAAGCAATTAGAGAAGAAAAAAGGCAAGTGCAAGATCAAAAGCTGCATGTGCAAATTTTGCTCTAGGGTCTCCTGATTCCATCTAGAGAGAGTTTGGGTGACCACCCAAATAAAAAAAGAAAAAAAGGAAAAAAATTAGATTGTTGTTTGGGGTGTTTTTGGTGACGACATTGGTGTCTCGGCTCGCGTCTCTAGTACGATCTAGACTAAGATCAGCACAGTACTGTTGTAGAACATTTATTCAGCTTGTTGTGATCAACGTGGTGAAAGTTTGCTCCTTGTGCTAGTTCAGCCACCTAAAGCCATAGATTGACACTTGCTCTTGAAGTTGTTCATTACTTACTGGTTGCTAGGGATAACGTTACCCTTTCATATTGGATTGTTCTTTTTTTTCTACTAACCATGGCAGGAGGAGAAAATACAAACGAAGACGTGCATTCACCTCACACACGGGGAATTATACAACACTTCGAACGCCAAGTGCGCCTATGCACAGAAGCGCTTGATGAGGATTTTCATGTTACCAGTGACCGCCTTGGTCAATTGGAAAATATGAGATCGACACCAACACCAAAATCAGCACGTTGGAGATTCCCATTCAAACATTGAACACTTCTATTGGAGCCATCCTGCAGCTCCTTGAGAAGAGGGATCGTGGACGCACCGCGGATGGAAAGGTGAGCAATGCTCCTAGTATTGTATGTGACAATGAAGATGACTATTCTGAAGATACAAAGATTGGGGAAGATGAAGAAGCTAGGCCACGACGCCGGCTACAAAGCAACCGTCAAGGTATGGTGGACATCGTCGGCGTGAGGTAAGCAATCATGATGATACTTTTAACGAGATCAAATTTAAGATACCTCATTTTGATGTTAAATATGACCTTGATGCATATATTACTTGGGAGATTTCTGTTGATAAAAAATTTGCATCTCATGAGTTTCCTGAAAACGCAAAAGTTAGAGCAGCCACTAGTGAGTTTACTGATTTTGCTTCTGTTTGGTGGATAGAACATGGCAAGAAAAATCCTAAGAACATACCACAAGGGATGCTTTGAAACAGCTCATGCGGGCTAGATTTGTTCCTTCTTACTATGCACGTGATCTGTTAAATAAGTTACAACAATTGAGAAAGGGAGCTAAAAGTGTAGAAGAGTATTTTCAGGAATCACGAATTGGTATGTTGCATTGTAATTTAGACGAGGATGAGGAACCAGCTACGGCTAGATTTTTGGGTGGTTTAAACTGTGAAATTTAGGACATACTTGCTTATAAAGATTACAATAATGTTACCCGTTTGTTTCATCTTGTTTGTAAAGCTGAAAGGGAAGTGCAGGGACGACGAGCTAGCTCTAGAACTAATATTTCTGCAGGAAAGACTAGCTCATGGCAACCACGCATGACTACTCCTTTCACTGGATGTGCTTCCCCGCCATCTTCTTCACCAAGTCGGGCAACACCTTCTTCCTCCAGCAACAAGCCACGTGCTTCTTCCACTAGCTCAGCAGTAAAGACCACCCAAAAGCCCACCGAGAGTGCTTCTTCCGTAACATCTACCGGACGATCTACAGACGTTCAATGTCACAAGTGCAAGGGTTTTGGCCACGTGCATCGTGACTGCCCAAGCAAACGTGTTCTAATTGTTAAAGATGACGGTGAGTACTCATCTGCTAGCTATTTTGATGACGATACATGTGTTTTGCTTACATCTGACTATGCAGGTAGCGATGAACATCAAGAAGAGCATATTGGTGCAGAAGATGCAGCGCACTATGATAGTCTCATTATGCAGCGTGTGCTTAGTGCACAAATGGAGAAAGCGGAACAAAATCAAAGGCACACATTATTCCAAACAAAGTGTGTCGTCAAAGAGCGATCTTGCCGCATGATCATTGATGGAGGTAGCTGCAACAACTTGGCCAGCAGCGACATGGTGACCAAGCTGGCACTAAGCACCAAACCGCACCCACATCCCTATTACATTCAATGGTTAAACAACAGCGGTAAGACAAAGGTAACTAGACTTGTGCGAATCAATTTTGCTATTGGATCATATAAGGATGTCGCTGAATGTGATGTTGTGCCTATGCAAGCTTGTAATATTCTGCTAGGAAGACCTTGGCAATTTGATAGAGATTCTATGCATCATAGTAGATCAAATCATTATTCTTTTCTTTACCACGATAAAAAAAATTGTGTTGCATCCTATGTCTCCTGAAGCTATTGTGCAAGATGATGTTGCTAGAGATATGAAAAGTAAATCTTAGGACCATGCAACGTTGAGAACAATAACAATGCCAAATCTTTGTTTGATAAGAAAAATGAGATATCTCTGAAGGGACATGCTTGTTTGCTATGAATTCTGATATTAATGAACTGATTGCTTCCACCTCTGTTGCCTATGCTTTGGTATGAGAAGATGCTTTGATTTCCCTTTACGATATGCAACATTCTTTGCCTACTGCTGTTGCTAACAATTTGCAGGAATATTCGGACGTGTTTCCAAGTGAAATACCACCAGGACTACCACCACTTCGAGGGATTGAGCACCAGATTGACCTCATTCCCAGCGCTTCATTGCCCAACCGTGCACCATACAGGACAAATCTGGAAGAAACAAAGGAGATTCAGTGCCAAGTACAAGAACTACTCGACAAAGGTTATGTACGTGAGTCTCTTAGTCCTTGTGTTGTTCCAGTTATTCTATTACCTAAAAAGGATAGATCCTGGCATATGTGTGTGGATTGTAGAGCAATCAACAATATCACCATTCGATATAGTCATCCTATTCCACGCTTAGATGATATGCTTGATGAATTGAGTGGTGTTGTTGTGTTCTCAAAAGTTAATTTGCGTAGTGGTTATCATCAAATTCACATGAAACTAGGAGATGAATGGAAAACTACTTTCAAAACTAAGTTCGGTTTATATGAGTGGTTAGTCATGCATTTTGTGTTAACTAATGCACCTAGCACCTTCATGAGATTAATGAACGAGGTTTTGCGTGCATTCATTGGAAAATTTGTCGTTGTGTATTTTGATGATATATTGATTTATAGCAAATCCATGGATGAATTTTTAATACTTTACGTGAGGCATGATTATTTGGTAATCTTGAGAAGTGCACCTTTTGCACGGATCGAGTCTCTTTCCTTGGCTATGTTGTTACTGCACAGGGAATTAAAGTTGATCAAGCCAAGGTAGAGGCTATTCAGCGGTGGCCTGTACCAAAGACCATCACATAGGTGCGGAGCTTTCTAGGACTGGCTAGGTTCTATCGTCGCTTTGTGAAAGATTTCAGCACCATTGCTGCTCCATTGAATGACCTTACGAATAAGGGAGTGCCTTTTTCTTGGGGCACCACACAAGATAACGCATTTACCATACTGAAGGATAAGTTGCCTCTTCTCCAACTTCCTGATTTTTCTAAGACTTTTGAGCTTGAATGTGATGCTAGTGGGATTGGATTGGGTGGTGTTTTGTTACAAGAAGAAAAACCTGTTGCATATTTTAGTGAGAAAATAAGTGGGCCTGTTTGGAATTATTCTACCTATCATAAGGAATTATATGCTCTTGTACGAACTTTAGAAACATGGCAGTATTATTTGTGGCCCAAAGAATTTGTTTTCCATTCTGATCATGAATCACTAAAGCATATTAGGAGTCAAGGGAAACTGAACCGTAGGCATGCTAAGTGGATGGAATTTATTGAGTCTTTTCCTTATGTCATTAAACACAAAAAGGGAAAGGATAATGTTATTGTTGATGCTTTATCTAGACGTTATACTCTTCAATCTCAACTTGACTTTAAAATTTTTGGATTAGAAATAATTAAAGATCAATATGAACATGATGCTGATTTCAAAGATGTATTGCTGAAATGTAAAGACGGAAAAACATTGTATAAATTTGTCCTCAATGATGGCTATGTGTTTAGAGCTAACAAGTTATGCATTCCAGCTAGCTCCGTTTGTTTGTTGTTGTTACAGGAAGCGCGTGGAGGCGGGCTGATGGGGCACTTTGGAGTGAAAAACTTGCTGGTCATTTCTTTTGGCCAAGGATGAGGCAAAATGTGGAGTGCTTCGTTGCTCGCTGCACGACATGTCAAAAAGCTAAGCCATGACTTAATCCACATGGTTTGTACATGTCTCTTCCTGTTCCTAGCATGCCTTGGGAGGATATTTCTATGGACTTTGTTTTAGGACTGCCTAGAACAAAGAAAGGGAGGGATAGCATATTTGTTGTCGTGGATAGATTTTCTAAAATGGCACACTTCATACTTTGTTGTAAAAGTGATGATGCTACACATGTTGCTGATTTGTTTTTCTGAGAGATTGTTAGGTTGCATGGCGTGCCAAACACTATAGTTTCAGATCGTGATGCTATGTTTCTTAGCCATTTTTGGAGAATGTTATGGGCAAAATTGGGGGCTAAGCTTTTATTTTCAACTACTTGTCATCCCCAAACGGACGGTCAAACTGAGGTTGTGAATAGAAGTTTATCTACCATGCTTAGGGCTGTTTTGAAAAAGAATATAAAAATGTGGGAAGAGTGTTTGCCTCATGTTGAGTTTGCTTATAATCGTTCCCTACATTCTAATACTAAGAAATGCCCTTTTGATAGTGTTTATGGATTTGCACCCCGTGCTCCTATTGATTTATTACCTCTTACTTCAATGGAACGAGTGAATTTTGATGCTAAACATCGTGCTAAACTGATCTTAAAATTTGCATGAAACCACTAAGAAGAATATAGAGTGCATGAATGCGAAAAATAAACTTGCTCGTAGTAGGGGAAAGGAACCTATCACTTTTGAACCTGGTGATTTAGTTTGGTTACATTTACGAAAGGATAGGTTTCCTGATTTGAGAAAGTCTAAATTGTTACCTCGAGCTGATGGTCTATTCAAAGTGTTAGAAAGGATTAATGATAATGCATATAAACTCGAGTTGCCTGGGATTTTTGGGTTAGTCCCACATTTAACATTGCAGATTTGAAGCCATATTTGGGAGAAGAAGATGAGCTTGAGTCGCAGATGACTCAAATGCAAGAAGGGGAGGATGATGAGGACATCAACACCCTCGATACATCCACACCAACTCAGCTACCTGTTTCTAGTCCGATCACTCGCGCTCGTGCACGCCAACTAAACTATGAGGTGAAATCGTTCTTGGCCTTATGTCCATCTTATCTAGACCGTGGAACTACGTGCTTTCTTGTTTTGCTTAGGAACAATGGAGAGGAGCCAATGGGAAGGGAATTCGCGCGGACTGAATTTGGATAGCAGAACAGCACCAACATGTGATGGCCACCACGACTTGATACGGACTCCGATCTGGGCGTTCAAGTACTTCCTGGAAAGATTATGAAGTATACTTTCAAACGGATCTGGCCTCATGTCTATATCTATTAGGAGTCAGCCGCAATCGTTATTTTAATACCAAGACCTTTTCTGTCTATGGTGCTACATCCGAAATTGGGCCCATGGCCCATGTATCGTTTGGAGTCCATTAGGGACTCATGATTAGGATTTATCACGATCCTAGGGAGGTAATAAATAGTAGTCGCCGCCCTCATTAGCTGGTGGGTTTTGTTTATTTGTAAGTTAGCTTTTGCTGCTTCCTTGTACACGCGCGTGACGACTAGATCGCCCGTCTACTTGTATCCAGAAGCCCACTTGAGATTGATTCAACTGATAAGTGCTTGTTCTTCTTGTTCTTGCGTGTTCTTCGATTGCTTGCAGGAACAAAGGCCCTCGGGGTCAGGTTGATTGTACGCCAGCAAGATCAATACAACTTCTGAGTTGGTGTACCCATCGTTAAGGCGCATCGTCTTGGGGACGGTGTAGTCGGATCGCCAACGTCTTCTCCACAAATCGAACCCTCCTATTCTCATCGAAAGATCGGGAACCAAGATCCTATCAGCTCTATATTTCAGGGGTTGGGAAGCGGCGGCTTATCCACTGTTGCCAAGCGAATGCATCCAGGGCAGGAAACATTGATGACTAGGAAGGGATCCTCCTAGCTGCCGGAGTATTTGTTCGCTCCTTCTTGAGAGAGTATTCGCCGCAGCACCAGATCGCCTTTTTCAAGTTGCCGATTGCGTACATGCCTCTGATGATAGCGGCACAACACTTGGCGATATCGCGCATTTCGGACAGCTGCTTGGCACCTTGCCTTGTCGATGAGGTCCAGGTCATCATGTCGGAGCTGATCCTGCGCAGCTTCGTCATAGGTCTAGACTTGAAAAGAACCCATGGCGATATCCGGATGAAGGACTGCTTCGACTCTGTACACCAGGAAGAAGGGTGTCTCTCCTGTAGCCCGATTGGGTGTTGTTCAATTTGCCCACTATGTAGACGGAAGCTCCATAACAAGATGTTGCAATTGCATCTGCCTAGAATTTTATATGAGTTTGATATTCATCAAGCATAGTCCAGCCATCTCCACTAAGGTCATGTTCTTTCTCTCTACGACACCATTTTGTTGAGGTACATATGGTGAAGAAAATTTATGATCTATTCCTTTTTCAACCTAAAAGTGATCAAATGATCAGTTTTTAAATTTGGTTCCATTATCACTTCTAATTGTTTTTAAAGATCCTTGGTGGTCAAGTGAAAGTCTAAGAACCAAATTTCTAAAATAACTGAAAGCTTCATTCTTAGATGTCATAAAGTAAACCCAAGAGTATCTAGAATAGTCATGGATAATTATAAACACATACCAGTTACCTCCAAAAGATTGAACACGTGAAGGACCTACGATGTCAAGGTATAAAAGTTGTCTCCGTGCTTTTGTAATGGTCATTGTGAGTAGAGAATGTGAACCTACAACCGTCTTAGCATGTCTACAAGAAGAGCACACAACTTCTTTGTCTGCTTTAATCTTAGATAACCCACGTATGCGATCAAGACCACAACCACGTGTGAGCTGATCAAAGCCTACGTTACCAACTCTACGATGCCAAAAATATAAGTCTTTTGATTAATTTGCAACTAGACACCTATGCATAGAGGTTGACATCTCAAAAACCGCTTTAAAAACTCTTCCAACATGAGACATGTTAAACATAAGTTCACCATTTGAATCTACAACCTTGCAGCAGTTTTTAGTGAAAGTTACTTCATGATTTTCATCTAGCAATTGTGAAACGGAGAGCAAGTTGTATTTCAAATTCTTAACAGTTGCCACATCCTTTAAAGTGTAGTGATTATTAACTCTACTTGAACCCTTAGCAATTACAGGAGTTGAAGAATTATTGGCAAAAGTATCATTTTCTACACGTGACACAAAAGAGAGGGAGGAGAACCACTCTTTGTTACCTATCATGTGGCGTGAGCAACCTGAATCAATAGGTCAAAAGTTCTCCTTCCTCAAGCGTGTAACCTACACATGAGCACAATTCATCGATGGCTCAATATCGAGGGTCATAAAAGGCATTTATGAATCCGTACTAAGTCACACGACGTCCAGCAGTAATAACACGCGAAAGCTATGAAAATATAGCAGGTTTATGAGCCAATGTTTGAGAATTATTGTTCCCAACTACCGATCTATGCGGTGTTACATGTGTAGCATTAAAAATAGTAGGTTTGGGACAAAATTTTGCATGTGTTTGACTCGTCACAGCAGGTTGCAAGTGTCTAATATTCCATTCAGCACATGCAGCAAATGTTGCATGAGTGTTATGAGATTTAACTTGCATTCTTTCATTTTTATGTTGTTGAGATAGTCTATAACAAAAATCTATGACATAACCATCCCAACCACAGTAGGTACAAAGAAATTGAACTTTGTCATTTGAATCAAAGAGCAAGCAAAGTGTGGTCAGCGCCCAAAAGAGACAACAACCCTGCTGACATGAAAACCACCTCTTTATGTTTAGGTATCATTTGAATCAAATGACTTCCTAATGACTTAACAACCTTAGGTGGATGTGCCTTAGCATGAGCATGAGAATCAAAACCTAAACCAGTTTTACCATTGCAAGTCTTAGAAGAATTCAGCAGCAAGTTTATATTCTTTTTCCCACTACAAAACAGCTCCAGTGTCCTATGCATGTCATCTAGTTTCTTGGACAAGTCTAGTCATATTTCACATGAAGTTTTTCCTTTCTCTTTGCAATTAGAACAACAATAAACTTCATGAGAACGTAAAGCTGTTCAAAACAGAAATCTCATTCCTAGCATCATGTAGTTTCTTGTTAAGATCGTCATAGCTAGAACAATGCAAATCAATTGTAGAACAACCAGCATTTTTCGTATTCTTATCATTAAGAGCAGCAACTTTCTGTTCTTTTCTATTTCAAGTTCAAGTTTGTCAAGTGTGGAGGTGTGTTCACTTCCTAAAGAGGACAATTGTTAATATATTAATTTACACGAGGAACTTGAATCATCATTAAGAATCAAAGATTTTAGCCAATTAATTTCAGATTCTAGTGATTCAATTTTAGCATCATTGTTCCTCTTTTTTTTGCCATTTTTCTTAAGTACAACAGTGGCACGAGAAATAGCATCACACATTTTTTCACATGAGGGACATACCTCATCATTGGCGTTAATTTGTTCGGACTCCTCCATACTTGAACTTGAGTAGCTTGCCATCAAACACGTATTTGCCAAAGTGTTTTGTTCTTCACCACTTCTGGTGTCCACATCGCTCGAGTTGAATTCTTGAAGTGTTTAGATAAAATGGTGCACCACTTTGCGCATTGATGAATTCTTATTTTTTTTCTTGTTGTTATTCACAAAGGAGGGCTTGAATTTTGTTTGTTTCCCATCACGGGTAGTAGAACCTAAAAGGTTAGGGCAATTTTTACGATAATGTCCAAACTCACTACATTTGAAGCATCATTTAGGACCACCACTTCCTCTCCTTCTAGTTCTCACATTATGCAATGCTTTTGAGGACCGAGTATAGAGAATTGTTAGCTCCTCCTCTGGAAGCTATTCAAAATGTTCAAAGGATAGAGAGGACAACAAATCAAGTGTACCACATGATGAAGATTTGCTAGGACTAGGCATGTCATGTTATGAAACCAATGCAATATACTTTTTGGGGTTTTAACGTGATATTATGTTAAGTTCATGAGTTTCAGACATATAATATAGCACATCTAAATTGACAGTAGATTCGCGAATAGATGTACCTTTCATCTCCCAAATTGACTTGTCTAATGCACATAATAATTGCCTTGCATTTTCAGCATCTGAAAAAAATAACATTGACACTACGCGAGTTGCTAGGAATTTTGTTAAACCGTTCAAAGAGATCATCTATCGACACACCGGGTTGCATCTCGAAGCGCAAGTACTCCTTTTTGAACATGGCTTGACGTACCTCTTTGATCATATTGGTACCTTAGTTGAATTCACATAGTGCTTTCCACACATCATACGAAGATCAGAGGTATGCAACACGATCAAAGTCGCTTTGAGTCAATCCTTGTATGATCAAGTTCTGCACCTTGTTATTGTTGTCGACGTCCAACATGTTAGCTGCATTGACTTCATCATTTGGTGGCACGATGTAGACTTTGTAGACCTTCTCCCAAATGGTGAAGCCTTGCGCTTGTATCTATGCCTCCATGCGCACCTTCCAAACCCGAAAACCATTGCCATCGAACACACAAGGTTTTTCAGAGTATTTTCTCCATGATGATTCGCAAAAACATGTGCAATCATGGCTCTGATACCAATTGTAGGATCGAAGAGCACATGAAAAGCTACCAACGAGGGGGTGAATGGGGTAGATTAAAACTTTTTATGCAGAAGCAACAAAAACTCTTCAGTAGAAACCAATGTGTGTAACTGATCTAGTCCTATTTAAACAGTGAGACCTATGTGTGTTGAATACATTGGCTTTGACAATAAAAGTTTTGAATGCTGCCATAACATCTTTTTAGCATGGTCCGACTCTACCTCCGAGTTTCTGCAAGGTCCGACAATAGGTTCAACTTTCCTTTTCTAGGTCCGACATGTTTTTGGGTAGCTCCGGTGAGCTTTGTCTTTAGCTTCAGCATGTCCTTGTTAGCTCCGGCATGTCTTTGATAGCTCCAACATGTCTTTGTTAAGCTCCGATATGTTTTGCTAGGTCCGACTTATGTTGGTTAGCTCCGACATGTCTTTGATAGCTCCGGCATGTCTTTGTTAAGCTCCGACATGTTTCTCTAGCTCCGGCTTTTGGGTTGACTAGTTCTGACTAGTTTTGGTCAGCTCCGGTGCTAGGTCCGACTAGCTTTGGTAAGCTCCAGCGCTAGGTTGTACTAGCTTTGGTATGCTCCGGCGCTAGGTTGTACTAGCTTTGGTAAGCTCCAGCTCAAGCTCTGGTTAGCTTTGGCAAGGTTCAGAGCTTGATCGTAATGTTCCAAATTTTCATGTGAAATGTTTCGAACTTGCTTTACACTTATGGAAAGGTTGCTTAGTATTATTTTACTAAGTTTTTGGTGTATTTTGGTGGTTAAGCCTTATATCATTTTGCTGTGCTTTGCAACATGCTTATGTGAGGTGCTCACGTAAGGTGCTATGTTCGGAACTAACTTGAGTCAAGTCGCGGACATGGGCTCGTACGGATTGGTGTTTGTTCATGTGCAGGTGTTGCTTGAGTTCAAGTCATGGCTGGTGACAGGATCATTTGGACTAGTCTCAGGGAGGAGATGAGGTTCCAACAACCAAATTCAGGAGGAATTGTGGTTGAGCGGGTCAGGAGGTCGCGCAGGATGATTGAATCAAGGGCAGTGCATATGAAGGTTACTGGACGTCGAAGGAAGGTGTTTGCACGTATGCATGCGGTGCATGACGTGGCAACATGGATCCAAAGATGGGTTATGGATGGAAAGATCTGGTTGGAAGGATCGGATCGTATTGGTTCATGACTTCGGCTGCGGCAGAGTCGGTTATGGCTCGGTATGGAAAGTATCGAGTGGGTTATGAGAGGATTTTGTATCGGTCACGAATTTGAGTTGTTTTAGTAATGTGGGATATGCTCCTAAGGTGTTCGGAAGTCTTAAGATTGCTTCTATCTGCGTATGGAAGAGTCCTAAGCAGTTATGGAAAGTTTCGATTCGTGAATAGAGTAGGATTAGAGTCCTAGTTGAGATTGGGTTGGCTTTCGAGGTGGTTATATAAGAAAGGGAGACCAGAGCTCGTGGGAATGACTTTGGGGCTGTTCCTCTTGTGTTCTATTGAATAAAATTCGTAATTTGAAGGAACTTTTGTGTCTTGTTCGTCCGACTTATTCCAGACAAGTTTTACTCGTCGAGTTTCTGGACAGTATTACCTTTCGTCTGTGGTTTTATCATGACTCGAGTTTTACAGATCCAATTGACGTGATTCATTTTGGATTGTCTTCACACCTTGATTATCTATCATCTATCAAAATTTCACGGTCATTGGATTTGTGGTTTCTGATCTACACGAGTTTCTTTGCAGCGTTCCAGAACTGTTTTCTCGGGTAGGACAGATTGACCTTTGTTCGATCTTTGGATCATAACTTGAGTTTCTCTCGACGGATTTGAGTGATTCTTATTTTGTTTTCTTCGTGACTTTATTATCTCTGATATATATCACTTTTGTCATGGTGAAACACGTTTAGATTAGTCTCACATACGATTTCTTTAACAGATCATTTTTCTGCCGAAGGGGTTGGGATTTTATTGTTTCCGTTGCGTAAGATTTTCTTAAATCTACCATTCACCCCCCCCCCTCTGGTAACTTTTCACGTTCCCTTCTATCCTACAATTGGAATCAGAGCCACGGTGCTCTAATCATTGTGATTTGCACGTGTTTTTGACTAATCATCATAGAGAAATACTCCGCCAAACCTTGTGTGTTTGCTGGTATTGATTTTCAGGTTTGGAAGGCGTGTATGGAGGCTTTCATCCAGGCGCAAGGCTTCACAATATGGGAGAAGGTGTACAAGCCTTACGAAGTGCCACCTAACGATCAAGTTACGGCTACAAACCTACGGGACGTCAGCAACAACAACAAAGCCCGAAACTTGATAGTCCAAGGACTCACTCAAAGCGACTTCGACCGCGTTGCACATCTCCTATCGGCATAAGATGTATGGAGAGCACTTTGTGACTACCATGAAGGATCCAACACGATCAAGGAGGTAAGGCAAGACATGTTCAAGAAAGAATGCATGCGCTTCGAGATGCAACCCGGTGAGTCCATCGATGATCTCTTTGCTCGCTTTAACAAAATTCTCAGTAACTTGCATAGGGTTAACGTTAATTTTTCTGATGCTGAAAATGCTAGTCAACTTCTTAGTGCATTAGACATGTCAATCTGGGAGATGAAAGTTATATCTATTCGTGAATCTACTGTCATGAGTACACTTACTTTAGATGTGCTTTACTCTAAACTCAAAACTCATGAAATTGACATCTTATCACGTAAGAACCCAAATAAGTCTATTGCATTTGTCTCACAACGTGATATGCCTATCTCCGGCCAATCATCATCTTGCAATACTCTTGCTTTGTTGTCCTCACTAACCCTGGAGCAGATCGAGGAATTTCCAGAAGAGGAGTTAGTACTAATCTCTACTAGGTTCTCAAAAGCATTGCAAAATGTGAGAACTAGAAGGAGAGGAAGCTCTGGACCTCAACGATGTTTTGAATGTGGTAAGACAGGACACTTTCGTACAGAATGCCCTAACCTTTTAGGTCCTATTACCCGTGAAGAAAAACAGAACAAGGTCAAGACCACCTCTGGAAACCTCAACAAGAAAAAGAAGGGTACCATAGGACGAAAGATGATTAACAGCTTCATCACTGCACTTCAAGAGCTCGGTTCAAGCGATGTAGACTTTGAAAGTGATGAAGATGATGATGATCTGGCCAATTTATGCTTCATGGCGGGCAAAACAAGATCAAGATCAAGTCAAGAGGATGCAGAACACAACAGTGACAACGATGAGGTATGTTCTACATGTAATGAAATGTGTGATGCAATTTCTCGTGCAACTATTATTGTTAAGAAAAAGGACAAAAAGCTTAGAGATAATGCTACTAAAATTGAATCACTAGAATCTGAAATCAACCGTTTGAAAACCTTGATTCCTAGTGATGATTCTTGTTCCTCATGTGATTTAATCTATGAACAATTGTCCACACTAAGAACTGCACACTCCTCCACTCTAGATAGACTTGAACTTGAAATTGAAAAAAAAAACAAAAAGCTTGCTGCACATGACATTGGAAACTTAAAAGATGCTTCTTGTTCTACAATTGATTTGCATTGTTCTAGTTGTGATGATCTTGAAAAGAAACTAAAGGATGTTATGAATGAAATTTCAATATTGAATAATGCTTTACGTTCTCATGAAGTTAAATATTGTTCCAATTGCAAATTAAAAGGAAAAACTTCATGTGAAAATTGCCTTGATCTGTCCAATAAACTTGATAACATGCATAGGACATTAGATTGGTTTTGTAATGGGAATAAAAACCTAAACTTGCTGCTGAATTCTTCCAAGTCTTGCAATGATAAAACTGGTTTAGATTTTGATTCTCATGCTCATGCTAAGGCACATCCACCTAAAATTGTAAAGTCATTAGGAAGTGGTTTGATTCAAACAGTTCCTAAACAAAAAGAAGTGGTTTTCAAATCTGCAGGAGTGTTGTCTCATTCGGTTTCAAATAAAAATATTGCTTGCTCATCTAGACATGAACACAAAGTTAAATTTCATTGTACCTACCGTGGTAGAGATGGTCATGTCATAGATTTTTGTTATAGACTAGCTATACAACAGAAAAGGGAAAGATTGGTCGCTAGATCTGATAACTTTCATGCAAAATTTGCTGCACATATTAAACCAAATGCCAACAACATGCAACCTGCTGTTATGAGTCAAAAACACTCAATGTTTACCTCCGGACCTTCAGTTTTTGCCTTTGGAGCTACTGATTTTTGTGCTACACAAGTAACACCTTATAGGTCAGTAGTTAAGAATAAAAAACCTCAAACTTTGAATCATAAACCTGCTGTTTTATCTCAGCTTTCGCGTGTTTTTCCTGCTGCACGCTGTGTGACTCAATACTGGATACCTAAATGCCTTTTGACTAACCCCAGTATTGAGTCATCGACGTATTGTGCTTCTATGTAGGTTAGACGTTTGAGGAAGGAGAACATTTGGATTGTGGATTCAGGGTTCTCACGCCACATGACCGGTAACAAAGAATGGTTCTTCTCCCTCTCTCTTGTGTCACGTGTAGAGAATGTTACTTTTGCCGATCATTCTTCAACTCCTATAATTGCTAAGGGTTCGGTTAGAGTAAATGATCACTACACTTTGAAGAATGTGGCACTTGTCAAAAAAATACAACTTGCTTTCTGTTTCACAATTGCTAGATGAAAATCTGGAAATTATTTTCAATAAAACTGCTGCAAAGTTGTAGGTTCAAATAGTGAGCTTATTTTTAACATGTCTCGGTTTGGAAGAGTTTTTAAAGCTGATTTTGATATGTCTTCCTCTAAGCATAGGTGTCTAGTTGCTAATGATACAAAGGACTTAAATTTTTGCATCGTAGACTTGGTCATGTAGGCTTTGATCATCTCACGCGTGTTAGTGCTCTTGATCGCATACGTGGGCTGCCTAAGCTTAAAGGGGATAAAGAAATTGTATGCTCTTCTTGTAGAAATGCTAAGATTGTTGTAGGTTCACATACTCCTCTTACAATGATCATGACAACTGAACCGGGTCAGCTTTTGCACCTTGACATCGTAGGACCTTCACGTGTTCAATCCTTCGGAGGTAAATGGTATGTTCTTGTGATTGTTGATGATTATTCTAGATATTCTTGGGTTTACTTTATGGCATCTAAGAATGAAGCTTTCAGTCACTTTAGAAATTTATTTCTTAGATTATCAATTGATCACCCAGGATCTTTAAAAGCAATTAGAAGTGATAACGGAACTGAATTTAAAAATCAATCTTTTGATCACTTCTGTGCTGAAAATTGAATAGATCATCAATTTTATTCACCATGGTGCTGTAGAAAGACAGAACAGAACCTTAGTTCAGATGGCTAGGACTATTCTTGATGAATATCAAACTCCTAGAAAATTTTGAGCTGATGCGATTACAACCGCTTATTATGTCTCAAATCGTGTTTTCTTGCGCGCTAAGCTAGGTAAAACACCATATGAGCTCCGGTTTGAACATAGGCCTAGTGTTACACACTTTCGGGGTTTTGGTTGCAAATGCTTTATTAAGAAACATGGTAATCTTGATAAATTTGAACCTAGATCTATTGATGGCATGTTTCTTGGTTATCCATCTCATACCAGAAGCTACCGTGTGCTTTAACTTGACGCTAACAAAATTGTGGAGACTTGTAAAGTGTTTTTTGATGAATCTATCCCAGGTACTAGCTCAAACATTGCAGGTCCAGATTCATATCCGCATGGGGAGAGCATTTTCGTGTAAGATGAGGAAGAGGTGGAGCTGCTGCCTGAAAATTCAGCAGCTAATGACATTGTTCGAGCTCCTGATTTTGATTCACAGCCAGCACTGACGACCACCATTGCTGGTCCAGATCCTCCTCAAGTCACAAGCTCATCTATTTTGATGAACATAAAGAAGAAGAGGCTTGTGAAGTGTCCACTCCTCTCCGGGTTCTCCAGATTCATCCTCCACAACAAATTATTGGAAGCTTGCACGAACGAGTTATACGGTCCAGGTTTTGCGATCCAAACTCTCATGCTCATTCTGCTTTTGTTGCTTCTTTTGAACCCAAAGATATATCACATGCACTCACTAATGAATCTTGGATTATTGCCATGCAAGAAGAGTTAGAAAATTTTGAAAGAAATAATGTTTGGAAACTTGTACCTCCACCTCAAGGTCACACTTTAATTGGAACTAAATGGGTGTTTAAAAATAAACAAAGTTAGGATGGGGTTGTGGTTAGGAATAAGGCTAGGTTGGTTGCTCAAGGTTTTAATCAAGTTGAAGGACTCGATTTTGATGAAACTTTTGCTCCTGTTGCTAGATTAGAAGCCATAAGAATTTTGTTAGCTTTTGCTGAATCTAAAGGTTTTAAGCTATATCAAACGGATGTTAAAAGTGCTTTTCTTAATGGCTACATAGATGAGGAGGTTTATGTCAAACAACCACCAGGTTTTGAAAATCCAGATTTTCCTAATCATGTTTACAAACTGTCAAAAGCCTTGTACGGTCTCAAACAAGCCCCTAGAGCATGGTATGATAGGTTAAAAACATTCTTACTTGAAAAGGGGTTTACCATGGGCAAGGTTGATAAAACTCTTTTTGTGCTTAAGCATGGCAATGACTCATTATTCGTTCAAGTGTATGTGGATGATATTATCTTTGGTTGTGCTTCTCATGATCTTGTGTCCAAGTTTTCAGCTATGATGAGTTCAGAATTCGAGATGAGTATGATGGGAGAACTCACATACTTTTTGGGGCTGCAAACCAAGGAGTGTACCTTTGTGCATCAAAAGAAGTATATAGAAGACCTCCTAAGGCGCTTCAACATGGACAAAAGAAAGCCTCTTCGGACACCAATGGGAACAGCAATAACACTTGAACTTGATGAAGATGGTGAATCCATGGATCAAAAAGAATATAGAAGCATGATCAGATCACTTTTGTACCTCACAACATCAAGACCGAACATACAATTCAGCGTATGTTTTTGTGCACGGTTTCAAGCCTCCCCACGTGCTTCACATTGTCAAGCCTTCAAAGGGATTCTCAGGTACTTACATGGAACTCAAGAGTTTGGCATTTTTCTTCCTTCATCCTCAACCGTTACTTTGAAAGCCTTTTCTGATGCTCATTTTGGAGGTTGTAGGATTGATAGGAAAAGTACTTCCGGTGCTTGTCATTTTCTTAGTAATTCACTTGTTGCATGGTCATCCAGAAAACAAAGTTCAGTTGCACAATCCACCGCCGAATCTGAATATGTAGCTGCTGCTAGCGCTTGTTCACAAATTATTTGGATTGTTCAAACACTTATAGACTATGGGGTTGATCTAGATAGTGTTCCACTATTTTGTGATAATACTAGTGCCATTTGCATTGCTAAAAACCCTGTGCAACATTCTAGAACTAAGCACATTGATATTAGGTATCACTTTCTCAGTGATAATGTTGAGAAAGGAAACATTGTGCTTCACCATGTAGATACCGAACAACAATTGGCTGACATTTTTACAAAACCTTTGGATTTCACTCGTTTTTGTTACATTTGTAGTGAAATAGGGGTTATGCATCCTCATGGCTCAAATTGAGGGGGAGTTTTGAAACTTGGGAAGTCTATGTGTGAATCTGAACTAAAATAATATGAGCATAGTATTTCATACATATATGACTTGTGACTCCTTTTACATGCTGAAAGTTCTTACTACATTACTCGTGTTATACATTTGGTAGCTTTTGCCATGTCTAGTAATTGGAATAATTACTTACACTAAATCTGGTCATGGTTGAACTTTCTTGTTGTTTTGAACTTGTTGCATGCTCACAAGTGTTTTTAATCATAAAGAATTAATCAAGTAATCAACTCACATGTTGAGTTTTTGTGAACAAATATAAGTTGAGAAAAGATCAAGAGAATATGCATGCATCGAACTTCTTCTTCTGAGATGGCTTATCATTGCACTTAGATATGAACTTGGAAGAAGTTGTGTATGACTAAAACCATGTCCTTAAGCTTCTGATTGTCAAATGACATAGGCTTGGCTTGGTTGGTTAGAATATGGCAGATGCGCATATAATCTCATGCAAATATCATATGATCTAAATTTGTGCTTTGAAAAATAATGAAATGCAGCAACAAGTGTCATGCTTTCAGGTTTTGAAATAGTTAAGTTTGTGAGATCATGACTTGCTTAATTTGAATATTACATTTGATCTCTAGCATGGCTTACACTACTTTATGTATCTCATTGTTGTGATAGTGTAAGTTACATGATAGTATGACTTGGATGAGTTTTGTTTTATATGTATATGTTATAATATGCTCATAACAATTAAAATTTCTCTTTTGAACTTTGCTGAATACATTGTCAAAGGGGGAGAGATAATATGTGAATTTTTAAAGATAAGCATGCAAGGGGGAGAAATTGATTACACATTGGACATATTCACAATTGTTTTCGGCACGATTCTTCTTAGGGGGAGAATTTCTTTTTCTCATTTTATTTCTGTTTTATAAAGGGGGAGAAATTTTTTTCAAAACTTTTAATGTGAATAAGCCAATGTTCGGATCTTAAGTGGTGTTGCCAATGCATTCATCAAGGGGGAGATTATGAGACCTATGTGTGCTGAATACATTGGCTTTGACAATAAAAGTTTTGAATGCTGTCATAACATCTTTTTAGCAAGGTCCGACTCTAGCTCCGAGTTTCTGCAAGGTCCGACAATAGGTCCGACTCTCCTTGTCTAGGTCCGACATGTTTTTGGGTAGCTCCGGTGAGCTTTGTCTTTAGCTTCGGCATCTCCTTGTTAGCTCCGGCATGTCTTTGATAGCTCCGGCATGTCTTTGTTAAGCGTCGACATGTTTCTCTAGCTCTGGCCTTTGGGTTGACTAGTTCCGACTAGTTTTGGTCAGCTCCGGTGCTAGGTCCGACTAGCTTTGGTAAGCTCCGGTGCTAGGTTGTACTAGCTTTGGTAAGCTCCAGCGCTAGGTTGCACTAGCTTTGGTAAGCTCCGGCTCAAGCTCCGGTTAGCTTTGGCAAGGTTCAGATCTTGATCGTAATGTTCCAAATTTTCATGTGAAATGTTTCGAACTTGCTTTACACTTATGGAAAGGTTGCTTAGTATTCTTTTACTAAGTTTTTGGTATGTTTTGGTGGTTAAGGCTTATATCATTTTGTTGTGTTTTGCAACATGCTTATGTGAGGTGCTCAAGTAAGGTGTTGTGTTCGGAACTAAATTGAGTCAAGTTGCGGACATGGGCTCGTACGGATTGGTTGTTTGTTCATGTGCAGGTGTTGCTTGAGTTCAAGTCATGGCTGGTGACAGGGTCCTTTGGACTAGTCTCAGGGAGGAGATGAGGTTCCAACAACCAAATTCAGGAGGAATTGTGGTTGAGCGGGTCAGGAGGTCGGGCAGGATAATTGAATCAAGAGCAGTGCATATGTAGGTTACTGGACGTCAAAGGAAGGTGTTTGCACATATGCATGTGGTGCGTGACATGGCAACATGGATTTGAAGATGGGTTATGGATGGAAATATCTAGTTGGAATGATCATATCGTATCGGTTGACGACTTTGGCTGCGGCGGAGTCGGTTATGGCTCGATATGGAAAATATCGAGTGGTTTATGATAGGATTTTGTATGGGTCACGAATTTGAGTTTTTTTAGGAATGTGGGATACGCTCCTAAGGTGTTTGGAAGTCTTAATATTGCTTCTATCTGTGTATAGAAGAATCCTAAGCAGTTATGGAAAGTTTCGATTCATGAACGGAGTAGGATTAGAGTCCTAGTTGAGATTGGGTTGGCTTTCGAGCTGGTTATATAAGCAAGGGAGGCCAGAGCTCGTGGGCATGACTTTGGGACTGTTCCTATTGTGTTTTATTGAATAAAATTTGTAGTTTGAAGGAACTTTTGTGCCTTGTTCGTCCAACTTGTTCCAGACAAGTTTTACTCGTCGAGTTGTTGGACAGCACTACCTTTTGTCCGTGGTTTTATCATAACTCGAGTTTTACATATCCAATTGACGTGATTATTTTTGGGTTGTATTAACAATTTGATTATCTATCATCTGTCAAAATTTCACAATCATTGGATTTGTGGTTTCTGATCTACACGAGTATCTTTGCAGCGTTCCGGAACTGTTTTCTCGGGTAGGACAGATTGACCTTTGTTTGATCTTCCGATCATAACTTGAGTTTCTCTCGACGGATTTGAGTGATTCTTCTTTTGTTTTCTTCATGACTTGATTATCTTTGATATATATCACTTTTGTCACGGTGAACACGTTTAGATTAGTCTCACACATGATTTCTTTAACAGATCATTTTTCTGCCGAAGGGATTGGGATTTAATTATTTCCGCTGCATAAGATTTTTTTAAATCTACCATTCACCCCCTCTGGTAGCTTTTCACGTGCCCTTCGATCCTACATAAACATTACAAAACTAGTATATATTATGTATAATCAAGTAATGAAGACACCACAATAAGAATCACAAAAATCTATCAAGTAAAACTCAAGTTATGACCAAAAGACTGAGCAAAGGTCAATCTGTCCTATCCTAGCAAAAACAGATATGTTACGCTGCAAAGAAACTCGTGGACATCAAAAACAGAAAAACCAAGGACCGTGAAATTTTCAGAGACAATAAAACATTTAGTTGTGAAGACAACAAAAAAAGAATCATGTCAATTGGATCTGTAAAACGTGAGTTATTATCAAAACACCAAAGCAACATCAGGCTGCGTAGAAACTCGATGAGAAAAATTTGCCAAAACAAGTCGGACGAACAAGGCAAAAAATCTCCTCCAAAATTATGAATATTATTCAATGAAACACAAGAGGAAAATCCACAAGTCATGCTCTCTACAATCCTTGGGCCCCTTGCTTACATAACCAGCCCTTAGGCCAAACAAAAATATTCCATGATTGCTCAAGACTCTTTCGTACAAAGGTAGAAGTAATATTAAGACTTCCAAACACCTTAGAAATGTCCCACAAATTCCTAAAACAACTCAACTTTGTGCCCAACACGAAATCTAACCGTCTGAGTTGCGTCCTGAGCGCAAAATCCAGCCGGTTGGATCTTTCCGTCCATATCTTCTCATCAATAACCCTTCACCATGCCTTAGAACAATGTTGCCATGTCCATGCAGCCCTTGCACATGGGAAAACACATTCCAAAACATCCACGATAACTTCATATGCATTGTTCTTGACCCAACCATGTCGTGTGACATCCCGATCAACTCAACAACAATTCCTCCCGAACTTAATTGTTGAACCTCATCTTCTCCCTAAGACTAGTTCAATGGATCTCGATCACCAGCCATGTCTTGACCTCAAGCAACACCTGCACATGAACAAACAAGAAACTCTCTGAGCACAAGTCGACTTGACTCATTTTAGTCCAAAAACAATAACATCGTATGTGAGCACCTCACATAAGAACGTTGCAAAACAGAGCAAAATAATATTCACCATGTTCAACCGAAACACGTCAGAAACTTAGTAAACGAATATTGAGCAACACAACCTTCCCAAAAGCCAAAAGCAAGTTTGAAATGTTGCAAGTTAAAAATAGAGTGGTTGAACTAAGCAGTATGAACGGACAATCTAGACAATTGCTCTACAGTAACAGTTACTCCTAAAATACGCAGAAGAAGTTTGAATAGTCCGAAATGATTGAAGGTAGCTGTTACCCCCAAAATATTAAAATTTTTGGATTTAAGAGCACCTGAAAATATATCAGAGGGGGTTAATGGTAGATTTAAACTTTTTAGCGGAAGCAACAAAAACCCTCAGTAGAAAATTAGTCTGTTAAAGAAACTGTGTGTGCAACTGTTTTAAATGTGCTCAACCATTGCAAAACAAGTATAGATTGTATAGAATCAAGTCACAGAACAAATACAACAAGAATCAAATAAAAACACTAAGGAGAACTTGAGTTATGATCAAAAGACTACACAAAGGTCAATCTGACCTACCCGATGTGAAAACAGTCCTGCTACACTGCAAAGAAACTCGTGAATATAAGAAACCACAAGTCCAATGACCGTGAAATTTTCACGGATGATAGAGAGTCAAGTTGTGAAGACAACACAGAAAGAATCACATTAATTGAAGTGGTAAAACGCGAGTTATGATCAAAACACCGAAGAATGTCGGGCAGTGCAGAAACTCGACGAGAAAGACTTGACGATAACAAGTTGTACGAACAAGGAACAAAAGCTCCTCTAGACTAAAATCTATTATTCAAAGAAACACAAGAGGAACATCCTAAAGTCGTCTCACCATGAGCTCTGGCCTCACATGCTTATATAACCAGCCCTTAGGCCAAGCAAATCCAAACTAAGACTCTAATCATACTTGGACACTAACTCAAACTTACCATAACTGCTTAAGACTCTTCTACACGCACATAGAAGCAATCTCAAGACTTCCAAACAATTAAGGAACGTATCACATTCCTAAAAAAACTCTACTTCGTGTCCTATACAATTCTAACAAAAACCAACCCTAATATTTCCATATTTGCGCCATAAACAACTCAGCCGTAGTCTGAGTCCATAATCTAGCCGGTTGGAGCTTTCCGGTCACATCTTCACGTCCATATCTCTTCCTCATGTCTTGGAACTATGTTACCATGTCTATACACTCCTTGCATACATGCGAACACTTTCCAACAACATCCACGATACCTTCATATGCATTGTTCTTGACCCAAACATGTTGCGTGATGTCCCGATCAACTCAACCACAATTCGTCCCGAACTTGGTTGTTGAACCTCGTCTTCTCCCTGAGACTAGTTCAATGGATCCCGTCACCAATCATGTGTTAACCTAAAGCAACACCTACACCTGAACAAACAACCTCTTTTCAAACTCTCATTCACCCTAGCACCGCCATAGCAAACCTAGAGTTCCTCTAAGCCTTACTCCTCACTTTTTTGACTCCTAGGAGTGATTCTTGAGGGTTTTGGGGATTTGGGAGAGGAGAGAAGGGTGGTTCACCGGTTTTGAGCTCTTGGTTTTATTTTATCGCTCTTTGTGATTGATTTGTGCTTTGTGATGTTATATTTTTTATTCCTAGAGTTGCTAGGTTGTTGTGGGAGGCTCAGCTTGTGAGAAGCCCCAATGATCTTGTATTCACCCTTATGACTTAGTGGAGAAGCCAGGTTAGCCTTTGTGTTGACTTGGAGAGAGGTTGGGGTTGAAAGAGACCCGGTCCTTCATGGAATCCTCATTCCTTCATGGAATACTTAATGAGGACGTAGATTCCTATGTGGAATCGAACCTCCGGATAAATTCATGTCTTGTCCTCTTACTTTCAAGTTCATCACTAGAATCACTTGTTAGGGTCTAACATTGCTAATAACTTTTTCATCTCATTCGTACCATCTATCTTGCAATCTAACTTGCTTTTAGTACCCCTAAATGGATGTTTAGGTTGCTAGATGGTTTACATAACTTCTGCTTAAACAAACTCAAACAAAAGTTCATAAAAAATCCAACCTTTGCTCATTTCCTGCAGCCTAACCGAACTAGTCCGCCCCTGATAGGACTAGTCCACCCCTTTTTTTCTGATCTCTTTTACTTAAGTGGTTTCATGTATTATTATCCTATTCATCCCCTCCTGGCAACTTACAATTAGGCCCCCTTTGGCAGAGCTTCATGGAGCTGATTCTCACATAGAATCAGGGAAACTGTTTCAAACACTGTTTTTGTGAAGAAGTAATTCTTGGCTGATTCTGTGAAATGATTCTCTAATATGAACTAAGGGTCTGAGATGAAAAAAGTAGCTTATCATGATTCTGTGAAATGATTCTCTGTCCTGATTCTGAGAGTTTATTCTAGAGAATCATAAAAAATTATTTTCAGTCACATAATCACTTCACCAGAGAATCAAAAGTGAATCCAGAGAATCAGCTTTGTGAATTTGTACCAAAGGGGGCCTTAGTATGAGAGTCTAACTCTCCACAAAAGTCTTACCGCTTGGAGAGGAGATGGGGGGAATGGCCCGAGAGATTTGGAAATCATCAAAACAATAAGGTCGATGAGAACACCTCCAAGTAAGATCGAGGATCAAATCCACCTCCTCTGAAGATAGTTGGAAGTCATCAACTACCACCGTTGGATGTCTCGAGTGCAGATGAAGATGAAGAAGTGATCTGACTCATGGAGCTCCTCAAGAAGAAAAAAGAGGAAGCCAAGAGGACAAAAAGAGAAGAGAAGGAGAGGAGGCTTAGGAGTAGTCACCAAGACTACTCCCTATATACTTCTAATTATGAGCGATTAAATTCTCATTCTAGCTATTTATTATTCCTTTGGGCACACCGCCTCATTCTGATTGTACTAACTAACTATGTGGAAACACAATATGAAACTGCATCTAATCTCCCTCAACCCAAGTCTTTAGCATGTTGTTTGCACATGTATAGATATCCCCGAGGACTTTGATGAGCTCACACAAGAATAATAGCAACAAATTCACCACAATTCTCAAGCGACAGCCGTGCTCAACTCATCGTGGAGCCAAAAAGAGTTCAACAAAGTGGATGGGTTGGTGCTTGCAAAGGAAAATTGGGATACTCTCAAGACCACACATGAGGGCAGCCGATCCATGTGAGAGGCCAAGATTGAGTGATCGAAGGAGAGCTTGGATGCTTTGCTATGGAAGATGGCGAGACATCACAAAAGATGTACAACTAGCTCAAGACTCTTATCAACAAGAGTCGGGCATACAGATGCAACAAGTGGACGTATCATGAAGTGGTGAAGAGGTTGATTAGGGCATTCATGCCCCGCAATGTCACCTTTTGCACCTTGATCCGGAAGAGTCTCAACTAGGGGTGGGCGTAGTTAACCGAATAAGCGCAAACAAATTTAACTACACCAAATTAACTAAAATTTTTGATTAATTCAGTTTTTGTTTATCGGTTCTATTATCAATTTTTTGCGGTTCGGTTTTTTGTTTTAGGTTTGGTTTTTTACCTGTATTAACCATACTGCCAAACTTTTTTGTTCAGCCTGATTTTTCATGTCCAAATCTGGTCCATCTTAAGTTATGATTTATCAAACATGGATGTATGCTTGTATGTTGACTAATATGTTGATTCTTCATACTTGAGTTCAGTTCATATTGATTTATTGTTCATGTACCCACAATTTCTTCACCTATTTTATGCTTATGTTCTATTTTAATCTATTCACGGTTAATGCGGTTAATTGAATAACTGAACCGAATTAACTGTAACCAAATAATGAGATTAATGTTTTTGCTTGTTCATGTTGAGTTATCGATTTCTCTTAACCAAATTAACAGTTAAACACATTAATCAAACAGAATTAACCGATTAACAGAATGCCCACGCCTAGTCCCAACTTCCACAAGATGACTCCGGCTGAGGTGCTAGAGAAGATTATCAACCATGAGAAGATGGAGATGGAAGCCCGACATGCCGAAGACTTTGCCAAGGTCACTTCATCAAGGAAGAAAGACATGGCTCTCAAATCCTCATCCAAGTCCAAGGGCAAAGAAGTGCAAGCATCAAGTGAAGATGAAGATAACGATGATGAGAGCATGAATATGGATGATGAAGAGATGTTCTTCTTCATCAAAAGATTCAAGAGAAAGATGAGAAGAAGAATAAGCAACAACTATGAGAGCAAGGCAAGGACAAGAGCAAATCAAGAACCAAGAAAGCATGCTACAATTGTGACAAGTATGGGCATTTAATTGTTAATTACCCATACAAGAACAAAGATGATAAGAAGAAGTGGGACGATAAGCCACAATAGAAGAGATTCTACAAGAAGAAGAACATGCACAGGATAGCCCACATGGCGAGGGGTGGGACTACAACGACGAGTCCTCCTCTAAAGATGAAGAAGAAGTGGCAATAGTCGCCATCAAATAGTCAACTATGAAGAAGTCAATCTTGCCCAACGAGGGCGATTGTAAGAACTCAAGCCACACACGCCTCATGGCCAAAGAAAGGAAGCACAAGGTCAAATCTAAACCTTCTTATTTGAATTCCATTGGTAATGATAATTTTTATAGTGCTAGTGAAAATGAATTCATGTTTAGAGGCTTAAATAAGAACGCTATTGCCAAATGAAAAAACTATCTGATGAATATTTGATAAGGAATAGCTTCCCGATGAACAAGAGGATTTGCTTGTCCTATAGAAGCAAAGAAATCTTGAAGTTGATAAGCTTCCTGAGCTTGAGGGGGAGAGGAGTAGAGAATTGAGATTGAACTTGCCAAGCGCAAGGAGACTTGTATTAGCCTCAAGAGTGCTAATGTTGTGATCCAAGATGTACTTGTGAGTTTGACCAAAACTCATAAGAATCTTGAAGCACAATTTGGCACTCTCGAGTCAAGTGTCTCATCCTACTCCTCAAAGAGCTCATCCTCATCAAACGTGGAGTCAAATTCTAAAAATTGCAAATGTTCTAATCTTGTTCTAAACTAGAAAATTGAAATTAAAGAGGCACAAATAAAATGCACACACAAGAGTGGCATCTTTGGTAAGGAGAAGAACAAATATGCATGTAATGCTTATTCGGTCATGAGGTCTCCTCTTGTCAAAGATGGCCCTGGCAATTCTAGAAGAGGAAGGCAAAATGCTAGACTCCTCAAGAATAACAAGGAGTGTGTTGCTTTTGTCAAAGAAAGCTCATCTCAAGTCAAGAACAACAACCATGCATCTACGTCTCAAGAAAATGCTAAGAGTACCACTTCTACCATGTTTCATGATTTTGGTGCATCATATGTACTCATGAAAGACAAATATGGCTATGTGTGTGCTAAATATGTTTTGCCACTCCACAATTACCAAAAAAAAAGTATTGTGACTAACCTCAAAGGACCCAACCTAGTTTGGGTACCTAAAACAAAAAGCCTAATTTATTTGTAGGACTACTCCTCTGGTGGATCAAAATAGGTGCTAGATAGTAGATGCACCAACCACATGACCGGAGAGACAAATATGTTCATTGAGTATGAGGAGAACGTGATCCAAGCGAAGGTATCTATTTTGGCGACAATGGTCAAGGGAGGGTGCTCGGTATTGGTAAAATTGCAATCTCATCCCAACACTCACTTTCACACATTTTACATGTTACCTCACTTGATTATAAAATCTTGTCCATATCTCAATTATGTGAGAAGGGCTATAATTGTTTATTCACAAACGAAGGTGTGGTAATCTCTAGAAGAAGTGACAACTCAATTTCCATCAAGCGTGTATTGAAGGGAAAGCTTTATCTTGTAGATTTCACCACCGATAAAGCCCAACTCGATACATGGTTGATGGCTAAGACCAATATGGGGTTTTTTTTTGGCATGTTGGTATGAAGAACATACAAAAGCTTCAAAAGGGGGACCACATCCGTGGACTAACGGATGTTGTATTTTAGAAAGATAGGTCTTGTAACGCATGCCATGCCGAGAAGCAAATTGGAGCAAATCATCCTACCAAGAATGTGATAACAGAAACAAGACCTTTGGAAAAGCTTCACATGGACCTCTTCGGTCCCATTGCTTATATAAGCATTGGTGGTAACAAATATGGCTTAGTAATTTTTGATGATTTTTCTCGCTTCACTTTGGTATTTTTCTTGGATGATAAAGGTGAAACTCAAGGTGTCCTAAAGAAATTATTGAGGAGAGCTCAAAATGAGTTCCCAATAAGAATCAAGAAGATAAGGAGTGACAACGGCACCGTGTTCAAGAACACTCTTGTAGAAGTGTACTTAGATGAGGAGGGCATCAAGCATGAGTTTTTGGCTACTACTACCTCTAACAAAATGGGGTGGCCGAAAGGAAAAACACATTCCTTGAGATTGCAAGAATCATGGTTTATGAATACAAGACTTCGGACCGGTTTTGGGTGGAAGCTGTAAACATCGCTTGTCATGCCACAAACCGCCTCTACCTCCATCGACTATTGAAGAAAACTTTGTATGAGCTTCTAACGTGTAACAAACCTAATATCTCATACTTTCGAGTTTTTGGTAGCAAATGTTATATTCTCAACAAGAAGCCTAGAATTTCGAAGTTCACTTTGGAATCTGATGAAGGTTTCTTGTTTGGCTACGACTCAAACACCTATGCGTATCGTGTCATCAACAAAACCTTCGGTTGTCTTGAAATTGCACGTGATGTGGTGTTTGATGAAACTAATGGCTCCCAAGTGGAGCAAGTTGATCAATGTGTTCTAGATGAAGAAGTGGCACCGTGCTTGGCACTAAGGAGGAAGACACTTGGCGACGTTCGACCTCCAGAAAAACAAGGTCCAAGTCATCCCTCCTCATCACAAGCGATGCCTCCCATACAAGATCAATCACAAGTCTCCCATGATCAAGACCGCCAAGTTCAAGATGATGAAATCCAATATGGCAACAATTATCAAGGGAGAAACGAAGAAGAAGATGAAGAAGAAGAAAACTTTGACTCTAGACCTCAAGCGCCTCACCCAAGAGTTTATCAAAGCGTTCAACAGGATGAACCCATTGACAACATGCATGAAGACATCTCCAAGCGGGTAAGAATTTGTGCTCGTATGGTTAATTATTGTGCACATTACTCTTTTGTGTCCTCTTTGGAAACTTTCAAGGTAGAAGAAGCACTACAGGATCCGAATTCAGTGACAGCCATGCAAGAGAAGTACTTAGCTCCCAGTTTGTCAGGTAGTGTGGCACCGATTTTGGACGTCTTGGTCGCGTCTTCAAGATCAGCCTAGGTTGAGATCCGATCTTCTAACGACACGAGGGAGCCCCCCAGTACTAGCTCGAGATGGGTTATCGAGCTTGGCCTCCGCAACCATTATCGAGGTAAGGCACAGAGTCATGCCGTGGAAGTCGCCATGATGGGGTTTGTTTGAGCGTGGCCTAGGTTGCAAATCCGCATCGTACACCAGATCTCTATGTCGAGCTTCGTGGGACCTACAGCGGACAACCCTATGCACTTGACGTGCCAACCATGTGGATTATGGTTGTTTCATTGCACCGCCTCGCCAACTGTGTGGACCGTGGTTGTTACCTGTGTCCCAGTCCTCGCGTCGGTGACTGCATGTCTGGTCATCATCCGCGAGTGTGTGTGCACCACCTGATGGTGCTTTAGCTACTGTCAGAAGTTGAGCTCGACGTGTGGCGAATGCCACTATTCTGTGCCTGAGCCGACGTGCGGCAATCCATGTTGTGGATCTACCTAGGAACCAGTGCCTCGTCTATTGGTTCGCACGAGATGACGTGTGTGTCCCCGTACAGCTTCGTCGGTTCGTAGGCCTTCACGACGGAGGCCTATACTACCACCTGGGCACTCGTTTTCGTTGTTGGGAGCGGTTGAAGTGACGATGGTGAGCGTCGAAGGATTCATCGGATGATGATGATATAAGAAACATCGAAAGCCCTGAAGGATGGTAAGTACTCCGAGTTGGTCGGCTAGCCCACAGTGCCATACTTCCTGCCATCAGGGGCAGAGTTGTGGCATGGAGGCGGTGGGGGGGGGGGGGTCGACCTGCTATGTGTGATGGAGCTAAAGCCAGCATCGATCTTCGTTACGCAGTGTACGGATCTCGACACATCATTGACCATCCCCACGGGGGATAGTGTCGGATTGCTATTGGCATCCTCCGTGTTTTTGTCATCTACCATCTTGCCCGTTGGAGGCTGAGCGGTGGTTCTCCTGTCGGAGACCCAATGGGTGCCAACGCTGCTAGCGAGGAAGTTTGGGCTCCCGAAATGGAGAGCTTATTGCTAGGGAAGATCGAGCTGGCTAGGGAAGATTGAGATGGCTTCAAACTCCCTGCCTCCAATGGTGGCGAACTTAAAGTTGCTGAAGCGAACCTTCATGGTGGGCACAAAGCCTGCGCATGTTGAAGCCATCGAAGAAGCATACTGGAAAGCACAGAAGTCCCTTACCTGGCATGCCAACTGTCAGTGTTTGTACCACTGGCTTGTATGGATTTCATCGTGCTTTTCGTCTTCAAGGTGCCATAGCTACACAAACATGTGGGTTTATATTGGTTTAGGTAGAACACCCTAGGTCTGATGTCATTCTCCTGCTCTTTATTGATCGAGGGGAATGGTGTTACAGGGGGTGTGAAGGGTCGATGTCTGGGTGCTGAGTGATGTGAGCGTAAGTGTGAGAGATCCGTTAGGGGCTCCCTATTTGGGTCGATCAATCATTTTTATCTCCCGAGGGTGATATTTTCGTAAGAGTCTATCACTCAAGCGTGTCTCGACTTTGTCCCCGAGAGCCCTCTCTTTTTTAACATGTGTGATTCATCGGTTCTCTCTTTTGTCGTGGCCTTCGGGGTCTTTTTATAGGCAGATCGGGTATTTCTTGTTCCATCATCTCTCTACCCCCAGCTCACCTCATAAATGTGGTGAGGCTTACAATGTTCCTTATCTCTTCGGTGTATTCTTCTGTGTGCCATGGGGTGAGGCTAAGTCATGCAAGTCATCGCTACGCCTGCTGCATGATGCACCCGCTCCAGTGGTGTGTTGCAGTATCACTTTGCTGTCGCGCCGGATGGGACAGAGCAGGGAAGATGTGGGCAGGGGTCTTTGACCCATGTCAGGATGAGATCAGGTGTGGTTATCCTTTCGCCACTGAGGACGTTCGTGAAGCTCGTGTTGCTCTGAATGCCAATACCCATCATGTTCCTGAGCTTGGGCTCTGGAGGGCTCGTCCTGCCCTCGACGGTCGGGGTTCGGGCAGGCTCTTTCTCGTGCTTGGTGGGCGGGCATCAAGCTTGCTTGTCGTCGACCTTGGGGGTTGGGTGGAAATGTCATTAGCCAAGTACAGCGGCGCATCATACCTTGTTTGACCCATGTTCAAGCTCGGGTGCGCTCGCTCTGACCTCGGTGGTTGAGGCTTGGTTTACTGTTCCATGCCCTTTGGGTGCTGGGGTACAGAACCCCGTCTACTATATACTTCTGTGTGTTACACTACCGTACATTATCAACTTACCCCTATCATGATGATTGCTTAGTATTCTATATATTGATCATAAGAATAATGGTCCTTTAATACATCGTCTTCCTTTGGATAAATACGATATCCTTGGGAATACTCATGGGTGACATACTACAGCCATATTTTATGTGCGCTTGCGGATATCACCTTGCTCTGACTCTATGATACATTCGTAAAACTACTCTAGCACCATCGCCAAGGATGTCTTACTAGTGTACCTTTGTTGTCAACAAGCATTTTTGACATTACTTGCTAGGCATGATATGTGGTCGTAAGAAATACCAACACCCATAAGTCTCTTTTTGCAACAAAACTCACACGTCATGAGGGTGTCCAAAGCTTGGGTGGTTCCAAATACTTCACCATTGGTTTGGCCTTCTATTTTCATTATGAGAAGGTCCAACTTGGTAGCGATCATGTCCACCTCTGTCAAGGTGTCCATGCCTCTCTACTAGGATCATCTGTTAATGATGAATACTAGGGCTACAACTGTTCGTATTTCTTAACATCACATATCATCTCCAGTGAGAGATGAGATTCACAAGCGCACGGTAGATACAGTTGTAGCATTTTGCCCATGAGTATTCTCAAGAGTATCGTATTTATCCCAAATAAAGGTGGTCAAGTAAAGTAAAAACTATTATTATGATCAAGGTATAGGGCATTAAGTAATTATCACGACAATGGTAAGTTGATAATATGGGTAGTGTGACACACACCTGAGCAATCTACTCTGATGGATAAAGTTGTCCTAGTGAAGGTTAAACTGCGAGAAAGTACTGCTCCTACTGTGCTCTAATTACTCTTATACATAGCCTAATAATGTATACATGAATATGTTAATCGTGAATACTAATGCTTAGTGGTCCAAGAAATCGGGCACAGGTGTACCACTGGCAAAACTAGAAGAATTCCCGCTAAGAGCATGTGGTGTAGCCAAACGTGGGGGAGTGCAAAAGGTGGACAGTGCTGTCACAACCTACCGCCTACCCCTACAACCCGTAGGTCTACGAGACATCCAATGCTACTTAACAATCCAAGCATCATGCTTGCGTGCTAAGTAAATGCCTTAAAAGTTGCAATACAAGATCTATCCTAAGACAATGACTAACCTAAACCTCATTGAACCAATGTTGAAATTAAGAACTAACTTATTCACATTAACATAATCATATTATTAGTTAACTAGACTATAGTAGAGTTGTATTGTGTTTATGATAATAATAAAGACATTACTATCAAATCATAATGACACCTACACCTATCACATACATGAACTCCACACATCAAACAAGAAACGTTTTGCTATGAATAAAGAGAGACTAATGATAATATTATTAATATGCATAAAGTCAGAAAAGGAAGAAAAGATACATGAGTCATACCTTTCCATTTGGACTTGGGACTAGAGGCTCATCTGTACATCCTATCCTCCACTAATGACTAAGAGAACTAGTGTCTACAACCGAGTGAATGCTCAAGTGGTGTGTGTTGAATTAAGGAGTTGTTGGTATTTCTTAACACCACAGATCGTCTCTAGTGAGAGATGAGATCCGCAAGCGTACAAAAGATATTGTTGTAGCATTTCATCCAAGAGTATCGTATTTATCGCAAACGGTGAAGTAAAGTAAACATTGTTCTCATGATCAAGGTATAGGGTACTAGGTAATTATTAGAACAGGGATAAGATGATAATAGGGGTAGTGTGACAAACACCTAAGCAATCTACTCTAAGGGGTAAGGTTGTCCTTGTGAGGTTAAGGTACGAGGCAGAGCTACTCTTACTGTGCTCTAATTACTCATATATATAGCATAATAGAGTACACATGAATATACTAACAGTGAATAGTAGGACTTCGTGGTCCAACATATGGGGCAAGGGTTTACCCCTGACCACATCAGGACGATTCCTGCCTCGAGCCTGTGGCATAGCCGAACGTGGGGGACTACGAAGGACAGAGGGCTGTGACCACCTACCACCTACCCTTAAAACCCGTGGGTCTACGAGACATCCCATGCTACTTAACTATCTAAGCACCACACTTACATGTTAAGTAAATACCTTAAGAATTTGGATACAAATATCATCCTAAGACAATGACTAACCTAAACATCATGGAACCAATGTTGGGACCAAGCACTAACATGTTCATATTAACATAATCATATTAACACCTAATAAGACTATATTGGTGTTGTATGATGTTTATGATAACAAGATATGAACATTATGACTAGATGATAATAACATCTACATCTAGCACATACATGGACTCCAAAATCAAACAAGAAACGCTTTGCCCAAGTATATGAACAAATAAAGACTAATAATAATATTATTATAAAGCATAAAGTCACAAATGTAAAGAAAGATACATGAGCCATACCTTTACTAATTTTGACTTGGGACTAGAGGCTCCTCTCTACAGCCTAACCTCCACTAAGGACTAAGATAGCACTAGTGTAATACAAGAGAGAATGCTTGAATGGTATGTGTTGAAGTGAGGGGTGAGGGGTCCTATTTACACTGGTGTTAAGGTTGATTTCCGCCATCTTTTGTGCGCGAATTAGTCCACATTCTTATCACCAAGCCATAGGAGAGTTCCATGTTAAAGTTGACCGAGAAATGAGGATTTACCAGGTCGGTCAAGCCACCAGGTTCGCCGACCAGGGAACTGGTTCTCTGAGTTGCGTTTTCTTCGAGGTGACTTCCATGGGTCCTGATGACTGATATGTGTGATGCACTGTTAGATCTCCTCAGATACTTCTATAAGTGGGCCATTTGATACATGTGCTGCCACATGTCAGCGTCTGATTGACTGGGAATGTATTCTTTAGGATTCCTCCCTTGAATTCACTTCAATTCTGTATAAAATATCTGCATGCACCATTTTCTTCAGATAGAAATGGAACTAGGTTATTTGTATTGTTCATCACATCTTTTGATCACACGCTTGTTAGACACCCCACCATAAAGAGTGCATATATGTGAGAAGTTTTTGTTACTCATTCATTATTCTCATATATGCACACTTTATGAAAAATCAATTTTAACTCTTAATTGTGAAATCTCAATTGGTTGTCATCAATCACCAAAAAGGGGGAGATTGAAAGTGCATCTAGGCAATCCCTTATGAGTTTTGGACGATTGATGACAAACAAATGAGATCCTAATGAACTTGTTGAGATGACTGCAGGTTAAGCTAAATGAGATAGTTTGGTGTACTAAAAAAGGTGAAAAATGAAGTGATGCACAAAAGAGAAAAGCCAACTTACAACTGAAGCACAAAGTAGATTTAAATGTATAGGATGTGTGTGGGAGACACATCCCAAGAGATCAAATCATTGAATAAGGGTAAGGGCTTAAAAACACCTAAAAATTCACTGAGCACCAGACTAGTTCGTTCATAGACCGGACTAGTCCGTTCAACTTTCTGTTGTCCAAATACACGGTGCACAGTCTTATCACTTACCGGACTAGTCCGATAAACTTTCTAGAACCACTTTTCATAGTGCACCGGACTAGTCCGTTGAAGTCCCTGTAAACCCTGTTCACTACACTCCGGACAAGTCCATCCAAAGGACCAGACTAGTCCGTTGAACTCTCCGGTGTTCAATAACACATAGCACCGGACAAGTCCATTCTTGGATCGGACTAGTCTGTTCAACTCTCTAGAGTTCAATTTCACTTGGCACCGGACAAGTCCTGACACCTACCAGACTAGTCTGGTATACCTCAACAATTAGGTTTTCTAGTGTGCTGCACGTTTCCCGCCGACTTTTACACAACACACCGGACAAGTCTGGTCCCTAGTACGGACTAGTCCGGTCGTCAGGATCCCTAATGGTAACTTCTTTTGAAACCATATAAATAGGAGATCCACATCCCCACAATTACAACTTTCGATTCCTACTGTCAAACTCATGAACCCTAGCGCTGCCACCTGTCCTAAGAGCACAAAAACACATCTCCCCACACATCTAAAGTCCCAAACGGTGAAAATCAATTGAACACTCAGATTTGGGGTTGGGAGATTGTTGTCTACAGGTCATTGAGCTCTTGGGGTCTGATCTCTTTACACTCGTGCTCTTACTTGTAATCTTTTCGAGTGTACTTGATCATCTTTTCGTTGTAATTCTTGTGGGAACCCTCAACGTGTGAGGTTGCCCCATAAACTCGGTGATTACCTGTGATAGGGGAATCAAGTCATCCTTGTGTGCTGACTTGACGAGGGAAAGGGTTTGAAGAGACCCAGCTCTGTGTGGGCTTCCTCAATGAGGAGTAGATCTCTTTGGTAAGATCGAACTTCGGTAAAAATCCGTGTCTCGTGTGCTTCTTGTTTTGCATCTTCATTGATTAGATCACATAGTTGATCAATATTATAATTGAATTGCAAATTGTGTTCCACGTCTAACTTCACAACATTGATTGTTAATTCAAGTGATCTTACTAGTTTTTCACATTTCTGCTACTATAAAGTTTAAAATTCTGAATCAACATTAGTCAAATCAACACACATTTCGCACACTGGACTAGTCCGCAAATCCAACCCAACAAGTCCGGTCTATCAAGAATTTGACCATTTGATTAAGTGTGCAGTGAATTTTCAAAACCTATTCACCCCCCTCTAGGCCACATTCAACAGTGAAAAGACCAGGTCAGCCGACCCCCTAGTCGGCCGACTTGGTCCTGGCACCAAACAAGATCAATCACCACGTGTTGGCTCCTCCTAGCTTCCTAAAGATGATGGTGACTGATTCACATGCATTTGGTGATAGGAACCAACCCTTCTTCCCCTATAAATAGCATGCCACACCTCACTTCACACACACACACACACACCAAAGTTGAGAATAGAACACCACTCCTAAGGTTTAGAGTAGTCCTAGAGGCTGCAAAGTAGAAGGAGAGTGTGGTGAAGAATCTAGGAGAAGGAGGCTTTGGCTTGTCAAGTCCCTCTTCTACACTTGTACCCCTACAAAGGTTTGATTCAAAACCAAGTAAGCCTTTGTGAATTCATCTCAAGTTTGATTTCCAATTCACGGTATTTTGCACAAGTAGTTACTTGTGGGTTCATTGCTTTAATTTATTAGAGGCTCTAGTTTTACCTTTGTGTTCGAAACAACTATAGTAGTGATTTAGAATGTAAGTGTGGTGCTTATGTTAGAAATCACCAGTGAATATCTCATAGACCCACGAATTGTAGAGGTAGGCAGTAGGTAGTGACAACCCTACCTGTCCTTAGTAATCCTACATGTTATGCTATGCCATAGGCTCTTGGCGGGAGTCGTCCTAGTGTTGCTAGGGGTAAACCCATGTCCGAAGCAAGCAGCTACTGCAAATTCCTTTAAATAATAATCAATACTTTAAGTTTATCTCTCTTCCTTGCCTACTAAACAATTTTGTGTCCTTGGGTGAATTAGTTTGTAAGATTATCACACATGTTCTTTGGATTCGATACCCCTAGGAATACTCTTAAGGGGAAGTGCTACACGACATTTTTCGTGCGCTTGCGGATTTTTATCTGTGATGTAAGAAATATCAACAAGCATTTCTGGCGCCATAGCCGGGGAATGGTTGTTGTTAATCTTCAAACCTTGTTCGCCCTCGTATCTATCTTCTTATCTTACCTTTCCTTTTCTTACATTTCCTTCTAATGAAGGGATGACACAAGAAACTCTCAAATGGAAGTTGTTTCCTTTTTCCCTCAAGGAAAATGCCAAACAATGGTACGACCACAATGTTGGGAAGACAAACGAAAATTGGAATGAATTGCAAGAAATATTTTGTCCTGCTTTCTTTCTAATTGCTCAAATTGTTTCATTACGAAAGGAAGTACTATGCTTCCAACAGATGGAAATGGAGTCTATAGGTGCAGCTTCGGATAGATTTTCTCTTGTGAGAAACTCTGGCATATTTGTCCATCCCTGATCCGTTTCTTTTGCAACACTTCTTCATGAGATTGAACAAAGAGTATGCCCTACATCTTGAAATTACGGGTAGAGGATCATTCCTCCATAAGACACGGAAGAAGGCAAGGATCTCCTAGATAGAATTCTAGAAAATTATTCCTTCACTATGGGTCTTAATGAGCCTTCTCAAGAGAAAATCGTGTCAAGAACCGAGTATAAACCCATGGACAAGGATGAACCAAATCCTTGATTATCTCAAACCTTGTTGGAGGAATCCTCTCCCGAACTTGAAACTACAAAGGAAGAAGAAATTCAACCGTCGAAGTTTCCCTTTTACTTCGAGGAAGAAATATTTGAAGATTCTGGAAATACCTCAAAGTAATTTTTCCATAGGAAACCATTGGAAATATCTCAAATTGCCACTAACTCCACCTGACCCACCGGATAGAGTGTTCGTCCAACAAACGGTCAAGGAGTTAACCTCTATTCTATGCAGGGAATGGACTGCAAAAGTTGAGCAATCACCTGAAATCCTTTGGATGACGTCACCTTTGGCAACCATTCTATGTTTCATTAGAGGGAAACCAATGCATGTCCTATACAACCCCACTGTTGGAGAAAATCTCATTTTTTATTCTTGTGCTCTTGCAATTCTGGGCGATGTCCCATTGGCACCAACATGTAAATCCGTCTGAGATTGTTTCATAAACGTCCTTGAAGGATGCGGGGTTTTGCAACAGGTGTCTGTAAGACACAAAGATATTGAGGCTATCCTAAACTCCTATGTGTTCAAAATCCAAGATTTTGACATTATGATTGGGATTCCCAACGAGAATTTCTCATGGAAATTCCTTTGGAAGGAAACCTCAATGTCAAACTTGGAGGGAGAAAATTCTCTATTCCTATCCTGCGTTCCAAGAACACATCCACAAAATCTCCCATCCAAGATGAACCAATAGAGGAGGTTAGAACTTTTCAGTTCTTAGTACCCCCTAAAATTGAAGGAGAAGAAGATTTCATCCAAGAGGAGGATGACTTTCAGGAGGCAATTGAATTGCCAAAAGAAGAGTCCTTCTCAAAACCTCCTGTTGAGCTAAAAATTCTACCTCCAGGCCTATGTTATGACTTTCTAAATGGCGATTTGGAAGCCCATGTCATCATAAGTGACAAGCATTCAGATGATGAGACACTCAAACTCATTGCCATGCTAGAAAAGCATAGAGCTGTTTTTGGCTATTCACTGGAGGATCTCAAGGGGATTAGTCCAACGTTATGCACCCATCGCATTCCTATTGACCCCGAGAGTGTCCCCCTGAGGGAATCTCAAAGGCGATTGAATAATGTGATGAGGGAAGTTGTCAAGAAGGAAGTCTTGAAACTTCTGCATACCAAGATTATTTATCCTGTTCCTCATAGTGAATGGGTCAGCCCGGTTCGAGTAGTGCCTAAGAAGGAAGGTATGACGATCGTTCAAAATTAGAAGAATGAATTAATTCCTCAACAAACCATCACGGGTTGGCAGATGTGCAATGATTACCAAAAACTTAACAAGGCTACAAGGAAGGATCATTTTCCAATGCCCTTCATCGATGAGATGTTAGAGTAGTTGGCAAAACACTCCTGTTTTTGTTTCCTTGATGGGTATTCGGGATATCATCAAATCCCAATTTATCCCGACGATCAAAGTAAGACTATATTCACATGTCCTTACGGAACTTATGCCTACCAACGTATGTCTTTTGGACTATGTAATGCTCCTGCATCTTTTCAAAGATGCATGATGTCTATCTTTTCCGACATGATTGAGGAGATCATGAAAGTTTTCATGGATGATTTCTCCGTCTATGGAAGAACTTTTGATCATTGTCTGGAAAACTTAAACAAGGTCTTACCAAGATGCCAAGAGAAGGACCTCGTGCTTAGTTTGGAAAGTGCCATTTCATGGTCCGGGAAGGTATCGTTCTTAGACACTTAGTGTTTGAGAGAGGGGTAGAGGTGGACAAAGCAAAGTTTGAATTTATTTAAAAACATCCACCTCTATCAATGTTAAGGGAATTTGCAACTTTTTAGGTCATGTGGGGTTCTATCAGTGATTCATCAAAGATTTCTCAGGAGTCGCTAGACCCCTCACTAACCTACTAGCTAAGGAAGCTTCCTTTGATTTCGATGATGAATGCCTTAAATCATTTGATACACTCAAAAAGGTGCTCATCTCAGCTCCAATCATTCAACCTCTTGATTGGACGCTACCATTCAAAATCATGTGTGATGCTAGTGATTTTGCTGTTGGTGTGGTCCTAGGCCAAACCAAAGATAAAAAGCATCATGTAATAGCCTACCCTAGCAAAACTTTGACAAGAGCTCAACTCAGTGATGCCACAACCGAGAAAGAGCTTTTAGTTATAGTTTTTGCTATCGACAAGTTTAGGTCCTATTTGGTTGGAGACAAGGTCATAGTCTACACAAACAATGTTGCCTTGAAGTACTTGCTCACCAAAAAGGATGCTAAACCTAGGCTAATCCGATGGATTCTTCTACTCCAAGAATTTGATTTGGAAATCAAGGATAAGAAAGGAGTAGAGAATTCTGTGGTAGATCATCTCTCACGTATGAGAGTCACGCAAACCATGGATATTCCTATCAATGACTTCCTACGAGACTATATGCTTCTCAAGGTGACTGACTCTCACCCTTGGTATCCGGATATCGTGAACTTCATGGTCACGGGATAAATACCACCATGGGAAAACAAAAAGAAACTTATCTATGAGAGTCGAAGACACCTTTGGGATGACACATACCGCTATTGAGTTTGTGTTGATGGCCTTCTTAGAAGTTGTGTCCCATCAATCAAAGGCACCAAGATTGTTGAAAAATGCCATGCTAGACCCTATGGTGGCCATTACGGTGTTTACCATAACAAGGCAAAGATCTGGCAAAGTGGATTTATTGGCCTTCTATATATGAAGACACAAAAGAATTCATTTGCAGATGTTGGAAATGCCAGGAGCATGGACGAATTTCTGCTCGCAATGTGATGCCCCTAACATATAATCTCAAAGAGAAATTATTTGATGTTGGGGTATTTCTTTCATAGGACATTTTCCTAGGTCCTAAGGTTGCGAGTATATCCTTGTGGCTGTAGATTATGCGTCAAATGGGTAGAAGCCTTGCCATGGAAAAATGCTGATTCCAAGAGGAAATGTTCCATGAGATCATTTTCCCACGCTTTGACACTCCCCGTATGGTCATAAGTGATGGAGGGTCTCATTTTATAGATAAGACCTTCCAAAACTTTTTGAGAGAGCTTGATGTCCAACATAACATTTCTACTCCATACCACCCACAAACAAGTGGTCAAGCACAAACACCTAATAAGCAAATTAAGAATATTCTGCAGAAGACCATTTTGGAAAGGGAACGGGATGGTAGTATAAGCTACCAGATGCATTGTGGGCATACCATACTGCCTACAAAACCCCCATCGACATGTCTCCATTCCAACTTGTCTATGGGAAGACTTTCCATCTTGCTGTAGAATTGGAACATAGAGCCTATTGGTCCATCATGTGGTGGAACATGTACCTTCATGAAGACGAAAAACACCGATTGAAGCAACTTTCCGAGTTGGAAGAGTGGAGATATAAGGCATAGAGTAGTGCCAAAATCTACAAGGAAAGAACCAAAAGATGGGATGATAAGAGGATTACACCTAAAGAGTTCAAACCAGGAGATAAAGTTTTACTCTTCAACTCTAGGGTTAAACTCTTTGGACATGGGAAGCTTAGAAGTAAATGGGAAGGACCCATCACTGTAATAGAAACCTCTTGCAATGGAGCAATCACACTCCAAGGTGATGATGATCAGCTATTTAAAGTGAATGTCCGCTGACTCAAATTATTTCTTGAATCCCAGGAGGAAGAGGCGGAAAAGGAAATTGACATGATAAATCTTATTGATTTTCATGACATTGCTTCAAAGTCTGCCTGAAATCTCCACGTCCAACTAATGGGCCCACCCAATTAAGCATTTATGGGGCGCATTAAGCCAGCCCACGAAAACCTGGCCTTTGCACCGTCGGCGTTCTGTTTTCTCGTGCGGACTTTCCCAATGTATCCCAACAAGACTCTTGGTGCTATCATATTTTTCCTGATTATTTATTGACGGGAACAGAGAGGAGAACCTTCCACCATCCAGAAAAAATCCATCCCCTGTTCTTTCCATCCAACTCATGGCCGACAAGAAAATTGTGCCTCATGCCTCCTATAGCTCAACCTTCAACCTCAGTGGAGACATCGCACCAGCAAATGACAAGTCCACCCTCGCATTGGAGTCCATCATGGCATTAGATGTCGTACCTCTCGCCATGATCCCGCCATCGACAACGACTCAACATTGGTGTAGCACCACACCTTGGGGTGCTGCACGGTCGCTCTTCCCTCGGAGGACACACATGAAGTCGATGACACCTACACGTCGTACGACGACGGCTGGCCTTAAGCCAGTCAATACCCGCCTTTTCCAGAAAAAGACGAGCCTCTCCCAAAGCTGCAGCCTAGCAAGGAGTTTATGTACACTCTGAAAACCAAGAACGGTGATGTAGTGAACAACCACTACAAGTAACCGACGCGTATCTTGCCTGAGCGTGTGGAAGATCGCCTCATTATCCATGGGGTGTGCAAGACTGAAGGAGGCTATGCAAAAGGCTTTTTCCAGCATGTGGATAACTTGGTGATGGAGGAGTCGACGGGCTCGTCACCCTCCAAAATTAGGCGTCACCTCTCGCCACCTGCCATCATAGGCCACCTGGCCAATTTAAGGACAGCGAAGGGAAATCTCCTCGCGCCCCTAAAGTGGCACAACTTTCTAAGGATTTAGATTATCTCCGTTTGGATAACAAGAAGCTTTCGAACTTAGTAGCTGAAGGGCACATAGAGAGGGCAGAACTGAAGGATGAGCTCATTCCTTGAAGGAGGAGATCGATGGTGTTCGTTGTGGCATGAGCGCCAAGCAACAACACATATGCAAAGCTGTGGAGAAGCCCGACGTCTACAATGCACCATAGTTTAGATGTCCTGACCACATAGAATGCTTACTAGTTTAAGTTTAGTTTTATTCTTCATGTTTATATTGAATAATGTAAGCATCCCCAATATTTTTAATTCAATAAAGTGAACTTACCGGTTCATCTAAATCGGTAAAGTCCCCCCTATAGTTTATTTTTGTTGAATAAAGAGTACAGAGACTAAGTGTGGGGAAGGCACCGCAAATCGCGAAATCCTGACGTGCAAAAATAGCGTTGCATCTCAAAACACGTGTAACACCCTCATTTTCATTTATGATGCATTACATGCATCCTCATACATGTTTAACATTAAGCAACCTAAAAAGGAACAAGATTAAATTGAATTTAGGTCTAATCAGCGACGTAACCTAGTCTGGGAGCGGACTTATCTAGTCTTAACCCCGGACTAGTCTGGTATCCCTATTCTGATCAGTTAAGTTCAGTCTTCAGAACTCCGGACTTGTCCGACACACTACATGGACTAGTCCGATTTCGGTTCTAATTTTTTCGGACATATCCGTCCTTTGGCGGACTAGTCTGATGCTATCTCTATCAGATCAATTTACTTGCCAAGCCCCGGACTTGTCCGACCTCTAGTACCGGACTTGTTCGAAGACCTTTCTGTTCTAAAATAGACTTGTCCAGTCACCTTGCGACCAGTCCGGCCTACTGAATTCAACTCGGATTCTATTTTTCTTCCACGTCAAGTTATTGGGTAATTGCCTTAACTGGACCCTAGAACTTCGTGCCCAACCCCAGAGGAGCCCAAGTGGACCCCACCATGGGCCCTATTCGTTCTCCACTGAATTCTACTCCAAATCCAACCCAAAACCCTACCACTCACCCTATATAAGCAACATAATACCCCCACACCCTTCATCATGTTGAGAAAACCCTCGCTGTCGTCTTCTGTCGTGCACTGTCGTCAAGAGAAGATCTAGTAGCAAGGAGAAGGAGGAGAACAAGGAGAAGGACCAAGCAAGTTAAATCTTCATCAACTTTTCGACATCGATACTCCTCATCACCAAATTGTCCTAAACACCTCATTGTCAAACCCTAACATCGAGATTCATGTTTTGCACCCAACTCTTGACCTTTGGAGCTCTAAACCCACAATATATCCTCTATATTCAATTTTCCATGAGATTTTAACCCCAACTCCCGCTATCCAGGAAAATCGTAATTTTCAGTTTCTAGACAGGGCGGGCCAGTCCGGCCCCTGCAATTTGTTGTTGCTGAACTAACTCCAATTTAACTCAAATCAACTCAGAACTTGTTCAAACTCATTCAAACTCATTGTAACTAGTTAGTAAACATTGTGAGGCCTATGTGTGCTGAATACATTGGCTATGGCGATAAAAGTTTTGAATATTACCAAAACACCTTTATCATCAAGGTCTGACTCTAGGTGCGAGCTCCAGCAAGGTCCGATGATAGGTCCGAGCTCCAGCAAGGTCCGACGATAGGTCCAGCTTGTTTTGGGTAGCTCCGGCAAGGTCCGACATAAGGTCCGACTTGCTTTGTCTAGGTCCGACTAGTTTTCGTTAGCTCCGGCTCTAGGTCTGACTAGCTTTGGTAAGCTCCGACGCTAGGTCCGACTAGCTTTCGTTAGCTCCGACGCTAGGTCCTGCTAGCTTTGTTAAGTTCCAGCGCTAGATCTTGTTAGTTTTGGTAAGCTCCGGTTCAAGGTCCAGTTTGCGTTGGCAAGGTTTGGAGCTTGATCACAGTAGTTCTGCTTTCAATTTGCGATGTTTCGAACTTGCTTTTCAGGATTATGGAAACTTTTCTTGGTAATCCTTTACTAAGTTTTTGGTGTGTTTTGGTGGTTATTGCTCATATCGTTTCGCTATGGTTTGCAACATGCTTATGTGAGGTGCTCACATAAGGTCTTGTGGTTTCGGAACTAACGAGAGTCAAGTCAGGGACTTGTGCTCGGAAGTATTGATTGTTTATTCATGTGCAGGTGTTGCTTGAGTTCAAGACATGCCTAGTGACGGGATCCATTGAACTAGTCTTAGGGAGAGGATGAGGTTCAACAACCAAATTCGGGAGGAATTGTGGTTGAGTTGATCGGGAGGTTGCACAACATGTTTGAATCAAGAACAATGCATATGAAGGTATCGTGGACGTCGTTGGAAGATGTTTGCACGTGTGCAAGGAGTGCATGGATGTGGCTACATGATTACGAGGCATGATAAAGAGAAGTGGACATAAAGAACTGGTCGGAAAGGTCCAACCGACTAGGTTATTGACTGAGGCTGCGGCTAAGTCGTGTTTGACTCAAATATGGAAAGTTTTGAGTTGGTTATGATATGATTTCGTTTTGGTCACGAATTTGAGTTGTTTTAGGAATGTGAGATACGTTCCTAAGGTGTTTTGAAGTTTTAAGATTGCTTCTATCTGCATCTAGAAGATTTTGAGCAGTTATGGAAAGTTTCGATGCGTGAAGTGAGTAGGATTAGAGTCCTAGTTAAGTTTGGGTTGGCCTAAGGGATGGTTAAATAAACAAGGGGGGCCAGAGCTCGTGGTAGACGACTATGAGGCTGTTCCTTGTATGTTTTGATCAATAAAATTCATAGTCTAAAGGAGCTTTTGTGCCTTGTTCGTCTGATTTGTTTTCTTCCAGTCTTTCTCGTCGGGTTTCTGCACAGCACTACCTTGCTTCGGTGGTTTTATCATAACTCGAGTTTTACAAATCCGATTGACGTGATTCGTTTTGGGTTGTCTTCACAACTTAATTTCTATCATCTATGAAAATTTCAAGGTCATTAGATTTGTGGTTTCTGATCTACACAAGTTTCTTTGGAGTGTTCCAGATCTGTTTTTCTCGGGTAGGACAAATTGATCTTTGTTCGATCTTTCGATTGTAACTTGAGTTTCTCTCGAAGGATTTTTGTGATTCTTGTTGTGACATCTTCGTGACTTGATTCTCTACAATCTATACTGGTTTTGTCACAGTCGAACACGTTTATATTAGTCACACACATGGTTTCTTTAACAGATCGGTTTTCTGCCAAGGGGTGTTTTTGTTGCTTCTGCTGAAAAGTTTTAATCTACCATTCACCCCCTCTGGTAGCTTTACACGTGCTCTTCGATGCTACAATTGTTATTAGATCCACGGTGCTCTAATCTTTGTGATTTGCACATGTTTTTGACTAATCATCATGAAGAAATACTATGCAAAACCTTGCGTTTTAGTGGTATTGATTTTCAAGTTTGGAAAGCACGTATGGAAGCTTTCATCCAGGCACACGGCTTCACAATATGTCAAAAGGTGTACAAGCCTTACGATGTGCCGCCGAACGATCAAGTCATGGCTACAAACTTAAGATATGTCTAACACAACAACAAAGCCCGCAACTTGATAATCCAAGGACTAACTCAAAGCGACTTTGACCGTGTTGCACACCTCTAATTGGCGTACGATGTCTGGAGAGCACTCTATAACTACTGCGAAGGATCTAACACAATCAAGGAGGTAAGACAAGTATGTTCAAAAAGGAATACATGCGTTTCGAGATGCAACCCGGTGAGTCTATCGACGATCTCTTTGCTCGCTTTAACAAAATTATCAGCAACTTGCGTAGTGTCAACATTAATTTTTCAGATGCTGAGAATGATAGGCAATTACTAAGTGCATTAGACATGTAAATCTGGAAGATGATGATGAGGACATCAGCACCCTCGATACATCCACACCAACTCAGCTACCGGTTTCTGGTCCGATCACTCGCACACATGCACGTCAACTAAACTATGAGGTGAACTAGTTCTTGGCCTTATGTCCATCTTATCTAGACCCTGGAACTACGTGCTTTCTTGTTTTGCTTAGCAACAATGGAGAGGAGCCAATAGGAAGTGAATTCGCGCAGACGGGATTTGGACAGCAGAACAGCACCAATTTGTGACAAGCAGCACAACTTCATATCGACTCCGATCTGGGCGTTCAAGTACTTTCTAGAAAGATTATCAAGTCTACTTTCAAACGGATCTGGCCTCATGTCCATATCTATTCGGAGTCGGCCGCAATCGTTATTTTAATACCAAGACCTTTTCTGTCCATGGTGCTGCATCACCAAAATTGGGCCCATGGCCCATGTATCGTTTGGAGTCCATTAGGGACTCGTGATTAGGGTTTCTCACGACCCTATGGAGGTAATAAATAGTAGCCGCCGCCCTCATTAGTTGGTGGGTTTTGTTTATTCGTAAGTTAGCTTCTGTTGCTTTCTTGTACACGCACGTGTTGACTAGATCGCCCGTCTACTTGTATCCAGAATCCCACTTCAGATTGATTCAACTGATAAGTGCTTGTTCTTCTTGTTCTTGCGTGTTCTTTGATTGCTTGCAGGAACAAAGGACCTCGTGGTCAGGTTGATTGTGTGCCAGCAAGATCAATACAACTTCGGAGTCGTTGTATCGATCACTAAGGTGCATCGTCTTGGGGACGCTGTAGTCGGATCGCCAACATCTTCTCCTCCACAAATAGAACCCTCATATTCTCATCGAAAGATCGGGAACCAAGATCCTATCAAGTGGTATCAAAGCAAGGTTAATCAATGAGAGTGCTACCATTACTTTTCTTTCCGATGTTATCATCCTATAGTCCAGAAAAAGCCTAAAAACATACCAGATCTGTTTTTTCCATTATTCCTAGACCATTGTGCCTTTTACTTTCTCTACTTAGTCAAGACTTGTTGAGTTCATGGTTGCTTCGATGAGTCAAGTTGTTGGTCTTTAGTTTTGCACCACTAGATTTCGAGTTCGTGTCACATTCGGTCACCTAGTTTGAGTCAGATTCGTAGTTCGCGTTTGAGTCGGATTACTAGTTTGAGTTTGAATCAGATTGCTACTTCGAGTTTGAGTCAGATTGCTAGTTCGAGTTTGAGTTGGATTACGAGTTCAAATCAGATTTCTACTTCGAGTTTGAGTCGGATTGCTAGTTCGAGTTTGAGTCGGATTACTAGTTCGAGTTCGAATCAGATTGCTACTTCGAGTTTGAGTCAGACTAGTAATTTGAGTTTGACAACAAGGAAAAGGCAAGTGCAAAATAAAAAGCCGCATAAAAGCCACAAGCAATTAGAGAAGGAAAAAAAAGGCAAGCGCAAGATCAAAAGCCGCATGTGCAAGTTTTGTTCTAGGGTCTCCTGATTCCATCTAGAGAGAGTTTGGGTGACCACCCCAACAGAAAAATGAAAAGAAAAGGAAAAAAATCAGATTGTTGTTTGGGGTGTTTTTGGTGATGACATTGGTGTCTCGGCTCGCATCTCTAGTACGGTCTAGACTAAGATCAGCACAGTACTGTCGTAGAACATTTACTCAGCTTGTTGTGATTAACATGGTGAAAGTTTGCTCCTTGTGCTAGTTCAGCCACCTAAAGCCATAGATTGACACCTGCTCTTGAAGTTGTTCATTACTTGATGGTTGCCATCATGTTCTTGCTGAGCTTGGTAAGAACAGGTAAGAGCTTGATTGAACAGGTTGAGAGTGAGCGAGTTATCTGCACCAGCACCATTGTAGCTAGGGATAACGTTACTCTTTCATATTGGATTGTTGTTTTTTTCTACTAACCATGGCAGGAGGAGCAAATACAAACGAAGACATGCATTCACCTCGCACACGGGGAATTATACAACACTTCGAACGCCAAGTGCGGCTACGCACAGAAGCGCTTGATGAGGATTTTCTTGTTACGAGTGACCGCCTTGGACAATTGGAAAATATGCAGATCAACACCGACACCAAAATCAGCACATTGGAGATTTCTATTCAAACATTGAACACCTCTATTGGAGCCATCCTACAGCGCTTTGAGGAGAAGGATCGTGGTCGCACCGCCGATGGACAGGTGAGCAATGCTCCTAGTATTGTACGTGACAATGAAGATGTCTATTCTGCAGATACGGAGATTGGGGAAGATGAGGAAGCTAGGCCACGGCGCCGGCTACAACGCAACTGTCAAGGTATGGGTGGACATCATCGGCGTGAGATACGCAATCATGATGATACTTTTAATAAGATCTAAGATACCTCATTTTGATGGTAAATATGACCCTGATGCATATATTACTTGGGAGATTTCAGTTGATCAAAAATTTGCATGTCATGAGTTTCCTGAAAACGCAAGAGTTAGAGCAGCCACTAGTGAGTTTACTGATTTTACTTCTGTTTGGTGGATAGAACATGGCAAGAGAAATCCTAATAACATACCACAAACTTGGGATGCTTTGAAACGGCTCATGCGGGCTAGATTTGTTCCTTCTTACTATGCACGTGATCTGTTAAATAAGTTACAACAATTGAGACAGGGAGCTAAAAGTGTAGAAGAGTATTTTTAGGAATTACAAATGGGTATGTTGCGTTGTAATTTAGACGAGGATGAGGAACCAGCTTTGGCTAGATTTTTTGGGGTGGTTTAAACTGTGAAATTCAGGACATACTTGCTTATAAAGATTACAATAATGTTACCCGTTTGTTTCATCTTGCTTGTAAAGCTGAAAGGGAAGTGCAGGGATGACGAGCTAGCTCTAGAACTAATATTTCTGCAGGAAAGACTACCTCATGGCAACCACGCACGACTACTCCTTCGACTGGGCGTGCTTCCCCGCCATCTTCTTCACCAAGTCGGGCAGCACCTTCTTCCTCCGACAACAAGCCACGTGCTTCTTCCACTAGCTCAGCAGTAAAGACCACCCAAATGCCCACTGAGAGTGCTTCTTCCGTAGCATCTACCAGACGATCTAGAGACGTTGAATGTCACAAGTGCAATGGTTTTGGCCATGTGCAGCCTGACTGCACAAGCAAACGTGTTCTAATTGTTAAAGATGACAGTGAGTACTCATCTGCTAGCGATTTTGATGACGATACATGTGTTTTTCTTGCAGCTGACTATGCAGGTAGTGATGAACATCAAGAAGAGCATATTGATGCAGAAGATGCAGCGCACTATGATAGTCTCATTGTGCAGCGTGTGCTTAGTGCACAAATGGAGAAAGCGGAACAAAATCAAAGGCACACATTATTCCAAACAAAGTGTGTCGTCAAAGAGCGATCTTGCCGCATGATCATTAATGGAGGTAGCTGCAACAACTTGGCCAGCAGTGACATGGTGACCAAGCTGGCACTAAACACCAAACCGCACCCACATCCCTATTACATTCAATGGTTAAACAACAGCGGTAAGGCAAAGGTAACTAGACTTGTGCGAATCAATTTTACTATTGGATCATATAAGGATGTCGTTGAATGTGATGTTGTGCCTATGCAAGCTTGTAATATTCTGCTAGGAAGACCATGATAATTTGATAGAGATTCTATTCATCATGGTAGATCAAATCAATATTCTTTTCTTTACCACGATAAAAAAATTGTGTTGCATCCTATGTCTCCTGAAGCTATTGTGCAAGATGATGTTGCTAGAGCTAGGAAAACTAAATATCAGGACCATGCTAACATTGAGAACAATAACAATGCCAAATCTGTGTTTGATAAGAAAAATGAGATATCTCTGAAGGGAAAGTGCTTGTTTGCTACGAAATCTGATATTAATGAACTGATTTCTTCCACCTCTGTTTCCTATGCTTTGGTATGCAAAGATGCTTTGATCTCCCTTTACGATACGCAACATTCTTTGCCTCCTTCTATTGCTAATTTTGCAGGAACATTCTGATGTGTTTCCAAGTGAAATACCACCATGAGTATCACCACTTCGAGGGATTGAGCACCAGAGTGACCTCATTCCCGGTGCTTCATTGCCCAACCGTGCACCATACATGACAAATCCGGAAGAAACAAAGGAGATTCAGTGCCACGTACAAGAACAACTTGACAAAGTTTATGTATGTGAGCCTCTTAGTCCTTATCCTGTTCCTGTTATTCTAGTACCTAAAAAGGATGGATCATGGCATATGTGTGTGGATTGTAGAGCAATCAACAATATCACCATTCGATATTGTCATCCTATTCCACACTTAGATGATATGCTTGATGAATTGAGTGGTGCTGTTATGGTCTCAAAAGTTGATTTGCATAGTGGTTATCACCAAATTCGCATGAAACTAGGAGATGAATGGAAAACTGCTTTCAAAATTAAGTTTGGTTTATATGAGTGGTTAGTCATGCCTTTTGGGTTAACTAAACTAGCACCTTCATGAGATTAATGAACGAGGTTTTGCGTGCATTCATTGGAAAATTTGTTGTTGTGTATTTTGATGAAATATTGATTTATAGCAAATCCATGGATGAACATCTTGATCACTTACGTGTTGTTTTTAATGCTTTACGTGAGGCACGATTATTTGGTAATCTTGAGAAGTGCACCTTTTGCACGGATTGAGTCTCTTTCCTTGGCTATGTTGTTACTCCACAGGGAATTAAAGTTGATCAAGCCAAGGTAGAGACTATTCAGGGGTGGCCTGTACCAAAGACCATCACATAGGTGCAGAGCTTTCTAGGGCTGGCTGGTTTCTATCGTCACTTTGTGAAGGATTTCAGCACCATTGCTGCTCCATTGAATGACATTACGAAGAAGGGGGTGCCTTTTTCTCCGGGCTCCACACAAGGTAATGCCTTTACCATACTGAAAGATAAATTGACACATGCACCACTTCTCTAACTTCCTGATTTTTCTAAGACTTTTGAGCTTGAATGTGATGCTAGTGGGATTGGATTGGGTGGTGTTTCGTTACAAGAAGGAAAACCTGTTGCATATTTTAGTAAGAAAATGAGTGGGCCTGTTCTGAATTATTCTACCTATGATAAGGAATTAGATGCTCTTGTACGAACTTTAGAAACATGGCAGCATTATTTGTGGCCCAAAAAATTTGTTATCCTTTCTGATCATGAATCACTAAAGCCTATTAGGAGTCAAGGGAAACTGAAACATAGGCATGCTAAGTGGATGGAATTTATTGAGTCTTTTCCTTATGTCATTAAACACAAAAAGGGAAAGGATAATGCTATTGCTGATGCTTTATCTAGACGTTATACTCTTCTATCTCAACTTGACTTTAAATTTTTTGTATTAGAAACGATTAAAGATCAATATGAACATGATACTGATTTCAAAGATGTATTGCTGAAATGTAAAGACGGAAAGACATTGAATAAATTTGTCCTCAACAATGGCTATGTGTTCAGAGGTAACAAGTTATGCATTCCAGCTAGCTCCGTTCATTTGTTGTTGTTACAAGAAGCGCATGTTGGCGGGCTGATGGGGCACTTTGGAGTGAAAAAGACGGAGGACATACTTGCTGATCATTTCTTTTGGCCAAGGATGAGATGAGACGTGGAGTGCTTCGTTTCTCACTGCACGACATGTCAAAAAGCTAAGTCACGACTTAATCCACATGGTTTGTACATGCCTCTTCCTGTTCCTAGCATGCCTTGGGAGGATATTTCTATGGACTTTGTTTTAGGACTGCCTAGAACAAAGAAGGGGAGGGATACCATCTTTGTTGTCGTGGACAGATTTTTAAAATGGCACACTTCATACCTTGTCGTAAAAGTGATGATGCTACACATGTTGCTGATTTGTTTTTCCGATATATTGTTAGGTTGCATGGTGTACCAAACACAATAGTTTCAGATCGTGATGCTAAGTTTCTTAGCCATTTTTGGAAAACGTTATGGGCAAAATTGGGGACTGAGCTTTTGTTTTCAACTACTTGTCATCCCCAAACGGATGGTCAAACTGAGGTTGTGAATCGAAGTTTATCTACCATGCTTAGGGCTGTTTTGAAAAATAATATAAAAGTGTGGGAAGAGTGTTTGCCTCATGTTGAGTTTGCTTATAATCGTTCCGTACATTCTAGTACAAAGAAATGCCCTTTTGAGATTATTTATGGATTTGTTCCCCATGCTCCTATTGATTTATTACCTCTTCCTTCAATGGAACGAGTGAATTTTGATGCTAAACATCGTGCTGAATTGATCTTAAAATTGCATGAAACCACTAAGAAGAATATAGAGTGCATGAATGCCAAGTATAAACTTGCTGGTAGTAGGGGAAAGAAACATATCACTTTTGAACCTGGTGATTTAGTTTGGTTACATTTGCAAAAGGATAGGTTTCCTGATTTGAGAAAGTCTAAATTGTTACCTCGAGCTGATGGTCCATTCAAAGTGTTAGAAAGGATTAATGATAATGCATATAAACTTGAGTTGCTTGCGGATTTTGGGGTTAGTCCCACATTTAACATTGCAGATTTAAAGCCATATTTGGGAGAAGAAGATGAGCTTGAGCCGCGGACGACTCAAATGCAAGAAGGGGAGGATGATGAGGACATCAACACCCTCGATACCATCCACACCAACTCAGCTACCAGTATCTGGTCCGATCACTCGCGCTCGTGCACGTCAACTAAACTATGAGGTGAACTCGTTCTTGGCCTTATGTCCATCTTATCTAGACCGTGGAACTACGTGCTTTCTTGTTTTGCTTAGGAACAATGGAGAGGAGCCAATGGGAAGGGAATTCGTGCGGACGGGATTTGGACAGCAGGACAGCACCAACTTGTGATGGCCACCACTACTTCATATGGACTCCGATCTGGGTGTTCAAGTACTTCCTGGAAAGATTATCAAGTCTACTTTCAAACATATCTGGCCTCATGTCCATATCTATTTGGAGTCGGCCGCAATCGTTATTTTAATACCAAGACCTTTTCTGTCCATGGTGCTGCATCACCAAAATTGGGCCCATGGCCCATGTATCGTTTGGAATTCATTAGGGACTCATTATTAGGGTTTCTCACGACCCTAGGGAGGTAATAAATAGTAGCCGCCGCCCTCATTAGCTGGTGGGTTTTGTTTATTTGTAAGTTAGCTTCTGCTGCTTCCTTTTTACAGGCACGTGTCGACTTGATCGCCCGTCTACTTGTATCCAGAACCCCAGCTCAAATTGATTCAACTGATAAGTGCTTGTTCTTATTCTTCTTGCGTGTACTTCGAAATCTTGCAGGAACAAAGGCCCTCGTGGTCAGGTTGATTGTGCGCCAGCAAGATCAATACAACTTCGGAGTCGGTGTACCGATTGCTAAGGCGCATCGTCTTGGGGATGGTGTAGTCCGATCGCCAATGTCTTCTCCTCCACAAATCGAACCCTCCTATTCTCATCGAAAGCTCGGGAACCAATATCCTATCAGATGAAAGTTATATTCATTTGTAAATCAACTGTCATGAGTACCCTTACTTTAGATGTGCTTTACTCTAAACTAAAAGCTCATGAAATTGACATTTTATCATGAAAGAATCCAAATAAGTCTATTGCATTCATTTCACAATGTGATTTGCCTAGCTCCGGCCAATCATCATCTTGCAATACTCTTGCTTTGATGTCTTCACTAACCCTGGAACAGATTGAAGAATTCCCAGTAGAGGAGCTAGAACTCATCTCTACTAGATTCTCAAAAGCACTTCAGAATGTGAGAACTAGAAGGAGAGGAAGCTCCAGACCACACTTCAAGTGGTAACACATGACACTTTCGTACAGAATGCCCTAACCTTTTAGGTCCTACTACCTATGAAGAAAAGCAAAATAAGGTCAAGACCACCTCTAGAAACTCCAACAAGAAAAAGAAGGGTACCATAATACGCAAGATGATAAACAGCTTCATCACCACTCTTCAAGAGCTCAGTTCAAGTGATGTAGACATTGGAAGTGATGAAGATGATGATGATCTTGCCAACTTATACTTCATGGCGGGCAAAACAAGATCAAGATCAAGTTAGGAGGATGCAAAACACAACAGTGACGACAATGAGGTATGTTCTACCTGTAATGAAATGTGTAATGCAATTTCTCGTGCAACTATCATTATCAAGAAAAAGGACAAAAAGCTTAGGGATAATGCTGCTAAAATTAAATCACTAGAATCTGAAATCAATCGTTTAAAAACTTTGATTCCTAGTGATGATGCATGTCCCTCACGTGACTTAATCTATGAACAATTATCCTCATTAAGAAGTGCACACTCCTCCACTCTAGATAGACTTGATGAAGAAATTGAAAAGAACAAAAAGCTGTCAGATTTTAATGTTAAAAACTTAAAAGATGCTTCTTGTTTTACAGATGATCTGCATTGTTCTGCATGTGACAATCTTTATAAGAAACTAAAAGATGCAATGAATAAAATTTCCATTCTGAACAATGCTTTACGTTCTCATGAAGTTAAATATTGTTCCAATTGAAAACTAAAAAGAAAAACTTCATGTCAAAACTGCCTAGTTTTATCTAAAGAACTTGACAATAAAAATAAGATGCTAGAGCGGTTTTACAATGGGAACAAGAATCTAAACTTGCTGTTAAATTCTTCTAAACCTTGCAATGATAAAACTGGTTTAGGTTTTGATTCTCATGCCCATGCTAAAGCACATCCACCTAATATTGTAAAGTCCTTCAGATGTGGTTTGATTAAAATAGTTCCTAAACCAAAAGAGGTGGTTTTTAAATCTGCAGGAGTCTTGTCACATTCGGGTTCAAATAAACAAACTGCATGCTCATCTAGACATGAACACAGAGTTAAATTTCATTATACCTATTGTGGTAGAGATGGTCATGTCATAGATTTTTGTTATAGACTAGCTAAACAACATCAAAAGGAAAGAATATAAGATAGATTTTATAACTCTCATGCAAAATTTGCTGCACGTACTAAACCGAATCTTAGGAACATATAACCTGTTGTTATGAGTCAAAGACATTCAAATTTTAACTCAGGAGCTTCAGTTGTTACCTCCGGACCTTCTGTTTTTGCCTCTGGAGCTACTGATTTTTGTGCTGCACAAGTAACACCTTATAGGTCAATAGTTAAGAACAAAAAATCTCAAACTTTGACTCATAAACCTGTTGTTTTATCTCAGCTTTCGCGTGTTTTTCCTTCTGCACGTCGTGTGACTCAGTACTGGATTCCTAAATGCCTTTGAACTAACCCCAACACTTGAGGAAGGAGAACATTTGGATTGTGGATTCAGGTTGCTCACATGACTGGTAACAAAGAATGGTTCTCCTCCCTCTCTTTTGTGTCACGTGTAGAGAATGTTACTTTTGCCGATAATTTTTCAACTTCTGTAATTGCTAGAGGTTCGGTTAGACTAAATGATTACTACACTTTGAAGGATGTAGCACTTGTTAAAAATTTGAAATACAACTTGCTTTTTGTTTGACAACTGCTAGATGAAAATCTGGAAATTTTCTTCACCACATGTATCTCAACAAAATAGTGTTGTAGAAAGAAAGAACAGAACCTTAGTTGAGATGGCTAGGACTATGTTTGATGAATATCAAACTCCTAGAAAATTTTGGGCTGGGGCAATTGCAACCGCTTATTATGTCTCAAATCGTGTTTTCTTGCGTGCTAAGCTAGGTAAAACACCATATGACCTTCGGTTTGGACATAGGCCTAGTGTTACACACATTGGGTCTTTGGTTGCAAATGCTTTGTTAAGAAACATGGTAATATTACTAAATTTGAACCTAGATCCATTGATGGCTTGTTGCTTGGTTATCCATCTCATACTAGAGGCTACTCTGTGCTTTTACTTGACACTAACAAAATTGTGGAGACTTGTGAGGTGCCTTTTGATGAAGCTAGCCCAGGTACTAGCTCCGATGTTGCAGGACCAGATTCGTATCCTCAGGGGGAGGGTATTTTTGAAGAAGAAGAAGAAGAAGAGTCAGTGATATTGCCTGATAGTTTCGAAGCTGACATGTGTCCAGCTCCGAACTTTAAACAGGCTCCGACTACCATCTCTGCTGGTCCTGATCGTCCACAAGCACAACTCATCAATCTACGATGAACCTGATGAAGAAGAAGCTTCTGAGACATCTGTTCCCCTAAGGATTTACAAGAATCATCCCTCGCAACAGATAATTGGAATCTTGCATGAACGAGATACAAGATCCAAGTTTTTCGACCACAGTTCTCATGTCATTCTGCTTTTGTTGCTTCTTTTGAACCCGAAGATACATCACACGCACTCACTAATGAATCTTGGATTATTGCCATGCAAGAAGAGTTAGAAAATTTGAAACAAATAATGTTTGGAAACTTATACCTCCAACTCATGATAACACTTTAATTGGAACTAAATGGGTTTTTAAAAATAAACAATGTGAGGATGGGGTTGTGATTAGGAATAAGGCTAGATTTGTTGCTCAAGGTTTCACACACATTGAAGGTCTAGATTTTGATGAAACTTTTGCTCTTTTTGCTAGATTAGAAGCCAAAAGAATTTTGTTAGCTTTTGCTGCATCTAAAAATTTCAAGTTATATCAAATGGATGTAAAAAGTGCTTTTCTTAATGGCTACATAGATGAGGAGGTTTATGTTATGCAACCACCTAGTTTTGAAAATCCAGATTTTCCTAATCATGATTTCAAACTGACTAAAGCCCTATATGGTCTAAAACAAGCTCCTAGAGCATGGTATGATAGGTTAAAAATATTCTTACTTGAAAAAGGGTTTACCATGGGCAAGGTTGATAAAACTCTTTTTGTGCTTAAGCATGGGAATGACTCATTATTCATTCAAGGGTATGTGCATGATATTATGTTTGGTTGTGCTTCTCATGATCTTGTGTCAATGTTTTCAGCAATGATGGGTTCAGAATTTGAAATGAGTATGATGGGTGAACTCACTTACTTTTTGGGGCTGCAAATCAAGCAAACCGAGGAAGGTATCTTTGTGCATCAAATGAAGTATACAAGGGACCTTCTCAAGCGCATCAACATGGAAAAAAGCAAGCCTCTTCGGACATGGGAACAACATCAACACTTGAACTTGAGAAGATGGTGAACCTGTGGATCAAAAATAATATAGAAGCATGCTCGGATTACTTTTGTACCTCAGGGCATCAAGACCGGACATACAATTCAACGTATGTTTTTGTGCATGGTGTCAAGCTTCTCCACATGCTTCACATCGTCAAGCCGTCAAAAGGATTCTCAGGTACTTACATGGAACTCAAGAATTTGGCATTTTTCTTCCTTCTTCCTCAACCGTTACTTTGAAAGATTTTTTCGGATGCTGATTTTGGGGGTTGTAGGACTGATAGGAAAAGTACTTCAGATTCTTGTCATTTTCTTGGTAATTCACTTGTTGCTTTGTCCTCTAGAAAACAAAACTCAGTTGCACAATCCACAGCCGAATCTGAATATGTAGCTGCTGCTAGTGCTTGCTCAAAAATTCTTTGGATTGTTCAAACACTTAAAGACTATGGGGTTGATCTAGATAGTGTTCCACTATTTTGTGATAACACTCGTGCCATTTGCATTGCTAAAAATCCTGTACAACATTCTAGAACTAAGTACATTGATATTAGGTATCACTTTCTCCGTTATAATGTTGAAAAAGGAAACATTGTGCTTCACCATGTAGATACCAAACAACAATTGGATGACATTTTTACAAACCTTTGGATTTCACTCGTTTTTGTTACACTCGTAGTTAAATAGGGGTTATGCATCCTCATGGCTTAAATTGAGGGGGAGCTTTCAAATTTGGGATCTGAATTTAAAAATAATATGAGCATAATATTTCATACATATATGACTTTGTGATTCCTTTGACATGCTGAAAGTTCTTACTAAATTACTCGTGTTATACATTTTGTAGTTTTTGCCATGACTAGTAATTGGAATAATTAATTACACTAAATCTAGTCATGATCAAACTTTCTTGCTGTTTTGAACCTATTGCATGCTCACAAGTGCTTTTAAAAGAATTAATCAAGTAAGCAACTCACATGTTGAGTTTTTATGTTCAAATGAAGAAATGAAAAAAGATCAAGAGAATATGCATGCATCACACTTCTTCTTTTGAGATGGCTTATCACTGCACTTAGATATGAACTTGGAAGAAGTTGTGTATGACTAAAACCATGTCCTTAAGCTTCTGATTGTCAAATGACATAGGCTTGGCTTGATTGGTTAGAATAAGACAGATGCGCATATAATCTCTTGCAAATATCATATGATCTAAATTTGTGCTTTAAAATAAAATAAAATTGTAGAAACACGTGTCATGCTTTCAGGTCATGAAATAGTTAAGTTTGTGTGATCATGACTTGCTTAAATTGAAAATTACATTTGATCTCTAACATGAATTACACTACATTATGTATCTCATTGTTGTGATAGTGTAAGTTACTTGATAGTATGACTTGGATGAGCTTTTTTTATATGAATATATTATAATGTGCTCATAACAAATTAAAATTTCTCTTTTGTACCTTGCTGAATACATTGTCAAAGGGGGACAAGTATGCAAGGGGGAGAAATTTATTTCTATCTCATTTGATTTTCAAAAAGGGGGACAAATTGTTTTCAAAACTTTCATGCCAATGTTCGGATTTTTAGTGTTGTTTCCAGAGCATTCATCATGGGGAAGATTGTGAGACCTATGTGTGCCGAATACATTGGCTATGGCGATAAAAGTTTTGAACACTACCAAAACACCTTTATCATCAAGGACCAGCTCTAGGTCCAAGCTCCAGCAAGGTCCGATGATAGGTCCGACTTATTTTGGGTAGCTCTAGCAAGGTCCGACATAAGGTCCAACTTGCTTTGTCTAGGTCTGACTAGTTTTGGTTAGCTCGAGCTTTAGGTCCGACTAGCTTTGGTAAGCTTCGGTGCTAGGTCAGACTAGCTTTGGTTAGCTCTAGCGCTAGGTCCTGCTAGCTTTGGTAAGTTCTGACGCTAGATCCTGTTAGTTTTGGTAAGCTCTGGTTCAAGGTCCAGTTAGCTTTGGCAAGGTTCAGAGCTTGATCGCAGTGGTTCTGCTTTTAATTTGCGATGTTTCGAACTTGCTTTTTAGGATTATGGAAAGTTTTCTTGGTAATATTTTACTAATTTTTTGGTGTGTTTTGGTGGTTATGGCTGATACCGTTTTGCTATCGTTTGCAACATGCTTATGTGAGGTGCTCACGTAAGGTGTTGTGGTTTTGGAACTAACGAGAGTCAAGTCGAGGACTTGTGCTCGGAAGTATTGGTTGTTTATTCATGTGCAGGTGTTGCTTGAGTTCAAGACATGGCTGGTGACGGGATCCATTGAACTAGTCTTAGGGAGAAGATGAGGTTCAATAACCAAGTTCGGGAGGAATTGTGGTTAAGTTGATCGTAAGGTCGCGTTGTATGTTTGGATCAAGAACAATGCATATGAAGGTACCGTGAACGTCGTTGGAAGATGTTTGCACGTATGCAAGGAGTGCATGGACGTGGATACATGGTTCCTAGGTTTGATGAAGAGAAGTGTACGTAAAGAGTTGGTCGGAAAGGTCCAACCGACTAGGTTATGGACTCAGGCTGCGGCTGAGTCGTCTTTGACTCAAATATGGAAAGTTTTGAGTTGGTTATGATAGGATTTCGTGTGGGTCATGAATTTGAGTTGTTTTAGGAATGTGGGATATATTCCTAAGGTGTTAGGAAGTCTTAAGATTGCTTCTATCTGCATATAGAAGAGTCTTGAGCAGTTATGGAAAGTTTCGATTCGTGAATTGAGTAGGATTAGAGTCCTAGTTAAGTTTGGGTTGGCCTAAGGGCTGGTTATATAAGCAAGGGAGGTCAGAGCTCGTGGTAGAAGACTTTGGAGATGTTCCTTGTAAGTTTTGATCAATAAAAATCATAGTCTAAAGGAGCTTTTGTGGCTTGTTCGTCCGACTTATTTTCTTCAAGTCTTTCTCGTCGAGTTTCTGCACAACACTACCTTGCTTTGGTGGTTTTATCATAACGCGAGTTTTACAGATCCGATTGACGTGATTCTTTTTGGGTTATCTTCACAACTTAATTTTCTATCATCTATGAAAATTTCACAGTCATTGGATTTGCGGTTTCTGATCTACACGAGTTTTTTTGGAGTGTTCCAGAACTGTTTTTCTCGAGTAGGACAAATTGACTTTTGTTCGATCTTTCAATCGTAACTTGAGTTTCTCTCGACGGATTTTTGTGATTCTTGTTGTGTCGTCTTCGTGATTTGATTCTCTACAATATATACTAGTTTTGTCACAGTTGAACATATTTAGATTAGTTGCACACATGGTTTCTGAACAGATCGGTTTTCTGCTGAGGGGTGTTTTCGTTGCTTCTGCTAAAATTTTTAATCTACCATTCACGCCCACTCTGGTAGCTTTACACGTGCTCTTCGATCTTACAAACATTAATAGCAACTCATTAACGAGTTTTACCTCACAATTGCATCAATCATGCATATCATGGCATGTGGAGTAATATTTGAGCAATATTTGATTGTAATGTTGGTTTCGCATGTTTGTTACGTAGAATAGAAGGTATCACTGTAGAGAGTGCTTTCGAGAACCTGCAGAACCAAAACTTCGAAGCTTTTGATCTAAACCAAGCTTAGGAGCAAGGCAAGTGTCCTTGATCATTTTGATCCAGGTTTTAATGTTTTGTTTGCAAAATTGCATGCTTGTGTAATATTGATGGGAAAACCCATTTATAGGAGTTTACTAGTTTTGTATGACCACTCTTGTCGCTTGAACACAACGTAGATAGTTGGGAAGGGTATTTTACTCCTTTTGATTTGCTATACTCAAATGGGTTTGGGAAACACTCATATTGCTTAATTATGAACTATTGAACACATGAATCATGAGAATTGATAACAATGACCCTTTACTAACATGGAACCTAGGGAGCTAAGCAAGCTGGTTACGTGGAATGGGTTGGACCATTTTGGTGGTTTTGCTTGCTTTAGATCTAAGGACCGGTTCATGGAGCGACCATCCAGGACTTACAGTGCCACCATAGGGCCAAGTATGGGTGCGGCTTAGCTGACTAATTAGTGTGTTGCCAGTACTGTTCAGACCATCTGGAAAGCTTGGGGAAGGCGTAGTCAGCTAGGTTTGCAATTATGGTGGGACTACCCTTGGATCTGAATGGCGCAAGAGGGGGCCCTTGGTTGGATGTGATCAGTTGGAGACATCACCTCTGGTGAAACCTCAGGGTTCGAATAGGCTAGTGACCACTTCGTAAAGGCTATTTTGTTATCTCTTGGCTACACACCAAAGGAAGTGTGAGACGACATGATTGAGATTCCTATGTCACTGAAAGGTTATGAAATAACGAACTTGTGGTAAAATAGTATAACCTCCGCAGAGTGTTAAAAATTATCATGATAGTTGTGCTCCTGGTTATGAGCAACCTGGAACCACACAGGATTAGAGTTATGGACCTTGAACTTGGTTTAATGGCTGGAATTGATTTTGGAATCAGAATTGTTACAGTGATTGGGTTTGGAACATGAAAATGGTACTAATGAGTCGAATGGACAATTATGAGTTGAATATTGTATATTATGGATGGTTTTGGTTATTTATGTTGGAATTATGGCATTGAATATGAAATTAATTGTTTTTGGGCTGATAAGGGATTGACCTCACTTAATGATCATATTATTGCATTTTCAACTGTTTTGAATGTACTTTTATACAAATAGCCATTATTTATAACCATTCCTTGCTTGAGCTACATGTCATATTTTCCCACACTTGCTAAGTATTATATGTGCTCACCCTTGCTATTCTCCCAACAATTCAGTCGCAGGCGGTAGTGAGGAGTACCCGGAGGCCTTTGAGGAGTTCTAGGCATGCGTGTTACCGTCAAGCTTGCCTGTGGAGTTGGTGTCATTAGTGTTTAGTGTTTTATGCTACAGTATTTTAGAGCTTGTAGTCAAGACTATTTGGTTTTGTAATAGGGTACTATTATTAGTGTTATTATTTGAGACATGATTATAATCTGGCTATCGTTTGTGAATCACTTGTGTATGTGTGTTAAACATCCTGGGCACAGATATGCGCTATGATTGGTTCATTTTTGGAACCGGGTGTCACAAATTGGTATCAGAGCCGTGTTTGACCGTACGATGCAAGCCTAGGTAGAATGAACATCACAAATCACTTAGGACTTTTTCCCTATTCAAAATTCGCCTGCTTTGCATTATTTTGCCTTCCACTAGCTATACAATGTGGTAAAATTTGTGCTTTTGCTGCTGCTGCAATTTTTGCCACTTTTCCATCTTTTTGAGCAAATGCACATCCTCTCATCTTACTTTATGGCTGCTGCAATTTCAGAACTGATATTTATGTTTTCTTTCAATATTCTCATGTTTTCATATAGATGGCTCACACAAAAATAATAGCCCGCAAGAGAGCTCGTTTGCCACCCCTTGAAAGCAAGCTTAGGCCTCGCGAGGAGCCGCGAATGGAACCAGCCCATGAGGAGGTAGAAGTGAGTTCCCCCACAAAGGAATTTTAGCATGAACACTCCAACACGACATAGGAAGATCCTGAGGAGGTGGAATTCTATGATGATGAGGAGGAGGAATATCCTGAGGAGGTGGAAATCTATGATGATGAGGAGGAGGAATGTGATACACATAAGGAGGGTGAAGATGAGGCACATGAGGTGGAACCACAAGAGGATGATCCCGCAGCCCCAGAAGAGGTACCCGAAGCTCAATGGAGTGCATCACAGCCTAGTGAAGCCAGAAAGGAGGAAAACTCCAAGTTCTTCGTTTTGCTCAAGAATTCCGTTACGATGACACTGATGGAGGATTTGCAGCTAAGCAATTGAAGGAGTTCCTTGATTTATGAAAAATGCACCCGAAATACTATGTTAAGAGGATTCCTCGCCATGGACATGAAAAATGGAGAGCTCAAGTTACTATTCTTGCCAAAGATGAGTTGATCACCCGACACTTTGTGTCCACATAGAGATCCACCAGGGAGCAAGCTATTGATGATGTTGCCTGGGACGCACTAACTAGATCGTGTCACATCTATTGAGAGCTGATTGGAGGTAATAGTTTCGCGTTGCATCCGCATCGCAGGAGTGGAACAAGGGAAATCTTAAGACTACAAGAAGGAGCTCAAACCAGTTCTCGTTCCATTGATAGATCCTTGGAAGTATTGGTGAATTTGGGAAATCGTTATGCTGATGCCATGGAAGAGATCCGCTACCTCCGTAAGAAATTGTTCATCATCGAAAAGCAAGAGGAAGTTCGTTCCACCGTGGAGGTCAATGGTGCAGAAACATCTTCAGCGCCTACATGGACGGCTAACTCACCTTGGCGTGCACCCATGTATGACTCGCCGCCGCCGTCGCCTTCGCTACCTCATGGCCAGGACAACCAAGACTCACACAATTAAGTCTAGGTCTCCTATTTAGAAGTTACAAAAGCGTTTAGATTGTATTAGTTATGTTTAGTGTCGTGTGCTGAAATTATCATGGTGTGTGCTTGTGCTTTTGCTCTTGGTGCGAGTTGTGGGACGTTTAGCATTTTGTCCACATCTGCGCATAGCAGAGAGTTGTGGGACTCTTGTTCACACAAATAGGGATTTTAGTTTTAATAAGAGAGCTGTTTAGTTACATATACCTAGATGCATATAATTGGGGCGTTTCTTTCCAAATTCTAAATTCTTCTGTCTCTACTATCCTTCCCCCAACAGATGCCAATGACTCGCAACCAAAAGAATGCCAATGGTGAGGAGAAGAACAATGGAGCAATCGAGAACAACAACCTTGGACCTGAGGCTAGTAACCTGGAGCGGTTTATGGCTGTGCACAATCAGCTTATGCCGACCGTGATGCAATCTCCGGGACAGCTGCAAGCCAATAACCAAAATCAGCCCTACATGCCTCCACCACCACCACCCCCGCCACCCCACAACCGCTTGGGAGAGTTCATGAGGACCAGGCCGCCTACCTTTGCTCAAGCCAATGATCCTATGGAAGCTGATGACTGACTGAAATATGTTGAGAAGTAACTTGCTATTGTCCAGTGTAGTGACAAAGAGAAGGTTCTTTTTGCCTCACACCAGTTGGTTGGAGCTGCTGCAGATTGGTGGGAAGCCCTTTGCAATTCCCATGCTAATCAAGAGGGAATCAGTTGGGCTGAATTTAAGAAGAAGTTTTGCTCTCACTATGTACCTGAGGGAGTCATGATACTGAGAAGACAAGAATTTGAAAACCTCAAGCAAGGAAGGATGAGTGTGAGTGAGTATCTCAACAAATTCACTCAACTGTCTAGGATATGCTCTAGAGGACATCAGTATTGATAGCAGGAAGCAATACTTGTTTATGAGGGGTCTCAACAATGAACTTAAAGTCCAGTTGCTCAACACTAATTATGCTAACTTCCAGAAGCTTGTTGACAAGGCCATCGTGATTGAGAATAAGGTTCGTGAGATGGAACAAGACAACAAGAGGAAAATGCCATATCATGGACATTCGCAAGTAAGCAATGTCTGCCCTCGCTATGCGCCGCCTGGTGCACCGTATTAAAACCCTGGAAACCTATCTGCTTATGCATACCGCCCTGCTTATCCAACGCGACCGCAACAGCCAATGCAGCAACACCCTTCCATGCAAGCACCTCACTTACCTATGCAGCCTGCACCACGCCCGAATATGATTGCGTATGCTCAGAATCAGCCTCGCCCAAATTTCTCTGGCGCCACTGGAGAAAAAACTTGCTTTACTTGTGGTCAAGTGGGACATTTTGCAAATCAATGGCTAAGATCAGGTCAATGATAGATGAACAATGCTCCAAGGCAGAATCCTAGTCCCAATGGAGGAGCAACTCAACGCAACCAAGGACCACAAAATTTCGCTCGTGGCAAAGTGAACCATGTATCTACAGAAGAGGCTCAGCAAGCTGAAAATGTTGTGATTGCTATTATTCTCGCAAACTCCAACTCCGCTACTATATTATTTGATTCTGGAGCATCTCATTCACTCGTCTCATAAAAGTATATTGCAAAGCATAGCTTGCCTATATCATACCTGAAGTATACCCTGTTTGTTCAATCTCCTGGAGGGGATAAAAGGACGAATATAATATGTTCAAAAGTAAATATTTCCATGGGGGGGGGGAGGTGGTAGATTTCCTTGCCAACCTTATAGTCCTGAATTCACAAGGCTTGGACATCATACTTGGAATGAATTATCTAAGGAAGCGTAACAAAGTGATTTAGTGTGCCACTCAGAAAGTGCAATTGATAAACGAAGAAGGAGTTAGTATAGAATTTAAGGCAGTTCAACCGACAACCGAGAAGGTAATGGTCAATCATGCAGAAGGAGTAACTTTGGAGGAAATTCCGGTTGTTCATGAGTATCCATAAGTGGTTCCTGAGAAATTGCCAGGTATGCCTGATAGGATCTTGGTTCCCGATCTTTCAATGAGAATAGGAGGGTTCCATTTGTGGAGGAGAAGACGTTGGCGATCCGACTACACCGTCCCCAAGGTCTTGGTATTAAAATAATAATTGTGGCCGACTCCGAATAGATATAGACATGAGGCCAGTTCCGTTTGAGAGTAGACTTTATAATCTTTCCAGGAAGTACTTGAACACCCAGATCGGAGTCTGTATGAAGTCATGGTGGCCGTCACAAGTTGGTGCTATTCTGCTGTCCAAATCCCGTCCGCGCGAATTCCGTTCCCATTGGCTCCTCTCCGTCGTTCCTAAGCAAAACAAGAAAGCACGTAGTTCCACTGTCTAGATAAGATGGGCATAAGTCCAGGAACGAGTTCACCTCATAGTTTAGTTGACGTGCACGAGCGCAAGTGATCAGACCAGAAACCAGTTCACCTCATAGTCCAGGAACGAGTTCACCTCATAGCATCTCATAGTTTGTTGTTGTTACAGGAAGCGCATGGAGGCAGGCTGATGTGGCACTTTTGAGTGAATAAGACGGAGGACATACTTGCTAGTCATTTCTTTTGGCGAAGGATGAGGCAAGACGTGGAGCGCTTCGTTGCTCGCTGCACGACATGTCAAAAAGCTAAGTCACAACTTAATCCACATGGTTTGTACATGCCTCTTCCTGTTCCTAGCATGCCTTGGTAGGATATTTCTATGAACTTTGTTTTAGGACTGCCTAGAACAAAGAAGGGGAGGGATAGCATCTTTGTTGTCATGGATAGATTTTCTAAAATGGCACACTTCATACCTTGTCGTAAAAGTGATGATGCTACACATGTTGCTGATTTGTTTTTTTGAGAGATTGTTAGGTCGCATGGTGTGCCAAACACAATAGTTTCAGATCATGATGCTAAGTTTCTTAGCTATTATTGGAGAACCTTATGGGCAAAATTGGGGACTAAGCTTTTATTTTCAACTACTTGTCATCCCCAAACTGATGGTCAAACTGAGGTTGTGAATAGAAGTTTATCTACCGTGCTTAGGGATGATTTTAAAAAGAATATAAAAATGTGGGAAGAGTGTTTGCCTCATGTTGAGTTTGCTTATAATCATTCCCTACATTCTAGTACTAAGAAATGCCCTTCTGAGATTGTTTATGGATTCGTACCCCGTGCTCCTATTGATTTATTACCTCTTCCTTCAATGGAACGAGTGAATTTTGATGCTAAACATCATGCTGAATTGATCTTAAAATTGCATGAAACCACTAAGAAGAATATAGAGTGCATGAATGCCAAGTATAAACTTGCTGGTAGTAGGGGAAAGAAACCTATCACTTTTGAACCTGGTGATTTAGTTTGGTTACATTTGCGAAAGGATAGGTTTCCTGATTTGGGATAGTCTAAATTGTTACCTCGAGCTGATGGTCCATTCAAAGTGTTAGAAAGGATTAATGATAATGCATATAAACTCGAGTTGCCAGCGGATTTTGGGGTTAGTCCCACATTTAACATTGCAAATTTGAAGCCATATTTGGGAGAAGAAGATGATCTTGAGTCGCGGACGACTCAAATGCAAGAAGGGGAGGATGATGAGGACATCAACACCCTCGATACCATCCACACCAACTCAGCTACCGGTTTCTGATCCGATCACTCGCACTCGTGCACGTCAACTAAACTATGAGGTGATCTCGTTCTTGGACTTATGTCCATCTTATCCAGACCGTGCAACTACGTGCTTTCTTGTTTTGCTTAGGAACAATGGTGAGGAGCCAATGGGAAGGGAATTCACGCGGACGGGTTTTGGACAGCAGAACAACACCAAATTGTGACGGCCACCACGACTTCATACGGACTCTGATCTGGGTGTTCAAGTACTTCCTGGAAAGATTATCAAGTCTACATTCCAATGGATCTGGACTCATGTCAATATCTATTGGGAGTCGGCCACAATCGTTATTTTAATACCAAGTCCTTTTCTGTCCATGATGCTGCATCACCAAAATTGGGCCCATGGCCCATGTGTCGTTTGGAGTCCATTAGGGACTCGTGATTAGGGTTTCTCATGACCCTAGGGATGTAATAAATAGTTGCCGCAGCCCTAATTAGCTGGTAGGTTTTGCTTATTTGTAAGTTAGCTTCTGCTGCTTCCTTGTACACGCGTGTGTCGACTAGATCGCCCGTCTACTTGTATCTAGAACCCCACTTCAGATTGATTCAACTGATAAGTGCTTGTGCTTCTTGTTCTTGCGTATTCTTCGATTGCTTGCGGGAACAAAGGCCCTGGTGGTCAGGTTGATTATGCACCAGCAAGATCAATACAACTTCGGAGTCGGTGTACCGATCGCTAAGGCGCATCGTCTTGGGGACGGTGCAGTCGGATCGCCAACGTCTTCTCCTCCACAAATCGAACCCTCCTATTCTCATCGAAAGATCAAGAACCAAGATCCTATCAAGTGATCAGACCAAAAACCGATAGCTGAGTTGGTGTGGATCTATCGAGGGTGTTGATGTCCTCATCACACTACTAACAATTCATCCCTAGAAGGGGTGCCAAAAGAGCTTGTTAATAGATTTTAGATTACAAGTGTAAGTCCGCAAGCGCACAAAATCCATCGATGTAGCATTTCCCCTTTTAGAGTATTCCCCAAGGGTGTCATTTATATTCTCCCAAAGGGAGGCTAGGTGGAAGCAAAGCAATCATCAAATGGAGAGGCTAGGTTTGTCTAGGTAGGGTTCTAGCAAGGATGGGTATATGATAATTGAGGTAGTATGACACACACAAGATCATTATATCCTAAGCGGGGTAGATGAGGTAAGGAGGGACTAGGCTAAGAATTAGGTAGAGACTCCTACCGTGCTTCTAGTGTACATATACATAGCCTAAGTTAGTTACTAATGATCATATCAATTATGAATTCTCATGTTAAGTGCATTAACACATCGGGCACAGGTTTACACCTATCAATACTAGGACGACTCCCGCCAAGAGCCTGTGGCATAGCCAAACATGGAGGATTACAAAGGACAGATAGGGTTGTCACCACCTACTGCCTATCTCTTCAATCCGTGGGTCTACAAGACATTCAAGGCTACTTATCTATCCTTGCACCATGCTAGCGTATTAAGTAATTACCTTAAGAGCCTAGGCACAAGCCATCCTAAGGCAATGAACTAAACCATCGTTGAACCAATATTAATTCATAGCATAAGTGATTCATATTAATATAATTATGTCATAGCTAATTAGACTATAGTGGGGGTTTGTAGTGTTTATGATAATATAATGAGAATGGTATAGCATAATCATAACTACTACTCATACCACATATATGGAATCCACAATCAAGTAATAAATGCTTCATCCAAGTATATGAACAATAGAGGACTAAAGATAACATCTTTATTAAGAGCAAAGTCAAAATACAAATAGGAATATAAGAGCCATACCTTTTCCAATTATGAATTGAGAAGAGACTCCCTCTACTCCTCTCCTACTTGGACTATGGACTAGAGTCTCTCCTCTCTATAGCCTATACTCCTCTAAGCCTATGTAGAGTAGTGGATACAATGGATGAATAGTCAAGTGGTGTGTGTGTGAAGTGAGGGTAGGGGGTCCTATTTATAGATGGAGAAGGTTCGGTTCCCACCATCAAAAGCGCTCGAATCAGTCACCACTAACTTCTTCAAGCAGGGAGGAGCTAACACGTGGAAGCTAACCAAGTTTGGCGTCAGGACCAGGTCGGCCGACTAGGGGGGTCAGCCAACCTGGTCTTTGTACCATTTCGCGTGTGCTTTCTCTTGGTCATGGCCAGGTGGGTCCCATCCCTTGATATGGGTGCTACACCGTTGGATGGCCTCGTATACTTCTGTTTGTGGGCCATTTGATTCATGTGGTGCCAGATGTCGTTCCTTGATTCGCTGGGATGGTATTTTATGGCATTGCTCCCCCTTTTTTACCTCATTTCCTTTAATAATTCACTGCATGCACTATTTCTCCAAGGACAAGTGGAAATATGTTAAATAGAAAGGTGATTTGTGCAAGAAATGCCAATTGCTTCACATAATTGAGTTATATTGACGGGTGAAATTGGTATATAGCAGCCGTCAACAAACTCCCCCAAGTTTATCCTTTGCTTGTCCCGGGCAAAGTCAAGACTTTAGGTTGATGATCAGGAGTTGCTACAATGTTCTGTTTTTTAAAAGTACCATGTGCACAACCGAATACTCTACCTAGTATTGCAAAAATTAGCATAGTACTTCACCCATCTCAAGTTATTGTGGGGCTTATGCCTTATCCTATTCACGGGTGTTTGAAAGATAGAACAACAAATGGAGCAAACATACCCTAGAAATCAAGTTCCACTCAAATTCCGGAGACTTCAATTTAGAATTTAAGTATCTCAATTTGATTCTCTCGGTCTCTCCTTTTTGTGTAGTGGAAATATATCCTCACCAATGCATTTTTTTTTCTAAATTCGTTCTACCTATAAATAAAGCTTGTATGTGGAGCTTGGTAGGGACTATAGTAGGAATATTTGCAACTTATAACATTGCTAAGTCAAATGAGCAAGCCTTAGGAGAAATACATTCAAAACAATTTGATTCAAGACTTGTGCATGTGTGATGGAATGAAGGTGGATGTGGATACTTGAGATGACTCCTTTTTGAGTGGATTCTCTTATTTTGCAGGAATAAAACATTGCTACTTTTCTCTCTTTTTTCTCATGCTTATGATGTAAGCATGTATTTTCTTTTTTTTTTCTTTTTCTTTTCTCTTTTACTTTTCTTTTTCTTTTCTCTTTTCCTTTTCCTTTTTCTTTTTATTTTTCTTTTTCTTTTTCTTGTAGCCATGTATTCTACTCCCTTTTTTATGCAAGAAATTTTGGAGAGAGTACTAAGCATGAATGGTGTGGAGTTTCTCTTTTTATTGTGGAATGTTGGTATAATGGAATTTTGCTTACTTCTAGTGTAGAAGTAAGCATGTGCAAGTGAAGTCTTGAATTCAAAAAGTAATGAATGAAATCTCACATAGGTCTATACTAGTTTGACAAAACTCAATGTGAAGGCAAATAGCATATGCATAAGTTCTATCAATGTAATATATCATATGGCTTTGGTAGGTATTTCCAATCAAATGAGAGTAACTTAAATCTTTTTAGAATTTTCTCCGAAAATCTGAGTTTTACTTTCAAAGAAGGAATGGCAGCCCTATCACTATATCATATCTCACAACAACTTAGAACGAATTTAACTTTTGCTACCCATAATTTCCAAATCAAGGCAAAAGCAATTTTAGCCAATGAGAGCAATATGTTGGAGACTAGTAAGTTCTAAACTAGGGACTTAGGAAAGTTAAAACAGAGCAACTATTCATCATTTCATCTATGTGAATTCCAAGTCATTCTTACCGCACATCTTTTATTTTATTTGAAAACAAATCTATCCTACTTATTATTATTATTATTATTATTATTATTTTATATGCAAGGTGGATGATGGGTGAATGGAAAATAAATATGCAAGGGGTTGATACAATTTACCTCAAGTGGGGGTCCTCCCCCAAGCTTGTTCTTCACTCACTTCCGTGATGAGGGTTGAACCCTTGATGACGGAAGTATGCCGTGAGATCGGCTTGTTGTTGTTGTAGCGTGGAGTTGAAGTTGGTGACTTGAGCGTCCATGTGTTATTGCCAGCCTTGGGTACCTTGGACATGCCCTTGGAAAGTTTTTTAGATGTCACCCATTCTCACTTCAAGCTCTTCCATACTTCTAGTGAGATCCGTCATTCCTTGGCTATAGTCACGATGACTTCGAGCCGAAGAGGAATGACATATTCTATGTTGGAAGCAAGCTACTAGAGCTTGAAGTGGATAGGGGTGGCTTCCATGTGGCACATCGCCATCCATGCCAAGATGGACTTTCGGTCTCATATAATGGAGGTTGAGTCCATCCAGGTGCATCACCCGTTCGGTTCTCTTCCTCTTCGTACTCATGGACCGTGGAGGTTGTTGGGAGCATGGACGCTCTCCTTGTACGGCTTCTAGTTACCCTACCAGAGATATTACTTCTTCGGGCTTTCTCGATGGAAAGAAGATTAATTGTTAGCCTCCGATATTTGTACTAATGATAATCCGGGTTAGATAACCGAATTTCATTGACAAAGCCGGGATAATAAAATAACAAGGAGCCATCTTGATCATTGTTAAGGGTATGTCCTTGCGCTAAATAATCTTCATTAATCAATTCTCCTTCATTTTCAATATACTCAAATGAAGAATATTCTAGTGCTCCTACCCTAGTAGCAATATGAGTAATCAATGAAGTGCATTCAATTGGCCCTGTTCTTGTAATCTAACCATTGTGTCATGATGGCAATAGCTGGAGCAACTTTTATCTTTTTAATCATGGCAAATAAAATTTTCAGCTCATCTTCACGCACTACCCTTGCGTCTCCTCTAGGGAACATAGTCATAGCCACCCATCTAAGCATGAAGAGTAAAGTAGGGTTGTGTAAGTGGCTATTCCTAGGTGCACTACATCTGACCTCACTAGTTAAATCTTGCCAAACACTTTGTTTGTTAAACTTAGGCAAAGCGTCTAAATCTAGCAAACAACATTTATGGAAGCCTAAGACTTCACTTAATTCTTTCTATAGGATGTTGTATTCTTTTTCAAATAATCTAAAGGTAATACCATCAAATCCTATTTTGAGCGTGCAAAGGAATTGTATGGAGAGAAGGCGTGAACCTCTCTCCTCTATGTGAGCAAAGTTTTCCCATCCTAATGCACGCCAAATGGAAAAAAATACGGAACCCATACCTATTTTGGAGATCAAATCCGGACCATAAGCTTTTCTATGAGAAAACTCACGATCTTGGAGGAGCTTGCATGCTCGACTTCAACTTCACTTTGTATATCGAGGTGGTCGTCGTGAAGAAGTTGATGCGGGTTGCTTCTCTCACTCATGGGAGTGTCCTCACCTACACTCCTCCCCCTGTGAACTTGGTGTAGCAACAGAGGAGGGCCATGCACTTGAGTCTCCACCATGGCTTGAGCTTGCAGCCCCCTTCCTCTTCCCAAATAACCTCTTCATTCCTTTCATGGCCACAACAAGCAAGAACACCACAAGGCAAAAACTTGAAAGAGGTGATGTTAGTAAAAGAAAAACCCCCAACGAATTTTCCCTTGAATTCCATATTTTGCAGACAAGTAGTGATTTTCATGCAAAACCAATGATGTTATGCTGAGCTAAAACATAATCAAGTTTATGTGATGTTCAATTTCATAAGGAAGAGGCACATAGCCGAGCTACAGATCTGCCTTGGCGACTGTCGAAGTGTAGAATGACACTTCCCCCGGTACTACTAAATTATAGCCCACGGAGGTTCTTGTATCGCTTTGGGCGCGCGGAGATCTTAGACAAGAAAGTGACAGAGATGATTTACATGGTTCAGGCCGCCAGAGTATAATACCCTACTCTGCAGGATGTGTGTTGTTGTTTTAGGAATTTGATTGTGCTTGTGTGCGTATGAGCTTGGTCCCTTTGTACCGTCTAGCACATCCCTTTTATAGACCAAGGGATGGCTGTTACATGGGTTGCCTGACCCAACATATGGCCCTGGCGGTTATTCTTTCCTAATACACATTTAAGTGTGTTTAAGAACCCTAATAATGTGATAATGCGCCTTAATGGTGGCGTTACCAGTACTAAGGGTCTTCTGATCGTGCGCCATTAATAGTGCATTAATGGCACATAATCATGCCTTGTAATTGTAGCAATAAGAGTCCTTTGAATGCTCATGCTGTTAGAGATCAGTGTGTATTCCCGTTGGTGGAGTAGGTTCGGAGGCATGACACGTGGTGGCTCCGGAGCTTTCCCTTGCGAGGAGGTAGGTGCAAAGCTGCTATACACGTGGAGGCACCGGAGCTTCCTTCTACTGGGGGTTAGGTCCGAGGTCACTGTACATGTGTCAAGTACGGAGCTCCCCTATGTAGGGGGTTTTGCTCCGGTCTTGTGTTACACATGGCAGTGTTGGAGCTTCCCTATGTAGGAGGTGGGTCCAGTGTCGTTTGACACGTGGGGCCTACGGAGGTCTTCAACTTTTACAGGTGGAACTCCCTTGCACTTCTTGCGATATCATGGGGTACCCGGTATGCAGGGTACCGACAGTGGCCCCCGAGCCAACCTCTAGGAGAAACCCTTTGGGTTAAGTTATTGTACCAGAGGTGGGGCCATCCTCGATTCCCGTGCTGCAACATCAAAGGTCTTCTAATGTACCGTTGGGGCGATGGTTAGGGGTTAAACCATCGCCGTGTGGCTTGTTTTGAATGCAGCAGATGATATCTTTGAGTGTTGATCTCACGCAATTGAAGGTCGTCGGTTTCCAATACGAAAACCGTATCGGTTTCGAGTGCCTTGTCAGAGTGCCGCCCTCGGGCTTCCCGCCGCCCATCATGACAATGGTTCACCTGGGGTAATAACCTCGACTTCTTCGTCGGGGTGGCCCCGAGCCCAATCGTCATTGACGGGGTAGATTCTTTGTAATGTGGACTTGGTCTCGTTGCGGTTTCCATCCAAGCGTCGTGGAGGCTCACTTAAGAAGGAAAGTCCGCACGGTTCGAGGACTCTTTACGCTTTCGATCAAACTTGCGCTGAGAGCCTCCCAAACTTTGCCTAGCTTTCTCCTCTTTCGCTACACTTTGCCGCGATGGAGTTAGGTCCTCCCAAAAGCCGCATTCAGAGCAAGGACAATCTGATGAAGGTCTGGACCTTCATGGGATAGTCCAGCAACTCCTTCAACCACTTGGTCCTTGCCAGCAAGCTCCCCTTCAAGAAGAAGCATCGTGGCGAGATGGTGTACTTTTCGGCGCACGCCATGGTGGGACTGATCCCACCTTTTTCATGTTTCATCCTGATGCTGCTGGACTTCTATGGCCTCCAACTGCATCACCTCGGCCCACATTCCCTCCTGCTGGTGGCGACTATCGTCCACTTCTGCGAGATGTTGGTGGGCTTGCCTCCCTACGTCGAACTTTTCCAGACTTTCTTCACAGCCCATACCACCGGCAAGGGGACATAGTTTTTTGGCTTCTATTACTTCGTGAAGCGCAAGAACTGTCCCTTCGAGTACCTGAAGTCGTTCTCCTGTGGCAAATGGGATGACTGGAAGAAGGATTGGATCGTCATTGCAGTGGAGGAGCACGACAGGATGGAGCTGCCCCAAGGACTCCCCAACATCGACACCGATGCCCGAAATGTAGTTCCGAAGCTATCGGATGCATTTAAACCTGTCCTAGCCAGAATCCAAGAATGTGTGGAGGGTGGAGTGACCCCCCAGATGGTCTTCGGAAATTTTTTGGTGAACAGGTGGGCTCCGCTAAGGAGGAGGGAGAAGCTCGCCTAAGCTTTCAACAGTGTGATGGACGATGACCGGATTGAAACCAGTTTGAAATCCAACTTGGATGACAAATATTTGAAGCTCCATCTCAAGATATTTCAGCACGGTTCTATCGCCGATGACGCCCTAGCTACGCCAGCTGCTTTCCTGCCTCTAAACATGATTCCAGAGATCAGCAGGGAGCTCCGAAGGAAGATGCCGGCACTAGACTACCTCGGTGATGTGGAGAAGTGTAGGGTCTCCAGGGTTGTAATACCCGGAGCTTCCGAGGAGGTGGTCGCCCTTACCCCGAGCCGAAAAGGTTGATGATGTCAGCAAGGGCAAGGGCAAGAAGCCAGCCAAATCTTCCAGCCGAAAGAGGAAGCTGAGTCATGCTGATGGGAGCTCTGTCAGGTCTACTTCATCTAAAACTACCCCTTCACCCCAGCGAGGGAGATCTTCTGTGGCGACACCTCCTCCAGTGCAAGCGTCCTCGACAGGCGCCAATTTTGTACAGTTGACTCCAGTCCTGATGCCAGCTACGGGCTCCAGGTCTCGTAGTCCTTCCTAGCCAAGGAAGACCTCGGCTGGGGCAACACCAACGATGGCCGAAGGCTCCGGGCAACATTCTAGAGCTCCCTCTGTGCCAACCACAGCAAGTTCCGGCTCTGAGCCTTGGGTGAAGAAGTTCCGAGCCGACTGGAGCGGTAATTTCCCAAGGTAAGCTTTGTTTTTTCACCTTGATTTGCCATTCTTATTTTGTCATGCTTTGAGTCCTCAAATTTTTCGACTACAGGGCATCAAAGTCGGGGTCTAAAGCTCCATCCTCCATTGCAGTGGCCAAAATAGTAAGGGTGGAAGCTCTAGCTCCAACCCCCGCGTCTCCTCAAGGGGTGGCTGAGGTCACGGAAGCTCCGTCGCCAGCTGTCGTGGGTCTAGATCCAGAGTCGACGCCAGTGACTCCCGGGGTAGCGCCGGACCACGGTGGAGACATACATGAAGACGCTCCAGTAACGGCGTCACCAGCGACTGAAGCTCTGGAACAGGACACAGAGATGGTGGAAGCTCCGGCATCGAGGCCGGAGGTAATTGAGGCTTTGGTCGCTGTGCCAGAAGTTGTTGTTGAGCCTGTAGATGAATCGGTGGTGCTAGAAGCTCTGGCTCTTGAGCCGGAAGTCGTTGATGCCCCGGCAACCGAGTCGGTGGAACTTGAAGTTCCGACCCTAGAGTCGCAAGTTGTTGAAGCTCCGGCTGCCGAGCCGGAGATATTTGATGTACCGGCGCCTAAGCTAGTGGTAGAAGTGGCTTCAGGTGAAGCTGCAACAACCGCCCCGGAAGTAACTGCTCCGGAGGTTCCCATGCCTGAGGTAGAACACTACGAAGAGGCGGAGGCATGTTCTTCACCCGCCTAGCCAGCAATTAAAGTTCCCACGTCAGGACCTTCTGTGTCGGCCCCAGAGGTAGAAGTTCCCCCCGTGGGATCTTCCTCAACGGCTACTAAAGAGCTCCCGGAGGGTGGCCCCAGTGCTGTAGAAGCTCAGGGAACCACACATGTGGTGTGGGACCCTATTTTTGTTCTTGAAGACCCCTTTGAACCCGCAGAGGTGACCCCGGTAGGTCTGGAGCCTATTCCTTTGGCGTTGTCTATTAACAATGCCTGCTCAAGCCTCCGACAGGTCCAGCTCGCCTTCGACCACGACAGCAAGGTCCTCGAAGAAGAGCGTCATACCTTGAGGCGCTGGCGCAACAGACTTTACTTTGAGACTAAGATGGCGCAGACAAGGCTTGTGGACCAAAAGGAGTGGGTCGAGAAGGAAAAGGCCCGGCTAGAATCTTGGGGCAAATTGCTAGAGGAGAAGGAAGCCGCCATCAGGGCTCTCAAAGATAATTCTCGGGAGATCCTCGAGCATGCCAAGGAAAGAAGTGATGTTGCTGACGAGCGTCATGACAACCTCAATGAATTAAATGAGGTTCTCCTGAAGTGTCGAGCAGACCTTGATGCAAGAGAAGAGAAGCTCCTGGAACAGCAGGAGGATGTTTTGAAAAGAGAGGAGGAGCTCGGTCAGAAGCTGACTCTGGCTGAGCAAAATTTGGCAGATTGCTCTAAGAAGTTTGATTTGTGGAGTAAGGAGGAAGAGGAAAAGTACTGGAAACTGGGGCAGGAGCTCTCGAAAAGAGAACACCAGAGAAGGGAAAGTAAGAGGCAGGGAGAAAGACCTGGCGGAACAGTGGAACCGCATCCACCTCCGAGAGAAGAAGCTAGCCGACCACGAAAAGCAAGTAGCTGAGAATGTGCAGCAACATGCCAAAGCAGTTGAGCGCCTCGCTCGGGAAAGTTCAGAGCTAGCGGCCGCCTGAAGGTCACTGGAGGAGCTGCGGAGCTCGAGGGCAACTGAATCCCTCCTGGTATGGGATTTCCTGGGACGTGCGGACAGAGCCCTTGTGCCTCTTGGCTTCAGTCCAGTATGTCTGGAGGACCCAACACAGGAGTTGGATCAGACGCTGGTGGCGCATGGCTCTGCTGGTAGCAAACTCAATGCAATGGGTGATGTCATCGCTGATCAATTGGAGATAGAGGGAAAATATCTGGCCAAGAACATCGCTGAGTATGTCTTGGCGTGTTACAAAAGCCGAGACCCCCAATTTTCTCTTGATCCGGTCTTTGAAGGACTCATTGCCGAAGAGGAGGATGCCACCAAAGCTAGCATCCAAGAAGCTGTTGAGAAGGTTGCCTCATTTTTTCGCAGGACTTAGATCCTCCAGTAGTTAGGACCTCTTCCTTTTGTCTTTTGTTGTAATCGTCAATTTGTAATTCAGTACTTTGAATGAATGAAATCCACTGTTGCTACAATGAATTCCATTTTGTTGTCCTTATCTTCAATACGCTGTCCTTTATCTTGTTTGCCCCTGGTAGATGTACACAATTTGATTGTGAACATGTATCAAAAGGATTTGACGATGTGTTGATGACTTGGGAACTTCGAACTTATAGCTTTTAGGTCCAAAGTTTATTTCTGACTTCGCCAGAGAGCTTTTGTAGCGTCGACAACGGGCCCCCTAGGGTTGTCGAAGCTTGAAAGGTCCAACGGCACCCACTATCAACGCGTAGGACGTCAACAGCGGGCCCCCTGGGGTTATCAGAGCTCGATAGGTCCGACGGTACCCACGGTCAACGCGTAGAACGTTGACGGCGGCCCCCCCAGGGGTTGTCGGAGCTTGATCGGTCCAACGGCACCCACTGTCAACACGTAGAACGTCGACGACGGGCCCCCTGTGGTTGTCGAAACTTGGTAGGTTCGACAACACCCACCATTAATCGTAGATAACGTTGACGGCGATCCCCTTGTGTGGTTATGCCATCTTCACTTGAATTATACTTTATGTTAACGTCCGGCCCTCATGGAAGTTGCTGGAGCTTGCTAGCTCTGGTGGTGCCCACTTTCGACGTCCAAAAACGTCGACAGTGGGCCCCCTTGGAGGTTTTTTTTCCTGTACATTAAAGACAAGAAAAAGAGTAAAACTCGTCCTCTTATCTATAAATTGTTTGTGATTTATTGTTCTTATTTGAGTTTTAGATCCGAAGAAATTTGATATTATAACAAGCACATTGATGTAATCTCTCCAGATTTGCATGCTTTTTTAGTGCTCACCCTACTCAGGCCTGCCGGGATGTAGGTAGGGTGGCATACTTAGGGTGCAGGACCAGGCTAAGTCGATAGCACACTCCGGACCTATGTTGGCTTGGCGTTCAGACAAGTAGACTATGCATCAATGTTAAGATCCAAAGAGACCAACAATATAACTTGTAACACATATGAATAACTTGGACTAAAACTTAAAAAAAAATTGCACAACTTCATTATAGACAAGAAGGATAAAAATAATAATTCAAAAGACCGAGCCTTGTGCAAAAATAAATGCACGTGGAGTCTGTCTCTGATTGTATGACAGTGTCTTTGATTATATGCCCGGATTTTAGGGGAGACAAGGACGCACTTAGGATATATGACTAGGCTAAGTGTGCTATACATCTTGTACTAACCCGGGGCAGACAGCTACACTTTTAGTGCCATGACTATGTCAAGTGTTGCTTGAACTTGCTTTCCCGGAGGACCTACCCGTCTCTGTATATTGACTCTAAAACATACATTTCGTGTAATTACAGACTCACTCCCGTGATTCTAAGCATAAAACATATGAAGGTTGTCGATGTTCCAAGGATTAGGAAGTGGAGGTCCATCCTCAGTTTCTAAGCGAACGCATCCGAGACGGGATATTTTGATCACTCGGAAGGGACCTTCCCAGCTTGGGGAAAGTTTGTTCATCCCTTCGTGACTTAGTATTTTCCGCAGCACCAGATCGCCTTCTTCGAGCTGTCGGTTATGCACATGCTTTTGATTATAGCACCAAAGCGCTTGGCGATATCGTGCATTACGAAGAGCTGCTTGGCACCTTCCCTCATCAACGAGGTCAAGGTCTTCACGCCGGAGCTGATCCTGCGCGGCTTCGTCGAATGTCTAGACCCGGAGCAACCCCATGGTGATCTCTGGAGGAAGTACTGCTTTAGCTCTGTACACCAAGAAGAAAGGTGTCTCTCTGGTTGATTGGTTCGGTGTAGTCCTGCTTGCCCATAGTGCAGGCGGAAGCTCTTTGATCCAGTTGGCTCCAAGATTTTTCAGGCACTCATATGTGCGCGTCTTGAGTCCTTCTAAGATTTCTGCATTTGCTCTCTCGGCTTGACCATTGCTTTCTGGGTGAGCTACTAATGCGTAGCTGACTTGAATGTCGAGGTCTTCGTAATATTCTTGAAATGCAGCACTTGTAAATTGGGTTCTATTGTCAGTTATGACTTTGTTCTGAACTCCAAATCTGCATATTATGGAATTCAAGAACTTGATTGCTGATTGCTTGTTGATAGTCACAACTGGAGTAGCTTCCGGCCACTTTGTGAACTTGTCGATGGCGACATACAGGAACCTGTAACCTCCGATAGCTTTTGGGAAAGGTCCCAAAATGTCCATGCCCCACACAGCGAATGGCCATGTAGGAGGAATCATTTGTAGTGACTGGGCCAGTGTGTAAATTTTTTTTGCGTGGAACTGACACGCTTCACACTTTTTCACCAACTCCACTGCATCCTGGAGTGTTGTAGGCCAGTAGAAGCCATGTCGAAAGGCTTTGCCAACCAACGTGCGGGAAGACACGTGATTCCTACACTCGCGTCCATAGATCTCCATGAGGAGCTCGCGACCTTCTTCCCCTGCAATGCACCGCATTAGTACGCCATTAGCACCGCACCGGTAGAGATCCCCTTCTACTAACTGTATCTTTTAGCCAATTTGATGATCCAGTCAGCGGATACACACCCTTCAGGAAGGATGTTACCTTTCAAATAGCTCCGGATCTCTGAGATCCATACATCGGAGTAACTTGAGCTTATGAGTCTTGTGTGCTGGGTTGCTCGGAGCTTATGACAGCACCTACGACCCTTGGTGGACGCCATGGTAACAGGGCCATCGAGACCGTCAGCTTTGAGGTGCTGGTCTCGCCCCTTTCGCTCAATTTGGCAGACTGAGCTGTTGGTCTTGACAACCTCCGAACGAAGATTCCATCAGGAGCCGGAGCTCTAGTTGTAGCCTTTATCGAGAGTTCGTCGGCTTCAACGTTATGGAGACGCTGAACATGGTGGAGATCCAAGACTTTGAAGTCTTTCTGAAGTCTATGGACTTCAAGGAGATAAGCGGCTAGTTGGGTGTTGTTGCAGCAGCATTCACCTTTGACTTGTTTTATGATGAGCTGCGAATCACCCTTTAGCAATTGCTATTTGACACCATAGGAAAGTGCCACCTTGAGCCCGTAGATGAGAGCTTCATACTCTGCCATGTTGTTGGTCACCTTAATGTCAAGGTGAACCATGTATCTGACCTTCTCCCTGGTCGGAGCAAGGAGGTGGATTCTAGCTCCAGCCCCCTGCTTTTGCACGGAGCCGTCGAAGTAGAGAGTCCAGTGAGGCTCCGTGAAGACCGGGACCTTTGGTTCCGACTTCTGCTCACTAGGGCCCCCAGGATTTGATGGAGAGGGGGTCCACTCCACCACGAAGTCAGCCAAAGCTTGACTTTTGATTGCTTGTCGCGGCACGAATTCAAGATTGAACTCGACCAGCTCCGCTGCCCACTTTGCGATGTTTCTAGTAGAATTAGGGTTATGCAATATAGCAAGCAGTGGATAAGAAGTTACCACTGATATCTTGTGGGCTTGGAAATAGTGACGAAGCTTCTTTGAGGCAATAAGAACTGCGTAAAGCAGCTGATGCACCTCGATGTATCTTGTCTTGGCATCGTGGAGTACTTCACTGATGAAGTACATCGTGTGATGGACAGTCTGGAGCCTCTCAAAAGGGCCCGGTGCTTCCTCTCCATTGACCCGGACCCTCTTAGAGGGGTCCGGACATTCTTGTTGAACTTCTCGAACCCTCCTGGAAGGGCCCGAAACTTTTTCTTGTTCAATACGAACACTCCTTGAGGGGTCCGGATATTCTTGAGCAGCCGTGGAAACTCTCAGATGAGAGAGGTTGATCTTCTAGCACTCCGCCTTGAAGATCTGTGCTTGGGGGCTAGGATCCAGACTCGCCTTCAGGTAGCTCTGGATCCTCCTTGAGGGGTCTAGGCTCCTGAACGGGATGTGGCTCTGGTCTTTCCACGACCAGGACCATGCTTAAAACTTCTATAGTTGCAGAAATGTAAAGCAGTAGAGGATCACCAGGGTTCGGAGCTACCAAGATTGGTAGGGTGGTGAGGAGCTGCTTGAGCTCTTGGAATGCCATTTCTGCATCTTCGGAGCAATGGAATGGTCCAGTTTTCCTCAATAGCTTGAAGAACGGAAGTGCCCGCTCTGCCAGCCTTGAGATAAACCGGCTGAGCGCAGTTAGACATCCAATTAGCTTCTGGACGTCCTTGATGAGGGCTGGAGGCCGCATGTCTTCTATAGCCTTGATCTTCGCGCATGTTTGCCTCAATTCCTTGGTGAGTCACCAAGAAACCAAGGAGTTTCCCGGAGCTAACCCCGAAGACGCACTTGTTTGGGTTCAACTTGGTGCACGTGATGCGCAACTTGTTAAAGACGGCTTGCAAGTTGTCAAGGAGTGACTCCTTGTTCTTGATCTTCACGACGATATCATCGACATACACCTCCACCAAGTCTCTAATTAGCTCTCCAAATGTCTTGTACATAGCTCGCACAAAGATTGAAGCAGCGTTTTTGAGACCAAAGGGCATGGCAGTATAACAATACAATCCATCTACTGTTATGAAGGCAGTATGCTCTTCATATTCCCTAGACATTTGGATTTGATGATATCTGGAGTACGCATCTAGGAAACACAATAGCTCACACTCAGAGGTGGAGTCCACTATCTGATCTATCCTAGGTAGTGGAAATGGATCTTTTGGACATGCCTTATTTAGTGTGGTGTAGTCGATACACATTCGAAGCTTCCCGCCGGCCTTGGGTACAACGACTGGGTTTGCCAGCCATTTTGGATGAAAAACCTCTCGAATGGAACCAGCTTCGAGCAACTTCTTGATCTCCTATCAGATGAAGTTTTGCCGCTCAACTGATTGTTTCTCAGGCTTCTGGTGTACAGGCCGTGCATCGGGATTAATCTTCAGATTGTGCTCAATCACCTCCCTAGGGATCCCAGACATTTGTGACGGTTGCCAGACAAACACGTGAACATTAGCCCGAAGGAAAGTGATGAGCGCGAGTTCCTATTTGTTGTTCAAACCTCCCGATATACGGGTGGTCTAAGCAGCATCAGAACCAATTTGGACAACTTTGACGGGAACGTCGGTGTCGTCGCTTGGTGGCACACGTGGTGCTGAGGTTGAGCCCCGATGACGAGTGCTTTGGGGTTGAGCAATGAGCTCTTTGCTGGAGGTTCCTTCTTGCGCCATGGCAAGCGCATGGAGTTCCTCTAGCGCGGTGACTCCTGCAGTGCGATCTCCACAGATCCAGAGGACGCCTGAAGGTGTCAGCACTTTCAACACCAGATAGCTGTAGTGAGCTATGGCCATGAACCTGTACAACTCAGGCCTGCCCAGGATGGCGTTGAAGGGCAGACTGATGTGAGCGGCATCAAAAACCATCTTCTCAGTCCTGTATTTCTCCTGAGTCCCGAAGGTCACCGGAAGAGTGATGGCTCTGAGAGGGCTGATGGCCCCTAGACCTACCCCAGAGAAAGGTCTTGAGGGGCGAAGGTCTGAGAGTTGTAGCTGGATCTTCATGAATGCTTCAAAGCTCAAGAGATTGAGCGATGCGCCTCCGTCTACCAGAACGTGGTAGAGCTGAACGTGGTTGATGGTCAGAGATACCATCAGCGGGAGTTGGCCAGCTCCAACCATGTTTCCGGGGCAGTTTGTTGCATCAAAAGTGATGGGCGTATCCATTTACTTCTGATGTGTTTCTGCTCTGGTAGCAGGAGCTACAGCAGTCATTTCCCGCCGCATTGTCTTCAGGACGCGGTGAGAGGTGATGTCCCAGGACCCTTCTTAGATGGTGTTGAGAGTCCTCCGACGCTCATTGTCAGAGACGTCAGAGTCATCATCGACTGTGTTGTACACAACCTTTAGGACCTTCTTTGGGTCTTGGAAGCCTAGCTCCGCCTCAGCCGGAGCTTCATCAACTTTTTGCTTTCCTTCCCGTTGTCGGAAAGGAGCTTCCTCTCAGAGCTTGTTGTAGCGCTCAACAAGGTTTTGGACCTCTCATCAGTCCTCTAGACTGTGCTTGTCTGTCCTGTGGATTGGACACCACATCTTGGAACTACCGCCGTCTTCTGACGAATTTCGAGGTCGTTTTTTGGTGCGTGGCCCCGACCACCCGGAGCTACAGCAACCGCAGCAGTAGGTGCACCGGCCGATGGCTTCTTCTTGCCGTTGGACTTCTTCTTCTTTTTGCCACCTCTGGAGGTAGTAGCTTCAGCTTTGAAGGATTTTTTGTTAGCCTTCTGGAGCTGGCTTTGAGTGCATTTCCCGACCCTCTACGACCCGGGCACACTTATCAGCCAGGCTGAACAACTTCGTGACACTTGTGACTTCTTTCGTTGCCAGCTTCTCCTACATTTTCTTGTCTCGGACGCCCTGTTTGAATGCGACAATAACTGAAGCGTTCGAGATAGAGGGGATGGTATTGCGTACCTAAGAAAACCGTTGGATAAAGGATCAAAGTGATTCGCCCATTGTTTACTTCACAGCAAACAGATCCAGTTCAGTGTCTGGTCGGGTATAAGAGCTCCTGAAGTTGGCAGTGAACTATTGACATAGATCCACCTAACTATTCATAGAATGGGGCAGAAGACTCATGAACCAGGACCTGGCAGTCCCAGTTGGAGCCACAGGGAAGTAGTTGGCCATCACAGCCTCATTGCCTCCTGCTGCAAGTATAGCAGTGGAGAAGATTTGAAGGAATTCGGTGGGGTTGACAGTCCCGTCGAATTTCTCCAGTAGATGAGGCTGGAACTTCTGTGGCCAGCGGACCATGCGTAGGTGTCTGGCCAAGGCAGAACAACCTCCTCCTACTCCCACTAGAGCAGGGTTGTCCCGAGCCTCTCGCCTCTCGCGAGCATGCTCAATATGGACACGACCGTCCTACTGTCGGTAGCGGTGGTCAAGCTCTGACCGCAAATCATGTGTCGAGAGTCTCGACACAGTATGGGTGTGTCGCGCCCCGAAGGTCAGCGAAGTTACCTGTTGAGATACAGCACGCCTCCAGTGCTGTGATATGTGAGGACCAAGTCTTCCAGACAAGGTCCTGCGTTGAGTCGGTGCCTGCCCCGAAGGGGGAGGACCTTGGTTGCTGATGGCATCAGCTGCAGCTGCAACTAGATGATGCACATCAGCCCGCCACTGCTCCATCGCACCCTGAGGTGCTCCGGGCGCTAGTGGGCGCTCCAGCAGAGTACGCGCAGCAATCAGCTCATTCTCAGGGCTATTGTTCGCCAGTGCTGTGACCGACGCGAGTACCCCATCCTGCTGTCTAGCATTATTTGCCGGAGCAAATGGTGGTGGTGGTGGTGCGACGCCTGCCGGGACAACGGCGCCCGTTGGTTGTTATATGTTGGAAGAATTTCCTCCACCAGGTTGCATTGCGTTGTTGTCGTTAGATGACCCTGCAGCGGAGTTCACCATCTTATGATCTCAGGCGCCCCTTACCTGGCGCGCCAAATGTCGAAGCGTAAGAATGACACTTCCCCCGGTACTACTAAATTGTAGCACACGGAGGTTCTTGTATTGGTTTGGGCGCGCGGAGATCTTAGACAAGAAGGTGACACATATGATTTATGTGGTTCAGGCCGCCTGAGTCGGGCCGCCTGAGTGTAATACCCTACTCCACAGGATGTGTGTTGTTGTATTAGGGATTTGATTGTGCTTGTGTGCGTATGAGCTTGGTCCCTTTGTACCGTGCAGCACATCCCTTTTATAGACCAAGGGATGGCTGTTACATGTGTTGCCTGGCCCAACATGTGGCCCCAACGGTTATTCTTTCCTAATACACAATTAAATGTGTTTAAGCACCCTAATAACGTCATAAAACGCCTTAATGGTGGTGTTACCATTATTAAGGGTCTTCTGATCGTGCGCCATAAATAGTGCATTAATGACACATAATCAGACCTTGTAATTGTAGCAATAATAGTCCTTTCAATGCTTATGTCGTTGGAGATCCGTCTGTATTCCCGTTGGTGGCGTAGGTCTAGAGGCTTGACACGTGGCGGCTCTGGAGCTTTTCCCTTGTGGAGAGGTAGGTCTGAAGCTGCTATACACATGGAGGCACCGGTGCTTCCTTCTACTGGGGGTTAGGTCCGGGGTCACTGTACACGTGTCAAGTACGGAGCTCCCCAATGTAGGGGGTTTGGCTCCAGTCTTGTGTTACACATGGCAGTGTCGAAGCTCCCCTATGTAGGAGGTGGGTCCAGTGCCCTTTGATACGTGGGGCCTACGGAGGTCTTCAACTTTGACAGGTAGAACTCCCTTGCATTTCTTGTCGTAGCATGGGGTACCCAGTATGCAGGGTACCAACAGCGACTATCTGAAGAGAAAGGGATGGAGGTGGTTCCTTCCTGCCTAGATCGAATCCTTGTGGCGTAGATCGAATATAAATAGTGTGAGGGACGGATCGGAGACGGAGGAAATAGTAAGATCCATAATTTACAATATGGGGGGAGAGGGAATAGGTGGAATAACGAACCTGAGGAGTGAGCGCTGCGGATGTGCAGCAAGCCGGAAACTGTAGGTCTCGCGGATGTGCAGCAAGCCAGAAAAGGGAGTGGGCGCCACCATCGTGGATATGCAGGAAGCTGGGGACTGGGCACTGCGGAGTCGTATGTGCAACAAGGAGGCGGTCTAGCATGGGTCAAATAGGATCCAGTGAGCGCGCATCGTCTATGCCTAGTGGCGGATCTGGTGCAGAGGCCACTGCCGGCTCGAGATCCAGATGCCGCAAGCTCGAGAGCGAACAACGCTGGCAGGAGTGGACGGTTTCAGAGTCAGGAGCGGGCGCCGCCAAGCCACTCCTTTCTTTTTTATGTTTTCGTCCGTGTTGTTTTGTTTGGGAGGAGCGGTAACCGGATAGCCTCACATGCGCCTCACATGTTGGGAACAGAGGTGAGATGGACTCGTCCGTTACTTATCGCGTGGATTGATCCGTCCCGCATCTCAAGTGAATATTCTATTGGAGGGATGACTTTATCTCATTAGTCTGCCAAACAAACACTGAACAAAGTGGGTTCACCCCATCCTATCTCACCTCATCTCTTGATCTAAACACTACCTAAGTCTTTATCTTTGCTTCGGGACGAGCAAAGGGTATGCTTGGGGGAGATTTTTGGTGGTCGTTATATACCAATTTCAGTCATCAATATAACTCTATTAGGTAAGAGAATAAATATTTATTACACACATAATAGTTACATAAGCACTTGACAGTTATAGCAACAATCATCACATTACTATTAACTAAGCATCACACATTAAGTAAATTAAGCACATCCAAAATAAATTACAATAGTTTGAAATTGAGTACATATCCTTGATCACAAGTCCTTAATGGCTTAATAGCTACAAAATAGACAACTTGATGAGGACATCGCTACCGTTGATACAATCACAACAGCAGTCCATTCACCACTTGCAACTAATCAAGGTCCAATAACACGCGCTCGTGCACGTCAACTTAATTATTAGGTGAACTCATTCCTGGGTGTTCAAAGTAATTATCCTTCAAATGGGGAACTATTAAAACCTTGTGATGACCTTGTTATTATTAGGTGCTTGGGAATTGATCCAGCTAGGAGGAATGGAGGGATTAATGCAATGAAGGCTGCTCCACCCGGAGGGTCCTCGTAACTGCAGCAAATACCAACTTAAAAGGGGCATAACTTTCAACTCCCAAGGTTGTTTAATGCAAATAAGTACTTGTTGGAAAGGTATCTTCGTCTACTTTCCATTGGATCAAGAATCAAAGGCAGATGACGCTTGAGCTGCTCAGGAAAGGCCGAAGACTCATGACTCCATCCTGAGTTCTAGTCTTCCTCCTCTATATAAACAACTTGCAGCCATAGGAAGAACTTGACTTTTGTTTTCTATAAGTTTAACCATTGCTACTTCCATGTAACGCAAGTGTCGACGAGACCTTCCAATTACTTGAATAAGAACCCCAACTTATCACACCCGTGAGTGTTTGCTTGTTATCATGTTCTTGCTTGTTCTTCGATTGCTTGCAGGTTCAAGGCTGTTCTTGGCATGGCAAGAATAGCAACAACAGGAGCCGGTGTAACTATTGCTAAGGCGCAGCACCCTTGTGGTTGTTGTAATCGGGTAGCACAACGTCAACCTCCACCCAAATCGTAGTTACCCAGGAGACGGTGTAACTGTCGCTCAAAGCGCCACACCATTCTGGTTGTGGTAGTCGGGCAGCCAACGTCGGCCTCCACTAAATTCATTCACCACCAACATCTCTCGTCAAAAGATAGGGCATCCCCCGTACCCGTTGGGTTCATCAAGTGGTATCAGATTTCAGGTTGCTCGGTGAGAGATTTCCTTCTCCTTGTTCTTCATTTACCTACTGTCCACTTTTGCCTATGAAAGTTCGCTCTAAAAATCCTAAAAACACTTTTAGCCTTTTGCTTTGCTACTTAGCTCTCGACTTGTTGAATTCACAGTTGCCTTTTTGTGTTGAGTTGCTGGTCCTAAGTTTTTCACTGCTAGAGTCTCGAGATCATGCCACTTTGTTCTCGGTGCATTTTCATTAACTATCCAAAGTTGAGAAAATGACAAGTGCAAAAGAAAAGCCGCACGGATTAGCAAGAAAAAGGCGCGTGCAAAGAAAGAAAAGCCACACTGATTTAAATTGCTAGAAAAAGTTTCTCAGTACAAAAAAAAGAAACAGTTTGTGTAACATTTGTTTCAAATTTCAGAGTTCAACTTGATGTTCTGAACGTTTTGTTAAAACACAACGTTCGTGCTGTCCGAACTTTTCTACTACAGTAAATTTAACATCATGTGAAGTAATGGCTCACGTCTCTATCACGATTTAGACTAGGACCAGCACAGTACCATCATGGAACGTTTATTCAACTTGTTGTCACTAATGTCATACTAGCTTTTCCTTTGTGCAACTCATTTCTAGCAGCCACCTACAGCTCCACAAAATCATCTACAACACCACAAGATTGTGTCGGCAGCCACCGTTTGTTGTTGTTCTTGCTGTTTGCCGGCGCCTCCTGCATCGCGTTGTAAGAACTTGTAAGAGCTTGATTTCTTGCCAGTGAGGAAGTGATTGTGTCCTACCACCTCTTGGCAACTGTTAGGATTAATCTTCTTGCTGTTGTATTTCCTTTCTTTACTAACCATGCCAGCTGATGCGAATGAGACATCTCCACATTCACCACGTGCGAGGGGCATCATTCAGCATTTTGAACACCAAGTAAAGCTACACACAGATGCTCTCAACGAGGATATTCAAGTCACCAATGAACGCATTGGTCAATTAGAGTCGACGTAGATTTGCACCAACACAAAGCTGACCACATTAGAAAGCACTACTGGGGCTATTAGCACTTCTTTTGCAGCAATCATTGAACTATTGGATAGGATGGAATAGGTTAGACGTGAAGATATGCAAAGACGTGTTGATGACAGCCACAACTCCATTGGCAGCGCTGCAAGATATGACGAGGCGGAGTATTTAGCGGATACCGAGCTTCATGACGATCTTTCAGGTATCGACGGCAGCCACATTGCGACCATCATGGTATGGGTGGTCGAGCCCTACGACGTGAGGTACATGACAATGACGATTCCCTACGCAACATTAAATTCTCCATACGACCCTTTGATGGTAAATATGATTCGGATGCATATCTGTCTTGGGAATTATCAGTAGACCAAAAATTTGCATGCCATGATTTCCCTGATGATAAAAAGGTTAGACTGCCACTAGCGAATTCACTGACTTTGCTTCTGTTTGGTGGCATGAGTATCAAACAAAAATCTAGCTACCGTACCACAAACTTGGAATGCCTTGAAATGAATCATGCGTCATCGTTTTGTTCCTTCCTATCATGCTCGTGACCTACTGCATAAATTACAACATCTTGGGCAAGGCAACAAATCTGTTGAGAAACACTATCAAGAACTCCAAATAGGCATGATGCGATGTGGCCTAGTTGAAAATGAAGAGGTTGCAATGGCTAGGTTTATGGGTGGTTTAAAAGGAGAAATTCAGGACATATTGACTTATGAGGAATACACCAACGTCACTCGATTATTTCATCTTGCTTGTAAGGCTGAAAGAGAAGTGCAGGGACGACGCACAAGAACTAACATTTCTGCAGGTCGAACTACCTCATGGTAGTCCCGCTCAAGTGCTGCTGGTCTTAAGCATGATTCTTCGGATGATGCTTCCAATCGGTTGCCCACGACTACCTCAAAATCAGCACCTTCGCGTGCTATCGAGACAACAAAAGGATCCACCCAAGTTGCAGCCAACACTTCTTCTTCCATCGCTTCCACCGGGAGAACAAAAGACAATCAATGCCTCCAGTGCAAGGGTTTTGGGCACCTACGAAGGGACTGCCCAAGCAAGCGTGTGCTGATTGTACGAGAGAATAGTGAGTACTCATCTGCTAGTGATTTAGATGATGAAACATATGCCATGCTTGTTGCATAAGATGCGGGAAAGAAGAATGATGATGAAGAGCACATTGGGGCTGATCATGTTGACCACTACGAGAGTCTTGTTGTGAGGCGTGTCTTGAGTGCCCAAATGATCAAAGCTGAACAGAACCAGCGACACAATCTATTCCAAACTAAGTGTGTAGTTTTGGAACGATCGCATCGCATTATTATTGGTGGAGGAAGCTGCAACAATTTAGCAAGTGTTGCCATGGTAGAGAAGCTTGGGATGACAACACTTCCACATCCACATTCCTACTACATCCAATGGTTCAACGACAGTGGTGAGCTTAAGGTAACATGTATGGTTCGTGTCGAATTTGCAATTGGTTCCTACCATGATTACATTGATTATGATGTAGTACCTATGCAAGCTTGCTCTATGCTATTTGGTCGACCTTGGCAATTTGATAAAGATACATTACATCATGGAAAATCAAATCAATACTCTTTCATGAATGAGAAGAAGCTTGTTTTGCACCCTATGTCTCCTAATGCTATTTTGAAGGATGACATTGCTAGAGCTTGCAAAAAATAAGAAATCTACTAAAAATGAAAATTCAAATGTTGCGAAGAAATCGGTACACCCTAAGACTGACAATTCCAAATCTGCTCATGTGAAGAAGAATGAAATAAAATTGAAGCCGATCAAGCCAAAGTGGAGGCGATACACAGCTGGCCGACTCCTACCACGATCACACAAGTATGAAGCTTTGTCGGACTTGCTGGATTCAATCGTCGTTTTGTGAAAGACTTTAGCACCATAGCATGCCCACTGCATGAGCTTACAAAGAAGGATGCTCCATTCACATGGGGCAAGGCGCAAGAGGCTACATTTGCAACTTTGGAGAATAGGTTAACTCATACACCCCTTCTCCAATTACCAGATTTTAGTAAGACTTTTGAATTAGAATGTGATGCTAGTGGTATTGGATTGGGAGGTGTCTTGTTACAAGAGGGGAAACCTATTGCTTATTTTAGTGAGAAACTGAATGGGCCTAGTCTGAACTATTCCACTTATGATAAAGAATTATATGCACTAGTACGAACTTTGGAAACATGGCAACATTATTTATGGCCTAAATAATTTGTTATACGTTCTAATCATGAATCTTTGAAGCACATTAAGAGCCAAACTAATATGAACCGTAGGCATGCCAAGTGGGTAGAATCCATTGAGTCCTTTCCTTATGTCATCAAACACAAGAAAGGAAAAGATAATGTCATTGCAGATGCCTTATCTCGCTGTTATAATATGTTGTCCCAACTTGATTTTAAGATTTTTGGCTTGAAACAATTAAAGAAAAATATGCTTTTGATGCTGATTTCAAAGATGTGCTGCTACAATGTAAAGAAGGAAAAACATGGAACAAGTTTGTTCTCACAAATGGTTTTGTGTTTCGAGCTAACAAATTGTGCATTCCAACTGGTTTTGTGTGTATCTTACTATTGCAGGAAGCACACGGTGTAGGGTTGATAGGACACTTTGGTGTCAATAAGATGGAAGGCATCCTAGAAAGTCATTTCATTTGGCCAAAGATGCGAAGAGATGTGGAGCGGTTTGTCACTCGTTGCACCACCTGTCAAAAAGCTAAGTCCCGTCTTAACCCACATGGTTTATACATGCCTCTCCCTGTTCCTAGTGCTCCATGGGAGGATGTTTCTATGAATTTTGTTTTAGGGTTGCCTAGAACAAAGAAGGGGAGGGATAGTATTTTTGTTGTTGTGGACAGATTTTCTAAAATGACACACTTTATACCATGCCACAAAACTGATGATGCTACCCATATTGCTGATTTGTTCTTTTGAGAAGTTGTTCGTTTGCATGGGGTTCCAAACACTATTTTTTCAGATAGAGATGCCAAATTTCTTAGTCATTTTTTGAAAACCTTCTGGGCTAAGTTGGGGACAAAATTGCTCTTTTCTATCACTTGTCACCGTCAAACTGATGGACAAACCGATTAGTGAACCGTAGTTTATCTACCATGCTTAGGGCTGTTCTGAAACATAACATCAAATTATGGGAAGAATGTTTGCCTCATATTGAATTTGCTTACAATCGTTCGCTGCATTCTACTACTAAATTGTGCCCTTTTCAGATTGTATATGGTTTTATCCCTCGTGCTCCCATTGATCTTTTGGCTCTGCCACCTTCAGAGAAATTGAATTTTGATGCTTCTCGCCGTGCTGAATTAATTCTTAAAATGCATGAGCAAACTAAAGCAAACATTGAGAGCATGAACAATAAGTATCAGCAAGCCAGTAGCAAGGCTAGAAAGCATGTTACTTTTGAACATAGTAATTTGGTCTGGGTGCATTTGAGAAAGGATAGATTTCCTGAGTTGAGAAAATCTAAATTGCTACCTAGAGCTGCTGGACCCTTCAAAGTGCTTCGAAAAACTAATGATCACGCATATGAAATTCAGTTGCTTGCACATTTTTGGGTTACTTCCTCTTTTGATATTGTAGATTTGAAACCATATGTGGGCGAGGAAGACACACTTGAGTCGAGGACGACTCAATTAAAAGAAGGGGAGGATGATGAGGACATCGCTACCGTTGATACAACCACAACAGCATCCCATTCACCACTTGCAACTAATCAAGGTCCAATGACACGCGCTCGTGCACGTCAACTTAATTATAAGGTAAACTCATTCCTGGCTGTTTAAAGTAATTATCCTTCAAATGGGGAACTATTAAAGCCTTGTGATGACCTTGTTATTATTAGGTGCTTGGGAATTGATCCAGCTAGGAGGAATGGAGGGATTAATGCAACGAAGGTTGCTCCTCCCGAGGGTTCCTCATAACTGCAGCAAGTACCAACTTAAAAGGGGCATAACTTTAACCTCCCAAGGTTGTTTAATGCAAATAAGTACTTGCTGGAAAAGTTTCTTCGTCTACTTTCCATTGGATCAAGAATCAAAGACAGATGACGCTTGAGCTTCTCAGGAAAGGCCGAACAAGACTCGTGACTCCATCCTGAGTTCTAGTCTTCCTCCTCTATATAAACAACTAGCAGCCATAGGAAGAACTTGGGTTCTGTTTTCTATAAGTTTAGCCATTGCTACTTCCTTGTAACGTAAGTGTTGACGAGACCTTCCGATTACTTGAATCAGAACCCCAACTTATCACACCCGTGAGTGTTTGCTTGTTTTGTTCTTGCTTGTTCTTCGATTGCTTGCAGGTTCAAGGCTGTTCTTGGCTCAACAAGAACAGCAACAACAGGAGCCGGTGTAACTATCGCTAAGGTGCAGAACCCTTATGGTTGTTGTAGTCGGGTAGCACAACATCGACCTCCACCCAAATCATAGTTACCAGGAGACAGTGTAACTGTCGCTCAAGGCGCCACACCATTCTAGTTGTGGTAGTCGGGCTGCCAACGTCGGCCTCCACCAAATTCATTCACCACCAACATCTCTCATCAAAAGATAGGGAATCTCCCGCACCCGTTGGGTTCATCACAACTAGTCTCAATCTCCCCCCCCCCCTTTGGCATCATGGCACCAAAAAGGAAAAATTGAGTGGAATCACTCATCGCCACTGCCTCCCTCACTCTCAGTCCTCTCTATATCTTCTTCTTCATCTTCAGGTGCTTCAGGAGGAGGAGGAGGAGCAGAGGCACCAGCCAGTCCAAAAGAGGCCATTTCTTGATCAGTTAGAGGTGCCATCTCTGTGATATCTTCCTCAGAGTCTTATGAGATTTGAGGTGACCCCACTGGCTCCATTTCAAGCTTCTCACAGATGGCTTTGATATTGGCTTTCACATATCTTTGATGCTTCTTTCTGGCCAGACTCTCCTTATGCTGCTCTATTTCCACTTTGCGACATGAAGCAAAAATGGATGAGAGCATCTTCATTATTCCACTCGAGGATCCTATAGAAGGTAGAGGAGCAGGAGAAGCATCCTCAAATCTTGTGCCTTCTTGAGCCCTTTTAGATATTCTTTCCTCTGCAAGTGAGGTAGGAGCAGAGGGAATAGTGTAGAGAGTAGGCATCTGGGGCCTGAGTCTAGTATGAGGCACATCCTTGACAAATTCAAGCCCTGTCACCTTCTGAATCATATACATGATGTAGGGTGCATAACCACAGGACCTGTTAGGAGTGATAGAGATTTTCACAATGTCGTTGTACATGTACTCAAAGACATTGAAAGTCCTTTTGCTAATGACCTTCATCAATGTCCTTAGGGTCCCCTGGATGGTCCCTGCATCTCCCTCCTTGGGAGCTATGGTCTTTCTCAGGATTCTGTTTAAGACAGCAAAGAAAGGCTTCAGGTACTTTGCGATTGTATACTTGAATGGCATCTTAGTATCATACATAAAGTCAAGCTGATCTTTCTCCAAAGGCTTTAGATTGTGAAGAATGATGTCATTCTCCAAAGAATCTTCCACGTGAAGAATTCTAGCAAACTCTTCATATGTGACACTGTATTGTGCTCCATGTGTCATCCAAATCATTCTGTCACTGTCATCACGAGAAAAGTAAAGTGTGGAGTAGAATTGAGTGATGACCTCAATGTTCCAGTCCCACTGGAAAGAAATTAGATCCTTTAGTCCATGCAGCTTTCAGGCTTCCAGAACTTCTTGATAGGCTTGACATCTTTTGGACTGAAGATAGGTAATGTCAACCCATTGACTTTCTATCACTGGATTCCTCATCTTCAAGTAGACATGCTCATAATAGTCAGTATGGAAATTGCTCCAGAATTGGGAATCAGGTGACTGTTTAGGATGATCATAGACCTCTACCTTTCTGAATTTATCAGGCAGCTCACCACCTTTGCCAGTGAAATCAACACTCGATGGTTGTCTGTTACAGTGAGTTGGTGCTTTTATCTTCAGAGGGCCAATAGGACCACTAGCAAGTCCTTTGCCCTTGTTGAGAGTTCTCTTGGGCCCCGATGAACTAGCACCAACACCATCCTTGCCCCTGCTTTCTTCGCTACCACTCTTCTCCTCTTAGGAAGGGTGTCACCAGAAGGAAGGGAGTGAACATTGATATCATGCTTTTTCTTCATCACTCTCTATTTAGCTCTTTGCACTCGAGTACGCTTTACCTCTTCATCATAGTGAAAAGAACTGTCCTCTGAACCTGAAGACATCGTGCCTGACAAGGAGGTTCAAGGATTAGATAAGAATTGATTTGAGACTCTGTGCAAATAGGAATTTAGAAGTTCAAAATGTCAGGTACCAGACTTGTCCGCACTTGAAAACCGAACTAGTCTAGCTACTCATAAGAACCCTAACTTCCTATTTTCAACAAATCTAGCTCGAACCTATTCACCAAGGCTAGGAAACAGTAGGAATTCATCTAGAGGAGTACTTCATGCCTTAGGAATCAAGTAGAATAGGCAAGAATCAAGTAGAGTTGAAAGCTAGGGTTTTAGTGAGATTTTACCAAAAAGTTGAAGATTTGCGTTGAAGGAGCAGGGTGAGGGCTGGATTAGTCTAGGGTGGGCAAGCTCCGCGCCGAGGGGAAGATTTCCCTTGGCAAAATCTGTGTTTTTGCTGGCTAGAAGTGGAAATCGCCTTTGGAGCTCACGGAGGAGGAGAGAGAATGCAAAGGAGATTGTGAAAGGTGGAAGATGAGCTCCTGGCAGTGGATTAGGGTTAACCCCGACAAATCCGGACTAGTTCGGTGGACACCGGACAACTCCGGTGTGTCGTACTAGGGCCAGACTAGTCTGTGGCAACGGACTAGTCTAGTGCTTACGCCGGACAATTCCGGTGTCAGTAGGACAGAACTAAATTGAAACATCTAGATTTTGGTTGTTTGATCTAATACTGATTTAAAGGACATTATTTCACAAATAATATTGATGAACGTGACCAGTAAGCAATCAACAATCATACAATGGCCATAATTCACCAAGATTCTCAAATTTAAATAGTTTTCAAGAGAAAATCGAGATAGGGGACAAATTTTCGCAAATTGAGTAAACTTTGAAATTACAATCAGGTATGCAATGTTTCAAGCCACATTTCTAAAGTCAAGTATATTTAGCTCGTTTCTTAGCTCACAATACCTCTTTTCATCTAGTGGCTTGGTGAAAATGTCTGCAAGTTGTTTTTTAGTCCTAACATGTGAAATTACAATGTCACCTTTTAATGAATGATCTCTTAGGAAATGGTGACGAATATCTATGTGCTTAGTTCTTGAGTGCTCTACTGGGTTGTATGCAATTTTTATAGCACTCTCATTGTCACATAGGAGTGGAATATGGTTCAGATTATAACCATAGTCCCTTAGAGTTTGTCGCATCAAAAGTAGTTGTGTGCAACAACTACCGGCTGCAACATACTCTGCTTCAGCTATGGAAAGAGCAATGGAGTTTTACATTTTAGATGACCATGAAACTAGGGATCTGCCAAAGAATTGACAAGTCCATGACGTGCTCTTTCTATCGACTTTGCATCTTGCATAGTCGGTATCGGAATAACCTATCAAGTTAAACTTTGATCCTTTGAGATACCAAAGGCCCAAGTTGGGTGCATGCACAAGATATCTAAATATTCTTTTTACAGCTAATAAATGGCACTCTTTAGGTGCGGCTTGAAACCTTGCACACAAACACACACTAAGCATAATATCTGGCCTAGATGCATATAAATAGAGTAGTGAGCCAATCATAGACCGATATACCTTTTGATCCATATTTGAACCATCTTTGTTAAGATCGAGATGTTCGTTACTTGCCATGGGTGTCTTGATGGGCTTGGCCTTGTCCATATTGAACTTCTTGAGGATGTCCTGCATGTACTTGGTTTGGCTTATGAATGTGCTCTCTCTTAATTGTTTCACTTGGAATCCCAAGAACTTCAATTCGCCCATCATTAACATCTCAAACCTATCTGTCATAATCTTGCTAAACTCTTCACAAAATGACTTGTTAGTAGAACCAAAAATAATATCATTAACATATATTTGACATACAAATAGATGATCATAAAAGTGTTTTGTGAATAGAGTATAATCATCTTTTCCAATTTTAAAACCATTTTATGTCATAAAATCTCTAAAGCACTCATACCAAGCTCGAGGAGCTTGTTTGAGGCCATAGAGAGCCTTACACAGTTTATAAACATGATTGGGGTACTCTTGATCTTCAAATCCTGGTGGCTGCTCCACGTACACTTCTTCCTTAATTGGACCATTGAGGAAGGCACTTTTGATGTCCATTTGATACAACTTGAAATTATGATGAGTAGCATATGCCAATAAAATACGAATGGACTCAAGTCTAGCTACGGAAGAGAAAGTTTCGTCGAAGTCCAAACATTCGACTTGTGAGTAACCTTTAGCCACAAGTCTCGCTTTATTTCTCGTTACCACTTCATGTTCATCTTGTTTGTTCCGAAAGACCCATTTGGTTCCAACAATGTTCGCCTTTGGTCTTTCCACCAGATCCCACACTTCATTTCTCTTAATGTTCGCCTTTGTTCAACTCCTCTTGCATGCAATATCCCCGATGATGTTGTTGACGGGATGATCTCTGTGTACACTCTGATGTACTCTTGGGTGAGGGACTTGTGAAGTTGCTTGCTCTTCCGTGTCTTCATGTTTTTGTCTCCCCCTAAATATTTGCTTCCGTGGTTATATGGATATTCTTGATCTTTCTGATCATGATCTTGTGCATGAGCTCCACCTCAATCATTGCTTCCTTGTTGAGGTTCATCTTGTGCATTTGAGTCTTGGTGTTGCTCTTGAGGTAGAATATCACCAAGTGCCATTCTCCTCAATGCTTCACATGGTGCTTATTCTTGATCTAGCACACACTTATCAACTTGCTCCACTTGGGAGCCGTTAGTTTCATCGAACATTATGTAACGTGCTACTTTAACAAGGTCAGAGACTTTGTTGAAGACACGATAGGCGTAGGCGTCCGAATCATAACCGAGCAAGAACCCTTCATCAGATTTTGAAGCAAACTTTGAAGTCCTCGGTTTCTTGTTCAGAATAAAATATTTACAGCCAAATACTTTAAAATATGAAACATTTGGTTTTTTACCGGTGAGAAGCTCATACGGCATTTTCTTTAAAAGTCGGTGAAGATAAAAACGGTTTGTGGCATGACAAGTGGTGTTCACCGCTTCAGCCCAAAACCGGTCCGATGTCTTGTATTCATCCAGCAATGTCCTCGCCATCTCGATTAGTGTTTTGTTTTTCCTTTCGGCCACCCCGTTTTCTTAAGGGGAGTAGGGTGCCAAAAATTCATTCTTTATTTTTTCTTCTTCTAGGTACACCTCAACTTTTGTATTCTTGAATTCAGTCCCATTATCACTTCTGATGTTCTTCACAGTTGAGGAGAATTCGTTTTGAGCTCTTTTCAGGAATTTCTTGAGGATTCTCAGAGTTTCTGATTTATCATACAAGAAAAATACCTAGGTGAATTTTAAAAAATCATCAACAATAACTAAAGCGTATTTGTTATCGGCGATGCTTATATAAGCAATTGGACTGAAAAGGTCCATGTGAAGAAGTTCCAGCGGTCTTGTGATAGTCATCACGTTCTTGGCGGGGTGCGGTGCTCCAACTTGTTTTTCCACCTGGCAAGCACTGCACGACCTATCTTTCTCAAAGACAACATCTTTTAAACCTCGGATGTGACCACCTTTTATAAGTTTCTGCAGATTTCTCATCCCAATATGGGCTAGCCGTCTATGCCACATCCATCCCATGTTAGTTTTAGCAACCAAGCAAGTGTTGAGATCAGCTTTATCTTTGTTGAAGTCAACAAGATAAAGCTTTCCCTTGAACATTCCCTTGAATGCAATCGAGCCATCTCTTCTTCTACAAATGATCACACCCTCATTAGTGAATAAATAGTTACAACCTTTGTCGCATAGTTGTGATATTGACAGAAGGTTATAATCTAAAGAATCCACATGTAAAACATTTGAGAGAGTATGTTGACAAGAGATTTCAATTTTACCGCTACCAAGGACCTTGCCTTTGCTATTGTCCCCAAAGTATATCCCTTCACTTGGATCTGCGTTGCGCTCATAGTCCACAAACATGTTCCTCTCTCTGGTCATGTGATTTGTGCATCTGCTGTCCGGCGCCCATTTTGATCCACCGTAGGAGTAGGCCTACAAAACAGAATTATTCCTTGGTTTTAGGTACCCAAGCTTGCTTGGGTCCTCTCAGGGTAGTCACAAGAGTCTTGGATACACACAAGTTTTCGAGTTCTTGTGGCATGGCCCTGCATATTTAGCAAATACATTTCCAAATTTGTCTTTCATAAGTACATAGGAAGCATCAAAAGTACGAAATAGTATTTGCAAGTCAGATTCATGCAAATTTTCCTTAACAAAAAAATTTCTTCTTAGCATGAACATTTGTGGACATGTGTTTGTTCTTGTTAAACTCAAGACCATCTTTGACGTTAGGAGGTCTAGTAACCATATATGCACTACGTGCATATTTGATCTTCTCCTTGTCAAAGATGCCACTTTGGGAAGGATGCTTAACATGAGAAATTGAAGAATCGGGTTTGACAACATTTTTCTTAGTGAAACATGTGGAAGTTGCAATAGTTGTCAGACTTACACCTTTGGAAGGTGAGCTTTTAGAGGAGGATGAGGAGGAGGAGGAGTCACTTTGCTTGAGCGACTCAACTTGCACTTCAAGAATCTAGTTAACTTTTGACAAGTTAGCAAGTTCATCCTTGATTGCAACGTGTGAGTCTTCTAGCTTTGAGTAAGTTTCCTTACTCAAGGCTAGCTCATGCTCAAGTGACTTGCTCTTCTCTCTTTCAAGCTCAAGGAGTTTCTCAACCTCTTGATACCTTTCCTTTCATGGATGAGCATATCTTCTTGTCGGTTGACAAGCTCCTCCTATCCAAATATTTCATCCAACAACATTTTCATTTTCTTCAGTGCAGTTTTACTTAGTCCCCTAAACATCTCTTCATTTTCACTAGAGCTGTCAAAATCATCAATAGAGGAATTTAGCAAGGGGGAGTAAGTCGAACCTTTTTATTTCCTTCTTTAGCCATAAGGAAAGTGTGATTTTGTGTCTCCTGTCCTCCCATGTTCGGGAAGAGTGTAGACCTATTGTTATGATTCTTGATGGCAATGGTGGTCATTTCCTCTTCTTCATCGGAGGAGGACTCGTTGTTTGAGTCCCACTCCTTGCCAATATGTGCTTCATGAGCTTGTCTCTTTTTTCTGAAGATCTTCTTTTCTTGAGGCTTTATTTCCTTCTTCCTCTTATTCTCTTCATAAGTGCAGTCAACCATGAAGTGACCGTACTCGCCACAGTTATAGCATGTATGTAGAGCCTTGGATTTTCCCTTTTCTTTGCTCTTCCGTTCATTTGAGTTGCTTCCATTTCTTCTCTTCATCATGCGCTTGAATTTCTTGATGAAGAGTACCATCTCTTCATCATCTAGGTCAGTGCTCACATCACTTGTATCTCCTTCGTCCTGAGCTTCACGAGTTTCTTTTCCTTTAATCTTGCAAGTTGCCTTGAGAGCAACTTCCTTCTTTTTGGAGGAGGTGAGCTCAGCCAGGTCTTGGACGTTATGTGCTTCCTTCTCCATCATCTCATGGTTTATGATTTTGCCCAATAGTTCATCCGAGGTCATTTCGTAGAACCCCAGGCTTTCTAGGATCATTGAGAATAAGGTGACGTTTCTTGGCATAAAGGCTCTCATCATCCTTTTGACCACCACATGGTCAGTCCACTTCTTGCTTCCATAGGCGCGGATCTTGTTGATAAGCGCCTTCATCTGGTTGTACATGTCTTGAGGTGATTCACCTTCTTCAATGGCAAATCTCCCCAACTCTGCTTCAAGCATCTCAATCCTGGCTTCTCGGACTGACCTATTTCCTTCATGAGCTATTTTGAGTGTGTACCAGATTTATTTTGCACTTTCTAATCCATCAATATTAGTGAACTCCTCCCGGCTTAGTGATGAGATGATCACTGCTACGGCTTGTGCGTTGCGGTGAATTTCTTGTTCTTGCTCCGGAGTGAGTTCTTTATCCGTATCCGCGATATCTACACCTGTACACACATAATGCCAAAGATTGGGATTCAAAGAGATTAGATGCATTTCATATTGTATATCCACATGGTGTAGTCGTTTCCGTCGAATTGCGAAGGCTTTCCCATGGGAGTAGAAAGATAGTGATTATTGGAATTGAGACGATTGTAATTGTAAGGATATCGGGAGTAGTCTTGATGACCACCCCCCGTCATCTTCTCGTCTTCTTTTCCCATTTAGCTCAGAAGTTTCTTCCTTAGAAGTTTCTTAAATTGACGCACTTCTTCATCAACATGTGGATTTTCCCTCAGTACATCGAAGGCTTTTGTATCTTGCTCTTCTCTGGTGTTAAGCACCTTTGGGATCTCGTTGTTCTTCTTCGAGGCCATTGATCTCTCTGAGCGGTAAGTGTCGTCGACGGAGAACCTTCTCTGATACCAATTGAATGTGGCCTAGAGGGGGGATGGTGAATAGGCTTTGAAAATTCCCCGCACACTTAATCAAATGGTCAAATTCTTGATAGACCAAACTTGTCCAGTTGGATGTGCGGACTAGTCCGGTGTATGAAATGTGCATTGATTTGACTAGGTGTTGATTTAGGATTTTAAACTTTATAGCAGCAAAAATGTGAACAACTGGTAAGATCACTTGAATTAACAATCAATGTTGAGAAGTTACACGTGAAAAACAATTTGCAAATCAAGTTATAATATTGATCAACTATGTGCCCTAATAAATGAAGATGCAAAACAAGAAGCACACGGGACTCAAATTTTTATCAAGGTTTGATCTCACTAAAGAGACCTACTCCTCGTTGAGGAATCCCACATAGAGTCGGGTCTCTTCAAACCCTTTCCCTCGTCAAGTCACCACATAAGGCCGACTTGATTCCACCATCACGGGTAATCATCGAGTTTATGGGGCAACCTCACACATTGAGGGCTCCCACAAGAATTAAAACAAAAAGATGATCAAGTACACTCGAAAAGACTACAAGTAAGAGCACGAGTGTAAAAAGATCAAACCCCAAGAGCTGAATGACGTGTAGACAACAATCTCCCAACCCCAAATCTTAGTGTTCGATTGATTTTCACCTTTTGGGACATTAGATGCGTTGGGAGATGTGTTTTTGTGCTCTTGGGATAGGTGGCGGCGCCAGGGTTTATGAGTTTGATAGTAGGAATCAAAAGTTGTGATTGTGGGGCCGTGGATCTCCAATTTATAGGGTTTCCAAAGAAGTTACCGTTAGGGATCCCGATGAACGGACTAGTTCGTACTAGGGTCCGGACTTGTCTAGTGTGTTGTGTAAAAGTCGGCGTGAAATGTGAAGCACACTAGAAACCCTAATTCTGTGAGGTATACCAGACTAGTCCGGTAGGTGTCTGGACTTGTCCGGTGCCATGTGAAAATGAACTCCAGAGAGTTGAACAGACTAGTCCGATCCAAGAACGAACTTGTCCGGTGCTATGTGTTATTGAACACCAGAGAGTTTAACAGACTAGTCTGGTGCTCAATGAATTTTTAGGTGTTTTTAAGCCCTTACCCTTACGCAAAGACTTGAGCTATTGGGGTCTGTCTCTCACACACATACCATACATTTAAATCTACTTTGCCCTTAAGTTGTCAGTTGGACTTTTCTCTTTTGTACACCACTTCTTTTTTCATCTTTTTGAGTGCACCAAACTATCCTATTTAGCTTAACCTGCAGTCATATCAACAAGTTCATTAGGATCTCGTTTGTTTGTCATCAAGCGTCCAAAACCCACAAGGGATTGAATAGATGCACTTTTCTACTGTTTCGCGTGTGCTTTCTTGAGGTCATTGTTAGGTGGGTCCCATCCATTGATATGGGTGCTACACCATTGGATGACCTCGGATACTTCTGTTTGCGGGCCATTTGATCCATGTGATGACACGTGGTGTTGCCTGATTCGTTGAAATCCAATTTAATGGATTACTCCCTGCATGTCTTTGTATTTTTGGGTATAATTCACCTGCATACAAATAAACACCAACACTTGTGAAATTGGTTAGTTTTTAACCCTACCATTATGTTGTGTTTCTCTTTTATGAACATTATGAGGTGAATTGATGGTCTAAATATGGTACTTAACGTCAACAGGCGCCGAGGTCATCTCGACGTCAGTTGGCGCCGGAACTGTCGTGTCATCTGCCATGACCATAGGAGATGTCGTATCATCAGCAGGGGCTCTGTTCGGCACGGTCTCTACGACTGCGATGCTAGCTTGGTTGCCTGCAGGTGCCAGACTAGTAGCTCCTCCTCTTGGTACTCTGGAAACAGAGGAATAGAGAATTCAAGAAAAGCAAAAAAACACAAAGAAAACAAGTTCAGGTGTACCTGGGTCCGCTGCAGCTCCAGTCGACACGAAATTTCTTTCTTGGACAGCTGGAGTAACTTGACCCCACCAGCGCTGGTGAGGCAGATGCTCTAGACTTCGCCCTAGGAGTTGAGGTGTTCACCGGCATCACTTTAGCTGGAACCTCCAGAGCATGCACCGCTCCGCCTCCTGTGGCCAGAGCTGCCGTTGAGGAACATGTTTCGATCTGGAGCCCATCGATGGCCCCGGGACTAGTGTAATATTGAATAGCACGTGAAAAGCTAGTAGAGAGGGGGGTGAACGGTAGATTTAAAACTTTTTTTAGTGGAGGCAACAAAAACCCCTAGGTAGAAAATCAATCTATTAAGAAGTTGTGTGTGCGACTAATCTAAACGTGATCAATCATGACAAAACCATTATAGGTTGTGGATAATCAAGTCAGAAGATACCACAACAAGAATCACGAAAAACCGTCAATAAAAACTCATGTTACGATCGAAAGATTGAACGAAGGTCAATCTGTTCTACCCGAGAAAAACCAGATCTGCAACAATACAATGAAACTCGTGTAGATCAAAAACCACAAATCCAATGACCATGAAATTTTCAAAGATGATAGGTAATCAAGTTGTGAAGACAATCCAAAAAGAATCAAGCCGATTGGATCTGTAAAACTCGAGTTATGATAAAACCACCGAATAAAGGTAGTGCTGTGCACAAACTCGACGAGAATAACTTGTCTGAAACAAGTCGAACGAACAAGGCACAAAAGGTCCTTTCAGACTACAAATTTTATTGATCAAAACACAAGAGGAACATCCCCCAAAGTCGTCTACCACGAGCTCTAGCCTCCCTTGCTTATATAACCAGCCATGAGGTCAACCCAAACCAAACTAGAACTCGTATCCTACTCAGTTTCCATCATAACTTTCCATAACTGCTCAAGACTCTTCCATACGCAGAATAAATCAATCTTAAGACTTCCAAGCATCTTAGGAATGTATCCCACATTCCTAAAACAACTCAACTTCGTGCTTGTTGACGGTTGTTATATACCAATTTCATCCGTCAAAATTTAACTCGATTATGTGAAAGATTTGTCATTTCTTGCACACATCACCTTTCTATCTAACCCAATTCCACCTGGACCTGGAGAAATATATGTATGCAGCATTTTATGCAGAAAATGAGGAAATGTAGAGGGACCAATCCTATAAAATATCATCCCAGCCAATTAGGCGACAACATGTGGCATCCCATGGATCAAATGGCCCACAAACAGAAGTATCCAAGGAGATCCAATGGTGTTGGACTCATATACATCAAGGGGACCCACCTGGCAGCCACCTGGAGAAAGCACACGAGAATTGGTGCCTTGACCAGGTCGGCCGAACCAGGGGTTCGGCCGACCTCTTCCTGGCGCCAAACTCGGTCAAACTCCACGTGTTGGCTCCTCCCGGCTCCCTGTAGTCAATGGTGACTGATTCACGCACTTTTGGTGGTAGGAACCGACCTCAACACTAGTATAAATAGGACCCCCTACCCCTCACTTCAACAAACACCACTTGAGCTTTATCTCTATTGTATACACTATCATCCATAGTCTTAGAGGATTTAGGTTGTAGAGAGGAGAGTCTCTAGTCCCAAGTACAAATTGGGAAAGGAGTAAGGAGTCTCTCTCTTCCCAGTCCTACATTGGGAAAGGTATAGCTCATGTATTCATTCTTTATTTGTGGCATTATGCATAATAAAGATAGTATCTTTAGTCTCTACTTATACATATACTTGGGCAAAGCGTTTCTTATTTGATTGTGGAGTCAATGTATGTGGAATGTATAGCTTCTATGACTATTTTATCATGAACATATCTCATTATCATAGAACCAATAGACCCCGACTATAGTTTATTTAATTATAACATAACTAGGTTAGTATGGATAATTATGTTATGTATCAACATTGGTTCAATGATGATTCAATTCATTGCCTTAGGATGGATTGTGCCTAGGATGTTGAGGTAATTACTTAATATGCTAGCATGGTGCTAGGATAGCTAAGTAGCATTGGATGTCTCGTAGACCCACAGATTGAAGAGGTAGGCAGTAGGTGGTGACAGCCCTATCTGTCCTTTGTAATCCTCCGTGTTCGGCTATGCCACAGGCTCTTGGCTGGAGTCGCCCTAGTATTGCTAGGGGTAAGCCCATGCCCGATGTGTTGAACCACAAAACATAAGTATTCACTATTGATCTAGCTTATGAATAATTAGTTTAGACTATGTATATGTACAATAGAGCATAGTAGGAGTACCTCCATAACTCTCAACCTTAACTAACCTCTAGGATCCTCTTATCCACCATAGACTTGAAAGCTTTTGTGTGTGTCACACTACCTCCACTATTATTTTATCCATCCTTACTAGATTCTTACCTAGACCTTTATACCCTTTCCACTTGATGATTGTTATATCTCTACACTGCCTTCCTTTGGGATCAAATAAATGACACCCTTGGGAATAGTCTTAAGGGGAAATTCTACAATGATACCTCCGTGCTCTTGCGGAATTCACTATGTGATCCAATAGAACCATTAACAAGCATTTCTGACACATCAGTTGGAGATGTTTAATTAATGGTGCATAAGTAATACCAACAAGCATTTCTGGCACTATTGTCGGGGATGATTTGTTAGTATATCTTAGGAGCCGTCAACAAGCATTTCTGGTGCCATTGCCGGGGAAGGCAAATAGATATATAACATAACTAAGTGAATAGGATAGAACCCTGGGTAGGATTTTAGTAGGATAACCATTCTTTGTTTTCACATTTTTAATGTGAAAACAGGGTAGTGTACGTCTAGTTTCCGCTTGCCGGAAAACTTTGTTGAAGATCCCAAATCTCTTCTCAGAGACCGACCCCGTGTCGTTACTCCTCAGAAGATTCGAGCGGCAAAGCAAGCCAGCATTTCTGCACCAACAATCCCAACACCAATGGCTCAGAAGACCTTTCGTGAGTTCTCATCTCCCTATGCTAACAATGTGCCTATTGGGCCCACTGTTAACACGGGAGATGTGAACTTCGAGATCAAAATTGGCCTTATCACTATGGTGCAAGCCAACCCATTTTATGGGAAGGATAACGATGATGCAAGTGCTCACCTGCAACAATTCCTCGAGATTTGTAGCACTTTTAAGATCAAGGACGTGTCTCCGGATGCGGTCCGTCTGAGACTGTTCCCGTTCTCTCTCCTTGGGAGAGCGAAAAAGTGGTTCTACGCGAACCAAAGTGCTATAGACACTTGGGAGAAGTGTTCTACGACATTCCTCGCCATATTCTTCCCGTTGGGCAAAACCAATGCCCTACGTGGAAGGATTTCCAGCTTTTAGCAAGAGCCCAAGGAATCTATTCCCGAGGCATGGGAAAGGCTTCAGGAGTACATCCTAGCCTGTCTGCACCATGGGATGGATGACTAGCTCCTAATTCAGAATTTCTATAACGGGTTGATCCCATCAGCTCGTGACAATTTGGATGCTTCTACGGGAGGAGCTTTCTTCTCATTGACGGTGCCGAAAGCTAAAGATCTTATTTAGAAGATGGTGTCCAACATGGGACAGAACGTTGAGCGTCTCCATGCCCGACAACGAGGCATGAACACCTTGAAGGAGGTGGACATGATCGCTGCAAAATTGGACCTCCTAAAAATAGATGGACAAGCCAGTGGTGAAGTGTCTGGCAATGCCTATGCCCTAGATTCTCACATCACATGTCAAGTCTGTGGCAACACGGGTCATATGGGCAATGATTGCCTAGAAACTCGTGAGGATGCCCTGTACCTCGCACACAATGGAAATTTCAACAACAACAATGGCTATCGTCCATAACCTAGTTGGTTGGACCTTTTCGACCAATTTTTTATGTCCGCTTCTCTTCATCACGCCTTGGAACCATGTTGCCACGTCCATGCACTCCTTGCACATGTGCAAACATATTCCAACGACATCTACGATACCTTCATATGCATTGTTCCTGATTCAAACATGTTGCGTAACCTTCCGATCAACTCAACCACAATTCCTCCCAAACATGGTTATTGAACCTCATATTCTCCCTAAGACTAGTTCAATGGATCCGGTCACCATCCTTGTATTGAAGTCAAGCAACACCTACACATGAATAAACAACCAATACTTCTGAGCACAAGTCCTTGACTTGACTCACGTTAGTTCTGAAACCACAACACCTTACGTGAGCACCTCACATATGCATGTTGCAAACCATAGCAAATGATATCAGCCATTACCACCAAAACACACCAAAAACTTAGTAAAAGAATGCTAAGAAAACTTTTCATAGATGTAAAGCAAGTTTGAAACATTGCAAAATAAAAGCATAACCATTTCAATCTAGCTCTTGACCTTGCCAAAACTAGCCGGACCTTGAGTCGAAGCTTACCAAAGCTAGCAGGACCTAGCACCGGAGCTTACCAAAGCTATTCGGACCTAGCGCTGGAGCATACTAAAGCTTAGTCGGACCTATCACCGGAGCTTACCAAAGCTATTCGGACCTAGCACCGGAGCTAGCAAAAGCATGTCGAACCTAGCCATAGCAAGTCGGACCTAGCCAGAACATGTCAGACCTAGACAAAGTATGTCGGACCTAGCCAAAAAAAAAGTCGGACCTTCGGACCTTGTCGGAGCTACCGAAAACAAGCCGGACCTATCGTCGGACCTTGCAGGAGCTGGGACCTAGAGCCGGACCTTGTTAAAAAGGTGCAATGGCAGTATTCAAAACTTTTTCATCAAAGCCAATGTATTCAGCACACATAGGTCTCACAACTAGAGTTGAAGATTTACCAAACCCAGCGCCCACCACTAGCACTGGGGCCGGAGATGATTTCTCGAGCTTGAAGCTTCCATTGAGCTCCGGGGCGGTAGATGCCAAAGCTGGAGGCACAACCAGCAATGACTTCAAAGTCGTGCGGGGTAGAGGCACTGCTGCACTCACAAAGCTCCCGTCAGCTCGCGTCAGCTTCCTCTTGCGACTTGAGGTGTCGACGGGCTCTTTCCCCTTGCCTCGACTTGAGTTAGACTTATTTGCTTTAGTGGAAGCCTTGTCCTTCTTTGCTTGAGTTAGGCTAGCTTTGGTAAGCTCTGGCGCTAGGTCCTCCTAGCTTTGGTAAGCTCCGTTTCAAGGTCCTGTTAGCTTTGGCAAGGTCCAAAGCTAGATTGCAATGCTTTTGCTTTTATCTTACAATGTGTCGAACTTTCTTTACATATCTGGAAAGTTTTCATAGTATTCTTGTACTAAGTTTTTGGTGTGTTTTGGTGGTTATGGCTGATATCATTTTGCTATGGTTTGCAACATGCTTTTGAGAGGTGCTCACGTAAGGTGTTGTGATTATTCGAACTAACGAGAGTCAAGTCGAGGACTTGTGTTCAGAAGTATTAGTTGTTTATTCATGTGCAGGTGATGCTTCAAGACATGGCTGGTGACGTGATCCATTGAACTAGTCTTAGGGAGAAGATGAGGTTCAACAACCAAGTTTGGGAGGAATTATGGTTGAGTTGATCGGGAGGTTGTGCAACATGTTTGAATCAAGAACAATGCATATGAAGGTATTGTGAATGTTGTTGGAAGATGTTTGCACGTGTGCAAGGAGTGCATGGACATGGCAACAAGGTTTCAAGGCGCGATGAAGAGAAGTGGACGTAAAGAATTGGTCGGAAAAATCCAACCCGCTTGAATATGCCGCAGGCTGCGGCTGAGGTGGTTATGGTTCGTTTCTGCAAAGTTTTGAGTTTGTTTTGGTTATACCTCGTGTGGGTCACGAAGTTGTGTTGTTTTAGGAATGTGGGATATGTTCCTAAGGTATTTGGGTGTCTTAAGATTGCTTCTATCTGCGTATAGAAGAGTCTTGAGCAGTTATGGAAAGTTTCGATTTGTGAACTGAGTAGGATTCGAGTCCTAGTTAGGATGTGGTTGGCCTTAGGGCTGGTTATATAAGCAAGGGAGGCCAGAGCTCATGGTAGACGACTTTGGGTCTGTTCATCTTGTGGTTTAATCAATAAAATTCATAGTTTAAAGAAACTTTTGTGCCTTGTTCGTCCGACTTGTTTCAAACAAGTTTTTCTCGTCGAGTTTGTGCACAACACTACCTTGCTTTGGTGGTTTTCTCAAAACTCGAGTTTTACAGATCCAATTGACGTGATTCTTTTTGGGTTGTCTTCAAAACTTGATTATATATCTTTCAAAACCTCACGGTAATTGGATTTGTGCTTTTGGATCTACACGAGTTTCTTTGCAGTGTTGCAGATCTGTTTTTTTCTCGGGTAGAACAGATTGACCTTCGTTCAATGTTTTGATCGTAACTTGAGTTTTTCTCGACGGTTTTTCGTGATTCTTGTTGTCGTGCCTTTGTGACTTCATTCTCCACAATCTATACTGGTTTTTTCACGATTGATCACGTTTATATTAGTCGCACACATAATCACTTTAACAGATTGATTTTCTGCCGAGGGGTTTTTTGTTGCTTCGCTGAAAAAGTTTAAATCTATCATTCACCCCCTCTGGTAGCTTTTCGCTTGCTCTTTGATCCTACAATTGGTATCAGAGCCACGGTGCTCTAATCTTTGTCATTTGCACGTGTTTTTGACTAATCATCATGGAGAAATACACTGCAAAACCTTGTGTCTTTAGTGGTATTGATTATCAGGTTTGGAAGCCACATATGGAAGCTTTCATCCATGCGCAAGGCTTCGCAATATGGAAAAAGGTGTACAAGCCTTACGACATCAAATGATCAAGTCACAGCTACAATCATGAGAGATGTCGATAACAACAACAAGGAGCACAACTTGATCATACAATGATTAACTCAAAGCAACTTCCACCGTGTTGCTCACCTCAGATCTACATACGATGTGTGTAAAGCACTCTGCGACTACCACAAAGCATCCAACACGATCAAGGAGGTAAGGCAAGACATGTTCAAAAAGGAGTACATGTGCTTTGAGATGCAACCAGGTGAGTCCATCGACGATATCTTTGCTCGCTTCAATAAAATTCTCAGCAACTTTCGTAGCATCAATGTTAAATTTTCAGATGCTGAGAATGCTAGGCAATTACTAAGTGCATTAGACATGTCAATTTGGGAGATGAAAGTCACATCTATTTGTGCATCTACTGTCATGAGTACACTTACATTAGATGTGTTGTATTCTAAATTAAAAACTCATGAAATTGACATAATCTCACGTAAGAACCCCAACAAGTCTCTTGCACTTGTTTCTCAACGTGAGATACCTAGCTCTGACAAATCTTCATCTTGTGGTACACTTGTTTTGTTGTCCTCTCTAACCCGTGAACAGATTGAGGAGGTTCTCAAAAGCATTGCAAAATGTGAGAGGAAGCTCCGGACCTCAACAATGTTTCAAATGTGGTAGGATAGGACATTTTCGTTCGGATTGTCCTAACCTTTCAGGTCCTAATTTCCGGGAAGAAAAACAAACAAGGACAAGGCACTCCTCTGCTAACGATAAAAAGAAGAAGAAGGGTTTTACAGGTCGCAAACTGGTGAACAGTTTTATCTCCGCACTTCAGGAACTTGTCTCAAGCGACGTGGACATTGGAAGTGATGAAGATGAAGATGATTTGGCAAACTTGTGCTTCATGGCAGGCAAATCAAGATCAAGTATGGAGGAGACAGAACACAACAGGGACAATGAAGAGGTATGTCACACTTGCAAAGAAATGTGTGATGCTATTTCTCGTGCCACTGTTATAGTTATGAAAAAGGACAAAATCTTAGGCACAATGTTGTTAAAATTGAGTCACTAGAATATGAAATTAATCGTTTTAAATCCTTGATTCCTAGTGATGATTCTTATTCCTCATGTATTTTAATATATGAACAATTGTCTTCTCAAAGAAGTGCACACACCTCCACCACTTGATAAATTTGAGTTAGAAATTGAAAAGAACAAGGAGCTTGCTGCACTTAATAATAAAAGCTTGAAAGATGCTAGTTGTTCTACAATTGATTTGCATTGTTCTACTTGTGATGATCTTGATAAAAAACTATTTATGAATGAAATTTCTGTTTTGAACAATGCTTTACCTGCTCTTGAAGTTAAATATTGTTTAAATTGCAAACTAAAAGGAAAAACTTAATGTGTAAATTGCTTAGAATTGTCTAAGAAACTTGATGACATGAATAGGACACTAGAGCAGTTTTATATTGGGAACAAAAATCTATACTTACTGTTGAATTCATCTAAATCCTGCAATGATAAAACTTGTTTAGGTTTTGATTCTCATGCTCATGCTAAGGTATATCCACCTAAAGTTGTAAAGTCATTAGGAAGTGGTTTGATTCAAATAGTTCCTAAACAAAAAGAAGTGGTTTTCAAATCTGCAGGAGTGTTGTCTCATTGGGTTTCAAATAAAAATGTTGCTTACTCATCTAGACATGAACACAAAGTTAAATATCATTGTACCTACTGTGGTAGAGATGGTCATGTCATAGATTTTTGTTATAGACTAGCTAAACAACAGAAAAAGGAATGAATGATTGTTAGATCTCATAACTTTCATGCAAAATTTGTTGCACATGCTAAACCGAATGATAGGAACATGCAACCTGCTCTAATGAGTCAAAAACATGCAAAGATTGCTCCCAAACCTACTGATTTTCGTGCTACACATGTAACGCCTCGTAGGTCAGTAGTTGGGTACAAAAATCCTTAAGCTTTGGCTCCTAAACCTGCTATTTTGTCTCAGCTTTCGCGTGTTTTTCCTGCTACACGTCGTGTGACTCAGTACTGGATTCCTAAATACCTTTTGACTAACACCAGTATTGAGTCATCGACGTATTGTGCTTTTGATAGGATCTTGGTTCCCGATCTTTTGATGATAATAGGAGGGTTCGATTTGTGAAGGAGAAGGCGTTGGCGATCTGACTACACCGTCCCCAAGACGATGCGCCTTTGCAATCAGTACACCGACTCTGAAGTTGTATTGATCTTGCTGGCGCACAATGAACCTGACCACAAGGGCCTTTGTTCCTCCAAGCAATTGAAGAACATGCAAGAACAAGAAGAACAAGCACTTATCAGTTGAATCAATCTGAAGTGGGGTTCTGGATAAAAGTAGACGGGCGATCTAGTCGACACGCGCGTGTACAAGGAAGCAGCAGAAGCTAACATACGAATAAACAAAACCCACCAGCTAATGAGGGCGGTGGATACTATTTATTACCTCCCTAGGGTCGTGAGAAACCCTAATCATGAGTCCCTAATGGACTCGAAACGATACATGGGCCATGGGCCCAATTTTGGTGATGCAGCACCATGGACAGAAAAGGTCTTGGTATTAAAAAAACGATTGTGGCCGACTCCGAATAGATATGGACATGAGGCCAGATCCGTATGAAAGTAGACTTGATAATCATTCTATGAAGTACTTGAACGCCCATATCGGAGTCTGTATGAAGTCGTGGTGGCCGGCACAAGTTGGTGCTGTTCTGCTGTCCAAATCCCATCCGCACGAATTCCCTTCCCATTGGCTCCTCTCCGTTGTTCCTAAGCAAAAAAAAGAAAGCATGTAGTTCCACGGTCTAGATAAGATGGACATAAGGCCAAGAACGAGTTCACCTCATAGTTTAGTTGACGTGCACGAGCGCGAGTGATGGGACCAGAAACCGGTAGCTGAGATTGTGTGGAAGTGTCGAGGGTGTTGATGTCCTCATATGCTTCTATGTAGGTTATACGCTTGAGGAATGAGAACATTTGGATTGTTCCGCTTTCTCCATTTGTGCACTAAGCACACGCTGCACAATAAGACTATCATAGCACGCTGCATCTTCTGCACCAATATGCTCTTCTTGATGTTCATCGCTACCTTCATAGTCAGCTGCAAGCAAAACACATGTATCGTCATCAAAATCGCTAGCAGATGAGTACTCACCATCATCTTTAACAATTAGAACACGTTTGCTTGGACAGTCACGCTGCACATGGCCAAAACCCTTGCACTTGTGACATTGAATGTCTTTAGATCGTCCGGTAGATGCTACGAAAGAAGCACTCTCGGTGGGCTTTTGGGTGGTCTTTACTGCTGAGCTAGTGGAAGAAGCACGTGGCTTGTTGCCGGAAGAAGAAGGTGCTGCCCGACTTGGCGAAGAAGATGGCGCGGAAGCACGCCCAGTCGAAGGAGTAGTCATGCGTGGTTGCCATGAGCTAGTCTTTCCTGCAGAAATATTAGTTCTAGAGCTAGCTCGTCGTCCCTGCACTTCCCTTTCAGCTTTACAAGCAAGATGAAACAAACGGGTAACATTATTGTAATCTTTATAAGCAAGTATGTCCTCAATTTCATGGTTTAAACCACCCAAAAATCTAGCCATAGCTGGTTCCTCATCCTCGTCTAAATTACAACGCAACATACCCATTTGTAATTCCTAAAAATACTCTTCTACACTTTTAGCTCCCTGTCTCAACTGTTGTAACTTATTTAACAGATCACGTGCATAGTAAGAAGGAACAAATCTAGCCCGCATGAGCCATTTTAAAGCATCCTAAGTTTGTGGTATGTTATTAGGATTTTTCTTGTCATTTTCTATCCACCAAACAGAAGCAAAATCAGTAAACTCACTGGTGGCTGCTCTAACTCTTGCCTTTTAAGGAAACTCATGACATGCAATTTTTTGATCAACAGAAATCTCCCAAGTAATATATGCATCAGGGTCATATTTACCATCAAAATGAGGTATCTTAATTTGATCTTGTTAAGAGTATCATCATGATTGTGTACCTCACGCCGACGATGTCCACTCATACCTTGACAGTAGCGTTGTAACCGGCGCCGTGGCCTAGCTTCCTCATCTTCCCCAATCTCCGTATCTGTAGAATAGTGATCTTTATTATCACATACAATACTAGGAGCATTGCTCACCTGTCCATCCCCGGTGCGTCCACGATCCCTCTCCTCAAGGCACTGCAGGTGGCTCCAATAGAAGTGTTTAATGTTTGAATGGAAATCTCCAACGTGCTGATTTTGGTGTTGGTGTCGATCTGCATATTTTCCAATTGACCAATGCGGTCACTGGTAACTCGAAAATCCTCATCAAGCGCTTCTGTGCATAGCCGCACTTGGCGTTTGAAGTGTTGTATAATTCCCAGTGTGCGAGGTGAATGCATGTCTTCATTTGTATTTGCTCCTCCTGCCATGGTTAGTAAAAAAACAATCCAATATGAAAGGGTAATGTTATCCCTAGCTACAAAGGTGCTGGTGGAGATAACTTGCTCACTCTCAACCTATTCAATCAAGATCTTACCTGTTCTTACCAAGCTCAACAAGAAGGTGATGTCAACCAGCAAGTAATGAACAACTTCAAGAGCAGGTGTCAATCTATGGCTTTAGGTGGCTGAACTAGCACAAGGAGCAAACTTTCACCATGTTAATCACAACAAGCTGAATGAATGTTCTACGACAGTACTGTGTTGATCTTAGTCTAGACCGTATTAGAGACGCGAGCCGAGACACCAATGTCGTCACCAAAAACACCCCAAACAACAATCTGATTTTTTTTTGTTTTTTTTTGTTGGGGTGGTCACCCAAACACTCTCTAGATGGAATTGGGAGACCCTAGAACAAAATTTGCACATGCGGCTTTTGATCTTGCACTTGCCTTTTTTTTCTTCTCTAATTGCTTGTGGCTTTTGTGCGGATTTTGATTTTGCACTTGCCTTTTTCTTGTTGTCAAACTCAAATTACTAATCTGACTCAAACTCGAAGTAGCAATCTGATTCTAACTCAAACTAGTAATCTGACTCAAACTCGAACTAGCAATCCGACTCAAACTTGAAGTAGCAATCTGATTTGAACTCGTAATCTGACTCAAACTCGAACTAGCAATCCGACTCAAACTCGAAGTAACAATCTGATTCAAACTCGAACTAGTAATCTGACTCAAACTCGAACTACGAATCTGACTCGAACTAGGTGACCGAATGTGACACGAACTTGAAACTCTAGTGGTGCAAAACTAAATACCAGCAACTTGACTCGTTGAAGCAACCATGAACTCAATGAGTCTTGACTAAGTAGAGAAAGTAAAAGGCACAATGGTCTAGGAATAATGGAAAAAAACACAGACCTGATATTTTTTTGGACTTTTTCTGGACTATAGGATGATAACAGCGGGAAGAAAAGTAATGGTAGCACTCTCACCGATTAACCTTGCTCTAATACCACTTGATAGGATCTTCGTTCCCGATCTTTCCATGAGAATAGGAGGGTTTGATTTGTGGAGGAGAAGACGTTGGCGATCCGACTACACCGTCCCCAAGACGATGCGCCTTAGTGATCGGTATACCGACTCCGAAGTTGTATTGATCTTGTTTGCGCACAATCAACCTGACCACGAGGGGCTTTGTTCCTACAAGTAATCGAAGAACACGCAAGAACAAGAAGAACAAGCACTTATCAGTTGAATCAATCTGAAGTGGGGTTCTGGATACAAGTAGACGGGCGATCTAGTCGACACGGGTGTGTACAAGGAAGCAACAGAAGCTAACTTACGAATAAACAAAACCCACCAGCTAATGAGGGTGGCGGCTACTATTTATTACCTCCCTAGGGTCGTGAGAAACCCTAATCACGAGTCCTTAATGGACTCCAAACGATACATGGGCCATGGTCCAAATTTTGGTGATGCAGCACCATGGATAGAAAAGGTCTTGGTATTAAAATAACGATTGCGGCTGACTCCGAATAGATATGGACATGAGGCCAGATCCTTTGAATGTAGACTTCATAATCTTTCCAGGAAGTACTTGGACGCCTAGATCGGAGTCCGTATGAAGTCGTGGTGGCCGTCACAAGTTGGTGCTGTTCTGTTTTTCAAATCCCGTCCGCACGAATTTTCTTCCCATTGGCTCCTCTCCGTTGTTCCTAAGCAAAACAAGAAAGCTCGTAGTTCAACAGTCTAGATAAGATGGACATAAGGCCAAGAACGAGTTCACCTCATAGTTTAGTTGACGTGCACGAGCGCGAGTGATCGAACCAGAAACCGGTATCTGAGTTGGTGTGAATGTATCGAGGGTGTTGATGTCCTCATCAGCTTCTATGTAAGTTATATGCTTCAGGAAGGAGAACATTTGGATTGTGGATTCAGTTTGCTCATGCCACATGATCGGTAACAAAGTGTGGTTCTCCTCCCTCTCTTTTGAGTCACGTGTAGAGAATGTTACTTTTGCAGATAATTCTTCAACTCTTATAATTGCTAAGGGTTCCGTTAGAGTAAATGATCACTACACTTTGAAGGATGTGACACTTGTCAAAAATTTGAAATACAACTTGCTTTCTATTTCACAATTGCTAGATGAAAATTTGGAATTATTTTCAATAAAAATTGCTGCAAAGTTGTAGGTTCATATAGTGAGCTTATTTTTAACAAGTCTCGGTTTGGAAGAGTTTTTAAAGCTGATTTTATATGTCTTCTTCCAAGCATAGGTGCCTAGTTGCTAATGATTCAAATGACTTATATTTTTGGCATTGTAGACCTAGTCACGTAGGCTTTGATCATCTCACGCGTGTTAGTACTCATGATCGCATATGTGGGCTGCCTAAGCTTAAAAGGGACAAAAAATTGTGTGCTCTTCTTGTAGACATGCTAAGATTGTTGCAGGTTCACATGCTCCTCTCACAATGACCATCACAACTGAACCGGACCAACATTTGCATCTTGACACCGTAGGACTTTCACGTGTTCCATCCTTGGTGATAAATGGTATGTTCTTGTGATTGTTGATGACTATTCTAGATACTCTTGGGTTTATTTTATGAAATTTTAGAATGAAGCTTTTAATCACTTTAGAGCTTTATTTCTTAAATTATCAATTGGTCACCCAGGGTCTTTAAGAGCAATTAGAAGTGATAATGGAACTGAATTTAAAAATCAATCATTTGATCATTTTTGTGCTTAAAAACAAATAGATCATCAATTTAGTTCACCATATGTACCCATCAGGACCCTGCAGATGGGGTACCCTCGCACATAGGATGAAGACAGCAAGGCGCATCGAGAGGCGCCACGTGTACTATAGGCCCAAGGCCTTTGCCTCCCTCAAAGATCAAGTTGTGGCACTGCCACGTAAGTCTTGAAGATGGGACTTGACCCCTCCGCTGTGACGGGCTCCCGAGACGCCACGTGTAGGGACGAGACCTCATTGATCCTTGGGGGAGCGCCCCCGGGACAGCCACGTTGCACAGAGCACAAGGGCTAATACCCCCCAAGGGAAGAAGCACGAAGCTGCCAAGTACCCTGGGGAGCCCCGGAGCCGCCATGCGTCACGAAGGACCAGGGCAAACCTTCCCGCCGAGGACCTGCCCTGACGCGGCCAGGTGTCCTGCAGCTTGCCCCATACGGTAAGGTGCGGGAGTTAAAAGGTAGAGTGCTCTGCTCTGGTCAAGCATTGAAGACCCGCAACCACCCCGGGCGCACTACATGGGGGACCCTAGCGGTCAGAGACAGCTATGACCAATCGCATCATAATGAAGACGTTGCAGGCCTATCCCACTCAGCCAAGTGGGTAGCTTGCGGCAACAAGACAAGTTGACGGGACACCTTCTACCAATGTCAGCAATGGCGCGTGGGCTACTGATGACCCGAGCGGCAAGACGGGCGAGTCCTCACTTCCGCGGTCAGAGCAAGCTTACAGAAGAAGCATTAGATCTTTAGGATAAGATCGCCCTGGGACCACCTGTCGGGCCTCAGGACCCCACTTGTAAGGCCTCTAGTCTTGGTTACAAAAGGCCCAGACTGCCATCGTTACAAGGACGAGACTCAGAATCCCTGACACACATACACTCCCATACACACTTACCAAGCAATACAATCCACTGTGGAGTAGGATGTTACGCTCCTTGCGGCCTGAACCACGTAAAAACTCCACTCTCTCATACTCTTCCGCTAGAACACTAGTTTTGAGGCCTAAGCCCCACCGAACAAGAACCTCTGCGTGCTGCTCCTTAGTAGATCCCGGGGAAGTGTCGCATTGACCCTTCGACATTTGGTGTGCCAGGTAGGGGTTTTTTTCCTTAAAAAAAGTGGTAGCACTTTCACCAACCATGGTGTTCATCAAGCCTGAGAGCTGCGGCGAGATCAAGCCACAAAAGATCGACCATCGTGTTGACAAACACATGGAGAAGGAGTTCCAAAGGCCGAAACGCATCGTGGAAATAGTACACCAGGTTGTGAACTTCGACCTCAATAGCAACCACGAGCGTCACAAGGCACTCCACGTCATATGTGAAGGTTCTTGGGAACCCGCATCCAGGAATGCGGTCAAGACCCTGCGTCGGGCAATGGCTTCGACAGCCTCTACGCATGCCCCGGCGCTGCATCACAAATGGATGGAGACGCCGATCAACTTCGACGCCTCCGACTGCCCTGGCGGGAGTCGGGCAGCTGCCCCCCCCGCCCCTCGTCGCCCCCACCATCTCCAATGTAAAGTTTTACCATGTTCTGTTAGATGCTGGAGCCGGCGTCAACCTCATCAGCCGCACGGCATTCGGCAAGCTGAAGATCCCCGTGTCTGAGCTCGCCCCTTCAAGATCATTCTCGGGAGTAGGTCCGGAGAGTGTTACCCCGTATGGCTGCATCCACCTCCGTGTGACCTTAGGGACATCCGAGAACTTCAGGACAGAGAATATCCTATTCAACATCGCGGACGTTAGCCTCCCCTATCATGCCATTATCAGCAGGCCAAACCTTACCGGTTGATGGTTGTAGCCCATTACGGCTACCTCGTCCTCAAGATGCCGACATCCTCCGGCATCCTCAAGATCTATGGAGATCGTGCTGCTGTGGTGACATTTTGGAGAAGCTCCGAGCATTGGCATCAGCCCCAGCACCTGTCTTGAGCAATGTGGGGTTGAGTGAGCCTTCGCCAGACCCACGCGCGTGCAGCCGCGTCGTTGCACCACGAGTGCAGCCTTCCGACGACGATGACGTACCTATCAAGACAATCCAGATTGGCTCTGATGTGGCTCAGACCACCCGTATCGCGCGGAGTCTGGACAGCGAGCAGGAATCAGTGCTCACTACTTTCCTGCGAGCTAATGTTGATGTCTTTGCCTGGCAACCGTCGCAGATGCCAGGCATCCCTAGGGAAGTGATCGAGCACCGACTGAAGATCTACCCCGATGCATGGCCGCAACAACAGAGGCCCCGTAAATAGTCCATCGAGTGGCAGAACATCATCTGCGAGGTGATCAAGAAGCTCCTCAATGCTGGCTTCATACGGGAGGTCCACCATCCCAGATGGCTGGCCAATCCGATTTTTGGCCCCAAGACTGACGGTAAGCTTCGGATGTGCATTGACTACACCAACCTCAATAAGGAATGTCCTAAAGATCGTTTTCCTCTCCCTAGAATTGATCAAATCGTAGATTCAACTTTCGGGTGCCATATGCTATGCTTTCTAGATGCGTATTCAGGGTCCCGCTAAATCCCAATGTCTAGAGAGGACGAAGAACATACCGCTTTCATAACTGTAGATGGCCTTTACTGCTATGTCTCCATGCCTTACTGTCTTAAGAATGCCCTCTCCACCTTTGTACGTGCCATGCATAAAACATTTGGGGACCTCGTACATCATTACTAGAAAACCTCGCCCTATTCTTTGATAGATTGCGAACCACACGCACGAGCTCAATCCCGACAAATGCGTGTCGGAGTCAAAGTTGGGAAGCTCCTCGGTTTCTTTGTCTCACACCGAGGGATTGAGGACAACCAGAAAAGATCAAGGTGGTGGAGCTGATGCGGCCCCCAGCCCGCATCAAGGATGTGCAGAAGTTTGCAGGGTGTTTAGCAGCGTTCAGCCGGTTTATCTCTAGGCTGGCTGAGCGGGCCCTCTAATTCTTCAAGCTCTGGCGCCAGTCCGGACTGTTCATCTGGACGGAAGAAGCGGAGAAGGCATTCCGTGAGCTAAAGCAGCAGATGACGACGCTGCCAACAATGGTGGCACCAGAGCCCACGGAGCCCCTGTACCTCTACATCACTGCCACAACAGAGGTGGTAAGCATGGTTTTGGTTGCAGAGCGGGTCGACCACCAGCAGCCCCGACATAAAAAAGGGACCCCTGGCATCGACTCTGTGTCCCAGGGCTTGGAGCTTGCAGAGGGCTCCAATGATAGAGAAGCCTCTAGGTCCCAGCCCCAAGAGGACGTCCAGGTCCCCCAAGGGGGCATTGGGGGCCCTGGAGAGCGAGGAGCCTCTGGGTCCCAGCCCCCAGAGGACGTTTGGGTCCCCCAAGGGGGCTCTAGAGAGCAAGGAGCCTCTAGGTCCCAGCCCCCAGAGGACGGCCGGGTCCCCCAAGGGGGCCCCAGAGAGCAAGGAGCCTCTGGGTCCCAGCCCCCAAAGGACGTCCGGGTCCCCCAAGTGGGCCCCAGAGAGCAAGGATCCTTCTGGGTCCCAGCCCCCTGAGGATGTCTGGGTCCCCCAAGGGGGTCCCGGAGTCCAAGGAGCCTTTGGGTCCTAGCCCCCAGAGGATGATCGGGTCCCTCTAGGGGGCCCTGGGGGTCAAGAAGCCTTTGAGGCCAAGCCCCCAAAGGAAGTGCCAGGCCCAGGAGACATGGGGTCGCTGGACCTGGAACAGAAGGAAGAAGATGCATCGGATTCCGAGAAAGGGTCCCAAACCATCCAACGCCCAGCCTACTTCATCAGCGAAGTCCTGCATGAGGCATAGACAAGGTACCTCGAAGTACACAAGCTGCTCTATGCGGTGCTAATCGCATCGAGGAAGCTCCACCATTATTTCTAGGCACATCGAGTATCGGTGGTGACTTTGTTCCCACTAGAAGCAGTGCTGCACAGCCTGAACGCAACTGGCAATATCACCATGTGGGCAGCTGAATTAGCGGAGTTCGAGCTTGATTTCTTGCCACGACATGCGATCAAGAGTCAAGCTCTGGTAGACTTCGTTGCTGAGTGGTCCCCTTCACCGAGCAACTCAGGGGCTGGGAGATCAGTGAGCCAGAGCCCAAGGCTACGGTGCTTACCGGACCTCAGTGGACGCTTTTATTTTACGGATCCTCAAGGAAGCAAGGAGACAGAGCCAGTGTACTGCTCACCTTGCCAACAGGGGAGCAGTCCAAGTACATAGTGCGCCTCGACTTCAAGGCTACTAACAACATGGCAGAGTACAAAGCCCTCATCTTCGGGCTCACAGCTGCGCAAGGTCTCGGTGTCCAGCAGATGCTGGTCAAGGGAGACTCCTAGCTAATCATCAAGCAAGTTCGGGGTGAGTTCTGCTGCAACAACCCGCAACTTGGGGCATATCCGATACATGTCAAGAAGCTAGAAGTTGGATTCGAGGCCTTGGATCTCTACCATGTGCCGCGCGCCGACAACTCCATCGCCGATGCCCTGTCAACCATCGTGTCCACAGGAGCCGCCGTTCCAGAGGGGGTCTTCAGTAGGAGGTTGGTGTGGCCAACCGCTAGGCCGGCGGCGCCAAATAAAGAAGGTTAGCCCAGCTCCAGAGAGCTGGCAACCAGGGCAGCCCTGCAACCATGGGGGCCGCCAAGGTTCTCAAGCGTCACTTGGGGTCCCAAATCACATAGCGCCCAAGATTCAGAAGCTCAGGAGAGTCCCGACACGTGGATCACAGAGGTCCGGGACTACTTCAATGACAACCTCCTCCCGGAGGACCCTGCATCCGGTGAGAGGATCGTGAGGATGGCGAAACGCTACATGCAGGTAGAAGGTGATCTCTGCCGATGTGGTGCTAACGGCGTATTGCTACGGTGCATAACCCGACAGGAAGGCTGCGACTTGCTCGTAGAAATCCATGAAGGTGAGTGTGGGAACCACGCAGCTTCCTGCACGCTGGTTGGCAAATCTTTCCGGCATGGCTTCTATTGGCCAACAACACTACAAGACGCGGTCAAACTGGTCAAGGAGTGCAAGGTGTGCCAGTTTTACGCCAAACAAATTCACACCCCGGCCCAGTCACTGTAGATGATCCTGCCCTCCTGGCCTTTCGCGGTCTGGGGGCTGGATATCCTAGGACCCTTCCCCAGGGCAGTTGGAGGGTACCAGTTCCTCTACGTCACCATAGATAAGTGCACTTGGTGGTCGGAGGCAGCCCCTGTGATCAACATTAACAAGGAGTCTGCAGTCAAGTTCATCAAATCAATTGTCTGTAGGTTCGGGGTCCTGAACAGGATCATCACCAACAACGGGACCCAGTTCACCAATGCAGCTTTCTAGGACTACGGCGAAGACCTCAACGTCCAAGTTTGTTATGCATTCGTGGCTCATCCAAAGAGCAACGGGCAAGTCGAGTGGGCCAACACTGAGATCCTCAGGGGCCTCAAGACACGCACATATGACAGCTTGGATAAGCATGGTGCCAAGTGGGTCGACGGACTCCCTTGTGCACTGTGGGCAAGCCGGACGTCACCCAGCCGCGCCACGGGAGAAACACCTTTCTTTCTAGTGTATGGGGTCGAGGCCGTCCTCCCCCCAGAGATTGTTGTGGGCTCATTCATGGTCCGAGTGTTTGATGAAGCCTCACAGTACAAGTTCCGACGAGAAGATGTCGACTTCATCGACGAAGCAAGGAGGCACACCACCATCCGAAACGCACATTACCGACAGGCGCTAAGGTGCTACCAAAAGCAGTTCATGTGGAGTAGAGAGCTCAAGACAGGTGAGCTGGTGCTGCGTCGCATACTCTCTCGAGAAGGGTCGCACAAACTTTCCCCCAGCTGGAAAAGCCCCTTCCGAGTGATAGAAGTATCCCGCCCCGGGTGTGTCCGCCTCGCCACGGAAGGAGAGCCCCTCCCTAACCCTTGGAACATAGAGCACCTCCGTATGTTCTAGCCTTAAAGCATAAATGGTAGGACAGTGTAGGGTGGCATGGTGCCAAGGAGCGGCACTTAGGACAACTAAACTCTGGGGGGGGGGGGGGGGGGGAAGGTCCAGAGTGTACAACCATTTAGCTTGATTCCATACCCTAAGCATGAACAGCTGCCTCCCTAGCCATTTGGAGTGGGTTGTTGCCTTATTGTAAATCCAATCCACTCCTGAGATCACCAATGAGAAGAATTCACTGTCTTACCATGTGCTTTCTCTTACGTTCACTTAAAATTACCTGTTAATTTTGTGATCAATCAAACTAGTCTCGTCATTCGTATATTGTCTTCTTATACTTGGTGAACTTTGTTCTATATTACCCCTAGTAAAGTCATGCAACCTTGCTGCAGGCGGATGTATTTGAGGTACCTGCAAGGTGTCATGGAACCTCGCGGCTGCCCTCTTACTTAGGGTCCTGTGGTGCCAAATGGTTCCCCGCGAAAGGCCAACGCTGAGCTAGAGGTCCAGAGCGTGAAGCATGCTAGGCTTGGTCCTGTACCCTAAGCGTGTGCGCTTTGTCTCCTAGTGCTGCGGCTAAGTACTGAGGGCCAGGATGCATAGACCCCCGAATAAGAAGGAAGCCGGACCCTGGGCGCCAATGCACAGAATTACCCAAATCTCGTGTACCAGACCAAGACTGTAATACATGACAATACTTAAGAATAGGAAAAGATCACCAGTGTGCAAAACAATATGCACCTCTGTAATGTGTGCAGGACATACAAAGCACGTTATGCTGGAGCATCCAGCTCCGGCACCTTGCATGGGGCCTGCCGTCGATGTTTCCACGAAGATGGTGGGTGACACCGGAGCATCCAGCTCTAGCACCTCCTAAGGGGCCTACCGTTGACGTATCTACGACGATGCTAGACGATGGCGGAGCATCCAGCTCCGGCACCTTCCAATGGGCCTGCCGTCGACGGCTCTACGACGATGGCGGACGACATCAGAGCATCCAGCTTCGGCACCTCCCGAGGGGCCTGCCGTCGACGTCCAAGAACGTCAACGACAGCACCAAGCACGAATAAGTGAGTAAACTCTCCTGCCCCACTCTTGTTGCTAACAAGGTTCCCTTGCGATAGCCTGTAAACCAGGGGCCTACCATTGATGTCTACACGAAGATGGTGGATGACGCTTGAGCATCCAGCTCTGACACATCCCAAGGGGCCTACCGCTGATGTTTCCACGAAGATGGTGGGCGACGCCAGAGCATCCAGCTCCGGCACCTCCCAAGGGGCTTGCAATCGACGTTCCCATGAAGATAGTGGGTGGTGCCGGAGCACCCAGCTCCAGCACCTCGCAAGGGGCCTGCCGTCGACGTCTCAGATCGTCAACGTCAGCACCAAGCGCGGGTAAGTGAGTAAACTCCCCTGCCCCGCACTTGTTGCTAACAGGGTTCTCTCGCGATAGCTTGTACACCAGGGGCCTGCTATTGATGACTCTCCAACAACGGTGGATGACGCCGGAGCATCCAGCTCTGGCACCTCCCAAGGGTCCTGCCGTCGACGTTTCCATAAAGATGGTGGGCGTTGCCGGAGCATCCAGCTCGGGCACCTCCCAAGGGGCCTGCCGTCGATGTTTCCACGAAGATGGTGGGCGACACCGTAGCAACAGGCTTCAACACCTCCCAAGGGGCCTGCCGTCGACGTTCCCACGAAGATGGTGGGCGGCGCCAGAGCACCCAGCTCTGGCACCTCCCAAGGGACCTACCGTCGACATTTCTACGAAGATGATGGGCGACGCCGGAGCACCCAGCTCCGACACCTCCCAGGGGGCCTAATGTTGATGACTCTACGATGATGGTGGGCGACGCTGGAGCATACAACCCCGGCACCCCCCAGGTGGCCTGCCGTCGACGTCCCGACACGTCAGTAATAGCAACAAGCGCGGATAAGATAGTGCACTCTGCTGCCTAGTTTCTGCTGCTAACAAAGTTTGCCCGTCGACGTCTCCTGGAAAGATTATCAAGTCTACTTTCAAATGGATCTGGCCTCATGTCCATATTTGTTCGGAGTCGGCCGCAATCGTTATTTTAATACCAAGACCTTTTCTGTCCATGGTGCTGCATCACCAAAATTGGTTCCATGGCCCATGTATCATTTGGAGTCCATTAGGGACTCGTGATTAGGGTTTCTCACGACCCTAGGTAGGTAATAAATAGTAAAATAGTAGCCGCCACCCTCATTAGCTTGTGGGTTTTGTTTATTCGTAAGTTAGCTTCTGCAGCTTCCTTGTACACGCGTGTGTCGACTAGATCGCCGATCTACTTGTATCCAGAACCCCACTTCAGATTGATTCAACTGATAAGTGCTTGTTCTTCTTGTTATTGCGTGTTCTTCGATTGGTTGCAGGAACAAAGGCCCTCGTGGTCAGGTCGATTGTGCGCCAGCAAGATCAATACAACTTTGGAGTCGGTGTAACGATCGCTAAGGCACATCGTCTTGGGGACAGTGTAGTCGGATCGCCAACGTCTTCTACTCCACGAATTGAACCCTCCTATTCTCATCGAAATATCGGGAACCAAGATCCTATCAATGTCAACCTTGGTCGACCTCTATCCTTCCTAAAATTTTCTCTACTCTTTATAATTCCACTATTAACTGGTGCTTCTGGAGGTCTCTGCTGGATATGCCCAAACCACTGTAGGCGATGTTGGACTAGCTTCTCCTCAATCAGTGCCACCCCTACCCTATCACATATCACGTCATTCCTAATGTTGTCTCTTCTTGTGTGACTGCACATCCACCGTAGCATGCGCATCTCAGCAACACTCATTTGTTGGACATGTTGCCTTTTAGTTGGCCAACATTCTGCTCCATATAGCATCGCAGGTCTGATCATTGTCCTATAGAATTTTATTTTCAATTTATGTGGAACTTTCTAATCACATAAGATTCTAGATGCTTGTCGCCACTTCATCCACCCGATCTTGATCCTGTGGCAAACATCTTCATCAATATCACCATTGCTTTGTAATATCGATCCTAAATATCGAAATGTGTCCTTCCTAGGTACTACTTGTCCTTGTAAACTAACATTTCCATCCTCACACCAACATCACTAAAGTCGCATCTTATATACTCGGTCTTGGTTCTACTAAGTATAAACCCCTTAGACTCTAAGGTCTACCTCCATAGCTCCAATTTTCTATCAACACAATCCCTAGTTTCATCTACCAACACTAACATCAACAAAGATAATACACCAAGGGATATCGCCTTGTATATCCTTTGATAGCTCATCCATCACTAAGGAAAAGATGTATGGACTTAATTGAAATCGTATAATGAACTTATAAATTAATAAAAAATATTATCTAAAGGGGCATCGATCGGAGCATTTCAACTCTTCTAGCTCCGCCCTTCTTGCAATCCAGGCATCTCGCTCGGGGTCCTCAGCTTCTTCATCATCGTCCTCATCATCCCCCCTCATTACAACCATCAGAAGAGGTCCATTGCCCAACAGTATCTGAGCCTCCTCCTGAGCCACCTTCTTGCTCCAACGTCTACCTAACAGTCTGTGGTTCCTCCCCGTGCAACACCTGGTACGTCGGGCAATGATCTGCCACCTGTGTTGGACTCGAACCTCGTGTAGGCTCTCGCGGTGTCAGCTGTGCCACACAACTCATAAACTGCCTCTTCCTCTGCCCACTGTAAGTAGTGCCCTAAAAATATAAATAAAGAAGTATGTAAAGAAGTAAGAAACAATAGACAATTAATTTTTATATTGAAATGTATGTAAAAATCAAGTACTTGAAATGGGTCCGTCTGGCCCGAAGTAGAACTGGGAGTGGAGGACGAAGATCAACTACCCTTCTTGCTCTTCTTCTCCCCCAAACTTGGCAAAAGCTTAAACATCTGCGCACATTTTTATAGAAATGATTAGTATATAACATTAGATAATAAATAAATAATGTTTATAATAATAATAAAAATCTAAAAAATACGTACAATATAAATCAAAAAATCATCAGCATCAGAATCTGCTTCTGTCATGCATGCATTAAGATATTCACTTATCTCTTCTTCCATCTCTTCCTTTTCACTATCTTCCATCTCTTCTTCTTCATCATCAAATCTCTCCTCTTCTTCCATAATATTTTTCATCTTTTCCATATTCCTTTTGTGATTGCCGACCACGTTTTCTTGAAGGGCCAGCTTGTTCTTCAGACATCAACTCTAGCGTATCACTAGCTATTTCTGCAAGTCCTGCCCCACATGACATCATAAAATCTTCTGCTTCCTCGACTTCATCTTTATAGAGGATACAATCATCTTCCTGGATCTCTATATACTCATTATAACGATGAGGCTGCACTTCAGGGTTAACTGTATACACAACCCACTAATTTTCAAACTTGGGTGAGCATAACTTAAATAGTACACTTGTACCACTTGATTCACAAGTACAACATTGTTGTTATGGGCTGTGTATCGTGACTTGTGATTGACCTCCACCATTCCAAAATCGTCAACTCATGTGCCCAATGTTGGATCAAACCATCCACGGTCAAAAATCACAAGTTGAGGTGTTTCTTGATTGCCAAATGTGTACTCTATTATTTTTTTAAGAACACCGTAGTATTCTGTCACTTTTCTACTACCCTCTGCAACAGTTATCATTACTCCACTGTTTGTAGTTGCAGTATGTTCTACGACTTGCTTCTAAACTTGCCGTTCGAAAATGATATCCGTTGATATCGTATATGTTAAATTTTGTTGCTCTCATTTGACCATGCGACATCTGTCGCAAGTCATCAGAGATGTTGACATCTTTCATACACTACAGATATAAACAAAGTTAGCATCTTATGGTAAACATGCGAACTATGATTGAAGGAAAAAAACGGATAGAAAATTACATATTCACAGAACCAGTCCACAAAGCTTTTTCTACTGTTTATGCCATGCTGACGCAACTTTTTATCCAGTTGACTTTATGTAGGTCTTCGTGAAGATTTCGAATACAACTTGTCAAACATTTCAAAATATGGTAACACCTCCTCCATGTTGAAAAATATGTAAAGCATGGTGTAGTTCCTCTCTTGCGCCGAAATATAATAAGAAGTAGCAGCCCCAACACCTTTACCCTTCCATTGAAAAATCTTAAGCTCACTTGTAGATTGCTCTTCTACATTATGATATCGTGTGATAGATGCATTCACGTTGTTGGCACGTGAAAAATATTTGCTAGAGAAGTTAGTAATCTCTTTAACTGCAAATGCTTCTGCAATACAACCCTCAACTCTTGCCTTGTTGCGCATTTTAGCTCTAAGTTTCTTCAATTATCTTTATTGGCTATACATGCACCTGAATTGTGCAGGACCTGCTACCAATGCTTCATAAGGTAAACTCACCAGCAAATATTGCATAACATTCATAAATCCAGTCGGGAACACTTTTTCCATCTTACATATAAGCACAACAATTTCTTTCTCCCACCGCCTCATCATACTTTTCGACACTTCCTTAGCACAAATATGTCTATAAAAGTAGCTAAGTTCAGCAAACATCTTCTACAAATCAGGTTTGATGTAGCCACAGAACATTACCGGTATAAGTCTCTCCATCATAATATGGTAATCATGGCTCTTCAACCCATTCAATTTACCGGTGTTGAGATTAACACATAATTTTATGTTTGCTGCATAGCGGTCTGTAAACTTTATTGTTTTCAACCAACTAAGTATTTGCTTTTTTTCTTTTGGTCTAACACAGTATGGAGCTCGTGGCCTACTTTCATTTCCACTTGCATTTGTTATAACCTCAAGCCAAGGATGATCGCAAATATCAGCTAAGTCTTTCCTCACACTCAAATTATCTTTCAGCAACATTACGCTCTTGGTGCATCAAATCTATGTTGTGCGGTAAAAGCAACGTCTTTGCATATGGTAGCTTCCAAAGAAAAGAAATATGAGTCCAATCGTGTTATGTACCATACCCTTCAATACCACCTTTAGCGGACTCTTTTAACTTTGCAAGCCATGATATTTTTTGTTCACTTGTCAATCGACGAGGGGGTCCTTCTGTAACACTTTTGCCTTTTCGTAATGATCGTGTATCACTCCTAAAACGGTGATTTGAAGGAAGGAATCGTCGATGGCAATCAGAGAAGCTAACTTTTCTTCCATACTTCAACCTGAAGGCATTGGTGTCAGCCATACATATGGGGCAACACAATTTTCCATTGACACACCAACCAGCCCAAATGCCATATGCCAACAAATCATGTATAGACCATAGATACACGACACGTAAATTAAATTCACATTTCATATGACTCGCGTATGCCTTTACACTTTGCCATAACTCTTCCAACTCCTCAATCAACGGTTGCATAAACACATTGATTTTTGTCCCAGGATGTTTAGGACCAGGAATGATGGTCGCGAGAAATATGTATCCTTCCTTCATGCACATGTTGGGAGGCAGATTGTAAGGCATGATAAAAACAGGCCAAGAAGAGTATAAAATGTTACTTGTGCTGAAAGGAGTGAAACCATTTGTTGAAAACCCAAGACGAACATTTCTTGGATCTCTACCAAACTCCATATCAAAACGGTCTAGAACTTGCCATGCTGCTCCATCCGAAGGATGCACCATAATATCTTTGTCATTGCTCTCACGTATCCCTTCTGAATGCCACCTCATCCGCTTCGCTGTTTCTTAAGAAAGAAACAACCGTTTAAGCCTAAATGTGATAGACATGTGTTGACGGCTGTTATATACCAATTTCACCCATCGATATAACTCAATTATGTGAAGGAAATATCATTTCTTACACACATCACCTTTCTATTTAACCTTTTTCCACCTATACTTGTAGAAATTGGTGCATGCAGGCATTTTACACAGAATTGAAGTGAAACAAGGGGATGGATCCTATAAAATATTATCCCAACCAATCAAACGTCGACACGAGGCACCACATGGATCAAATGGCCAACAAACAGAAGTATCTAAGGCCATCCAATAGTGTAGCACTCATATCATGGAATGGGACCCACCTATCGTCACCTGAAGGAAGAACTGGCCGTTTGGAGCCAGAACCAGGTCGGTCGACCCCCCTAGTCAGCCGATGAGGTCCTAGCGCCAAACGCGGTCAAACGCCACGTGTTGGCTCCTCCCGGCTTGAAGAAGTCAGTGGTGACTTATTCGTGCGCTTTTGGTGGCAGGAACCAACCCTTCTCTAAGCTATAAATAGGACCCCTCACCCCTCACTTGAGCACATGACTTTATGCATAATAAAGATATTACCTTTAGTTTTCTTTTGTTCATATACTTGGATGAAGTGTTTCTTGTTTGATTGTTGATTTCATGTATGTGGTAGGAATAGTCTTTATGATCATGCCTTAATGTCATTATACTATCATCATAAACACTATAAACTCCCACTGTAGTCTAAGTAGTTATGATATGATCATGTTAGTTTGAATATCTTATGCTATGTCTCAAGATTGGTTCAACAATGATTTAGTTCATTGCCTTAGATGGCTTGTGTCGCGGCTCTTAAGGTAATTACTTAATATGCTAGCATGTGCTAGGATAGATAAGTAGTGTTGGATGTCTCGTAGACTCACAGATTGAAGAGGTAGGTAGTAGGTGGTGATAGCCCTATTTTTCCTTTGTAATCCTCCATGTTCGGCTATGCCACAGAGTCTTAGCGGGGGTCGTCCTAGTATTGCTAGGGGTAAACCCGTGCCCGATGTGTTGAACAACTTAGCATAAGGATTCACCATTGACATGCTCATTTGTATCTAACATAGGCTATGTATATGTATATTAGAAGCATTGTTGGAGCATCTCCCCAATTCATAGTCTAACCTATATTAGGACTCATCTACCCTTTAGAATAGATTGCTGAGGTGTGTGTTAGACTACCCATATTATCAACTTAGCTTTGTCTTGATAATTGATTAGTAACCCATAGCTTGATCATAAGAGTAGTTTTTACTTTACCCCATTGCCTTCCTCTGGGATAAATATGATACCCTTGGGAATACTCCTGGGTGAAATGCTACACGGCAATTTTCGTGTGCTTGCGGATCTCATCTCTTTCGAGAGATGATCTGTGACGTAAGAAACGTCAACAAGCATTTATGGCGCCATTGCCAGGGAAGGCAAACGAAGTGAAGGATAGCTATCACTTTTGATTAAGCTATAGGTACTAATAGTTATTAGACAGGATTACCCTTGTTTGTTTTCTCCTTTTTTTTTGTGAAAACAGGGTAGTGTTGGCTACCCCATTCCATGGGATGGACAACGAGGGCGCTAGTGCTCAACTGCAAGATGATTGAAGGCGTACCTCAACAAATGTCTGCTAGGCAACACCATTACCTTTTGCGGAAGAATTTCAGCTTCCAGTAGGAGCCAAAGTCATCCATCCCCGAGCTTGGGGGAGGCTCCAAGAGTTCTTCTTGGTTTGCCTCCACCAGGGCGGACGGTTGACTCTTCATCCAACACTCATGTCATGGGTTGGTTTAACCAAACCATGACTACATATACGCTGGAGCTGAAGGAGTCCTGTTCTCATTCATAATGGATGAGAATATGGTCTTTACTCGAGGGGTGGATTGAAGAGTGCTCTAGTTCCTTTATCTTAGCATGCACACCACTTAACAAGGTGGACATGCTAACTAAGGAACTACACTTCCCATTGAAGTATCATGAAGATCAAACCAATGGAGAAGTGTTTGGATGATCCAAGCCATGGATATTCACATGATTTGTGAAAATCCATGTCAACATGGGCCACTTGGGAAATCATTTCCCTAAGACCTATAAGGATTCTTCCTTTCAAACACAACTCCAATGGCTATAACCTACAAGGACGTCAAGGGTGGAATCAACATCACTCTTGTAATCAAGGAGGCTATGAGGATTTCAAGGGATTCAAGTTCAACTAGCCTACCTTGGAGTGTCTTGACCATGGCCAATAAAGAAATCAAGAAAACATTTACATGAAGCTCTTGGCCAAGGAAAATAAACTTAAAGAGAATTCAAGATCCAATATATCCCACAATCAATTCTTGGGATTCCTACCCTTCGACCAAGCCCATGCAACCTAGGGCAAGTGACCTTGTGGATGAAGCGTTTCTTGTTTGATTGTGGAGTCCACATATCATCATGCCCAAGGAAGTTTTTGATCCCTGATCAAGCTATGTGTTAACTCAAAAGAACATCAAGAAGGTCGAACTGACACCCCAAAAGAAGGACAAGCCTCACCATGCTCATAAGAGAATATCTCCAAGAAGGAGAAGTTGTCGCTACGTCAACAAGTCTTCATCTAGACAACGGAGAGGCTAGGGCTACCATGTGGCCCACATATCCAACTACATGCCAAAGGAGATTTGGCGTGTCAATCAAGAGAAGTTGTCCACATCTTCTACTCCGGGATTGGACAACAGATCATCGCACCAAACGGGAAGGAGATAAGTCCTACTCATCGGACATTAAAAATTCGGTTAGTCCTTGGCAATAGATTAATTGGTAGTTATCTCATATTTTGATTTCCCAATTGCATATCTGAATTTCCCATTAATTCTTGCATTTGCATTTAGCATGTTTGAATTTCCACACTTGCATGTTGGAAAGTAAAATTGTCAACCAACATAAAACTAAAATTTTGAATTAGGAAATAAATTTATTTGGATATGAAACTTGGGCTAAGCACTTGAATTCATCTTCCTAATTCAAACAAAAATAATATTTCTCTTAAATATTCATTGCATTTGCAAGTTGTTTCAAGTTGGACAAAACAATTTGACAAAGGGTACAACATTCTTTTGAGCTAACGTAACCCGTTTTCGAGTTGTTTTGTTTGTTCTTGATTTAAGTGCAACTAGGCTAATTTTTGTAAAGAGGTTTGAAGGCCCATTCAAGTGCATAACCCTCCATTGATCTCATTTTGAGTTCATGGTTGAGGAATGCTCAAAATGGTGGCCCAATGGAGGAGCAAAATGAAGCTCATTCAACTCCAACCCCAACAGGCAAGAGACATTGAACATGAAGACTACACCAAAATCCATGGTTGTGAGTTTCTCACACAACGACCTTCAACCAAGACTACTCTTCAATTGAGGTACAAGTTCAAACTTCCCGTCGTTTAAGTTGTGTTATGATTGAATGATTTTTGCTTACATTGGTAAGGAAGGTTTACACCTTCGTATCATTCAATTCTTATGCATCCTCACGAGAGTAAGTGCTGGCATTACTTTTTTTATTCTTCAAAAAGGAATGTCACCTTACTTGGGAATAAATTTAAACAAGTACCTAGAATTTCATAAGCATTGCTAAAATTTACTTAGACATTTTCTTCCTAGGTAATGCTTATGGATTAACTTAATGGTTGAATTGGTATGTAGCAACCTAGGAATAGTGATGTCCACAATTTTGATTTGAAACTCATTCATGCATGGATCACTAAATTTCAAATTCCTAGGCAAGAAAATTAAAAATATTCAGGTGGATAAAATTGAGAATCTTGTTTGCCATGACCTAAATGATAAACATTTGCTCTTGTGTAAAAAACTATGATAGTTAGAAAATTTATAAGATGAAGGGATCCATATAGTGTATTTATATCATTTGCATTGCTATGAGTTGGAGCTTTAGAAAAATGTACAAATTGATTTATCCAAAAAGCTCCAATGCTAGCAATGATTCATACATTGTTCGTGAATACAATTGAAATTGGACCCAATGCATTTTTGGTCTTGTTCTTCCCTGTGCGTACAAATGAAGATTCGGTTACCTAGCCCAAAAACTAATTTGTACAAGTATCGGGAGCTAACCATCCCTATCATAGAGAGGAAGTTTGCAGAAGTATAATAACTATGCAGGCATTTAAAGATCCGATTGTTGGAAACCGTGAGAGGATTCTATTTCAATATCTCTTGGCCAAGGAGTAAATTAGGATGGTTGCTATCTATCGGAAATTAAGCCCGAAGGTCAACCATAACTATACGAGGCCGGAGATTTGACATGGAAACCCTCCACGAGCAAATAATGGGCTGCTACGAATATGTGAGAGCATTATGCTCTCAACTATTTTAAGCACTCATTCAAGCTCAAGGCAATCGCCACCATCATTGGGTGTAAGTTATTCCTTTCTAGCTAAAAGGTATGACACACCTTAACCAAGGAATGACAAGATCACATCCAATGTATATTGGGTGCAAGATGTACTTATGTGGCTAGAAGGTATTTTATACCTTAGTCAAGGAACAAAGGATCACACTAAACTCATGTTGAGTACACGACATCCCTTTGTGATTACAGATATGTTGTACCTTAGCCAATGAATAACGTATCATACTGAACACATGTTGGGTACATGTCACTCCTTTGTGGCGAAAGGTTTTCATTACCTTAGCCAAGGAATGACAGATCACACCCAATGCATGATAGGTACAAGTTATTCCTTTATGGCAAGAAGGTATGATACACCGTAGTCAAAGAATGACATAACACACTCAATGCATGTTGAGTGCACATCATTCCTTTGTAGCTAAGGGTTATCATTACCTTAGCCATAGAATAACCAACTACATCCAACCTATGGGAACCTTGAGGTGGGGATAATCAATATCGACAGCACTCTCCTAGACCACACTTGTGGAACTGATGGAAGGCAACCCAACATCGACACTCAAGCCCTCCAATGTCAAAGCCATGCTGCAGCAAGGTTAGGGCAACCTCATGGTCTACATCCGTTATTAGGGTTTCAACCCCTAGCGCGGACCTTGAACAAGAACAAGCTTGGGGGAGGACCCCCACTTGAGGTAACTTGTATCACACCCCTTGCACATATGTATTTTCCATTCACCCATCATCCACCTTGCCATATATATATAGAAGTTACCTCAAGTAATATATATAACTTAAAAATAAGTATAGTAGATTTGCTTCCAAAATAAAATAAAAGATGTGCGGTAAGAATGATATGGAATTCACATAGATGAAATAATGAATAGTTGCTCTGTTTTAATTTTCCTAAGTCCCTAGTTTACGACTTACTACTCTCCAAAATATTGCTTCCATTGGTTGGAATTACTTTTGCCTTGACTTAGAAATTGTGGGTAGCAAAAGCTTAATCCAATTCTAAGTTCTAGTTTGAAAGTTAAACTTAGATTTCCGAAGAAATTTTAAAAAAAATTTAAGTTACTCTCATTTGATTGGAAATACCTATCAAAGCCATATGATACGTTACATTGATAGACCTTATGCATATGTTATTTGTATTCACATTGAGCTTTTTCAAACTACATGTGAGATTTCATTCATTACTTTTTGAATTCAAGACTTCACTTGCACATGCTATACTTCTACACTAGAAGTAAGCAAAATCTCATCATACTACCATTCTACAATTAAAAGAGAAACTTCATATCGTTCATGCTTTGTACTCTCAAACATTTATTGCATAAAAAGAGAGTAGAAGACATGGCTACAAGAAAAAGAAAAAGAAAAGGAAAATGCATGCTTACATCATAAGCATGAGAAAAAAGTAGCCATGTTTCATCCCTGCAAAATAAGAGAGTCCACTCAAAAAAAATAGTCATCTCAAAATCAACAAAAAAGATGTGCTGTAAAAATGACTTGGAATTCACATAGATGAAATGATGAATAGTTCCTCTGTTATAATTTTCCGAAGTCCCTAGTCTACAACTTACTACTCTTCGACATATTGCTCTCATTGGCTAAAATTGCTTTTGCCTTGATTTGAAAATTGTGGGTAGCAAAAGCTTAATCCATTCTAAGTTGTTGTGAGATATGATATAGTGATAGGGTTGCTATTCCTAGTTTGAAAGTGAAACTTGGATTTCCAGAGAAAATTCTAAAAGGATTTAAGTTACACTCATTTGATTGGAAATACCTACCAAAATCATATGATACATCACATTGATATACCTTATGCATATGCTATTTGTCTTCACATTGAGCTTTGTCAAACTAGTATAGACCTATGTGAGATTTCATTCATGACTATTTGAATGCAGGACTTCACTTGCACATGCTATAATTCTAAACTAGAAGTTAGCAAAATCCCATCATACGACCATTCCACAATAAAAAGAGAAACTCCATATCATTCATGCTTAGTACTCTCTCAAAAATTTATTGCATAAAAAGGGAGTAGAAGACATGGCTACAAGAAAAAGAAAAAGAAAATGCATGCTTACATCATAAGCATGAGAAAAAAATAGCCATATTTCATCGCTACAAAATAAGAGAGTCCACTCAAAAAGGAGTCATCTCAAATATCCACATTCACCTCCATTCCATGAGACATGCACAAGTATTGAACCAAATTGTTTTGAATTGATTTATCCTAGGGCTTACTCTTTTGACTTAGCAATATTATGTGTTGCAAATATACCTATTAGGTTCCCTACCAAGCTCCACATACAAGCCTTATATAGAGGTGGGATGAATTTAGGCAAATGCCTTGGTAAGGATATATTTCAATACACACAAAAGAGAGACTTGAGAGAATCAAATTGAGATACTTAAAATCTGAATTGAACTCTTCGAAATCTGGGTGGAATTTGATTTCTAGGGTATGTGTGCTCCATTTGTTGTTCTATCTTTCAACCACCCATGAATAGGAGATGGCATAAGCCCCATAATGGCTTAAGATGGGTGGAGTACCATGCCAATTTTTGCAACACTAGGTAGAATATTTTGTTGTGCAAATGGTACTTTTAAAAATTGAACATAGTAGTAACTCCTGATCATCAACCTAAAGTCTTGACTTTGCTTGGACGAGCAAAGGATAAGCTTGGGGGGAGTTTGTTGACAGCTGTTATATACCAATTTTACCCATCAATATAACTCAATTATGTAAAGGAAATATCATTTCTTGTACACATCACCTTTCTGTTTAACCTATTTCCACTTGTACTTGGAGAAATTGGTGCATGCAGGCGTTTTACACAGAATTGAAGTGAAACAAGGGGATGAATCCTATAAAATATCATCCCAGCCAATCAAACATCAACACGTGGCACCACATGGATCAAATGGGCCAAAAACAGTAGTATTCGAGGCCATCCAACGGTGTAGGACTCATATCATGGAATGGGACCCACCTGTCAATCACCTGGAGGAAGAACTAGTCATTTGGAGCCAGGACCAGGTCGGCCGACCCCCCTAGTCGGCCGACTAGGTCCTGGTGCCAAACGCAGTCAAACACAACGTGTTGGCTCCTCCTGGCTTGAAGAAGGCAGTGGTGATTGATTCGCATGCTGTTGGTGGCGGGAACCGACCCTTCTCGAAGCTATAAATAGGACCCCTCACCCCTCACTTCAACGCACACCACTTGAGCATCATTCTATTGTATACACTAATTCTTTTAGTCCTTAGTGGAGTTAGGCTATAGAGAGGAGAGCCTCCAGTACCAAGTCCAAGTTGGGAAAGGTATGGCTCATGTATCTTTTCTTATATTTGTGACTTTATGCATAATAAAGATATTATCTTTAGTCTTCTTTTATTCATATACTTGGATGAAGCGTTTCTTGTTTGATTGTGGATTCCATGTATGTGGTAGGAATAGTGTTGATGATCATGCCTTAATGTCGTTGTACTATCATCATAAACACTATAAACCCTTACTATAGTCCAAGTAGTTATGATATGATCATGTTAATATGAATATCTTATGCTATGTCTCAACATTGGTTCAACGATGATTTATTTCATTGCCTTAGGATGGCTTGTGCGCGACTCTTAAGGTAATTACTTAATATGCTAGCATGGTGCTAGGATAGATAAGTAGCGTTGGATGTCTCGTAGACCCACGGGTTGAAAGGGTAGGCAGAAGGTGGTGACAGCCCTATCTGTCCTTTGTAATCCTCCACGTTCGGCTATGCCACATGCTCTTGATGGGAGTCATCCTAGTATTGCTAGGGGTAAACCCGTGCCCGATGTGTTGGACAACTTAGCATAAGGATTCACCATTGACATGCTCATTAGTATCTAACCTAGGCTATGTATATGTATATTAGAACCATTGTAGGAGCATCTCTCCAGTTCATAGTCTAACCACTATTAGGACTCATCTACCCTTTAGAATAGATTGCTTAGGTGTGTGTCACACTACCCATATTATCAACTTACCCCTGTCTTGATAATTGATTAGTAACCCATAGCTTGATCACAAGAGTAGTGTTTACTTTACCCCATTGCTTTCCTTTGGGATAAATACGATACCCTTGGTAATACTCTTGGGTGAAATGCTAAACGATAGTTTTCGTGTGCTTGCGGACCTCATCTCTTTCGAGAGATGATCTGCGACGTAAGAAACGTCAACAGCATGTACCGAAGCTGTTTGATCGATACCTTTGTACTTATTTCTTCTCCATCATCATTTAAAATTTAACATGTTTAGATGCTTTGCAATGCATGCAATGAGTATCGTTCTCGTGTTCCTTCAAAACAAGCAATTATTCTCACACACATTAATTTTCTCATAACTCATGACTATACCTTCCAAAATCTTCTTTGAGTGATAAATGTCTTCTGGCGTCTTATGTTTTGACGGAAGGAGGTCATTGGTCAACTTCAGGATACTATTATAGCAATTGTTTGCAAAATTGTACTTAGACTTCAACCCCATAAGTCGTGTGACCGCCTGTAGAACGGTCACATTGGTGCTCTCATACACTTTTTCATCTGTGGCGGCAAGATGTCTGCAAAACTTCTTCACCTCCTCTAGCAGTGACTGCTCTTCGTACTCTCGACCAACATCCGCCATCATCTCATCCTTCTGATCTTCATTCTCGTTTCCGTCCAACTCACTAGCATGATCCATCTCTCCATGCTCACGCCACACTAGATAGTCTGGCATAAATCCATGCTTACAAAGGTGCATCGTCATTTCATACCTCTCCAAATGTCGATGATTTTGGCACCTGCTACACGAACACTTCACAAAATGAGCACCACTAGGAAATGCCCTGTTCACGAACACATTTGCGATCCATGCCCATTCCAAAGTGTACACACCATCTGAACTTCATCCATCAATATCACCTTACGATCGTCACCCATTTTTCAGCTTATACCTATTCACACTAACAAGTCACACATATTTAGAGACAATTAAAAGCTAAACACACTCACATATACATACAAGTTAAATTATGACAAACTATTAATCATGCTCACGTATACAAGTTAAACATGTAAATTTGCATGTAATTTGAGGGTTAACTATTAATTAAGCTTACACACACACATTAGCTATCAATCAAGTTAACAGATAAAACATCAGATATACAAACTCATGCACTAAACATGATCACACATGAATAGAGCTCAAATATATGACCTCAAATGTACAAAGTTTACCTTAGCAGCAAATCGACGACGCGTCGCAGATGGAAGGGGCGCCACGGACGGGGGCGATGCGGATTGGGGGCGCGGACAGGGGCACCGTGGATGGGCGGCCGAAGGTGGCGGGCGTTGGGGACAGGGGCGCCACCGACCGGTGCACCGCTGACAGAGTGCACCGCGGACGGGTGGCCGGAGGTAGCAGGCGGTAGAGGTGGCATGGGGCGATAGTGGCGGCGGGCGACGGTGGAGCGTGTGCGCGAGGTTTACCCTTAGATGAAGCAGAGCGTGTGCACGGAAACTGAAGCGGCGCGCGCGAAGAAAGGCACGGCGCATGGTTGGGTTTTTGTGCGGGGCCCACATAAGAGCGCCGGCCCGGAAGCCAACCGACCCTCTTAGGGCCTGAGCTATTGGGCCTGCTAGTAGAGGCATCGGTTGAGCCAACGCCTTTATGAAGAGAGTCAGTTGAAATGACACACTTATTAAGTGCATCGGTTTCCTTAGATTAACCGACACATTTACTTTATGGGTGTCAGTTTCTTTAAACCGACAACCTTAGTCGATTAATGCATCAGGGCCGACACCTCTAGTTGAACTGACACCTTATTCATCGTTTCCTGTAGTGACACCTATTGGAGTGTCACCTTTCCAAATTGTCTACGGGAAAACTTGTCATTTACCAGTAGAATTGGAACATAGAGCGTATTAGACTATCAATAAGTTTAACATGGATCTCCACAAAGCTAGAAAATTGTGCAAGATGCAAATTTCTGAACTAGAAGAATGAAGGGAGAAGGCGTACCACAGTGCTAGGATCTATAAAGGGAAAACCAAGAGGTGGCATGATAAAAGAATTACGCCTAACAAGATCAAGCCTAGTGATAAGGTCTTACTTTTCAACTCTATAGTCAAACTTTTTGGACATGGGAAACTAAAAACTGAATGAGAAGGTCCCTGTATTGTTGTAGATACTTAATGGTGCGATTATACTCCAAAATGGTGAAGGTCATCTATTCAAAGTAAATGGGCACCATCTCAAGATTTTTTTGAGCCTGAAGCAAATTTGGACAAAGAGGAACACATATTCAATTTGATTGACTTTAATGCCCATCCTTGAAGTTTGGTTAAATTTTCCATATCCAATAAAGCAAACTCCAACCCTCACCACTCCTTTCCAATTATTCCACTATCCTCATTTGGCTAAGTAGGAGAGAAGTTGTCGGTGGTTTGATCCGGCGGATCTCCCGACACTACTAAAAGTGTTTGCGGAGTTTGGAGTTCGGTGTGGGCGCGCGAAGATTCAAGAAGGTGAAATGTAAGATGACACAGGAGACACAAAGATTTATGTGGTTCGGGCCGCTTGAGCGTAATAACCTACTCCACGGGGTGTGTTGGTGTTGTATTGGATTCAGGTGACGTGAGTTGAGAGCGCGTGTGAGCCAATCAGACCAGATCAGATCAGAGAGCCCAGATCAGTCCAGAGCCGAGAGACTTTTATGTATCGTCGGCCTGTCCTTTTATAGTACAAGGACAGGCCGTTACAAGTTTGGCCTGGCCCAACATGTGGCCCTCGCGGCTACTAATATTGATACACATTTGATGCGCTTAATTACCTTTAATGACCGAGTTATGGGCTTTGACAGCTTCGTTACTGTTAATAAGGGTCATCCGATCATGTGTCATTAACATAGTATTAATGACACTTAATCGGGTCTTGAAGTCCTTGATTCCCCTTTGAAGATCCGGAGCCGTTGTAAAGTCTACCGGAGGTTTGAGGCTGAAGATCTGACGGCTGGACACGTGGCAGCTCTGGAGCATACTGTGGGGAACAGATAAGTCCGGTGCCACCAGACACATGTCAGTTCCAGAGCTTCCCTCGGTCTGGGGTTAGGTCCGGGGGTGCCGTTGTGGTACATAGCCTGGAGCTTCCCCCTTGTGGGCGGTAGCTCCGATTTGATGGTACACGTGGCGACCCTGGGACTAACCATGTTGGGAAAGCGAGTCCAGTTATGTCTGACATGTGGGCCTTCGAAGGTCTTCAAATCAAGTAGATGACATTTCCTTGAGATCTTTGCAATCTCAAGGGGTATACGGTACCCAGGGTACCAATAGTGGCCCCCTGGGCCCACCTCTGGGGAAGACCCCTTGGGTGAAGTCATTCCGCTAGAGGTGGGTCCATCCTTTGACTTTTGAGCCGAGTCTTCAAAGGTCTTCAGATGTGCTGTTGGCGATAGTTTTGGAGTTAAATCCTCGCCGTGTGGCATATCCCGGGTGCGGCAAATGAGATCTTTGGCGTGCGGATCTCAAGCACTTGAAGGTCGCCTATTCCAGATACGAAAATCGTATCGGTTCCGCGCGCCTTGTCAGGCCGCCGCCTTCGGGCTTCCCGCCTTTCATGATGACAATCGTTCGCCTAGGTAAGAACCTCGACTTGATCATCGGGGTGGTCCCGGGCCCTCTTGTCATCGGCAGGGTGAAATTTTTGAATAGTATCCTCGGCTTCCCTGCGGTTTCCATCCAAGCATTGCGGGGGCTTACTTAAGAAGGAAAGCACATACCGTCTGGGGTTCTTTACGCCTCTCATCTGAACTTGCGCTCTAACTCCCAAACTTGCGCTTGCTTTTCCTCCCTTGCCTCGCTGTGCTGCGATGGAGTTGGGTCTCCGCAAGAGCCGCTTGAAGACCGAAAGTGACCTGAAGAAGGTCCGGGCCCCCATGGGGTGGTCCTCGGACATCTTCAACCACCTGGTCCGCGCCGGTGGGGAGCTCCCGTTCGAGAAGGAGCACGCTGGCGAGATGGTGTACTCCTCTGCGTACGCCATGGTGGGGTTGATCCCCCCTTTTTCCTCCTTTTTCTTGATGATGCTAGACTTCTATGGTCTGCAGCTATATCACCTTGGCCCCCACTCCATTCTTCTAGTGTCTGTCTTCGTCCACTTCTGTGAAATGTGGGTGGGCATCCCCCCTGCATTGAGCTTTTCCGGACCTTCTTCACCGTCCATACCACAGGGAGGGGTGATGAGTACCTTGGCTTCTACTACTTTGTGAAGCGCAAGAAGTGCCCATTCAAGTACCTCCGGGCGTTTCCCTCTGGAAAGTGGGATGATTGGAAGAAAGACTGGATAGTCATCCAGGTGGAGGAGCACGAGAAGCTGGAGCTGCCCGAAGGCCTCCCCAACATCGACACTGCAGTCTGGAGTGAAGCTTAGGTGTTGTCGGATGCCTTCAACCCTGCTCTAACCAGGATCCGCTATTGTGTGGAGGGAGGATTAACTCCTCAGGCGGTATTATGCAATTTCCTGGTCAACAGGTGGGCACCGCTGAAGAGGAGAGAAAAACTCGCTTGGTCCCTCAACAGTGTGATGGACGACGACCGGGTCGAGGCCGGGCTGAAGTCCAACATGGAGGGGGCAACCTTGGAGTTTCATCTCAAGAAGTTCAAGCACAGCATCGACGTCGCGGGTGATGACATGACCCCTCCACCAGCTTTCCTCCCTCTGAACATGGAAGTACAGTTCAGCAGGGAGCTCCAGCGGATGATGCTAGTGCTTGACGACCTTGGTGTCGTCGAGAGACGATCGACGTCCAGTGTGGTGATCCCTGGGGCTTCTGATGGTAGCTCCGACCCTGCCCCGAAGCCAAGGACCGAAGTCGTCGGCAAGGGCAAGGAGCCGGCGGCCGAACCCTTAAGCCGGAAGAGGAAGCTAAAGCATGCCGACGGAAGATCCGTCAGGACTGCATCCTCTATAGCAGCTCCTTCTCCCCGGAGGGGGAGGTCTTCTACAACTGCGTCGACTGTACCTGCAGCAGTGTCTTCTCAGGATGCTAGCCCCAGGCATGTGACTCCAGCATCAGGGCCAGCTGAGGCCTCTGGGTCCGGAGGTCCTTCCCGGTCGAGGAGGGCCTCGACTAAGGAAATGCCCGCGGCTGCAACAAGTTCTGTGGGGCCTTTCGGAGCTACCACGCCGGCGGCGGCCATGGTCAATCCAGAACACCCGGGAAAGAGATTCCGTGCAAGCTGGTGCAGAAGCCTTCTGAGGTAATTTTTAATCTTTACCTCAGACAATTATTTTGTTGTAGTAACTGTTTTTTAAGTTTCTTCATCCATCATCTGCAGCGTCCCCATGAAGAGGAGTGAGGCTCTGCCTTCAGCCACAGCAGCTGAAGCTGTGAGTGCAGAGGCTTCTCCTCCTGTCCCGGTGCCGCCCCAAGTGGTGGCTGAAGCTGCGGCAGCTCCGACGCCAGCTGTCGTGGTCATGGACCTCGACTCATCCCCCGAGACTCCCGAGGTAGCGCTGGACCACGGGAGAGAAGATGCGCCAGTGGCACCTGCCCCGGAGGTTGAAGCCCCAGGTCTTGATGCTGAGATGTTGGAAGCTTCGGCCACTGAACCGGAGGAAGTAGTGATTCTGGCCCGAGAGCTGGAAATTGTCGAAGCCCCGGCGGTTGAGCCGGAGGTTATTGAAGTACGGCGAGCGAGCCGGATGTTGAGGAAGTCCCGGCGGTTGAGCCGGCTACCTCCGAAGCTCCGACCTCAGTGCCGGTTGCCACTGAAGCTCCGGCTGCAGAGCCGGTTGCAGTTGAAGACCTTCCAGCGCCTGAGCCGATCGTTGAGGAGGCATCAGCACTCGAACCTATGATGGTCGAGGCGCCAACACCTGAGCCACTAGCGGAGGAGGATCCCAGGCTGGAGCCAGAAGTAGCCCCTACTCCGGAAGTGATGAAGGCGGAGGTGCCTGCTGCTGAGCCAGGGTGCCCTGATGAAGTCGCTGGCCCCCTGCCTGAGGGGGCAAATGAAGAACTGGTGGCAGGGCCTTCGGAACCACTTCCGGAGGTCGGAACTTCTTCTGCGGGACCCTCCTCGGTGGTGACTGAGGATATCCCAGAGGACGGCCCTAGTGCCGTGGAGGCTCAAGGGACCACTCTTGTGGAGTGGGGCCCAATTTTTGTAAGCGAGAACCCGCTGGAACCAGCGGAGGAGACCCCAGCAGGTCCGGACCCTATTCCCCTGTCATTGTCCATTGACAACGCTTGCTCCAGTCTGCGTCAAGTCCAGCTGGCGTTCTACCATGACAGCAAGGCTCTTGAAGAGGAGCGCTAAACCCTTAGGCGGTGGCGTAATCGGCTCTACATCGAGACCAAGCTGGTGCAGTCGAGGCTGGCAGACGACAAGGAGTGGATCAAACAGGAGAAGGTCCACCTGGAATACTGGGGCAAATTATTGGATGATAGGGAGAGCTTGACTTGTGCCCTCGACACTCAATCCCTGGCCATTTATGAGCAGGCCAGGGCAACTAATAGTGTGGGTGATGATCGCCAAGAAAGGCTTGAAGCCATTAACACTACCCTCATCAAGCGCCGGGAGGCACTTGAGGAGAGGGAGAAGAAGCACGAAGACGAAGAGCAAAAACTCCTAGAGCTGCGGGATGATGTCTTGAATAGGGAGGAGGAGCTCGCCGAAAAGGTGGCTCTCGTTGACAAGGGCCTCGAGGAATGCACCAAGAAATTGGAGGAGCATTGCGTTGAGGAGGAGGAGAAGGCCTGAGTGCGAGGGCAGGAACTCTACAAGCAAGAGTGTGCCATCGCTGCCAGGGAGAATAAAGTTAGGGGTCGGGAGAAGGACCTGGTCGACCGCTATAACAAGATCCACCTCCGGGAGGAGGAGCTCGGAAAACTCGAGAAGCAGGTTGCTGAAAAGATTCAGCAAAATGCCAAAGAGGTCGAGCGCCTTGCTTGTGAGAATTCTGAACTTGCGGCGGCCAAAAGATCCTTGGAGGAACTGAAGGGCTTGAGGACTGCGGACTCCCTACAGGTTTGGGAGTTCCTGAGCAAAGCCAACGACACGCTGACACCAATGGGCTTCAGTCCCGTGCGTCCGGATGATCCGGAGCCGGAGCCGGATCTGGCGTTGCAAGCGTTGAGCTCGGCGGGTGGCAAACTCTCCAAGGTGGGTGACGTCATCGCGGACCAGTTGGAGGTTGAGGGGCAGTCCCTGGCGAAGAACATCGCAGAGTATGTGCTGACGTGCTACACCAGCCGGGATCCCCAATTTCCTCTGGACCCGGTGCTTGAAGGTCCCGTCAAAGGAGAAGGTGAAGCCACCCGAGCCAATGTGTCTGAGGTTGCTCAGAAGGTCGCCCAGTTCTTCCATAGGGTCTAGGACCATCTCTGTAGCTCCCACTTGTATTCTCTCTTTTTCTTCCCCAATTTTGTAATCCCTTGTCTCCAGATGAATGAAATCCACAATTTGTTAATGAATTTCATTTTTTGTCTTCAAGACTTCTGTTTTCACTTGGCCCCCTGGTAGATGTACACAATTTGATTGTGAACATGTACCAAGAGGATATTGTGTTTTGTTGAAGACTCGTTTGCTTCGAACTTGTAGAGTGTAGGTCCGAAGTCTTCGATAGTGAAGGCCCCCTGAGGTTGTCGGAGCTTAGAAGCTCCGGCATTGACTACCGTCGGAGCTTAGTAGCTCCGGCAATAGTCCCTATCAACGCGTAGGGCATCGATAGTTAGCCCTCCGGGGTGTCGGAGCTTAGTAGCTCTGGTAGTGAACTTTGCCAATGCGTAGCTTGTCGGCAGCAGACTCCGCTTGTGGGGTCTTCTCACCATCTTTTATTCTGCATCGACGGCTGGCCCCCCTAGCTTTGCCGGAGCTTGGTTGCTCCGGTAATGCTCGTTTTCAATTTTTAACATCGATCACAAGCCACGTAGGGGGAGTCGGAGCTTTGTTAGCTCCGGCTTTTCTCCATCAACGTGGATTCTTTATTTTTCTTGCACACTGAAGCCAAGAAAAATAGTAAAATTCACTCCTTGCCTATAACTTCGTCGCGGCTTACGATTCCCAAGAAATTTTTAGGTCAAACACAATTCTAAATACAACCGAATGCGTTGCCTTCTTTCTTCCAGATCCAATTGTACTTGGACCCGCCTTACTTCGGCCTGCCGGGGTGTAGGTAGAGTGGCGTACTTAGGGTGCTTGATCAGGCTAAGTCGATAGCACACTCCGGCCCTAGATTGGCTTGGTGGCATTCAGGCGAGTAGGCCATGAACAATATTTGAATCCAAAAGAATTGACAATACAGCCCGAATTGTACATGAACTGGTCAAACTAAAATTTCTTAAGAATTGAACAGCTTTGTTATAGACGAGAAAGAGAAAAATAAAAAATGTTGAGCCTGTACAAAATAAATGCACGTGGAGTCTGTTTCACATGAAGATGTCTTTCATTATAGGTCCGGGGTACAGGGGAAACAAGTACACTCTTAGGGTACGGAACCAAGCTAAGTGTGTTTAATTTCTCGTCTGACCCAGGGTAGCTAGCCACACTTTTAGTCCTGAGACTGTGACAAGTGTTGCATGAACTTTGCGGACCTTCCGGGAAAGGTCCGGTTGTTCTCCCGAAGGAACTACCCGACTCTGTACAATGACTCTATAACATACACCTCAAGTTACTACAGACTTATCTCCGTGATATTAAGTGTAGAACTTACAGAGGTGCTCAATATTTCAAGGATTTGGGAGAGGTGTCCCATCCTCGGTAGCCAAGCGAACGCTTCCGGGACGAGATACTTTAATCACTCGGAAGGGTCCCTCCCAGCTGGGGGAGAGTTTGTTTAACCCTTTTCTGGATTGTATTCTCCGTAGCACCAGATCGCCTTCCTCGAGCTGTCGGTTGTGTACATGCCGCTGATGATAGTGCTGAAGGGCTTAGCGGTATCGGGCATTCCGAACAGCTGCTTGGCACCTTCCCTCCTCAAGGAGGTCTAGGTCTTCACGCCGGAGCTGGTCCTACGTGGCTTCGTCGAAGGTCCAGACCCGGAGTGACCCCAAGGTGATTTCCGTAGGAAGGATTGCTTCAGATCCGTACACCAGGAAGAAGGGTGTCTCTCCAGTTGACCGGTTTGGAGTTGTCCTGTTGGCCAATAGAGTGGGCGGAAGCTCTTCAATCCAGTTGGCTCCATGTTTTTTCAAGCGCTCATAGGTGCGCGTTTTGAGTCCTTTTAGGATTTCAGCATTTGCTCTCTCGGCCTGGCCATTGCTTGCCGGGTGAGCTACGGAGGCGTAGCAAACTTGAATGCCGAGGTCTTCGCAATATCCTTGAAATGCAGAGCTTGTGAATTGGGCCCCGTTATCAGTAATGATTTTGTTTGGGACTCCAAATCTGCATACAATGGACTGCAAAAAGTTGATAGCAGATTGCTTGTTTATTGTCACAACTAGAGTTGCATCCGGCCACTTGGTGAACTTGTCAATGGCGACATAAAGGAACTTGTAACCTCCGACGGCTCTTGGGAAGGGTCCCAAGATGTCCATCCCCCACACAGCGAAGGGCCATGTAGGAGGTATCATTTGTAGAGGCTGAGCCGGTGTGTGAATTTGCTTTGCATGAAATTGGCTTGCTTCGCATTTCTTCACCAGCTCAGTTGCATCCTGGAGTACTGTAGGCCAGTAGAAGCCATGTCGAAAGGCTTTACCGACCAGCGTGCGGGAAGACGCGTGGTTCCCACACTCGCCTCCATGGATCTTTGCGAGGAGCTCGCAGCCTTCTTCCCTTGTGATGCACCGCATTAGGATGCCGTTGGCACCGCGCCGATAGAGATCCCCTTCTACTAACGTGTATCTTTTAGCCAATCTGACTATTCGGTCAGCGGATACATCATCGTCAGGAAGGATGTTGTCTTTCAAGTAGCTTTGGATCTCCAAGATCCATGCATCGGAGCTAACTTGAGTATTTGAGTCTTGCGTGCTGGGTTGCTCGGAGCTTCCGGCAGCACCTAAGACCCTTGATGGCTGCCATGGTGAAAGGGCCATCGGGACCGTCAGCTTCGAGATGCTGATCTCGCCCCCCTCGCTCAGGTCGGCGGGCTGAGTTGTGGGTTTTGACAACCTCCAGACAAAAGTTCTGTCAGGAGCTGAAGCTCTGGTTGACGCTTTCGTCGAGAGTTCATCGGCTTCAGCATTGTGGACACGCTGGACGTGGTGGAGGTCTAGGACTTCGAAGTCCTTCTGAAGCCTCTGGACTTCAAGGAGGTAAGCAGCTAGCTGGAGATTGTTGCAGGAGCATTCACCCTTCACTTGTTTAATGATGAGTTGTGAATCTCCCTTGACCAGCAGCTGCCTGACACCGTATGACAGTGCCACCTTTAGTCCGTAGATGAGTGCTTCATACTCCGCCATGTTGTTGGTCGCCTTGAAGTCAAGGTGTACCATGTATTTTACCTTCTCCCCAGTTGGTGCGAGGAGAAGGATTCCAGCTCCGGCCCCCTGCTTTTGCATGGAGCCGTCGAAGTAGAGGGTCCAGTGAGGCTCGGTGAAGACCGGGGCCTTGTGTTCCGGCTTCTGCTCACTAGGGCCCCCAGGGTTTGATGGAGAGGGAGTCCATTCCGCCACAAAATCTGCCAATGCTTGACTCTTGATTGCTTGTCTTGGAATGAATTTGAGATCGAATTCGGCCAATTCCGCTGCCCACTTTGTAATATTCCCAGTTGAATTGGGACTATGCAAGATTGCTCGAAGTGGGTAAGATGTCACCACTGAAATCCTGTGAGCTTGGAAGTAATGGCGAAGCTTCCTGGAGGCGATAAGAACTGCATAGAGCAGCTTATGCACCTCTAGGTATCGAGTCTTGGCATCATGAAGTACCTCATTGATGAAGTACACTGGGCGTTGGATGGTCCGGACCCTCTCGGAGGGGTCCGGAGCTTCCTCTTCATTGACCCGGATCCTCACGGAGGGATCCGGACCTTCTTCGGGGACCTCCGGGTCCTCGCTGGAGGGACCCGGAGCTTCTTCAGAAGCGACCTGGACCCTCCCAGAGGGGTCTGGGTCTTCTGAAGTAACTTCCTGTGGACTCAAGTCTGGGAACTGGGACCCAAACTCGCTTTCAGGAACCTCCGGACCCTACCGGAGGGGTCTGGATTCCTGAGCATGGGATAGTTCTGGTCTCTCCGCAACCAGGACCATACTGACGACTTCGTCAGTTGCTGAAATTTAAAGCAGCAAATGCTCGCCAGGGTTCGGAGCTACGAGAGTTGGTAGGGTGGTGAGGAGCTGTTTTAGCTCCTGGAACGCCTTTTCTGCTTTTTCAAACCATTGGAATGGTCCGGACTTCCTCAATAACTTGAAGAAGGGAAGTGCTCATTCCGCCAGTCTTGAAATGAACCGGCTGAGGGCTGCTAGATATCCAGTCAGCTTTTGGACATCCTTGATGCGGGCTGGTGGCCGCATGTCTTCAATGGCTTTGATCTTCGCCGGATTAGCCTCTATGCCCCGGTGATTTACCAGGAAACCAAGAAGTTTTCCGGAGCTAACCCCGAAGATACACTTGTCTTGGTTTAGCTTTGTGCGGGTGACCCGCGGCTTGTCGAAGACAGCCTCTAAGGTGTCAAGGAGTGACTCCTTGATCTTGACCTTGACCACGATGTCATCGACGTACACTTCCACTATGTTTCTAATTAGTTCTTCAAAAGTATTGTACATAGCTCGTACAAAGGTTGAAGCTGCATTCTTGAGACCAAATGGCATGGTTGTATAACAGTACAATTCATCTACTGTGATGAAAGAGGTATGCTCTTCATCTTCCCTAGATATTCTGATTTGATGATATCCAGAATATGCGTCTAGGAAACACAGTAATTCACACCCGGAGGTGGAATCCACTATCTGATCTATTCTAGGTGGTGGGAATGGATCTTTTGGACACGCCTTATTTAGTGTTGTGTAGTCAATACACATCCCAAGCTTCCCGCTGGCCTTGGGCACAACGACTGGGTTTGCCAGCCATTTTGGATGGAAGACTTCTCGGATGAATCCAGCTTCGAGCAACTTCTTCACTTCTTGTCAAATTAAGTTCTGTCGCTCCACGGATTGCTTCCGAGGCATCTGATGCACGGGCCGAGCGGCAGGGTAGATCTTTAGATTGTGCTCAATCACTTCCCTGGGGATCCCAAGCATCTGTGATGGTTGCCAGGCAAACACGTCGACATTAGCCCGGAGGAAAGCGATGAGCGCGAGTTCCTATTTGTCATTCAGTCCCCCCGATATGCGGGTGGTCTGAGCGGCATCAGAACTGATTTGGACGACTTTGACGGGAATGTCGGTGTCACCGCTTGGCTGCACACGAGGTGCAGAAGTCGAGCCTCGTTGACGAATGCTCGGGGGTTTTGGAGCTTGCTCCTGCTTGGAGTCCTCTTCTTGTGTTGTAGTAAGCGCATGAAGTTCTTCCAGAGCGGTTACTACGGCAGTGCGATCTCCGCGGATCTGGAGAACGCCTACTGGTGTTGGCATCTTTAACACCAGGTAGCCATAATGAGCAACTGCCATGAATTTGTACAAGGCAGGCCTACCCAAGATGATGTTGAAAGGTAAGTTGATCTGAGCAACGTCAAAGACCAACTTCTCAGTGCGATACTTCTCCCGGGTCCCAAAGGTAACGGGGAGAGTAATAGCACCGAGTGGGGTAATGGCTCCCGGACCTACTCCGGAGAAAAGTCGGGAGGGGTGAAGATTTGAAGGTCGGAGCTGAAGCTTAGTAAAAGCTTCGACGCTTATGAGGTTCAGCCCGGAACCTCCGTCTACCATAACATGGTGGAGCTGAATGTTATTGATGGTAGGAGATACCATCAAAGGTAACTGGCCTGCTCCAACCATGCTTCGAGGGCAATCCAAAGCATCAAAAGTGATGGTTTTGTCCATCCACTTCCGATGAGGCTCCGCCCTGGCTGTAGGAGCTACAGCGGCCATGTCCCGATGCATTGTCTTGAGGACAAGGCGGGAGGTGATGTCCCATGATCCACCAAAAATTGTGTTCATGGTCTTCCGACGCTCGTTGTCAGAGACGTCAGAATCGTCATCGACGGAGGTGTAGACGGCCTTCAGGACCTTTTTAGGATCCTGAAAACCTAACTCCTCTTCAGCCGGAGCTTCGCCAACTTTTTGTTTTCCTTCCCTCTGTCGGAAAGGAACTTCTTCCCGGCGCTTGTTGTAGCGCTCGGCAAGGTTTTGGACCTCCCGGCAGTCTTCCAAATTGTGGCTGTCCATCTTATGAATTGGACACCACACCTTGGGTTTGCCACCGTCTTCAGAAGACGGTCAAGGTCGCTTTTCGGGGCGTGGCCCCCAGCCACCCGGAGCTGCAGCAGCTGTAGTATTAGATGCGCCGGCCGACGGCTTCTTCTTGTCGTTGGTCTTTTTCTTCTTTTTGCCACTCCCGGAGGTAGTGGCTTCGCCTTTGGAGGATTTCTTGCGATCCTCCGGAGGTGGTTTGGAGTGCATTTCACGGCCCTCTGCAGCTCTGGCACATTTGTCAGCCAAGCTGAAGAGTTCCGTGACACTGGTGATCTCCTTGATCGCCAGTTTCTCCAACATCTTCTTATCCCGTACGCCCTGTCTAAATGCCACAATGACAGAAGCGCTAGAGATAGAAGGGATAGTGTTTCGTACCTGAGAGAATCTCTGGATGAATGATCGCAAGGATTCTCCCCCTTTTTGCACAATTGCCAAAAGGTATAGTTCGGTGCCTGGTCGGGTGTATGAACTGCCGAAGTTAGCGGTGAACTGTCGGCACAACTCCTCCCAACTGTTGATGGAATTGGGTGGAAGGCTCATAAACCAGGACCGAGTGGTCCCAGTTAAAGCCACTGGAAAATAGTTGGCCATTACGGCCTCATTTCCTCCAGCTGCCAGCATAGCAGTGGAGTAATTCTGAAGAAATTCGACGGGATTAACGGTCCCATCAAACTTCTCCGGCGGGTGAGGCCGGAATTTCTGTGGCCACCGGACCATACGTAAATGCATGGCCAGGGCTGAATAGCCTCCTCCTACTCCTTCAGGAGCAGGAATGTCATGAGCTTCTCGTCTTTCAAGAGCACGCTCGATATGGACTCAGCCGTCTTGTTGACGGTATCGACGATCAAGCTCCGCCCGGAGGTCATGAGTTGAAAGCCTTGAGACCGTGTGAGTGTGTCGCGCCCCGGAGGGCAACGACGTCACTTGCTGTGATGCAACACGTCTCCTGTTGTTGGAAACATGCTGACCAAGTCTGCCAGACAAGGTCCGTCGCTGCGACAGGGCCCGTCCTGAAGGAGGAGGACCCTGGTTACTGATGCGGTCGGCTGCTGCTACAACCAAGTGTTCCACATCGGCCCTCCACTGCTCCATTGCATCTCAGGATGCTTTCGGAGGTGGTGGGCGCTGAAGGAGAGCACATGCTGCATGGAGCGCGTGTTCTGGGTTGTCATGATTCGTCGACGCAGTGATTGACGCCGGTGCACCATCGCGCTGCCCAACTTGATTTGCTGGTGGAGGCGGCGGTGGTGGAAGTGTGACTCCTGCTGGAACTGAGGTTCCTGCTGGTGGCTGCATATTGGAGGGATTTCCCCCAGCAGCTTGAACAGCGGGATGACCATTGGATGAATCAGCAGCTGAGTTCATCATTCTTGAAATCTCAGGCGCCCCCTACCTAGCGCGCCAACTGTCGGTGGTTTTGATCCGGCAGATCTCCCGACACTACTAAAAGTGTTTGCGGAGTTTGGAGTTTGGTGTGGGCGCGCGGAGATTCAAGAAGGTGAAATGTAAGATGACATAGGAGTCACAAAGATTTACGTGGTTCGGGCCACCTGAGCGTAATACCCTACTCCACGGGGTGTGTTGGTGTTGTATTGGATGTATGAACTCAACTCAGGTGACGTGAGTTGAGAGCGCGTGTGAGCCAATTAGACCAGCTCAGATCAGAGAGCCCAGATCAGTCCAGAGCCGAGAGACTTCTATGTATCGTCGGCCTTTCCTTTTATAGTACAAGGACAGACTGTTACAAGTTGGCTTGGCCCGACATGTGGCCCCGGCGGCTACTAATATTGATACACATTTGATGCGCTTAATTACCCTTAATGACCGAGTTTTGGGCTTTGACAGCGCTGTTACTGGTAATAAGGGTCGTCCGATCGTGTGTCATTAACATAGTATTAATGACACTTAAGCGGGTCTTGAAGTCCTTGATTCCCCTTTGAAGATTCGGAGCCGTTGTGGAGTCTATCGGAGGTTTGAGGCTGAAGATCTGACGGTTGGACACGTGGCAGCTCTGGAGCATACTATGGGGAACAGATAGGTCCAGTGCCACCAGACACATGTCAGTTCCGGAGCTTCACTCGGTCTGGGGTTAGGTCCGGGGTGCCGTTATGGTACATAGCCCGGAGCTTCCCCCTTGTGGGCGGTAGCTCCGGTTTGATGGTACACGTGGCGACTCTGGGACTAACCATGTTGGGAAAGCGGGTCCGGTTATGTCTGACATGTGGACCTTCGAAGGTCTTCAAATCAAGTAGATGACATTTCCTTGAGATCTTTGCAATCTCAAGGGATATACGGTACCCAGAGTACTGACAGAAGTAAAATGTAGAACATCATAAATACTTTCCTACTTACGATACAAGCACTTATTTATTTTGAATCCATCACATGAAGTGCCGTTGTCAAATAAGTTGCAACTCATCGATGTAGGTAAGGCCAGTAGGATCTTTCACTTTTCTAAGTTTTTATGTCAAATAAGGACATGTACAAGAACAAGTGTGGGGGGGGGGGGTCCCACGGGCCTCCTAAAGCGCAACATGCCTCGGCCATCATCAAAGAATAATTTAGGACATCGCATGAAGGACTGTTGGTATCTCTTAACACCACATATCATCTCCAGTGAGAGATGAGATCAACAAGCGCACGGAAGATACCGGTGTAGCATTTTACCCAAGAGTATTCCCAAGGGTATCATATTTATACCAAAGTAAGGCGGTGAAGTAAACACTATTCTTATGATCAAGGTATAGGGTACTAAGTAATTATCAGAATAGGGGTTAGATGATAATAGGTGTAGTGTGACAGCCACCTAAGTAATCTACTCCAAGGGGTAAGGTTGTCCCAGTGAGGGTTAAGCTACAAGACAAAGCTACTCCTATTGTGCTCTAATCACTCCTATACATAGCCTAATTGTGTACGCATGAATATAGTAATGGTGAATACTAGGTCTTAGTGGTCCAACACATCGGGCACAGGTTTACCCCTGACAACATCAGGACGATTCCCGCCACTAGCATGCGGTGTAGGCGAATGTGGGGGATTACAAAAGACAAACAGTCACCACCTCCCGCCTAACCATACAACTCATGGGTCTACGAGACATCCAATGCTACTTAACTATCTTAGCACGACACTTACGTGTTTAGTAAATACCTTAGAGGCTCGAGTACAAGTACCTCTCCAGGACAATGACTAACCTGAACATTGTTGAACAAATGTTGGAACCACGCACTAATATATTCTTATTAGCATAATCAAGTTATTACCTAATTAGACTATAGTGGTGGTCTATGATGTTTATGATAACATGATATATGCATTATCACCATACCACAATAATATCTACACCTAGCACATACATGGACTCCATAATCAAAGAAGAAACGCTTTGCCAAGTATATAAATAAAGAGATACTAATAATAATATTATTATAATCCATAAAGTCACAAAAGGAAAAAAAGATACATGAGCCATACCTTTTCCAATTTGGACTTGAGACTGGAGGCTCCTCTCTACAGCCTAACCTCCACTAAGGAACTAGGAGACTAGTGTATAGAAGAGACAATGCTTGAGTGGTGTGTCAAGTGAGGCCTCTCCCCCTACTTATACACGGAGTAGAGGCAATTCCTGCCACCAAAAGCGCGTGAATCAGTCACCATCGTTATCAACTCACCGCAAGAGGTCCACACGTGGAAGTTGACTGTGTTTGGCGCCAGGAAGAGATCGGTTGACCTGGTCAGGGAACCAATCGCGGTGTGCTTCCTCCATGTGGTTGAAAGGTTGGTCCTCTGGCCATTTCGAGGAGCTCGGCCATTGGTGCCCTCGGATACGTCTGTAGGTGGGCCATTTGATCCATGTGCTGCCACATGTCGCTGCCCAATTGGCTCGGAAGATATTCTTTAGGATTCCTTTCCTGGTTTCACTTCAATTCTAGACAAAATACCTCCATGCACATATTTGTCCACGTACAAATGAAAATACATTATTTCTAACAGACATGTGTGTAAGAAAGTTTAGTCCTCCATGATTATGAGTTATATTGACAGCTTAAAGTGGTACTTAACGACCGTCAACAAGGACCACGAGAAGATTCAACCAGGCCATGATGGCTTGGCCCACCCTTCTTCATTAAGGCAATGATTTGCGCTCTATCACCTGTTATCCTTCTATACCTAATTCTTGAGTTGAATTTGACTATACATGATAATATCATTAAAGTAGACTCATTGGAAACTTAAATTTGCAATTTCATATATCATATTTCTCTAGAGAATGGAATATGTCTACACCTCATTTCAATTTCATTACCATGTTCTTGAACCACATATTAATTTAGTAAAAACATGTCATCTAATTATTTGATTGGTGTGATATGGTAAATTAGTGAAACTTGGAAACTCTCCATGTTGGAATTGAATTTTAGTATTGCAATTACATAAGAATATAAATTCCCACCAAGGCCAAATGATGCAACTTAATGAAAAACACATGCATAAAGCCAGTTGCATTTTCATTGAACTTTGTCAAATTCTTGACCCTATTGAGTGACTAGCATGAATTTTTGATTTAAGGATTTCTTGTGCACTCAACTATTGCTAAATTTTCACATTGAAAATTAGCATTCATCCATCCATCCACCAATGAGCCAGGATGTCACAATCCACCCCCTTAGAGGACCGACGTCCTCATCGGTCAACTCCCAAGTCAGGAACGTCCCCTCTTGGCCACATCCATACGTTCAGTATTGGAATACGTACCATACCGTGTCCCTCCTAGAGGACACACGCGTTATGCGTACGTACCCACGTCCCTGACCGGTACACTACCGTAAAACCGCAACCACTACGGTCCCGATGATTGTTACTTCTGGCAGCTCTCTAGGATCACAAACTAGCCCCACAAACCAACATTGTCTTTTTTGCGCATTGTCCTCACTCATGCACACTCGGGAAAACTTCCCAGTCGGTCACCCATCCGTAAATTGCTCCGAGCCAAGCACACTTAACCTCAGAGTTCTTTGCAGGTGAGCTTCCAAAAAAGAAGGTATACCTTGGTGGTACGAGTATTCTATCAATCCTATTAAGCCTTGAGCCAGGATGTCACAAATTCCATGCATAAAAGATTTGAATTGGACAGCCAACATTGTAGTAGGAGTTATTTACTAAAGAATTCCACAAGTGTTGATGTAATATTGTATCTGGGTGAATTAAGGCCATAATTAAATAGAAATGCATGGATCAACCCAGAAAACGGACCTTTTAGCCAATCAGACACAAGTACGAGGATTCATGGGCACACACGGGTGAGAAATCTAACTAAAAATTACAGGAATCACACATACCCATGATGGGGCCCCACAAAACAGTCTCTTGGAGAAAAACACCACCGGTGGGCCCACTAAATGTCAGCCGAACCCAGGGCTTGCTCGACCTAGTATTCGTGCCAAACTTGGTTAGCCTCCACATGTTGGCTCCTCACGGCTCCCTGATAACGATGCCGACTGATTCATGCGCATATTATGGTGCCAAACGGACCTTTGGAGGGTTTAAATCGGGGTAGAGGCTCACATTTCTCCACACACCAAAAGCATGAGTTTAGTACTCCACTCCAAAGGCGTAGCGCTTCCCAAGTGGTTAGAAAATAGAGAGAGAGAGTGAGAAAGAGGAGGAGGAGGAGGAGGCTCCGGCTTCTCAAGCTTCTTCCACTTAAGATAGGGTTCGGGCTTGTTGAACCCTCTCCACCCTTGTACCTTGAGGGTCATTTCCAATTCAAGTAAGGTACATGATTTCCATGAGTTCACTTATTTAATTCAAGCAAGTTAATTCCTTAGTTGCTTGTTCGTTCATCAATCTATTCAGTTAGAGGCCGGTATTTGCTAGACAGGATAGGGAAGTAATCGATAGTGTAGGCGTGGTGTCTAGGCTTGAAGTTACCTTTGTTTATCTCATAGTCCACGGTTTGTAGAGGTAGACGTAGGTGATGAAAGCCCTATCCGTCCGTTGTAATCCTCCATGTTCGGCTACGATGTTGGCTCTTGGCGAGAGTCGCATGGCAGACTAGGGTAAGCCTCTGCCCAATACAAGTAGCTACTGATCGACTTGCCTTGATTTAGAAACCCTTCTCTTAGGAAATCCACTCTACCCTTTGCCTACCATTATGCTTTGTTTCCTTGGGTGAACTAGATAGAAGATAAGCACACACGTTCCTTGGATTCGATACCCACACGAATACTATTTTAGGGGATGTGACACCGGGTTCCGAGAATGAACCAAGTGAAGCGCATATGTGTACCCAGGATGTTCATCATACATACACGAGTGCATCACAAACGACATTCTTCATAACCATGTCACGAATAGTAAATAGTACCTTATTACAATAATCCAAATGATCAAAAATTGATAGTCCCTAAATATTATTGTTGTAGCAGAAAATAACTAAGCAACTCGTAGAATCCAACTCCACAGGCAATCGGTGGTAACACGCACGCCTATAACTCCACGTGATCCTCAGAGTACTCCCAAGTGTCGCCTGTAGCTGAACTAATGTGGGAATAGCAAAGGTGAGTGCATGTCATACTCAACAAGTGTGAGAAAGTATGACATATAGCTTAAACAAGGATGGAACAAATGGTTCATAACAGAATAGCATGTTTCATCCACAAAATTTGAAAATGCAATTTAAGTTTACTAGGTGCAGTCAATGCTGACATAACCCAACAACCAACATATACCATACATATCCCACTCATCATTTACCAAGCTCAACCATCAACAATCACCCGCATTATTAATCATAACAATTCACATTCATCCATAACCATTCATGTCCAATTAACCATAACCGAGTGCATACCCCATTCCAAATTCTAGCCATTAAGCAACATAATTATAACCGTAACTCTAATCCCGTGAGGGTCCAGGTTGCTCATGATTGGGAGTACAGCTATCATGATAGTTTTACACTCTGCAGAGGTTGCACCACTTTACCCACAAGTCTGTGATTTCATCACATTTCCACAACTAAGGAATCTCAGTTATGTTGTCTCACACTTCCATTGGTGTGTTGCCAAGAGATCACAAAATAGCCTTTACCAAGGGACTACCAGCATATACAGACCCACTAAGGTTTCACCGAAAGTGATGTCTCACAATTGAGCATATCCATCCAAGGGTCCCCTCTTGTGTCGTTCGGATCCCAAGGCAGTCCACCACTGTTGCAAACCCAACCGACTCCCCTTTCTCGATCCTCCAAAATGATCCAAACGATACTGGCAATACTCCTAATTAATTGGCGAAGCCACTCCCATAATGGTCCTATGGTGGCACTATCAAAACCTGGGTGGTCACTCCACGAATCGGTCCTTAGATCAAAAGCAAACAAAAGCACCATACCATCATTTTACCATCATCTTGCTTAGATCCCTAGGCTCCATGTTGCTAAGGTTCATTACCATCATCTTACAGAGTTCACATGGTCAAAAGTTCATAATCAAGTTATTTAGTTCTTCCCGATCCGAATTAAGCAATGCGAGGCAAAAATGTAAAATACCCTTCTCGACTCTCTTCATTACATCTCGAGCGACAAGGCAAGACATACAAGTCTAGTAAACTCCTACTCATGGGTTTTCCCGTCAAATTGACACAAGCATGCAAGTTTGAAATAAAACATTTCAAAAACGGGATCAAAATGTTCAAGGGCACTTGCCTTGCTTTGGTGGCTGGTTTAGATCAAGTGCTTCAAAATTCTGGTGTTAAAGGTCCTCGTATTACTCTCTTGAGCGTTCCCTTCTACTTTGCGAATGGAGACATGCGAAGCAAACAATACAATCCATAAAATTATCACATATTAATTAATATGTCATGAAGTGTATGCATGAGGTAATTATAGTGTAATACATGATCTTAAGTCACTACTATTGTTTACTAACTAGGTGCAACTTGGTTTTAAGTGTTCATGTGGGTTTCAAGTCTTCGGGGAATTTATTATATTAAGGGATTTCTAGAATTCAGACACCAGACTAGTCCGCATTTCGGATGGACAAGTCCGCACAGGTGAGACTAATCCACTATAGGATTGGACTAGTCCGTGGTGGTCCAGCGAGTCGCGATTTTTCCTACTAGGGTATGCATGTTTCAACTTGTGGAGTACATTCATCATGGAAAACTGGATCTAGGGTAATTACCGTGGGTGCAACAGCTTAACAATCGTAGATGGAACGTGGCACGTAACTCCGGCGTCTAGATTTTTTGATAACGAAGATGTTGGCTTGACGTAGACGAAGAAGACGACGGTGAAGTGTTTGTGAGACTTATGTGTGCTGAATACATTGACAGTTATGTTAAATGTGTAGGTTTACATGCAAAGTTTTGAATATACTTGAGAAACACACTTCGCACTATCCGATCTTTTCATGTATAATGCATAGCGGCTATTTTGGACTGTCCGAACTTTCTATGTGCGGAAATAATCTTGTGACTGCTATGTTTTTCATTTGTAATGTTTCAAACTTGCTTTACACTTATGAAAAGATTTGGTTAGTACTTTTGGACTAAGTTTTTGATGCGTTTTGGTGGATCATTATGGATATTATCTTTCTATGTTTGCAACATGCTTATGTGATGTGCTCAAGTAAGGTGTTGTGGTTTTCGAACTAATGAGAGTCAAGTCGAGGACTTGTGCTCGAAATGATTGGTTGTTTGTTCATGTGCAGGTGTTGCTTGAGGTCAAGACATCAAGTCTTAGGGACAAGATGAGGTTCAACAACCAAGTTTGGGAGGAATTGTGGTTGAATTGATCGGGAGGTCATGCAACATGTTTGGGTCAAGAACAATGCATATGAAGGTATCGTGGACATTGTTGGAAGGTGTTTGCATGTGTACAAGGAGTGCATGGACGTGGCAACGTGGTTCCAAGGCTTGATGAAGAGAAGTGGACATAATGAATTGGTTGGAAAGGTCCAACCGGCTGGATTATGCCTCGGGTTGCAGCTGAGGTGGTTATGGTTCGTTTATGGAAAGTTTCGAGTTTGTTTTGATTATATTTCATGTGGGCACGAAGTTGAGTTGTTTTAAGAATGTTTGGTACATTACTAAGGTGTTTGGAAATCTTAAGATTGCTTCTATCTGCGTATAGAAGAGTTTTGAGCAGTTATGTAAAGTTTTGATTGAAACTGAGTAGGATTAGAGTCCTAGTTTGGATTGGGTTGACCTTAGTGCTGAGCAAGGGAGGCCAGAGCTTGTGGGGATACGACTTTTGGATGTTCCTCTTGTGTTTTAATCAATGAATTTATAGTTTAAAGGAGCTTTTGTGCCTTGTTCGTCTGACTTGTTTCAGACAAGTTTTTCTCGTCGAGTTTTTGCACAGCACTATGTTTTTATCATAACTCGAGTTTTACAAATCCAATTGACGTGATTTTTTTGGGTTGTCTTCCCAACTTTGATTATCCTTCATCTGTAAAAAATTCACAATCATTGGATTTGTGGTTTCTGATATACACGAGTTTCTTTGAAGTATTTTCAGATCTGGTTCTTTACTCGGGTAGAACAAAATGACCTCTGTTCGATTTTTTGGTCATAACATGAATTTTTCTTGAAGTTTTTTCGTGATTCTTTTTGTGACTTCTTTGTGTCTTGATTCTTCACAATCTATACCACTTTTGTCATAGTTGAACATGTTTAGATTAGTCACACACATTGTTTCTTTATCAAATTTTTTTATGCCGAGGGGTTTTTGTTGCTTTCTCTGAAAAAGTTTTAACCTACCATTCACCTCCCCCCTCTGGTAGATTTTAATGTGCTCTTAGATCCTAAAATTGGTATCGGAGCCACGGTGCTCTGATCTTTGTGATTTGCACGTGTTTTGACTAATCATTATGGAGAATACTCCGTAAAACCTTAGGTGTTTAGTGGTATTGATTTTCAAGTTTGGAAGGCTCATATGGAGGCTTTCATCTAGGCGCAAGGGTTCGCAATATGGCAAAAGGTGTACAAGACTTATGACATGCTGCCACACGATCAAGTCATGGCTACGAACATGAGAGATGTCAACAACAGCAACAAGGCGCAGAACTTGATCATACAAGGATTGACTCAAAGCGACTTCGATTGATTTGCACACCTCCGGTCTGCGTATGATGTTTGGAAAGCTCTTTGTGATTATCATGAAGGATCCAACACTATCAAGGAGGTAAGATAAGACATGTTCAAGAAAGAATACATGCACTTCGAGATGCAACCCGGGTGAGTCAATTGATGACCTCTTTGCTCGCTTTAACCAAATTCTCAGCAACTTGCGTAGTGTCAGCGTTCTTTTTTCATATGCTGAGAATGCTAGACAATTACTAAGTTCTTTAGACATGTCAATTTGGGAGATGAAAGTTACATCTATTCGTGAATCCACTAGCATGAGTGCACTTACATTAGATGTGCTATATTCCAAGTTAAAACTCATGAAATTGACATAATATCATGTAAGAACCCCAACAAGTCTCTTGAATTTGTTTCACAACGTGACATGCCTAGCTCTAGTAAATCTTCATCTTGTGGTACACTTGCTTTGCTGACCTCTCTAACCCTTGAAAAGATTGAAGAGTTTCCAGAGGAGGGGCTAGCACTTCTTTCTACTTGATTCTCAAAAACATTGCAAAATGTGAGAACTCGAAGAAGAGGAAGTGGTGTTTCCCAACGATGCTTCGAATGCGGTGAGTTTGGACATTTTCGTACAAATTGCCCTAACCTTTCAGGTTCTACTCTCTATAATGAGAAGCAAGCAAAATTCAAGTCCTCCTCTACAAACAACAACAACAACAAGGGTTTTACAGGTCGCCGATTGGTAAACAACTTTGTCTATGCACTTCAAGAACATGGCTCAAGCGATGTGGATATCGGAAGTGACGAAGATGAAGAGAATTTTACGTTCTCATGAAGTTAAATTTTGTTCCAATTGCAAATTAAAAGGAAAAACTTCATGTGAAAATTGACTTGATCTGTCCAATAAACTTGATAACATGCGTAGGACATTAGATCGGTTTTGTAATGGGAATAAGAACCTAAACTTGCTGTTGAGTTCTTCCAAGTCTTGCAATAATAAACTGGTTTAGGTTTTGATTCTCATGCTCATGCTAAGGAACATCCACCTAAAATTGTAAAGTCATTAGGAAGTGGTTTGATTTCAAACAGTTCCTAAACAAAAAGAAGTGGTTTTCAAATCTGCAGGAGTGTTGTCTCATTCGGTTTCAAATAAAAATGTTGCTTGCTCATCTAGAAATGAACACAAAGTTAAATTTCATTGTACCTACTATGGTAGCGATGGTCATGTCATAGATTTTTGTTATAGACTAGCTAAACAACAGAAAAAAGAAAGAATGCAAGCTAGATCTCATAACTCTCATGCGAAATTTGTTGCACATGCTGAATCGAAAGTTAGAAACATGCAACCTGCTGTAACATACAAAGTTTGCTCCCAGACCTACTATTTTTCATGCTACACATGTAACACCTCGTAGGTCAGTAGTTGGGTGCAAGAATTCTCAAACTTTGGCTCATAAACCTGCTGTATTTTCTCAACTTTCGTGTGTTATTCCTGCTGGATGTCGTGTGATTCAGTACTGGATTCCTAAATGCCTTTTGACTATCCCTAGTATTGAGTCATCGACGTATTGTCCTGCTATGTAGGTTACACGCTTGATGAAGGAGAACATTTGTATTTTGGATTCAGGTTCCTCATGCCACATGACCGGTAACAAAGATTGGTTCTCCTCCATCTCTTTTGTGTCACGTGTAGAGAATGTTACTTTTGCCGATAATTCTTCAACTCCTTCAATTGCTAAGAGTTCAGTTAGAGTAAATAATCACTACACCTAGAAAGATATGACACTTGTTAAAAATTTGAAATACAACTTTCTTTCTATTTCATAATTGCTAGATAAAAATCTGGAAAGTATTTTCACTAGAAGTTGCTGCAAGGTTTTAGATTCAAATAGTTAGCTCATTTTAACATGTCTCGGTTTGTAAGAGTTTTTTTAAAGCTTATTTTGATATGTCATCCTCTAAACATAGGTGTCTAGTTTCTAATGATTCGAAAGACTTATATTTTTGGCATCGTAGACTTGGTCACGTAGGCTTTGATCATCTCACGTGTGTTAGTTCTCTTGATCGCATACGTGGGCTGCCTAAGCTTAAGGGGGACAGGGAAATTGTGTGCTATTCTTGGAGACATGCTAAGATGGTTGCAGGTTCACATGCTCCTCTCACAATGACCATGAGAACTGAACTGGGCCAACTTTTGCACCTTGACACTGTAGGTCCTTCACGTGTTCAATCTTTTGGAGGTAAATGGTATGTTCTTGTGATTGTTGATGATTATTCTAGATGCTCTTGGGTTTACTTTATGGCATCTCAGGATGAAACTTTTAGTCACTTTAGAACTTTATTTATTAGATTACCAATTGATCCCCCAAGATCTTTAAAAACAATTAGAAGTGATAATGGAGCCAAATTTAAAAATAAATCGTTTGATCACTTTTCTGCTGAAAATGGAATAGATCATAAATTTTCTTCATCCTATGTACCTCAACAAAATGGTGTCGTGGAGAGAAAGAACAGAACCTTAGTTGAGATGGCTAGGACTATGCTTCATGAATACCAAACTCCTAGGAAATTTTGGGCTGATGCAATTGCAACCGCTTGTTATGTCTCAAATCATGTTTTCTTGCGTGCTAAGCTAGGAAAAACTCCATATGAGCTTGGGTTTGGACATAGACCTAGTGTCACACACTTTAGGGTCTTTGGTTGCCAATTCTTTGTTAAGAAACAAGGTAATCTTGATAAATTTGAGGCTAGATCTGTTGATGATATGTTTCTTGGTTATCCATCTCATACTAGAGGCTACCGTGTGTTTTTACTCGATACTAACAAAATTGTTGAAACTTGTAAGGTTTTTTTGATGAGACTAGCCCAGGTACTAGCTCCAATATTGCAGGTCCAGATCCATATCCGCAGGGGGGAGAGTATGTTCATCAAAGAAGACAAAGATGTGGGGCTGCTGCTCGAAAATTCAGAAGCAAATGACATTGATCATGTTGCTGATTTTGCACCACAACAAGCACCAACAACTACTACAGCTGGTACGAATCGTCCTCAAGCCACAAGTTCTTCGATCTGTGATGAACATGAAGTAGGAGCTTGTGAAGTGTCTACTCCCCTCCGCGTCCTCAAAAGTCATCCTCCACAACAGATCATTGGTCCAGGTTTTCTGCTCCAAACTCTCATGCTCATTCTGCATTTGTTTCTTCTTTTGAACCCAAAGATATATCATATGCACTCACTAATGAATCTTGGATTATTGCCATGCAAGAAGAGTTCGAATATTTTGATAGAAATAATGTAGGAAACTTGTACCTCCACCTAAAGGTCACACTTTAATTGGAACTAAATGGGTGTTAAAAATAAACAAAATGAGGATGAGGTTGTGGTTAGGAATAAGGCTAGGTTGGTTGCTCAAGGTTTCACACAAATTGAAGGTCTAGATTTGATAAAACTTTTGCTCCTGTTGCTAGATTAGAAGCCATAAGAATTTTTTTAGCTATTGCTGCTTCTAAATGATTCAAGTTATATCAAATGGATGTTCAAGGTTCTTTTCTTAATGACTACATAGATGAGAAGGTTTATGTTAAGCAACCATCGGGTTTTGAAAATCCAAGTTTTCCTAATCATGTTTACAAACTGTACAAAGCCTTGTACGGTCTCAAACAAGCCTCTAGAGCATGGTATGATAAGTTAAAAACATTCTTACTTTAAAATGGGGGGCAAAGTTGATAAAACTCTTTTTGTACTTAAGCATGGCAATGACTCATTATTCATTCAAGTGTATGTGGATGATATTATCTTTGCTTGAGCTTCTCATGATCTTGTGTCCATGTTTCAGCTATGATGAGTTCATAATTTGAGATGAGTATGATGGGAGAAATCACGTACTTTTTGGGGCTGCAAATCAAGCAAACCAAGGAGGAAACCTTTGTGCATCAAACGAAGTATACAAAAGACCTCCTACGGCACTTCAACATGGACAAAAGCAAGCCTCTTTGGACACTTATGGGAACAGCAACAACACTTGAACTTGATGAAGATGGTGAACCCGTGAATCAAAAGAATATCCAAGCATGATTGGGTCACTTTTGCACCTCACGGCATCAAGACCACACATACAATTCAGTGTATGTCTTTGTGCACGGTTTCTAGCTTCCCTACGTGCTTCACATCGTCTAGCCGTCAAAAGATTTCTCAGGTACTTACGTGGAACTCAAGAGTTTGGCATTTTTCTTTCTTCTTCCTCAACCATTACTTTGAAAGCTTTTTCGGAAGCTGATTTTGGGGGTTGTAGGATTGATAGGAAAAGTGCTTTGGGTGCTTGTCATTTTCTTGGTAATTCACTTGTTGCTTGGTCCTCTAGAAAACAAAACTTAGTTGCACAATACACAGCCGAATCTGAATATGTAGCTGCTGCTAGCGCTTGCTCACAAATTCTTTGGATTGTTCAAACACCTAAGGACTATGAGGCTGATCTACATAGTGTTCCACTGTTTTGTGATAACACTAGTGCCATTTGCATTGCTAAAAACCCTGTGCAACATTCGAGAACAAAGAACATTGACATTAGGTATCACTTTCTCCATGATAAGATTGAAAAAGGAAACATTGTGCTTTACCATATAGATAACAAACAACAATTGGCTGACATTTTTACCAAAACTTTGGATTTCACTCGTTTTTGTTTCATTCGTAATGAAATAGTAGTTATGTATCCTCATGGCTTAAATTGAGGGGGGGTTTTGGAAGTTGGGAAGTATTTGTGTGAATCTGAATCTTAAATAATATGAGCATAAGTATTTCTTACATATATGACTTTGTGATTCCTTTTACATGCTGAAAGTTCTTACTACATTACTCGTGTTATACATTTTGTAACGTTTGCCATGACTAGTAATTGCAATAATTACTTACACTAAATATGGTCATGATCAAACTTAGTTGCTGTTTTAAACTTGTTGCATGCTCACAAGTGCTTTTAATAATAAAAAATTAATCAATCAACTATCCACATGTTGAGCTTCTAGAATCAAATAGAAAAATGAGAAAAGATCAAGAGAATATGCATGCATCGTGCTTCTTCTTTTGAGATAGCTTATCATTTCACTTAGATATGAACTTGGAAGAAGTTGTGTATGACTAACCATGTCATTAAGCTTCTGATTGTCAAATGACATAGGCTTGGCTTGGTTGGTTAGAATAAGGCAGATGTGGCATATAATCTCTTGCAAATATATGATCAGAATTTGTGCTTTAAATGATATTGAAAAACGAAGAATACAACAACAAGTGTCATGCTTTTAGGACTTGAAATAGTTAAGTTTGTGAGATCATGACTTGCTTAAATTGAAAAATACACTTGATGTCTAGCATGGTTTACACTACTTTATGTATTTTATTGATGTGATATTATAAGTTACTTGATAGTATGACATGTATGAGCTTTGTTTTATATGTATATGTTATAATATGCTCATAACAATTGAAATTTCTCTTATGAACCTTGCTGAATACAATTTCAAACGGGGATAAATATTTATAGGGGGAGAAATATGTCACATATTGCACCTTCACACACGTTCTTTTAAGGGAGAGAATTGCTTATTGAAATTTCTTTCTCATTTAATTTTTGATGTTCAAAAAGGGGGGGCAAATTGTTCTCAAAGCTTTTCATGTGAATAAGCCAATTCGGATTGTAAGTGGTGTTGCCAATGCAATTATCAAGGGGGAGATTGTGAGACTTATGTGTACTAAATACATTGGCAATTATGTTAAACGTGTAGGTTTACATGCAAATTTTTTAATATACTTGAGAAAGACACTTCGCACTGTCTGAACTTTTCTTGTATAATGCATAGCGGCTGTATTTTTCATTTGCAAGGTTTCAAACCTGCTTTACACTTATGAGATGATTTTATTAGTACTTTTGGACTAAGTTTTTGATGTTTTTTGGCTGATCATGGTGGACATTATCTTGCTATGCTTGCAACATGCTTACGTGAGGTGTTCAAGTCAGGTGTTGTAGTTTTCGAACTAACGAGAGTCAAGTTGAGGACTTGTGCTTGGAAGAATTGGCTATTTGTTCATCTGCAAATGTTGTTTGAGTTCAAGAAATGGATGGTGACTAGATCCATTGAACTAGTCTTAGGGAGAAGATGAGGTTCAACAATCAATTTCGAGAGGAATTGTGGTTGAGTTGATCGAGAGGTCACGCAACATGTTTGGGTCAAGAACAATGCATATGAAGGTATTGTGTACGTTGTTGGAAGGTGTTTGCACGTGTGCAAGGAGTGCATGGACGTAGCAACATGGTTCCAAGGCGTGATGAAGAGAAGTGGATGTAAAGAATTGGTCAGAAAGGTCCAACCGGTTGGATTATGCCTCAGGCTGCGGCTGAGGTGGTTATGGTTTGTTTATGGAATGTTTCGAGTTTGTTTTGGATAGATTTTGTATGGGTCATGAACTTGAGTTGTTTTAGGATTTTTCGGTATGTTCCTAAGGTGTTTGGAAGTCTTAAGACTGCTTCCATCTGATTATAGAAGAGTCTTGAGTAGTTATGGAAAGTTTTGGTTGAAACTGAGTAGGATTAGAGTCCTAGTTTGGATTGGATTTGCCTTAGGACTGGTTATAAAAGCAAGGGAGGCCAGAGCTCGTGCGGGGACGACTTTGGGCTGTTCCTCTTGTGTTTTGATCAATAAAATTTGTAGTTTAAAGAAGCTTTTGTTCCTTGTTCGTCCGACTTGTTCCAGATATGTTTTTCTCGTCGAGTTTCTGCACAACACTACATTGTGTCAGTGTTTTTATCATAACTCGAGTTTAAAAAATCCAATTGATGTGATTTTTTTGAGTTGTCTTAACAACTTTATTATCATTCATCTTTGAAAATTTCACGATTATTGCATTTGTGATTTCTTCGCAGTGTTGCAGATCTTGTTTTTTACTCGGCTAGAACATATTGACCCTTGTTCGATCTTTCAGTCATAACTTGAGTTTTTCTTGATGGTTTTTTGTGATTGTTGTTGTGACTTCTTCATGAATTGATTCTTCACAATATATACCACTTTTGTCACAGTTCAACATGTTTAGGTTAGTCGCACAAATTGTTTCTTTATCAAATTGTTTTTTCTGCCGAGGGGTTTTTGTTGCTTCCGCTGAAAAGTTTCAATCTAACATTCACCCCCCCCTCTGGGAGCTTTTCACGTGCTCTTTGATCCTACAGTGTTGACTAAGAAGAACACAACAGTGATGATGATCTTGCTTGCTTCTCCTTCCTCTTCCTTCATTCCCTCCTTCCCTTCCTTCTTCTTCCTCCGTTGCGGCTAGACCTTCTTCTTCCGAAGGGCAGTCATGGTGCTATGCAGGGCGGCGGGGTTTTCTCAACATGGGCAAGGGGTAGAGAGGAGACATGGTTCCTTATATAGGGGGGGGACGGGTTGGGGCCGTGATGGGGTCCCACTCAGGCTCTATTGGGGTGGGCACGATGTTTCTAGGTTTATTTCCATCAACCACTAATAAAACCATCGTGGAGGAAAATTGGAATCCGAGTTGAAACCCTAGATACCGAAATAGTTCGTTTTATACCAGACATGTCCGTTTTCGTTCAGAGAGCACATCAGACTAGTCCGTTGTTAGAACCGGACAAGTTTGCTATCCTCCAGCGATATAGCTCTGACTTGTTTGGAAGTTTGCGGACATGTCTAAAGTGGAACAATATGTACATCAAACTAGCCTGGATAAAAATGGACATGTCTGTGGTAGGGAAATCCTGATTTAAGTTTGTGGGCTGTGTGCATCGGACTAGTCCGGGGAGTGTCCGGACAAGTCTGTGGTCTGATTCAGTTTTACTTGTCCTTTTGCTCTTAATTCTTTTATTCCTTGATCCTTTTATTATTGCTTAATGCTTTCTATGCATGGGGATGAATGCAATGCATGATGATGAAAATGAGAGTGTTGCAGGGGAAGTGCTACAGCAGTATCTCCGTGTGCTTGCATATTTTTATCTGTGATGTAACAGCCATCAATAGTGGCCTAGTTCTCGCCTCGTCGGTCATGTTCGCCTAATCCTGGGTGTCTAGCTCTGCCTTCCCACAGACCTGCACGAGCTCCACTTGCGCCCTCACCAGCTCAGTTTCTGCATTAACCCAATGAAGTTCGCTCTCCCGAATGAGTCGCGACTTCTCAGCAACTCACCAGGCTAGTCCCTGCAAAACAAGGAGAGCAAGAAAGATAATAGACCCTGCGAGGATGGTGGAAGCAAAAGATAGGTTCCCACCTTCCCGTTCGTAGTCTTCCTCTGAAGCTGGCCGAGCACATCACCCACGCAATTACACTCGGCGACAGGGCTCGCCCAGCCGACAAACGAGCTCGGTGTATGAATTCTCAACGTCCTCATAAGCATGCTCCCATGCCACGAGCTCGAATAGCGAGGGGTCCAAGATGAGGGCGGAGCCATCCCGATCAGCTTCCACGGGCGGCCTCTCGACGGCGGAAATTGAGACCTCTAGGACCAGACGCGAACCTCCTAGGTGGATCCCCATGACCGGCGACCCAGTCCTGGAGGCCGAACCTCGAGGGGGAAGGTCAGGACCCCCTGATCGAGCTCCATCGCGAACAACACTTCATTCACAGGCACAACTGTAACATCCTGATTTTCGAACTTGGGCAAATAAAAATTTGAATAAGAAGTTGAAATTTAAATACTAGGAACAAAATTATTTTATAAAAGAAAACACAAAATATATGCATCTCATCTTGCATTTGAATTCATCCCTAGGTTTTAAAATTTATTTACCAGAATAAATACATTAAAAACAATTAAATTGCCATAATGAATATGGAAGGAAAGAAATAAAGAAAAGAAATTTTAATATAAAAGAAAGAAACAATAGTTAATAAGAATAATAAAATAAAATAGAATATAAACAAAGAAACTAACAAAGAAATAATAAAAAACAAAATAACAAATAACAAATAATAAAGAAAGAAAATATAAGATATAAATATAACTAAGTAAATAAATAAATAGAAAGAATGAATTTATATGTAAATAATAAATAATAGGAAAATAAAAGATACTAATAAATATATATATATAATATGTAGAAAAAAAACAAACAGGACAAAAAAGGAAAACAAAAAAAAGTCAACTCAACTGGCCGCACGGGCCAGGAACGGAACCGAGCGCCCGCTTGGTCGCAAGGTGCTCCACACCGATCGGGACTTTTTCGAGAGTCCCTTAAGCCCGAAGCCCCTGCCACTCCTATAAAAAGGAGTGTTGCTCCCGTAGAGAAAACAAAAGATCGTAAGCTCCCGCGGATAAAAAAAACTAGGGCAGCCAGCCGCCGAAAAAAAAACAGAGAGAGATCAGCGCCAGAGGAAGGAAACAGAAACAGGAGTAAGAAAAAGGAGCAGCCTTGGGATCCGCATGGCACACGAGGGGGCTTATGGGTGGGAGAATGGAGATTCAAGCCTGCCGGTGAAACCTTAGTGGGTTCGTACATACTTGTAGTATTTTTTGAAAGGTTATTTTGTGATCTCTTTCCCAGGCACCAACGGAAGTGTGAGATGGCATAATGGAGACTCTTTATTCACCAAAAGGTGAAGAAATTAAAAACATGTGGGTAAAGTGGTACAACCTCTGTAGAGTGTAAAACTATCCATGATAGTCGTGCTCCCAGTTATGAGCACCTGGATGACCTACACAGTTCGAATTGGATTTGGGTTTTGGGATGGTTCGGTATGGGATTGGTTATGTCATATGAGAATTTATGAGAAGTTATAAAATTGGCACAGGGTTATGATATTAATTGTTGGCTGGTTATAAATGAATTATGATGGTAAATGAGGATGCTGAAAATGGATTATGATAATTACTTGGGTTATGATGGGATTTAAATTCACATAGATATTTTAGGCTGCTTTTAAAAGTTTATGAAATGCACTTTTCTGCAATTAGCCATTTTTTACCGTCCTTGTTTTAGCTACATGTCATAGTTTCCCTTACTTGCTGAGCACGACATGTGCTCACCCTTGCTATTACCCCAACAAATTTAGTATCAGACGATAATGTGGAGTATCCGGAGGATGATGAGTTCTAGGCGTGCATACTACCATCGATTGCCTGTGAAGTTGGAGTTGCCTACGCTAGATTATTTACTGTTGCAATAGAATAAAGGTATATTTATTATTCGTTACATGGTTAAATTCTCATTATGATTTGTGATGTTGATGTGTATGTGTGAAGAAACATCCTGGGCACACATACACTGCACTTGGTTCATTTTCGGAACCGGGTGTCACAAATTGGTATCAGAGCCGTGTTGACCGTAGGAGGCAAGCCTAGGTAGAATGGACATCATAAAACACATATAAACTATATTCTAAAAGGCTATTTTCAAAAATTGCTTGCCGCTGCATTTTATTTTGCCAATACAGCCACCGTAAGGTGCTGTTTGCTGCGTCTTTTAAAATGCAAAATTCAGCCGCGTTTAACTTGTTTGCTGCTGCATTTTGTACATTTTCTCTACTAAAGTTCTTATTAAAAGTATATATATATATATATTGCTGCTGCATTATTTTCATTATTTGCCTTGCTTGCTGCTGCAAATTTTCTTTTTCTTTTCCTCCCTTTTGCTGATGTGCACTCTCTTTCTTTTCTCTTCATTGCTGCTGCAGTCTTCGAACTATATTTCACCTCTCATCCCTAAAGATTCCCTGTTAAGGATGTAGGTGTTATTTTTTTTTGAAAATCATTCTTCCAAAATTTCTCATTCTCTCAGATATTTTGACGTCTCTCCTTCTTTCCTCTGTTCATATCTGACACACTTCTTTTGTGAAAATTATAGATGATCACCCTAGCAGTTCCAAGGAATCGTAAGCGTTCACATCTCAAGGAGAAGACATCTAAGGCGCACATTATATGGAGGAGCCTAGTATGAAAGAGCAATCGTTTAACAACCTAAAAAAAGGCGATGCATGACCACGCCTTTACCGTAGCTGCGTAAATGTTTGTCTCATTATTAGGATTTAGGTCCACCCTTGAATAAGTTGTAATATGCGCTTAGTTCGTCAGTGCACATGCTTATGTTTGGTATGATGATTGTATGTTTGATTGCTTGTTTGTGTGCTTGGATGTGCGTTGTGGAACGTTTTGGCATTTATCCATGACCTTATCCATTATAGATAATGCATTAATATAGGATCACATACCTTGATGCATGCATATAGGTTGGTGTTCCTTCTATCTTTCTTTTCTCGTTCAACCTTTACTTGAATGGAAGACGGACACAATTAGAGGAATCACTACTCCGGAGAAAGCTACATGAGAGTATGAAGACAATATCAAGATAAAGTTTTTCCTTATCTCTTCTATAATCTCTCTGAATCTCGAGGGCGAGATTCCGGTCAAGGGGCATAGATTGTAATATTCCTAATTTTCAAAATTTTGCTAAATCAAATCTAAATAAAAATCAACAACTTTATTTCAAAATTTCTTCTCTGGTCCACTCGAATCTCGAGGGCGAGATTCATGTTAAGGTGGATAGAATTGTAACATCCCAATTTTCAAACATGGGCAAATAAAAATTAGAATAAGAAGTTGAAATTTAAATACTAGGAAGAAAGTTATTTTATAAAAGAAAAACATAAAATATATGCATCTCATCTTGCATTTGAATTTATCCCCAGGTATTAAAATTAATTTACCACAATAAATACATTAAAAGCAATTAAATTTCCATAACGAATATGGAAGGAAAGAAATAAAGAAAAGAAATTTTAATATGATAGAAAGAAACAATAGTTAATAAGAATAATAAAATAGAATAGAATATAAAGAAAGAAACTAACAAAGAATTAATAAAAAAGAAATAAAAAATAATAAAGAAAAAAAATAAGATATAAATATAACTAAGTAAGTAAATAAATAAATAGAAAGAAAGAATTTATATGTAAATAATAAATAACAGGAAAATAAAAGATACTAATATATATATATATATAATCTATAGAAAAAATAAAAAAGACAAACTGTACAAAAAAAGGAAAACAAAAAATAAGTCAACTTAATTGGTCGCACGGGCCAGGAATGGAACCGAGCGCCCGCGTGGTTGCAAGGTGCTCCGCACCGATCGGGACTCTTCCTGGGAGTCCCGTAAGCCCAGGCCCCTTCCACTCCTATAAATAGGAGTGCTGCTCCCGTAGAGAAAACAAAAGATCGTAAGCTGCCGCAAATAAAAAAACTAGGGCAGCCAGCCGCCGAAAAAAAAGAGAGATCAGCGCCAGAAAAGAAAAGAAGGAGGGAAACTGAAAGAGGAGGAAGAAAAAGTAGCAGTCGTAATTTTTGTCAGGAATCTTCATGACGTCACCGTTCTTTGCGGAAGATTGCTATATCGCCATGCCAGAACCGTCGAGACTAGCTACACACGGTAGGTTTTACAATTTAGGTCTAAAAGACAAGGTTTAATCTAATACTCAAACTATGCAATGTGTAGAGTTTAATTTATTCATGCGTCCATTAATCATCACCAGATCATCATAAATCAACCCAAAACTTGCAAATCCACCAAGATCAATATATTGTTTCAGATTTGATCAAATTTTATATTTCCAATAATATTTAAACTGTTTTTCAGATTTAATAAATAATATTAAGCCTAGTTAATTCCTAAAGTATCAAATTAAAATCCAGAAAATTAAGAATAGATTCTAGTAAGTTATTAATAATATTTTCAGCATATTTAATGTTCTGATATAATTATTTTGATTCTGAATTAATTGTAATTAGTTACAAACTTGCTCAAATTAATAGGAAGTCATTATCGAAACCTATTAAAAATCTATAGAAATTTATTTAGACTTAATATAAATAAATTTCTACATGCATCCATATTTTGCATATTGATTAGTATTTGCAATGCATTTATTGTGTATGTTTGTATGTGTATGTGCTTGATTTCGAGTAGACGGGTACGCTCAAGAGGTTACTATCGAGAAGCAAATATTCGAGGATCTTCATGCGCAAGACTTTGATTTGATTGAGCACTGAATTGTGGAATAAGGCAAGTGTTCTTGACCATATTGATCCTATGTTTTAAATGTTTTATTTGCAAAACTGTATTTTTGGGTCAATATGATGGGAAACCCATACGTAAGAGTTTACTAGTGTTGTATGTCACCCTTGTCGCTAGGAAATAAATGATGAGTCGGGCATGGATATTTCTCTCTTTTGCACCGCATCACTACATGGGTTATGGGTAGCTTAAAATAATATGCTTGACAACTTTAATAATGAGAATTTGGGATGGTAATGAGATGATGATTAATTTAGCAACATGGAACATAAGATATCTAAGCAAGCATGGTATTGTGGAATGGGTTGGATGGTACGGTGGTTTGCTTGCCTTAGATCTAAGGACCGGTTCATGCGAGAATATGCCAGGACAATAATGCCACCAGAAGGCCAAGTATGAGTGCAGCGTAGCTGAATAATTAGGAGTGCCGCTAGTTTTGTATGGACAATCGGATGGCGCGGGGAATGGAGTCGAGTAGGGCTACCCTGGGATCCGCATGGCACACGAGGGGGCCCATGGCTGGCATAATGGAGATTCAAGCCTACCGGTGAAACCTTAGTGAGTTCGTACATACTAGTAGTCCCTTTTGAATGGCTATTTTGTGATCTCTTGGCCACACACCAACGAAAGTGTGAGACGGTATAATGGACACTCCTTAGTCACCAAAAAGTGATGAAATCACGAACATGTGGGTGAAGTGGTACAACCTCTGTAGAGTGTAACACTATCATGATAGTCGTGCTCCCGATTACGGGCACCTCGATGACCTACATGATTATATTTGGTTTTGAGTTTTGGGATGGTTCGGTATGGGATTGGTTATGTCATATGAGTATAGATGGTTATGAGAAGTTATGAAATTGGCATACGGTTATGATATTCATTGTTGGTTGGTTATAAATGAATTATGGTGGTAAATGAGGATGCTGAAAATGGATTATGATAACTACATGGGTTATGATGGGATTTAAATTCACATAGACATTTTAGTCTGCTTTTACAAGTTTATGAAATGTACTTTTCTGCAATTAGCTATTTATTATCGTCCTTATTTTAGCTACATGTCATACTTTCCCACACTTGCTGAGTACGACATGTGCTCACCCTTGCTATTTCCCCAACAAATTCAGTATCAGACGACAATATGTAGTATTTGGAGGACTATGAGGAGTTCTAGGCATGCGTACTACCGTCGATTGCGTATGGAGTTGGAGTCGCCTACGCTAGACTATTTACCGCTGCAATAGAATAAAGGTATATCTATCATTCGTGACATGGTTAAATTTTGATTATCATTTGTGATGTTGATGTGTATGTGTGAAGCAACATCCTGGGCACACATACACTGCACTTGGTTCTTTTTCGGAACCGGGTGTCACAACGACATTTGGGGCTGAGCCCCGGATAGCATTGGACCCGACCTCCTCAGCGGTCGGTGGTGCGCCCATCTTCGAGATTGGATGAAGAAGATTATAGGTGAAGTAATTCTTTCTTGAGGTCATCTTCACAATCCCATGTAGCCTCAGCTTCAGTACGATGACTCCATTGTACTTCGCACCAGCGAATTAACTTGTCCCTTGTGACCCTTTCCTTCGTATCCAGGATTTTGATAGGTTGCTCGGTGTAGATCAAATCTTTCTCAAGTTCCAAAGTCATCCATCATACTTGCTCTTTTTGCGCTCTTAGACACTTCTTGAGTTGAGACAAGTGGAATTCATCATGCACATCGGAGAGGTGTGCTGGCATCTCTAGTTGATATGCTACTTTTAGATGCTTGTCCAAAATCTTGAATGGTTCGATGTAGGAAGGTGTCAACTTGCCTTAAACGTTAAAACACTTGTGACCTCAAATGGGTGATACCTTGAGATACACGAAGTCTCCCACTTCGAAAGATTGGTCTCTTCGTCTATTATTTGCATAGACCTTTTGACACAACTAAGCAACCTTCAAGTTTTCACGTATTATCTGACCTTCCTTTTTGGCATCCTGTATCACATGAGGTCCAAACACTTTGGTTTCTCCTGTCTCATTCCCGAACTTGGGTGTCCTACACCTTCTCTCATATAGTGCTTCATAGGGTGACATTTTCAAACTAGCTTGGTACTCCCTCTATCCCTAAAAGGATATTGTTTTTTGAACTAAATTTAGTATTAAAAATGACATCCATTTAGGGATGGAGGAAGTAACTGCTGTAGTTTGAGAACTCAACATATGGCAGACTTCTATCCTAGCTTCTTCCATACTTTAAGGAATATGACCTCAACATGTCTTCCAAAATCTGATTTGTCCTCTCGGTTTGTCCGTCCATCTGGGGATGATGCGTAGGACTAAAACTCAGTTGGGTTCCCATGCACTCGTGCAGTTTCTACCAAAACCTTAAGGTAAGTTGAGAACCTCTGTCGGATACTATTTTCATGGGCACTCCATACAAACATGCTATTCTTCCCATATATAGTTCCGCTAAACTTGCATCGCTATTGGTACTCATAACAGGGATAAAGTGTGCATATTTGGTCAACAGATCCACGATAACTCATATTGAATCATACCCTAACTCAGTGTGCAGTAGTCCGACTATAAAGTCCTTACCAACTTCTTCTCACTTCCATTCCGGTACTTCAGTGCTGCAATAGTCCAGCTGACCTCTGATGCTCAACCTTCACTCGTTGTCATATATCACATAGTGCAACGTATTCAGCTATGTCCCTTTTCATTCTATCCCACCAATAGCACGTCTTCAGATCCTTGTACATTTTTGTACTACCAAGATGAATGGAGTAAGGTGAGTCATGTGCCTCCTTTAGCATTATGTCACAGATGCAGTTCATGTTAGGCACACAAACTCATTTCCCTAACCATAGCGTGCAATTTTCATCTTCCTGAAAATTCCATTCTATTCCCTTCTAGATTCTATCTGTGAATTTTTGAATTTCATTATCTATTTGTAACATCCTCGTTTTCATCCATTGCATTCATGCTAATACGTGTTAAATATAGTGTCAACAATTAAAAAAGTTTGGGTACGGACTTGTCCAGAGTTAACCACGAACTAGTCCTATATAATCGTCTGCCCTTGCCTATTTTAGTTTCTTCAGAGCAACAGACTTGTCCGCTAATTCCACAGATTAGTTTGCTACTGATGTTGTTAGGACTTGTCCGTTAATTGTTACAGACTATTACGGTTTTGTTTCTGTTCCATCCGAACTTTTCCGTTAGTATTTATGGATTAGTTCGATTTGGAAACTATAAAGCCCCGGACTTGTTCGAATTGTTGAATTCTATCCCAAAGCCCCTCTTGCGCTGAGGTGCACAAGACTTGTCTGATTTACAATAACTAGTCCGATGTAACATCAGAACCGAAAGTGGTCCTGTCTGGCACGACACCAGACTTGTCTGATGAACTCTCTATACCAAGAACAGACTTGTCTGGCCATTCTTCGGACTAATCCGGTTTCTATGGTTTTGGCTCAGATTCTATTTTTCCTCCACGACAATTTATTGGATAATCGACCTATTTGGGCCCAAGAATGTCGTGTCCACCCTTGAGGAGCCCAAGTGGTACCCCACCAAGGCCCCTACTTGTCCCCATGCTTCTTACCTGGATTCCACCCCAACCCCACCACTTTTCCTCCTATAGAAACACCTGACAAACCACATGTCACCCCTTTGCCCACGTTAGAGGAGACCCCAGTTCTATGTTCTCTCATGAGCCGCTGTCCTTGAAGACAGAAGCCCTCGCCGCAACGAATGAAGAGGAAGAGAAGAAGAAGAAGAAGAAGAAGAAGAAGAAGAGGGAAGGCCAAGCAAGATCGTCATTGCTGCTGCGATCTTCCTCATTGACTCATCGATATCGATGTTGTTCTTTACCAATTCTTTGTCTTCATCGAATCTAGGGTCAATATTCACATGATACGCCTAATCCTCGATGGTTGAACCTTTGCATTCGCGGTAACTACCCTAGATCCAACTTTCCACGTCAATTTTGATCCCAATCTTGATTCAAACCATGCCCTAGTTGGGAAGTTCACAAAACCCTGGACCATAGCGGACTTGTCTAGTCCAGAGCGAACATGTCCGACCCATTGTGCAGACTAGTCCGGCCTCATAATTTCTAAAATCCTGGAACATTCCCAGTTTTTCTCGAAATGACTTGAAAATTGCTTAAACATGTAAGACTCAATTGTAACTGGTTAGTAAGCAACAGTGGTAACCTAATAACATGTACTACATTGTAATTGCATCATTCATGCACATCATGGCATATTGAGTACTATATGAGCATTTATTGATTGTAATGCTTGTTTCGCATGTTTGTCGCGCGGGATAGAAGGAAACACTCTAGAAGGTGCCTTCGAGAACCTTCAGCACAAGAACTTTGAAGCTCTCAATCCAAACCAACCATCAGAGCAAGGCAAGTGTCCTTGAACATTTTGATCCCGTTTTCAAATGTTTTGTTTGCAAAATTGCATGCTTGTGTCAAATTGATGGGAAACCCATGAATAGGTGTCTACAAGATTTTTATACCCATCCTTGTCGCTTTGAATATATTGTAAAGAGTCAGGAAGGGTATTTTACACTTTTGCTTCCCTTTACTTTATTGGGATTGTGAATAACCAAATGACTTAATTTTGAATTAATGAATGTATGGAATACGTGAATTGATGATTTATCTTTTAGCAACACGGAACTTAGGAGAACTAATCAAGCATGGTTTGTGGAACTGGTTGGATGATATGGTGGTTTAGCTTGCCTAAGATCTAAGGACCGATTCATGTGAGAATAAGTCAGGACAATAGTGCCACCACAAGGCCAAATATGAGCGCGACGTAGCTGAATAATTAAGTGTGATGCTAGTGTTGTATGAACCATTGGATGGCGCAGGGATGGGTGACAACAATGTCCTTATCGAGGATAATAACATGAGCCTTCCATTCTTCACGTCCAGGGTGGGGAATCCTTTTGACATAGTACTCAGGGTGTATATTGCAAAGATCAAGAAACTCCTCCAATTTCTTGACCGCATATTCTCCGTCGGTTCCATCAGAACGAAATTCTTAGGCAAAACGAAAAACGTGACCATTATTCTCCTTCTCAGCCTCAACAAGTGCTGGCTCATCCTCCCGACGATCCCATTGCGGCTCAACCTCAATGGGCTCATCCTCTTTGTCCATCTCATGCAGTTCATACTCCTCATAGGATTCCACCTCCTCTGGATCGTCCTCCATTGTGTTGGAGTGTTCGTCTTTAGCTTCTTTCGTAGGGGAGTTCACTTCCCCCTACTCTTAGACTGGGCCCTCTGGATCCTCGTTGGGCTAAAGTTTACTTCCAAGAGGCAGCAGACGAGGCTTCTTACATGCGGTCATCCTAGTGGTAGGCGTCTATGGTTAAAAACATGAGAAAATTAGAGAAGATTGTAATGTAATCCTGGAATTGCAGCAGCCACAAAACAAGGTAAGAGCGTGTGCGGTAGCTCAAAAAGAGAAAAGAGGTAAAAACGTAACAGCAGCGAAACCACACATTTTTCAGCAAAAATATGACTAGTTAAAGAAAAATAAGTGTAGAAACAAGTAAATTTGAAAAGGGAGAAGTCCTAAGTTGTTTGTGGTGTCCATTCTACCTAGGCTTGCGTCCTACGGTTGACGCAGCTCTAAAACCAATTTGTGACATATTGTTTCGAGAATGAACCAAGTGAAGCACATTTGTGTGCCCAGGATATTCATCACACATACACGAGTGCATCACAAACGGTTTAAGATTATAACCATGTTACGGATAGTAAATAATACCTTATTACAATAAGCCAAATGGTTTTAGTCTTTAAATATTATTGTTGCAGTGGAAAATAACTAAGAAGCTAGTAGACTCCAACTCCACAGGCATCGACGGTAACACGCATGCCTAGAACTCCACATGATCCTTAGAGTACTCCCAAGTGTCTCCTGTAGTCGAACTAATGTGGGAATAGCAAGGGTGAGTACATGTCATACTCAACAAGTGTGGGAAAGTATGACATGTAGCTTAAATAATGATGGAACAAATGGTTCATTGCAGAACAACATGTTTCATTCACAAAAGTTAAAAATGCAGCTTAAGTTTACTAGGTGTGGTCAATCCCGACATAACCCAATAACCAACATATACCATACATATCCCACTCATCAGTTACCAAGCACAACCATCAATAATCAGCCGACATGATTAATCATAACCATTCACATTCATCTATAACAATACATGTCCAATTATCCATAACCAAGTGCATACCCCATTCCCAATTCCAGCCATTAACCAACATACTCAAGTCCACAACTCTAGTCATGTGAGGGTCTAGGTTGATCATCAATGGGAGCACGGATATCAAGATAGTTTTATGCTCTACAAAGGTCGCACCACTTTACCCACAAGTATATTATTTCTCACCTTTCGATAGCTAAGGAACTTCAATTATGTTATCTCACACATTCGTTGGTGTGTGGCCAAGAGATCAAAAAATAGCCTTTACAAAGGGACTACCAGCATGTATAGACCTACTAAGGTTTCACCGAAGGGCCCCCTCTTTTGCCGTTCCGATCACAGGGCAGTCTGCCACTATTGCAAACCCAATAGACCCCTCTTCCCTGATCCACCAAAATGATCTGAGCGATAGTGGCAATACACCTAATACACTGGCTAAGCCACTCCCATAATGGGTGTAACACCCTCATTTTCATTCATCATGTATTGCATACATTCTTATACATGTTTAACATAAAGCAACACAAAATGTAACAAGTTCAAAATGAATTAGAACAAAAACAACAACTAAAAGCATGTGTTAGTGCGGACTTGTCCGGATTAGACCCCGGACTAGTCCGATTTTCCATTTGTTGTTTCCCGGAGTTATCCGTTTTTGCTGCAGACTGGTCTGAAAGCGGTTCTATTGTCCTCTGGACTCCTCCGACCCTATACCTGACTTGTTCGTTTTGCTTTATGATCCTATTCGGACTTGTATGGATCTGCACCAAATTTGGTCATTTTGCTCTCTGTTCAATATCGGACTTGTCCGGCCCCTAGCTGACTTGTCTGGTGTGCCCGACTCGGATTCTATTTTCCTCCCCGACGTGATTTTGGGTAATTACCTTAATTTGATGCAAGAACATCGTGCCCAACCCCTGTGGAGTCCACGTGGGACCCCACCAAGGCCTCCACCGCCTTATACTCGAGTTCTACCCAAACCCTACCACCCCCACCCTATATAAACACCCCAACACCCACCCTTTCATTCCATTGTTACATTAGAAGAAACCCTTAACCCTAGTTCGTGAGAGCCGCCATCAAGAAGCCTCCACCGCAGGGAGAAGAAGAAAGAGGAAGGAAGGAGGAGGATCAACCAAGATTTTCGTCTTTGCTCTGATCTCCATCATCAATCCTTTATTGTCAACATCCTCCTTTGCCAGTTCTCCATCTTCTTTGGATCTAGACGTCAAGATCTCGAGTTTCGTTGATTCCTCAAACCTTGAACCCTTGGATTCATAGTAAATAACTTAGATTCATATTTTCTTTGTAAATTGTGATTCCAAGGTTAATCAAACTATGCCCTAGTTGAAAACTTGCCGAAACCCAACCATAACGGACTTGTCCAGTCCAGTGCAGACTAGTTCGATTTCCTTTCTATTCCAGAACTGACATGTTCGTCCCAGGTGCGGACTAGTCCGGTCTGTCAGTTCTGAAATTCCTGGAACTTTCCCAATATTCTCCAAAATGACTTAAAACATGTTCTAACATGGAAGACTTAATTGTAACTAGTTAGTAAACAATGATAGCAACTTGATAACATGCATTACAACATAATTGCATCAATCAAGCATATCATGGCATATTGAGTAATATATGAGCATTTATTGATTAAAATGTTTGTTGTGTATGTTTGTTTCGCGGAATAGAAGGTATTGCTCTAGAGGGTGCTATCGAGGACCTCCAACATGAGAACTTGGAAGCTTTTGATCCTAACCAATCTCAAGAGCAAGGCAAGTGTCCTTGATCATTTTGATCCTGTTTTTAACTGTTTTCTTTCCAAAACTGCATGCTTGTGTCAAATTGATGGGAAACCAAAGATAGATGTTTACTAGACTTGTTTGATCATCCTTGTCACTTGGAACATATCAAAGAGAGTCGGGAAGGGTATTTTTACCTTTTTGCTTTGCTCTAATTAATTGGGATGGGAAAACAACCAAATGTATTAACTATAAATTAATGCACTTATGTATGATGAGAAATGTTGAATATGGTTAATTGGTAACGTGGGACCTAGGAGATCTAAGCAAGCATAGTTTGTGGATTGGATTGGAAGATATGATGGTTTCGCTTGCCTTAGATCTAAGGACCGGTTCAAGCGAGAATAAGCCACGACAACAGTTCCACCACAAGGCCATTATGGGTGCGGCTTAGCCAATTAATTAGGTGTATCACCAGCATTGTTCGGATCATTTGGGGGAGCAGGGAATGGGATTCAGTTGGGTTCGCAATAGTGGCGGGACTGCCCTGGGATCCGAACGGCATAACATGGGGTCCTTGGTTGGATGTGCTCAGTTGGAGGCATCACCACTGGTGAAACCTTAGTGGGTCTTAATATGCTGGTAGTCCCTTTATAAAGGCTATTTTAAGATCTCTTGGCCATACATCTAAGGTAGTGTATTTGTCATAAGGGAGGTTTCTTTAGTCACAGACGAGTGAAGAAATCACGAACTTGTGGGTAAAGTGGTACAACCTCTTTAGAGTGTTAAAAACTATCATGATAGCCATGCTCCCAGTTAAGAGCACCTGGATGACCTACATGATTAGAGTGGAACTTGAGAATTGAGATGGTTTGGTTATGGTTATGGATTGGAATGTGACAAACGGACATGATTAATGATGATGGTAAGAATCTGGCATATGGATGGATAATTGATGATAGATTCATATTATGTTAACTATTTGGGATATGGTGGGATTAATTCACATAGACATTGTAGGATGCTTTTTATATGTTTTAAATGTACCTTTTAGCAAATAACCATTATGTATTATCATTCCTTGTTTAAGCTACATGTCATTATTTTCCCACACTTGCTGAGTACGATATGTGCTCACCCTTGCAATTCCCCCGCCAACAACTTCAGGTGATGTTTTGGGAGTACCCTGAGGACAATACGAAGTACTAGGTTGTGTGCTGCCGTCGACTTGTCTCTTGTTGTGCTTGGAGCCACACTACCCCATATGCTTAGTTTGCCTAGCTAAATGCTTAGAATATTCCTGCTGCAGATTTTATAAGTAATAATGATCATTAGAGCTTGTAATTTGATGATTATTTGAATATTGTAATAAAAGTAATTATTTACTAGTTTGAGCTGTGGAAATTTATGTATATCATTTGTGAAGAACTAGTGTATGTGTGTTGAACATCCTGAGCACACCGCACTTGGTTCATTTTTTGGAACTGGGTGTCATAGAATGGACACTTTAGAGCACATAGGAGCCCTTAGGAATGGTTGGGGTTTGATTGGTGTGCTCATTGCTATGTAATGATTGCTTGTGTGCTTGTGTGCTTATTAGAGGATTGTGGGATGCTTCGGCAATTACCACATCCATATAGGCTTAGATAGGTAGTTGCTTAGTTCATACTCCTTGATGCATATAGTTGGGAATTCATTCTATCTCTCTTTTATATCTCGTTCAACCTCTACCTCAATGGAAGATGGACACAGCTAGAAGATTCACTATTTCAGACAAAGCTACTTGGGGGACGAATATAGTATGTCCAAAAGTAAGTTTCAAAATAAGGGGGGGGGGAATTCCTAGTGAAACCGGAACTATAAGATATTCATGAGAATTGGACATAATGCTTAGAATGGATTGGCTACAGAAGCACAATGTGATAACTCAGTGAGCCACAAAGGTAACACAAATAACAAGTGATGAAGGAGTCAGCATTGGAGTTGATGCGTCGCAATAAATGTCAAAGCTAACCAATCATCAAGAACTACTCTAACGTAGTGAAGTACATGACTGAGTTGCTAACAAGGGGAAAACTTTTCAAATGGATTCTATCTTGTCGGAATGGCATTGAGAAGAAGAGATTTATAACTGCACCGGTGTTGGTATTACTAGACGTGAGCAAGAATCTTGGCTTTATACTACGCATCAAGACAAGGGCTTGGATGTGTGCTCATGCAAGAAGGTCAAGTGGTAGGCTATGCATCAAAACAATTGAATAAACATGAGCAGAATTATTCTACACATGATCTTGAACTTGCAGTCGTGGTGCATGACTTGATGATTTGGAGACATTACATTATGTCATAGGTGTGAGATTTACACGGATCACAAGAGTCTCAAGTACATTTTCACACAATCCAACTTGATTTTGAGGCAACGAAGATGGTTGGAGCTCATCAAGGATTATGATGTGGGAATCAACTATCACCCAGGGAAGGCTAATTTAGTGGTTGACGTTTTGAGTCGGAAAAGAGTAAGTCACCAACTCACAGTTCGGAAATTGCCATACGAGCTATGCAAGGAGTTTGAACAAATGAATCTTGGATATGTGAATGAGATAGGAATCATGGAGTTAAATCCAACCTTGGAACAAGAAATCTGAGAAGGTCAAACGAAGGATAAGGAAATTCAGGAAATCAAGGAAAGGATCCAAGAAGGGAGATAATTCAGATTTGATGAGGATGACCATGGCTCTCTGGCTTGGGAAAAGAATTATCGTGCCTAATGTGAAGCATCTCCGAGATATGATATTGAAGGAGGAACATGACTCACCTTACTCAATTCATCCCGGCTGTACGAAGATGTACAAGGACTTGAAAACCTGCTATTGGTGGGATAGGATGAAAAAGGACATAGCAACGTATGTTGCATTATGTGATGTGTGCCAATGAGTGAAGGCTGAACATCAAAGGCCAACTGAGATTATTGCAGCCATTGAAGATTCTAGAATGGAAGTGGGTAGAAATCGGTATGGGCTTCATAGTTGGATTACCTCGAACTCAGTCTGGTTATGACATGATATGGGTTATTGTGGACCGATTGACGAAATCAGCTCATTTCATTCTCGTCAGGACAACCTATACCACTGTGAAGCTAGCAGAATTGTATATGGAGCATAATGTGTTCTGACATGGGGTTCCTAAGAAAATAGTGCCTGACCAAGGGTCTCAATTCAACTCTAGGTTCTGGGAGAAACCGCATGAAGCTATGGGTACAAGGTTAAATTTCATCTCAACATATCATCCACAAATTGATGGACAAACTGAGAGGACAAATCAAATATTAGAAGATATGTTGAGAGCTTGTGCTTTGAAGCATGGACACAGCTGGGACAAGAGCTTGCCTTATGCTGAACTTTCCTAGAACAATAGTTAGCAAGCAAGTTTGAAGATGTCGCCATATGAAGCACTATATGGAAGGAAGTGTAGGACACTCTTGTTTTGGAATGAGATAGGAGAGAACACAGTATTTTGACCTGATGTGTTGCAAGAGGCTTAAAGGCAAGTTCAGACAATCCGCGAAAATTTGAAGTCTGCGCAATCAAGACAGAAGGATATGCGGATAATAGGCGAAGAAACTTAGCTTTTCAAGTGGAAGACTTCGTATATATCAAAGTATAACCTATGCGAGATCATAAGCGGTTTAACATCAGAGGCAAGTTGGCACCCTGCTTTATTGGACCATTTAAGATTTTGGGCAAACGTGGAGAAGTGGCATACAAGTTGGACATGCCAGCACATCTTTCTGATGTTCACGATGTGTTAAACATTTCTCAGCTCAAGAAATGCTTAAGGGTACCGAAAGAACAAGTGACAATGGATGAATTGGAATTAGAGGCATATTTGACTTATGCCGAGCAACCCATCAAAATTTTGGAAACCAAGGAGACAGTCACAAGAAACAAGGTCATTCGATGGTGCAAAGTACAATGAAAGCATCATGCACAAACAGAAGCAACTTGCGAGCTGGAAGATGACCTCAAGAGAGAATTTCCCTATCTCTTCTCTTCTACGTCGAATCTCGAGGGAGATTCATTTTAAGGGGGTTAGGTTTGTAACACCCTCATTTTCATCCATCATGTACTACATACACTCTCACACATTTTTAACATTAAGCAACACAAAAAGGAACAAGTTCAAAATTAATTAGGACAAAAACAACAGCTACAAGCCTGTGTCAGTGCCGAGTTGTGCGGACTGGACCCCGGACTAGTCCGATTTTCCCTCTGTTGTTTCTCGGACTTATCAGTTTTTGTTGCGTAATTTTCTAAAAAGCGGATATGTTGTCCTTTGGACTTGTCCGGCTCTATATCAGAGTTTTCCGTTTTGCTTTTTGATCCTTTTCGGAGTTGTCTGGATCTGCACTGGACTTGGTTGTTCTACTCTCTGTTCAATATCAGACTTGTCCAGCCCCTAGCAAACTATTCCGGTGTGCCTGACTCAGAATCTGTTTTTCCTCCCTGACGGGCTTTTGGGTAATTACCTTAATTGGGCCCGAGAACATCATGCCGAACCCCTGTGGAGCCCACGTGGGACCCCACCAAGGCTTCCACCAGCTTATACTCGAGTTCCACCCAAACCATACCACCCCCACCCTATATAAACACCCCTATACCCACCCTTTCAACTCTTTGTCACATTAGAAGAAACACATAACCCTAGTCTCTGTGAGAGCCGCCATCAAGAAGCCTCCACCGCAAAGAGAAGAAGGAAGAGGAAGGCAGGAGGAAGATCAACCAAGATCATCATCATTGCTGTGATCTCCATCATCAATCCTTCATCGTCAACATCCTCCTTTTCCAATTCTCCATCTTCATTAGATTTATACGTCAAGATCTCGAGTTTCATCTATTCCTCAACCCTTGAACCCTTGGATTCGTGGTAAATACCTTAGATTCATCTTTTCTTCATAAATTATGGTTCCATGATTAATCAATTCATGCCCTAGTTGAAAAATCACCCAAACCCTAGCCATAACGGACTTGTCTGGTCCAATGCGGACTAGTCCGGTTTCCTTTATGTTCCAGAACAGACATGTCTAGCCCAGGTGCGGACTAGTCCGGTCTGTCAGTTCTGAAAATTCCTGGAACTTCCCCAATATTCTCCAAAAATGACTTAAAAGTTGTTCTAACATGTAAGACTAAATTGTAACTAGTTAGTAAGCAATGATAGCAACTTGATAACATGCATTACCACATAATTGCATCAATCATGCATATCATGGCATATTGAGTAATATATGAGCATTTATTGATTGAAATGTTTGTTTTGTATGTTTGTTGTGCGGAATAGAAGGTATTGCTCTACAGGCTACTGTCGAGGACCTCCAACACCAGAACTTCGAAGCTTTTGATCCTAACCAATCTCAAGAGCAAGACAAGTGTCCTTGATCATTTTGATCCTGTTATTAACTATTTTGTTTACTTCTGCATGCTTGTGTCAAATTGAGAGGAAACCCAAGGTAGGTGTTTACTAAACTTGTTTGACCATCGTTGTCGCTTAGAACATATTGTAGAGAGTCGGGAAGGGTATTTTTACCTTTTTGCTTCACTCTAATTACTTGAGATGGAAAAACAACCAAATGACTTAACTATGAATTAATGCACTTATGTATGATGAGAACTGACGAACATGGTTAATTGGTAATGTGAGACCTCGGAGATCTAAGCAAGCATGGTTTATGGATTAGATTGGAAGATATGATGGTTTCGCTTGCCTTAGATCTATGGAATGGTTCATCTGAGAATAAGGCAGGACAATAGTGCCACCACAAGGCCAAGTATGGGTGCGGCTTAGCCAATTAATTAGGTGTATTGCCAGCATTGATTCGAATCATTCGGAGGAGCGGAGAATGGGAGTCGGTTGGGTTTGCAATTGTGGCGGGGCTGCCTTGGGATCCGAACGGCATAAGAGGGGGCTCTTTGTTGGATGTGCTGAGTTGGAGCCATCATCACAGGTGAAACCTTAGTGGGTCTGAATATGATGGTAGTCCCTTTGTAAAGGCTATTTTGTGATCTCTTGGCCATACACCTAAGGTAGTGTATTTGGCATAAGGGAGGTTTCTTTAGTCGCCGACAGGTGATGAAATCACAAACTTGTGGTTAAAGTGGTACAACCTTTGTAGAGTGTTAAAAACTATCTAATAGTCGTGCTCTCGGTTAAGAGCACCTTGATGACCTATATGATTAGAGTGGAACTTGGGAATTGGGATGTTTTGGTTATGGTTATGGATTGGAATGTGACAAATGGACATGGTTAGTAGATGATTGTAAGAATCTAGTATATCGATGGATAATTGATGATAGATTCATATTGTGTTAGTTATTTGGTTTATGATGGGATTAATTCACATAGACATTGTAGGATGCTTTTTATATGTTTTAAATGTACTTTTTAGCAAATAGCCATTATGTATTAACATTCCTTGTTTAAGATACATGTCATTATTTTCCCACACTTGTTGAGTACGACATGTGCTCACCCTTGCAATTCCCCCACCAACAGTTTCTGGTGATGTTTTGGGAGTACCCTGAGGATAATGCGGAGTACTAAGTTGTGTGTTGCTGTCGACTTGTTTGTGGTTGTGCTTGGAGCCACGGTACCTCATATGCTTAGTTTGCCTAGCTAAATGATTAGAATATTCTCGCTACAGATTTTATTAGTAATAATGATCATTAGAGCTTGTAATTTGAGGATTATTTGAATATTGTAATAAAAAGAACTTATTTACTAGTATGAGTTGTGGTAATTTTTGTATATTGTTTGTGAAGCATTCGTGTATGTGTGTTGAACATCCTGGACACACATATGCGTCGCACTTGGTTCATTTTTCAGAACCTGTTGTCACAATGGGCATGTGGTGGCACTATCAAATCCTCGGTGGTTGCTCCACAAATCGATCCTTAGATCTGAAGCAAACAAAACCACCATACCATCCAACTCAGTTGAAAAAAACCCACTTGCTTAGATCCCTAGGTTGCATGTTGCTAAGGGTCATTACCATCATCTTACATAGTTCACATGGTTAAAAGTTCATAATCAAGTTATTTAGCTCTTTTCGATCCCAATTAAGCAATGCGAGGCGAAATTGTAAAATACCTTTGACTCTCTTAATTACATCCCGAGTGACAGGGCAGGACATACAAGTCTAGTAAACTCCTACTCATAGGTTTTCCTGTCAAATAGACACAAGCATGTAAGTTTGAAATAAAACATTTCAAAAACAGGATTAAAATGTTCAATGGCACTTGTCGTGCTCTGGTGGATGGTTTGGATCAAGTGCTTCGAAGTTCTTGTGTTGAAGGTCCTCGTATGTACTCTCTTGAGCGTTCCCTTCTACTTTGCGAATGCAAACATGCAAACAAAACCATACAATCTACAAAATACTCACATATTAATCAATATGCCATGATGTGTATGTATGAGGTAATTTTAGTGTAATAGATGCTATTAAGTCACTATTATTGTTCACTAACTGAGTGCAACTAGGTTTTATGTGTTCATGTGGGTTTCAAGTCTTTTTAGAAGAATTTAGTAAAATTCCAAGATTTCTGGAATTCATACACCGAACTAGTCCGCATTTCAGTCGGACAAGTACGCACAGTTAGGACTAGTCTGCTATAGGACCGGACTAGTCTGTGGTGATCCAGCGAGTCGTGATTTTTCCTGCTAGGGCATGGCATGTTTCGATTTATGGAGTATATTCATCGTGGAAAAATGGATCAAGGGTAATTATTGTGGGTGAAAAGGCTCAAAGATTGTAGATGGAACGTGGCACGTAACTCCATCTTCTAGGTTTGTTGATGACGAAGATGGCGTCGTGACGTAGACGAAGAAGACAATGATGAAGTGTTGACGAAGAAGAACGCAACAGTGATGACGATCTTACTTGCTTCTCCTTCCTCTTCCTTCCTTCTCTCCTTCCTCCTTCTTCCCTTCCTTCTTCTCCCTTCCTTGCAGCTAGACCTTCTTCTTCTGAACATTAGCTCACAGTGCAATGCAGAGCGGTGGGGTTTCCTTAACATGGGCAAGGGTTAGAAATGGGGCATGGTTCCTTATATAGGGGGGGGGGGGGAGGGGTGGGGTTTTGGGATGGAATCCCAATGGGACTCGGAGAGGACTGGTTGGGGCCATGGAGGGGTCCCACTCGGGCTCTATTGGGGTAGGGAACGACATTTCTAGGTTTATTTCCCTCAAACAATAATAAAACCATCGTGGAGGAAAATTTGAATCCGAGTCGAAGATATCGGACTAGTCCGTTTTATGCCGCACAAGTCCCTTTACGCTCTGAGAGCACGTCGAACTAGTCCGTTGTTGGAACCGGACAAGTCCGCTGCCCACTAGTGATATGGCTCTGCCTTGTTTGGAAGTTTCTGGACAAGTCCGAAGTTGAACATTATGTACATCGGACTAGTCCGAACAAAAATGGACAAGTCCGTGGCAGGGAAATCCTGATTTAAGTCTGTGTGGGCTGTGTACACCGGACCAGTCCGGGGAGTGTCCGGACAAGTCTGTGGTCCGGTTTAGTTTTACTTGTCTTTTTGCTCTTAATTCCTTTATTCATTGTTCCTTTTTGTATTGCTTAATGCTTTCTATGCATGGGGATCAATGCAATGCATGATGATGAAAATGAGGGTGTTACAAGGGAAGTGCTACAGCAGTGTCTCTGTGTGCTTGCAGATTTTCATTTGTGATGTACCGGCCTTCAACAGCCTTAGCGGTCACGTTCGCCTAATCCTGGGCGCCCCGCCCCGCCTCCCCACGGACCCGCAGAGCTCCGCTCGCACCCTAGCTGATGAAAAAAAAGATGATGATTGGGCCCGATCTTCCGATAGGTAATGGGTAAGTCGATCGATGGAGATCTCGACGTTGATGATCCGAGGCTCTCGAGTAGAACACGAACAACCCCTGCAATCACTACACCACCGCTCCGTTGGTTATCAACCGTGCTTCACACGATTGACCTCGCCAAGAAGGCTAATCCCTGCAAGTGCAACCGAGAACACAAGCAAGAACAAGGTAGACACGATCTGAAATCGCGAAGTTGGGGTTTCACAAACTGTAGAACAGCGATATTATTAATCTATGCAAAACCCAATTGTCTATGGCGGCTATCATGGAGTATATATAGGTGGGAGGACGTCCAAGGGGGTGTTAGGGTCGTGACCTAACCCTAAGACACGAAAATAATGGACTTAGACTTGATACAAGGCCCAATGGCCCAATACGGTGGCGCAGCACCCTGACAGATTCTGTACTTGATTTTGTTTCGACGATTACCGTCGACTCCGAAAGAATTTTGACATGGGACCGGTGCCATTGTAAAGGTTATCCTCTCCTCTTTCCGTGCATATGTAGAACGTCGAAAACGGAGTTCGTATGCGTCCTGGGCGTCCGTTTTAGTGCGTACTGCTCCTGGACTCCGAGTTGGTTACGATTTGGAGTTTGGTTCGGTTTCCATCTTCTTTGAACGAATTCTCTGGTCTTCCACGTCCCTAATACTCCCTCCAAGTACTCCTTGAACCTCTCCATGGATCCTAATCACAAATAAATCATTAAGTAGCAATCTATGCTCAAAAACATATAAGGAAATATATAAGAACGAGTTCACCTCTGAAATTAATTGTTGTGTATGAACTCTATTGATTGCATCTTGTATATTCAGTAGAGTGTTGTTTGTATCCATATAAGTGATGTCCTCATCATCCTCCCCTTCTTGAATTGGAGTCGTCCTCGACTCAAGTTCATCTTCTATCATGTGTGGGTCCATACGTGCAACGCCATCAAATCTTTTTGTAAGCATGAAAGGAGGAGGCCAAGGTGGTGGACGGCATAGTGCACCATCTTGATCTTGTCCATCAAATAAGAGTGCACATTCACTTGAGCCAGGATCCCAAACAAATGAACATTGTGTCATATTTGTAGGTGCAATAATAATATGCATGATCTCATCATTCTCCCCTTCTTTATGACAAGCCGTCCTCGGCTTGCTCGTATGTCCAGCAAAAAGACTTTCTTTGGGGGTAGAGTTTAGGCCCGAGTGAGCACTGTCCATATTGCACAACCGTAGTGAAAAATGTTTTTGTTGTCCCTGCTGCAAGGAAAAAATACTAGAAAAACTTGACAAGATATTATTAACGTTAGTATATTCATTTACTTGACCATGTTGTTGCAGCACAAAAGGAGCTTCCTCATTTGAACATATGTAAACTTTATGCACCATAAACATACCACTATGTTCATATTTGCCTATAGCATGAAAAATATTTCTACTTAACAAAGGCAATTCAGATTGAGAAAATATTATCTTCTCTACGATATCTAGATCACAAAGAGTGTCAAATTCAATATAGCCCAAAGTATTTAGAGAAGATAACAATTTCAGCTCATCCCTTTCACATGTAGTTGGGATCAAATGCTTAATTTCAGCACAAGTGAGTGATAAAGTATCAAATTCATTTGGTTCTTCTATCATAGGAACAATATAATTATCAGCACACAACTCATTTTTGTTGTAAGAGTCAGTAGGAAAATCAACTAATGGTAAAGGTGTATTATGAAAAGGTTCATCTTGTTGCTGCTCATCGATAGTATGATTGGTAGCAAAATTCAGCACATCTGAAAATGTCATACCGTGGTTAACTGTAGAGCATTGTCCATTAACACTACTCTCATTTTCAGCAACAAATTCAAATGCATTATGAGTTGATTCATCAAAAAATTCAGAAGAGTTGTTCAACACCTCACTCTCATTTGCATCTCCATTTATTTGTTCATGTTCCTGCAAAAGGTTAGGCAAAGGAGGAGGTACAACAAGAAAATTCTTCTCAAGTTCATGTATTTCATCTTTACAATTAGATACATTAGCAAAAGTTTCTCGCATAAGAATTTTCATATCTTTCCATGTTCGAGGTCTTTCTAAATCACTTAAGTTGTTCCACCAAGTCAATGCACAACCTACTAATGCACTTGCAACATTTCTAATCTTTCTTTTCTCACACATATGACATTGTCCAAAAATTTTATCCAACTCTATTTCCCAAGCAATATATTCATCGTAACCAAAACCATCATAAGAAGGAAGAGATGGGAGAATGTAATTACTTCTTGTGGAAGGTGTTGTAAAGGTGGTCTGAATGTCATGTGAATCCTTGGTTGATGTTTGATTTTTAGTGCGCAACTCTATCGCGGTCTTCATCATGTCCATCATCTCAGCATATAATGCATGATTCTTGCTTTTACCTGACATTGTTAGTAGCAAACAGAAGACAACACAAAAATATGTTATCCCTATCAACTACAAAGATAATGGCAAAGTGGAAGTGGAATCACACACTCTCAAGCATCTTACCACGTTCTTACAAGTGTTCTTACCGACACTGCAGGTGGCAAACGGTGGACGGTATGAAGAAACCAATGAAGCATGGGATGATTGCAAAGGTGTATCGATTCTGCTCAAGAGTAAGGTGTAGCTTGGATGGCACTTTATATGTAGCAAGGATTAGCAACAATGAAATCAGATAGTAAAGTTGAATAAGTGTCCAAAGTATTTGTCAAAGTTGCTGGCCTAAATGTGTTCCTAGTAGTTCAAGCTAGCAAGACATGAGACAAAACTAGATGACACAAAGAATGCAAGCACTTCTGTTTTTTTTTTTATTGTTTTTTTCTCCTTTTTTGTGCGGCTTTTGTATCTTCTTTTGCACTTGCCTTTTTCTTTTTTCTTCCTTTTTTTTTTCAGAATGTGCTGCAAAAGAAGAACACAATGCAAACACTCAAAGATATCTCGTATGTCTGTTACAGATTTTCTGCTCAATGTTCTAAGGACAATTAAGCACCTTTATAGTCCCCAAATCTAAAAACTTTGAACAGAAGTATTATAGATCTATCTCTCCTCTTTAATTTCAGTATATGGAAGATCTATTTTGGATAAGAACAATGAGAGATATTGCCCCCGAAATACAGACTGTTCAGAATTTCTAGATCAATAACAGATTCAGATATATTGCAATTTCGACATCGATAACTATATTTTCTGGGAGAGTGATGAATAAGAAATTTATAGACAACTTCTTAAGCTTTCTAGAAAGTACAATAACTCTAAAATCCGAGTTCGTATGAGCGAGATATGATGAAAATACCGAACTGGACAGAGGCGAATCTAATCTGGACGTGATGACGTGATTCAAAAGGATGAATCACACAATGCAAACTCAAACTAAGACCAAAAACACTTTCTAAACCAGCAATATGACTCAACAACGGACACAAACTCAACAAAACCAAACTGAATAACAAAGTTGCAAAGGCTCAATGTGGTTTGGACAAAGTAATGAACAGATCTACTAAACTGCAAGTTTTTTTGTGGCTTTTTTGTGGACTCTAGGTATGAAAAACAAAACTAATGTAATGGATAGATGAATTACCTAACGGGCAACCTGGAAATCTGATACCAATTGATGAAAAAAATGATGATGATTGGGCCCGATCTTCCGATAGGTAATGGGTAAGTCGATCGATGGAGATCTCGACGTTGATGATCCGAGGCTCTCGAGTAGAACACGAACAACCCCTGCAATCACTACACCACCGCTCCGTTGGTTATCAACCGTGCTTCACACGATTGACCTCGCCAAGAAGGCTAATCCCTGCAAGTGCAACCGAGAACACAAGCAAGAACAAGGTAGACACGATCTGAAATCGCGAAGTTGGGGTTTCACAAACTGTAGAACAGCGATATTATTAATCTATGCAAAACCCAATTGTCTATGGCGGCTATCATGGAGTATATATAGGTGGGAGGACGTCCAAGGGGGTGTTAGGGTCGTGACCTAACCCTAAGACACGAAAATAATGGACTTAGACTTGATACAAGGCCCAATGGCCCAATACGGTGGCGCAGCACCCTGACAGATTCTGTACTTGATTTTGTTTCGACGATTACCGTCGACTCCGAAAGAATTTTGACATGGGACCGGTGCCATTGTAAAGGTTATCCTCTCCTCTTTCCGTGCATATGTAGAACGTCGAAAACGGAGTTCGTATGCGTCCTGGGCGTCCGTTTTAGTGCGTACTGCTCCTGGACTCCGAGTTGGTTACGATTTGGAGTTTGGTTCGGTTTCCATCTTCTTTGAACGAATTCTCTGGTCTTCCACGTCCCTAATACTCCCTCCAAGTACTCCTTGAACCTCTCCATGGATCCTAATCACAAATAAATCATTAAGTAGCAATCTATGCTCAAAAACATATAAGGAAATATATAAGAACGAGTTCACCTCTGAAATTAATTGTTGTGTATGAACTCTATTGATTGCATCTTGTATATTCAGTAGAGTGTTGTTTGTATCCATATAAGTGATGTCCTCATCACTAGCTAGCTTAGTTTCTGCATTAGCCCGACGAAGTTCACTCTCCCAAACGAGTTGCAACTTCTCGGCAACCCACCAGGCTAGTCCCTACAAAACCAGAAGAGCAAAAAAAGACCGTACAAGGATGGTGGAAGCAGAAGATAGGTTCCCACCTGCAGGTACTAGCTAGAGGCTACCGTGTGTTTTTACTCGACACTAACAAAATTGTTGAGACTTGTAAGGTTTTTTTTATGAGACTAGCCCAGGTACTAGCTTCAATATTGCAGGTCCAGATCCATATCCGCAGGGGGGGAGTATGTTCATTGAAGAAGACGAAGATGTGGTGTTTCTGCTCAAAATTCAGAAGCAAATGACTTTGATCATGTTGCTGATTTTGCACCACAACAAGCACCAACAACTACTACAGCTGGTACGAATCGTCCTCAAGCCACAAGTTCTTCGATATGTGATGAACATGAAGTAGGAGCTTGTGTGTCTACTCCCCTCCGTGTCCTCAAAAGTCATCCTCCACAACAAATCATTGGAAGCTTGCACGAACGAGTCACACGGTCCAGGTTTTCCGCTCCAAACTCTCATGCTCATTCTGCATTTGTTTCTTCTTTTGAACCCAAAGATATATCACACGCACTCACTAATGAATCTTGGATTATTGCTATGCAAGAAGAGTTCGAATATTTTGAAAGAAATAATGTTTGGAAACTTGTACCTCCACCTAAAGGTCACACTTTAATTGGAACTAAATGGGTGTTAAAAATAAACAAAGTGAGGATGAGGTTGTGGTTAGGAATAAGGCTAGGTTGGTTGCTCAAGGTTTCACACAAAATGAAGGTCTAGATTTGATAAAACTTTTGCTCCTGTTGCTAGATTAGAAGCCATAAGAATTTTTTTAGCTTTTGCTGCATCTAAAGGATTCAAGTTATATCAAATGAATGTTCAATGTTCTTTTCTTAATGACTACATAGATGAGAAGGTTTATTTTAAGCAACCAGCGGGTTTTGAAAATCCAAGTTTCCTAATCATGTTTACAAACTGTACAAAGCCTTGTACGGTCTCAAACAAGCCTCTAGAGCATGGTATGATAAGTTAAAAACATTCTTACTTTAAAATGGGTTTACCATAGGCAAAGTTGATAAAACTCTTTTTGTACTTAAGCATGGCAATGACTCATTATTCGTTCAAGTGTATGTGGATGATATTATCTTTGCTTGAGCTTCTCATGATCTTGTGTCCATGTTTTAGCTATGATGAGTTCAGAATTTGAGATGAGTATGATGGGAGAAATCACGTACTTTTTGGGGCTGCAAATCAAGCAAACCAAGGAGGAAACCTTTGTGCATCAAACAAAGTATACAAAAGACCTCCTACAGCGCTTCAACATGAACAAAAGCAAGCCTCTTTGGACACTCATGGGAACAGCAACAACACTTGAATTTGATGAAGATGGTGAACCCGTGAATCAAAAGAATATCGAAGCATGATCGGGTCACTTTTGCACCTCACGGCATCAGGACCACACATACAATTCAGCGTATATCTTTGTGCACGGTTTCTAGCTTCCCTACGTGCTTCACATCGTCAAGCCGTCAAAAGATTTTTCAGGTACTTACGTGGAACTCAAGAGTTTGGCATTTTTCTTTCTTCTTTCTCAACCATTACTTTGAAAGCTTTTTCGGAAGCTGATTTTGGGGGTTGTAGGATTGATAGGAAAAGTGCTTCTGGTGCTTGTCATTTTCTTGGTAATTCACTTGTTGCTTGGTCCTCTAGAAAACAAAACTTAGTTGCACAATCCACAGCCGAATCTGAATATGTAGCTGCTGCTAGCGCTTGCTCACAAATTCTTTGGATTGTTCAAACACTTAAGGACTATGAGGCTGATCTAGATAGTGTTCCACTGTTTTGTGATAACACTAGTGCCATTTGCATTGCTAAAAACCCTGTGCAACATTCGAGAACAAAGCACATTGACATTAGGTATCACTTTCTCCCTGATAAGGTTGAAAAAGGAAACATAGTGCTTTACCATATAGATACCAAACAACAATTGGCTGATATTTTTACAAAAACTTTGGATTTCACTCGTTTTTGTTTCATTCATAATGAAATAGTAGTTATGTATCCTCATGGCTTAAGTTGAGGGGGAGTTTTGAAAGTTGGGAAGTATTTGTGTGAATCTGAAATAATATGAGCACAAGTATTTCTTACATATATGACCTTGTGATTCCTTTTACATGCTGAAAGTTCTTACTACATTACTCGTGTTATACATTTTGTAGCGTTTGCCATGACTACTAATTGCAATAATTACTTACACTAAATATGGTCATGATCAAACTTAGTTGCTGTTTTAAACTTTTTGCATGCTCACAAGTGCTTTTAATAATAAAAAATTAATCAATCAACTATCCACATGTTGAGCTTCTAGTATCAAATAGAAAAATGAGAAAAGATCAAGATAATATGCATGCATCGCACTTCTTCTTTTGAGATAGCTTATCATTTCACTTAGATATGAACTTGGAAGAAGTTGTGTATGACTAACCATGTCATTAAGCTTTTGATTGTCAAATGACATAGGCTTGGCTTGGTTGGTTAGAAAAAAGCAGATGTGGCATATAATCGCTTGCAAATGTTATATGATCAGAATTCGTGCTTTAAATGATATTGAAAAATGAAGAATACAGCAACAAGTGTCATGCTTTCAGGACTTGAAATAGTTAAGTTTGTGAGATCATGACTTGCATAAATTGAAAAATACACTTGATGTCTAGCATGGTTTACACTACTTTATGTATTTTATTGATGTGATATTGTAAGATACTTGATAGTATGACATGTATGAGCTTTGTTTTATATGTATATGTTACAATATGCTCATAACAATTAAAATTTCTCTTATGAACCTTGCTAAATACAATTTCAAACGGGGAGAAATATTTATAGGGGGGGAAATATGTCACATATTGCACCTTCACACACGTTCTTTCAAGGGAGAGAATTGCTTATTGAAATTTCTTTCTCATTTAATTTTTGATGTTCAAAAAGGGGGAGCAAATTGTTCTCAAAGCTTTTCATGTGAATAAGCCAATTCGGATTTTAAGTGGTGTTGCCAATGCAATTATGGGGGGGATTGTGAGACCTATGTGTGCTAAATACATTGGCAATTATGTTAAACGTGTAGGTTTACATGCAAAGTTTTGAATATACTTGAGAAAGACACTTCGCACTGTCTGAACATTTCTTGTATAATGCATAGCGGCTGTTTTGGACTATCCGAACTTTCTATGTGATGAAATAATCGTGTGGCTGCTATATTTTTCATTTGCAAGGTTTCAAACCTGCTTTACACTTATGAGATGATTCTATTAGTACTTTTAGACTAAGTTTTTGATGTTTTTGGCTGATCATGGTGGACATTATCTTGCTATGTTTGCAACATGCTTACGTGAGGTGTTCAAGTCAGGTGTTGTAGTTTTCGAACTAACGAGAGTCAAGTCGAGGACTTGTGCTTGGAAGAATTGGTTATTTGTTCATCTGCAGATGTTGTTTGAGTTCAAGAAATGGCTGGTGACTAGATCCATTGAACTAGTCTTAGGGAGAAGATGAGGTTCAACAATCAATTTCGGGAGGAATTGTGGTTGAGTTGATCGAGAGGTCACGCAGCATGTTTGGGTCAACAACAATGCATATGAAGGTATTCTGTGCGTTGTTGGAAGGTGTTTGCACGTGTGCAAGGAGTGCATGGACATAGCAACATGGTTCCAAGGCGTGATGAAGAGAAGTGGACGTAAAGAATTGGTCAGAAAGGTCCAACCGGTTGGATTATGCCTCAGGCTGCGACTGAGGTGGTTATGGTTTGTTTATGGAATGTTTCGAGTTTGTTTTGGATAGATTTTGTATGGGTCACGAACTTGAGTTGTTTTAGGAATGTTCCGTACGTTCCTAAGGTGTTTGGAAGTCTTAAGATTGCTTCCATCTGATTATAGATGAGTCTTGAGTAGTTATGGAAAGTTTTGGTTGAAACTGAGTAGGATTAGAGTCCTAGTTTGGATTGGATTTGCCTTAGGACTGGTTTTATAAGCAAGGGAGGCCAGAGCTCGTTCGGGGACGACTTTGGGTTGTTCCTCTTGTGTTTTGATCAATAAAATTTGTACTTTAAAGAAGCTTTTGTTCCTTGTTCGTCCGACTTGTTCCAGATTTGTTTTTCTCGTCGAGTTTCTGCACAACACTACACTGTGTCATTGTTTTTATCATAACTCGAGTTTAACAAATCCAATTGATGTGATTTTTTTGAGTTGTCTTAACAACTTTATTATCATTCATCTTTGAAAATTTCACGATCGTTGCATTTGTGATTTCTTTGCAGTGTTGCATATCTTGTTTTTTACTCGGCTAGAACATATTGACCCTTGTTCGATCTTTCAGTCATAACTTGAGTTTTTCTTGATGGTTTTTTTATTGTTGTTGTGACTTCTTCGTGAATTGAATCTTCACAATCTATGCCACTTTTGTCACAGTTCAACATGTTTAGGTTAGTCGCACACATTGTTTCTTTATCAAATTGTTTTTCTGCCGAGGGGTTTTTGTTGCTTCCGCTGAAAAGTTTCAATCTACCATTCACCCCCCTTGGGAGCTTTTCACGTGCTCTTTGATCCTACAATGTTGATGAAGAAGAACACAACAGTGACGATGATCTTGCTTGCTTCTCCTTCCTCTTCCTTCATTCTCTCCTTCCCTTCCTTCTTCTTCCTCCGTTGCGGCTAGACCTTCTTCTTCCGAACGACAGTCATGGTGCTATGCAGGGCGGTGGGGTTTTCTCAACATGGGCAAGGGTTAGAGAGGAGACATGGTTCCTTATATAGGGGAGGACGGGTTGGGGCCGTGATGGGGTCCCACTCAGGCTCTATTGGGGTGGGCACGATGTTTCTAGGTTTATTTCCATCAACCACTAATAAAACCGTCATGGAGGAAAATTGGAATCCGAGTTGAAACCCTAGATACTGAACTAGTTCGTTTTATACCAGACAAGTCCGTTTTCGCTCAGAGAGCACATCAGACTAGTATGTTGTTAGAACCGGACAAGTCTGCTATCCTCCAGCGATATAGCTCTGACTTGTTTGGAAGTTTGCGGACATGTCTGAAGTGGAACAATATGTACATCGAAGTTTCTGGATAAAAATGGACAAGTCTGTGGTAGGGAAATCCTGATTTAAGTCTGTGGGCTGTGTGCACCGGACTAGTCCGGGGAGTGTCCGGACAAGTCTGTGGTCTGATTCAGTTTTACTTGTCCTTTTGCTCTTAATTCTTTTATTCCTTGATCCTTTTTTTATTGCTTAATGCTTTCTATGCATGGGGATGAATGCAATGCATGATGATGAAAATGAGAGTGTTGCAGGGGAAGTGCTAGAGCAGTATCTCCGTGTGCTTGCATATTTTTATCTGTGATGTAACAACCATCAATAGTGGCCAAGTTCTCGCCTCGTCGGTCATGTTCGCCTAATCCTGGGTGGCTCGCTCTGCCTTCCCACAGACCTGCACGAGCTCCACTTGCGCCCTCACCAGCTCAGTTTCTACATTAACCCAACAAAGTTCGCTCTCCCGAATGAGTCGCGACTTCTCAGCAACTCACCAGGCTAGTCCCTGCAAAACAAGGAGAGCAAGAAAGATAATAGACCCTGCGAGGATGGTGGAAGCAAAAGATAGGTTCCCACCTTTCCGTTCGTAGTCTTCCTCTGAAGCTGGCCGAGCACATCACCCACGCAATTACACTCGGCAACAGGGCTCGCCCAGCCGACAAACGAGCTCGGCGTATGAATTCTCAACGTCCTCATAAGCATGCTCCCATGCCACGAGCTCGAATAGCGAGGGGTCCAAGACGAGGGCCGAGCCATCCCGATCAGCTTCCACGGGCGACCTCTCGATGGCGGAAATTGAGACCTCTAGGACCAGACGCGAACCACCTAGGTGGATCCCCATGACTGGCGACCCAGTCCTTGAGGCCGAACCTCGAGGGGGAAGTTCGGGACCCCCTGATCGAGCTCCATCGTGAACAGCACTTCATTCACAGGCACAACTATAACATCTCGATTTTCTAACTTGGGCAAATAAAAATTTGAATAAGAAGTTGAAATTTAAATACTAGGTAGAAAATTATTTTATAAAAGAAAACATAAAATATATGCATCTCATATTGCATTTGGATTCATCCCTAGGTATTAAAATTTATTTACGAGAATAAATACATTTAAAATAATTAAATTGCCATAATGAATATGGAAGGAAAGAAATAAAGAAAAGAAATTTTAATATAAAAGAAAGAAACAATAGTTAATAAGAATAATAACATAAAATAGAATATAAAGAAAGAAACTAACAAAGAAATAATAAAGAACAAAATAACAAATAATAAAGAACGAAAATATAAGATATAAATATAACTAAGTAAATAAATAAATAGAAAGAATGAATTTATATGTAAATAAAAAATAATAGGAAAATAAAAGATACTAATAAATATATATATAATCTGTAGAAAAAATAAAAAAACAAACAGGACAAAAAAGGAAAACAAAAAAAAAGTCAACTCAACTGGCCGCACGGGCCAGGAACGGAACCGAGCGCCCGCTTGGTCGCAAGGTGCTCCACACCGATCGGGACTCTTCCCGGGAGTCCCTTAAGCCCCAAGCCCCTGCCGCTCCTATAAAAAGGAGCACTGCTCCCGTAGAGAAAACAAAAGATCGTAAGCTCCCGCAGATAAAAAAACTAGGGCAGCCAGCCACCGAAAAAAAACAGAGAGAGATCAGCGCCAGAGGAAGGAAACAGAAATAGGAGGAAGAAAAAGGAGCAGCCGTAGTTTTCGTCAGGAATCGTCGAGACGTCGCCGTTCTTTGTGGAACATTGCTACATCGCCGCGCCACAACCGTCGAGACTAGCTACACACGGTAGGTTTTACGATTTAGATCTAAAAGATAAGGATTAATCTAATACTCAAATTATGCAATGTGTAGAGTTTAACTTATTCATGCATCCATTAGTCATCACCAGATCATCATAAATCAACCTAAAACTTGCAAATCCACCAAGATCAATATATTGTTTCAGATTTGACCAAATTTTAAATTTTCAGTATTATTTAATCTCTTTTTCAGATTTAATAAATAAAATTGAGCCTAGTTAATTCCTAAAGTATCAAATTAAAATCCAGAAAACTTAGAATAAATTGTAGTAAGTTATTAATAATATTTTCATCATATTTAATATTCTGAAATAATTATTTTGTTTCCGAATTAATAGTAATTTGTTACAAACTTGCTCGAATTAATAGGAAGTCATTATCGAAACCTATTAAAAATCTATAGAAATTTATTTAGCATTAATATAAACATATTTTCTGCATGCATCCATATTTTGCATATTGATTAGTTTTTGCAATGCATTTATTGTGTATGTTTGTATGTGTATGTGCTTGATTCCGAGGAGACGGGTACGCTCAAGAGGTTACGATAGAGAAGCAAATATTTGAGGATCTTCATGGAGAAGGCTTTGATTTGATTGAACACTGAATTGCGGAATAAGGCAAGTGTCTTTGACCATACTGCTCCTATGTTTTAAATGTTTTATTTGCAAAACTACATGCTTGTGTCAATATGATGGGAAACCCATACGTAAGAGTTTAATAGTGTTGTATGCCACCCTTGTTGCCGGGAAATACATGATGAGTCGGGTATAGATATTTTTCTCTTTTGCACCGCATCACTACACGGGTTATGGGTAACTTAAAATAATATGCTTGACAACTTTAATAACGAGAATTTGGGATGGTAATGAGATGATGATTAATTTAGCAACATGGAACATAGGCGATCTAAGCAAGCATGGTATTGTGGAATGGGTTGGATGGTACAGTGGTTTGCTTGCCTTAGATCTAAGGACCGGTTCAAGCAAGAATATGTCAGGACAGCAGTGCCACCACAAGGACAAGTATGAGTGCAGTGTAGCTGAATAATTAGGGGTGCTTCTAGTTTTGTATGGACCATTGGATGGCACGGGGAATGGGAGTCAAATAGGGCTACCCTGGGATCCGCATGGCACACGAGGGGGCTTGTGGGTGGGAGAATGGAGATTTAAGCCTGCCAGTGAAACCTTAGTGGGTTCGTACATACTTGTAGTATTTTTTGAAAGGCTATTTTGTGATCTCTTGCCCACACACCAATGGAAGTGTGAGACGGCATAATGGAGACTCCTTAGTCACCAAAAGGTGATGAAATCACGAACATGTGGGTAAAGTGGTACAACCTCTGCAGAGTGTAAAACTATCATGATAGTCGTGCTCTCAGTTATGAGCACCTGGATGACTTACACAGTTCGAACTGGATTTGGGTTTTGGGATGGTTCAGTATGGGATTGGTTATGTCATATGAGTATGGATGGTTATGAGAAGTTATAAAATTAGCATAGGGTTATGATATTAATTGTTGGCTGGTTATAAATGAATTATGATGGTAAATGAGGATGCTGAAAATGGATTATGATAATTACTTGGGTTATGATGGGATTTAAATTCACATAGATATTTTAGGCTGCTTTTAAAAGTTTATGAAATGTACTTTTCTGCAATTAGCCATTTTTTACCGTCCTTGTTTTAGCTACATGTCATAGTTTCCCTTATTTGCTGAGCACGACATGTGCTCACCCTTGCTATTACCCCAACAAATTTAGTATCAAACGATAATGTGGAGTATCCGGAGGATGATGAGTCCTAGGCGTGCATACTACCATCGATTACCTGTGAAGTTGGAGTCGCCTACGCTAGATTATTTACTGTTGCAATAGAATAAAGGTATATTTATTATTCGTGACATGGTTAAATTCTCATTATGATTTGAGATGTTGATGTGTATGTGTGAAGCAACATCCTGGGCATACATACACTGCACTTGGTTCATTTTCGGAACCGGGTGTCACAAATTGGTATCAGAGCCGTGTTGACTGTAGAAGGCAAGCCTAGGTAGAATGGACACCGTAAAACACATATAAACTATATTCTAAAAGGCTATTTTCAAAAATTGCTTGCCGCTGCATTTTATTTTGCCAATACAGCCACCGTAAGGTGCTGTTTGCTGCGTCTTTTAAAATGCAAAATTCAGCCGCGTTTACTTGTTTGCTGCTGCATTTTGTACATTTTCTCTACTAAAGTTCTTATTTAAAGTATATATATTGCTGCTGCATTATTTTCCTTGCTTGCTGCTGCAAATTTTCTTTTTCTTTTCCTCCCTTTTGCTGATGTGCACTCTCTTTCTTTTCTCTTCATTGCTGCTGCAGTCTTCGAACTATATTTCACCTCTCATCCCTAAAGATTCCCTGTTAAGGATGTAGGTGTTATTTTTTTTGAAAATCATTCTTCCAAAATTTCTCATTCTCTCACTTATTTTGACGTCTCTCCTTCTTTCCTCTGTTCATATCTGACACACTTCTTTTGTGAAAATTATAGATGATCACCCTAGCACTTCTAAGGAATCGTAAGCGTTCACATCTCAAGGAGAAGAAATCTAAGGCGCACATTATATGGAGGAGCCTAGTATGAAAGAGCAATCGTTTAACAACGTAAAAAAAGGCGATGCATGACAACGCCTTTACCGTAGCTACGTAAATGTTTGTCTCATTATTAGGATTTAGGTCCACCCTTGAATAAGTTGTAATATGCGCTTAGTTCGTCAGTGCACATGCTTATGTTTGGTATGATGATTGTATGTTTGATTGCTTGTTTGTGTGCTTGGATGTGCGTTGTGGAACGTTTTGGCATTTATCCACGACCTTATCCATTATATAGATAATGCATTAATATAGGATCACATACCTTAATGCATGCATATAGGTTGGTGTTCCTTCTATCTTTTTTTTTCTCGTTCAACCTTTACTTGAATGGAAGACGGACACAATTAGAGGAATCACTACTCCGGAGCAAGCTACATGAGAGTATGAAGACGATATCAAGATAAAGTTTTTCCTTATCTCTTCTATAATCTCTCTGAATCTCGAGGGCGAGATTCCGGTTAAGGGGCGTAGATTTAATATTCCTAATTTTCAAAATTTGGCTAAATAAAATCTAAGTAAGAATCTACAAATTTATTTCAAAATTTCTTCTTCGGTCCACTCAAATCTCGAGGGCGAGATTCATGTTAAGGTGGATAGAATTGTAACATCCCAATTTTCAAACTTGGGCAAATGAAAATTAGAATAAGAAGTTGAAATTTAAATACTAGGAAGAAAGTTATTTTATAAAAGAAAAACATAAAATATATGCATCTCATCTTGCATTTGCATTTATCCCCAGGTATTAAAATTAATTTACCACAATAAATACATTAAAAGCAATTAAATTACCATAACGAATATGGAAGGAAAGAAATAAAGAAAAGAAATTTTAATATGATAGAAAGAAACAATAGTTAATAAGAATAATAAAATAGAATAGAATATAAAGAAAGAAACTAACAAAGAAATAATAAAAAAGCAATAAAAAATAATAAAGAAAGAAAAATGTAAGATATAAATACAACTAAGTAAGTAAATAAATAAATAGAAAGAAAGAATTTATATGTAAATAATAAATAACAGGAAAATAAAAGATACTAATATATATATAATTTATAGAAAAAATAAAAAGACAAACAGTACAAAAAAAGGAAAAAAAAAGTCAACTCAACTGGTCGCACGGACCAGGAACGGAACTGAGCGCCCGCATGGTCGCAAGGTGCTCCGCACCGATCGGGACTCTTCCTGGGAGTCCTGTAAGCCCACACCCCTGCCGCTCCTATAAATAGGAGCGCTGCTCCCATAGAGAAAACAAAAGATCGTAAGCTGCCGCAAATAAAAAACTAGGGCAGCCAGCCACCGGAAAAAAAGAGAGATCAGCGCCAGAAAAGAAAAGAAGGAGGGAAACTGAAAGAGGAGGAAGAAAAAGTAGCAGTCATAATTTTTGTCAGGAATCGTCGCGACATCGCCGTTCTTTGCGGAAGATTGCTATATCGCCGTGCCAGAACCGTCGAGACTAGCTACACACGGTAGGTTTTACAGTTTAGGTCTAAAAGACAAGGATTAATCTAATACTCAAACTATGCAATGTGTAGAGTTTAATTTATTCATGCGTCCATTAATCATCACCAGATCATAATAAATCAACCTAAAACTTGCAAATCCACCAAGATCAATATATTGTTTCAGATTTGATCAAATTTTATATTTTCAATAATATTTAAACTATTTTTCAGATTTAATAAATAATATTAAGCCTAGTTAATTCCTAAAGTATCAAATTAAAATCCGGAAAATCTAGAATAGATTCTAGTAAGTTATTAATAATATTTTCAGCATATTTAATGTTCTGATATAATTATTTTGATTCTGAATTAATTGTAATTAGTTACAAACTTGCTCAAATTAATAGGAAGTCATTATCGAAACCTATTAAAAATCTATAGAAATTTATTTAGAATTAATATAAATAAATTTTCTGCATGCATCCATATTTTGCATATTGATTAGTATTTGCAATGCATTTATTGTGTATGTTTGTATGTGTATGTGCTTGATTTCGAGTAGACGGGTACGCTCAATAGGTTACTATCGAGAAGCAAATATTTGAGGATCTTCATGCGCAAGACTTTGATTTGATTGAGCATTGAATTGTGGAATAAGGCAAGTGTCCTTGACCATATTGATCCTATGTTTTAAATGTTTTATTTGCAAAACTGCATTCTTGGGTCAATATGATGGGAAACCCATACATAAGAGTTTACTAGTTATGTATGCCACCCTTGTCACCGGGAAATAAATGATGAGTCGGGCATGGATATTTTTCTCTTTTGCACCGCATCACTACACGGGTTATGGGTAGCTTAAAATAATATGCTTGACAACTTTAATAATGAGAATTTGGGATGGTATGAGATGATGATTAATTTAGCAACATGGAACATAGGCTATCTAAGCAACCATGGTATTGTGGAATGGGTTGGATGGTATGGTGGTTTGCTTGCCTTAGATCTAAGGACCGGTTCATGCAAGAATATGCCAGGACAACAATGCCACCAGAAGGCCAAGTATGGGTGCAGTGTAGCTGAATAATTAAGAGTGCCGCTAGTTTTGTATGGACAATCGGATGGCGCAGGGAATGGAGTCGAGTAGGGATACCCTGGGATCCGAATGGCACACGAGGGGGCCCGTGGCTGGCATAATGGAGATTCAAGCCTGCCGGTGAAACCTTAGTGAGTTCGTACATACTAGTAGTCCCTTTTGAATGGCTATTTTGTGATCTCTTGGCCACACACCAACAAAGTGTGAGACGGTATAATGGACACTCCTTAGTCACAAAAAAGTGATGAAATCACAAACATGTGGGTAAAGTGGTACAACCTCTATAGAGTGTAAAACTATCATGATAGCCGTGCTCCCGATTACGGGCACCTGGATGACCTACACGATTAGAATTGGTTTTGGGTTTTGGGATGGTTCGCTATGGGATTGGTTATGTCATATTAGTATGGATGGTTATGAGAAGTTATGAAATTGGCATATGGCTATGATAATCATTGTTGGTTGGTTATAAATGAATTATGGTGGTAAATGAGGATGCTAAAAATGGATTATGATAACTACATGGGTTATGATGGGATTTAAATTCACATAGACATTTTAGTCTGCTTTTACAAGTTTATGAAATGTACTTTTCTGCAATTAGCTATCTATTATCGTCCTTATTTTAGCTACATGTCATACTTTCCCACACTTGCTGAGTACGACATGTGCTCACCCTTGCTATTCCCCCAACAAATTCAGTATCAGACGACAATGTGGAGTATTTGGAGGACTATGAGGAGTTCTAGGCATGCGTACTACAGTCGATTGCGTATGGAGTTGGAGTCGCCTACGCTAGACTATTTACCGCTGCGATAGAATAAAGGTATATCCATTATTCGTGACATGGTTAAATTTTGATTATCATTTGTGATGTTGATGTGTATGTGTGAAGCAACATCCTGGGCACACATACACTGCACTCGGTTCATTTTTGGAACCGGGTGTCACAACAACATTTGGGGCTGAGCCCCTGATAGCATTGGACCCGACCTCCTCAGCGATCGGTGGTGCGCCCATCTTCGAGATTGGACGAAGTATATTATAGGTGAAGTAATTCTTTCTTGAGGTCATCTTCACGATCCCATGTAGCCTCAGCTTCAGTACGATGACTCCATTGTACTTTGCACCAGCGAATTACCTTGTCCCTTGTGACCCTTTCCTTCGTATCCAGGATTTTGATAGGTTGCTCGGTGTAGATCAAATCTTTCTCAAGTTTCAAAGTCGTCCATCATACTTGCTCTTTCTGCGCTCTTAGACACTTCTTGAGTTGAGACAAGTGGAATTCATCATGCAAATCGGAGAGGTGTGCTGGCATCTCTAGTTGATATGCTACTTTTAGACGCTTGTCCAAAATCTTGAATGGTTCGATGTAGTAAGGTGTCAACTTGCCTTAAATGTTAAAACACTTGTGACTTCAAATGGGTGATACCTTGAGATACACGAAGTCTCCCACTTTGAAAGATTGGTCTTTTCGTCTATTATTTGCATAGACCTTTTGACACAACTAAGCAACCTTCAAGTTTTCACGTATTATCTGAACTTCCTTTTTGGCATCATGTATCACATCAGGTCCAAACACTTTGGTTTCTCCTGTCTCATTCCTGAACTTGGGTGTCCTACACCTTCTCCCATACAGTGCTTCATAGGGCGACATTTTCAAACTAGCTTGGTACTCCCTCTATCCCTAAAAGGATATTGTTTTTTGAACTAAATTTCGTATTAAAAATGACATCCATTTTGGGATGGAGGAAGTAACTGTTGTTGTTTGAGAACTCAACATATGGCAGACTTTTATCCTAGCTTTTTCCATACTTTAAGGAACATGACCTCAACATGTCTTCCAAAATCTGATTTGTCCGTCCGTCTGGGGATGATGCGTAGGACTAAAACTCAGTTGGGTTCCCATGCACTCGTGCAGTTTCTACCAAAACCTAGAGTTAAGTTGAGAACCTCTGTCGGATACTATTTTCATGGGCACTCCATACAATCATACTATTCTTCCCAAATATAGATCCGCTAAACTTGCACCGCTATTGGTACCCATAATAGGGATAAAGTGTGCATATTTGGTCAACCGATCCACGATAACTCATATTGAATCTTACCCTAACTGAGTGTGCGGTAGTCTGACTATAAAGTTCATACCAACTTCTTCTCACTTCCATGCTGGTACTTCAGTGCTGCAATAGTCCAGTTGACCTCTGATGCTCTACCTTCACTCATTGTCATATATCACATAGTGCAACATATTCAGCTATGTCCATTTTCATTCTATCCCACCAATAGAACGTCTTCAGATCCTTGTACATTTTTGTACTACCAAGATGAATTGAGTAAGGTGAGTCATGTGCCTCCTTTAGCATTATGTCACAGATGCACTTCACGTTAGGCACACAAACTCATTTCCCTAACCATAGCGTGCAATTTTCATCTTCCTCAAAATTCCATTCTATTCCCTTCTAGATTCTATCTGTGAATTTTTGAATTTCATTATCTATTTGTAACACCCTCGTTTTCATCCATCATGCATTGCATTCATGCTAATACGTGTTTAATATAGTGTCAACAATTAAAAAAGTTTGGGTATGGACTTGTCCGGAGTTAACCACAGACCAGTCCTGTATAACCGTCTGCCTTTGCCGATTTTAGTTTCTTCAGAGCAATGGACTTGTCCGCTAATTCCCACAGATTAGTTTGCTACTGATGTTGTCAGGACTTGTCCATTAATTGTTACAGACTATTCCGATTTTGTTTCTGTTCCATCTGAACTTTTTCGTTAGTATTTATGGACTAGTCTGATTTGGAAACTATAAAGCCCCGGACTTGTTCGAATTGTTGAATTCTATCCCAAAGCCCCTCTTCTGCTGAGGTGCACAAGACTTGTCTGATTTACAATAACTAGTCCGATGTAACATCAGAACCGAAAGTGGTCTTGTCTAGCACGACACCAGAATTGTCTGATGAACTCTCTGTACCAAGAGCAGACTTGTGTGGCCATTCTTCGGACTAATCCGGTTTCTAGGGTTTTGGCTCAGATTCTATTTTTCCTCCACAATGATTTATTGGATAATCGACCTATCTAGGCCCAAGAATGTCGTGCCCCACCCTTGAGGAGCCCAAGTGGGAGCCCACCAAGGCCCCTACTTGTCCCCACTGCTTCTTACCTGGATTCCATCCCAACCCCACCACTTTTCCTCCTATATAAACACCTGACAAACCACATGTCAACCCTTTGCCCACGTTAGAGGAGACCTCAGTTCTATGTTCTCTCAAGAGCCGCCGTCCTTGAAGACAGAAGCCGTCACTGCAAGGAAGGAAGAGGAAGAGAAGAAGAAGAAGAAGAGGGAAGGCCAAGCAAGATCGTCATCGTTGCTGCGATCTTCTTCATCGACTCATCGATATCGATGTTGTTCTTTACCAATTCTCTGTCTTCATCGGATCTAGGGTCAATATTCACGTGATACGCCTAATCCTCGATGGTTGAACCTTTACATTCGCGGTAACTACCTTAGATCCAACTTTCCACATCAATTTTGATCCCAATCTTGATTCAAACCATGCCCTAGTTGGGAAGTTCGCAAAACCCTGGACCATAGCGGACTTGTCTAGTCCAGAGCGAACATGTCCGACCCATTGTGCAGACTAGTCCGGCCTCATAATTTCTAAAATCCTAGATCTTTCCCAGTTTTTTTCGAAATGACTCGAAAATTGCTTAAACATGTAAGACTCAATTGTAACTGGTTAGTAAGCAACAGTGGTAACCTAATAACATGTATTACATTGTAATTGCAACATTCATGCACATCATGGCATATTGAGTACTATATGAGCGTTTATTGATTGTAATGCTTGTTTCACATGTTTGTCGCGCGGGATAGAAGGAAACACTCTAGAAGGTGCCTTCGAGAACCTTCAGCACAAGAACTTTGAAGCTCTCAATCCAAATCAACCATCAAAGCAAGACAAGTGTCCTTGAACATTTTGATCCCGTTTTCAAATGTTTTGTTTGCAAAATTGCATGCTTGTGTGAAATTGATGGGAAACCCATGAATAGGTGTCTACTAGATTTGTATAGCCATCCTTGTCGCTTTGAATATATTGTAGAGTCAGGAAGGGTATTTTACACTTTTGCTTCCCTTTACTTTATTGGGATTGTGAATAACCAAATGACTTAATTTTAAATTAATGAATATATGGACTATGTGAATTGATGATTTATCTTTTAGCAACACGGAACTTAGGAGATCTAAGCAAGCATGGTTTGTGGAACAGGTTGGATGATATGGTGGTTTAGCTTGCCTAAGATCTAAGGACCAATTCATGGGAGAATAAGCCAGGACAATAGTGCCACCACAAGGCCAAATATGAGCGCGACGTAGCTGAATAATTAGGTGTGATGCTAGTGTTGTATGAACCATTGGATGGCGCGGGGATGGGTGACAACAATGTCCTTATCGAGGATAATAACATGAGCCTTCCATTCTTCACGTCCAGGGTGGGGAATCCTTTTGACACAGTACTTAGGGTGTATATTGCAAAGGTCAAGAAACTCCTCCAATTCCTTGGCCGCATATTCTCCGTCAGTTCCATCAGAAAGAAATTCTTAGGCAAAACAAAAAACATGAACATTACTCTCCTTTTCAGCCTCAACAGGTGCTGGCTCATCCTCCCGACGATCCCCTTGTGGCTCAACCTCAATGGGCTCATCCTCTTTGTCCATCTCATGAAGTTCATACTCCTCATAGGATTCCACCTCCTCCGGATCATCCTCCGTTGTGTTGGAGTGTTCGTGTTCAGCTTCTTTCGTAGGGGAGTTCACTTCCCCCTACTCTTGGACTGGGTCCTCCGGATCCTCGTTGGGCTAAAGTTTACTTCCAAGAGGCAGCAGACGAGGCTTATTACATGCGGTCATCCTAGTGGTAGGCGTCTATGGTTAAAAACATGAGAAAATTAGAGAAGATTGTAATGTAATCATGGAATTGCAGCAGCCATAAAACATGGTAATAGCGTGTGCGGTAGCTCACAAAGAGAAAAGAGGTAAAAACGTAACAGCAGCGAAGCCACACATTTTTCAGCAAAAATATGATTAGTTAAAGAAAAATAAGTGTAGAAACAAGTAAATTTGAAAAGGGAGAAGTCCTAAGTTGTTTGTGATGTCCATTCTACCTAGGCTTGCGTCCTACAGCCAACGCAGCTCTAGAACCAATTTGTCACATCCGGTTTCGAGAATGAACCAAGTGAAGCACATATATGTGCCCAGGATATTCATCACACATACACGAGTGCATCACAAACGGTTTAAGATTATAACCATGTTACAGATAGTAAATAATACCTTATTACAATAAGCCAAATGGTTTCAGTCTCTAAATATTATTGTTGCAGTGGAAAATAACTAAGAAGCTAGTAGACTCCAACTCCACAGGCATCGATGGTAACACGCATGCCTAGAACTCCACATGATCCTTAGAGTACTCCCAAGTGTCTTCCGTAGTCGAACTAATGTGGGAATAGCAAGGGTGAGTACATGTCGTACTCAACAAGTGTGGGAAGTATGACATGTAGCTTAAACAATGATGGAACAAATGGTTCATTGCAGAACAACATGTTTCATTCACAAAAGTTAAAAATGCAGCTTAAGTTTACTAGGTGTGGTCAACCCCGACATAACCCAATAACAAACATATACCATACATATCCCACTCATCATTTACCAAGCTCAACCATCAATAATCAGCCGACATGATTAATCATAACCATTCGCATTCATCTATAACAATACATGTCCAATTATCCATAACCAAGTCCATACCCCATTCCCAATTCCAGCCATTAACCAACATACTCAAGTCCACAACTCTAGTCATGTGAGGGTCTAGGTTGCTCATGAATGGGAGCACATATATCATGATAGTTTTACGCTCTATAAAGGTTGCACCACTTTACCCACAAGTTTGTGATTTCATCACCTTTCGATGGCTAAGGAACTTCAATTATGTTATGTCACACTTTCGTTGGTGTGTGGCCAAGAGATCACAAAATAGCTTTTACAAAGGGACTACCAGCATGTATAGACCTACTAAGGTTTCACCGAAGGTGATGTCTCGCAACTGAGCACATCCATCCAAGGGCCCCCTCTTTTGCCGTTCAGATCATAGGGCAGTCTGCCACTATTGCAAACCCAATAGACCCCTCTTTCCTGATCCACCAAATTGATCTGAGCGATAGTGGCAATACACCTAATTCACTGGCTAAGCAACTCCCATAATGGGTGTAACACCCTCATTTTCATCCATCATGCATTGCATACATTCTTATGCATGTTTAACATAAAGCAACATAAAATGTAACAAGTTTAAAATGAATTAGAACAAAAACAACAACCAAAAGCCTGTGTTAGTGCAGACTTGTCCAGATTAGACCCCGGACTAGTCCGATTTTCCGTCTGTTATTTCCTGGTGTTATGGACTAAAAAGCGGTTCGGTTGTCCTCCAGACTTCTCCGACCCTATACCTGACTTGTTCGTTTTGCTTTCTGATCCTATTCGGACTTGTCTGGATCTGCACCAAATTTGGTCATTCTGCTCTCTGTTCAATATCGGACTTGTCCGACCCCTAGCTGACTTGTCTGGTGTGCCCGACTCGGATTCTGTTTTTCCTCCCCGATCCGCTTTTGGGTAATTACCTTAATTGGGCGCAAGAACGTCATGCCCAACCCCTGTGGAGTCCACGTGGGACCCCACCAAGGCCTCCACCGCCTTATACTCGAGTTCCATCCAAACCCTACCACCCCCACCCTATATAAACACCCGAACACCCACCCTTTCATTCATTTGTTACATTAGAAGAAACCCTTAACCCTAGTTCGTGAGAGCCTCCATCAAGAAGCCTCCACCGCAGGGAGAAGAAGAAAGAGGAAGGAAGGAGGAGGATCAACCAAGATTGTCGTCTTTGCTGTGATCTCCATCATCAATCCTTTATCGTGAACATCCTCCTTTGCCAATTCTCCATCTTTTTTGGATCTAGACGTCAAGATCTCGAGTTTTGTTGATTCCTCAAACCTTGAACCCTTGGACTCGTAGTAAATAACTTAGATTCATCTTTTCTTTGTAAATTGTGATTCCAAGGTTAATCAAACTATGCCCTAGTTGAAAACTTGCCGAAACCCAACCATAATGGACTTGTCCAGTCCAGTGCAGACTAGTTCGATTTCCTTTCTATTCCAGAACTGACATGTTCGTCCCAGGTGCAGATTAGTCCGGTCTGTCAGTTCTGAAAATTCCTGGAACTTTCCCAATATTCTCCAAAATGACTTAAAACCCGTTCTAACATGGAAGACTTAATTGTAACTTGTTAGTAAGCAATGATAGCAACTTGATAACATGCATTACAACATAATTGCATCAATCAAGCATATCATGGCATATTGAGTAATATATGAGCATTTATTGATTAAAATGTTTGTTGTGTATGTTTGTTGCGCGGAATAGAAGGTATTGCTCTAGAGGGTGCTATCGAGGACCTTCAGCATGAGAACTTGGAAGCTTTTGATCCTAACCAATCTCAAGAGCAAGGTAAGTGTCCTTGATCATTTTGATCCTGTTTTTAAGTGCTTTCTTTCCAAAACTTCATGCTTGTGTCAAATTGATGGGAAACCAAAGATAGATGTTTACTAGACTTGTTTGATCATCCTTGTCACTTGGAACATATCATAGAGAGTCGGGAAGGGTATTTTTACCTTTTTGCTTTGCTCTAATTAATTGGGATGGGAAAACAACTAAATGACTTAACTATAAATTAATGCACTTATGTATGATTGTAAGGATCGAAATGCCCAAGAGGGAGGGTGAATTGGGCTTTCTTTCAATTTTTAAAGCAATTAAGATTAACGACCTCAAGCCCAATTCCCTATACGATTAAACTATGCAATCAATGTAAATTAAAGTTGCGAAATGAAGATTGCATAAGTGTAAAAAAGGAGGAGGGATGCAAACGCTCAAGGGACACGGAGTTTATCCCGTGGTTCGGTAAGATCACAAGGATCTACCTACATCCACGTTGTGGCACCCACCGAAGGGTTTTGCCACTCCCAAGTCACCGAGACAAGGGGGTTCTTCACTATTCTTCTCCGTTCGCCAACCTCGGCAAGGTGGAGCTCAAGCCTTGTACACTTTGGAATCCTTCGGGCTTCCACAATCTTCTTGGCAAGCTCCGGAAGTTGCACACACCAAGGGACACTCCCTTAGGGCTCTCACTACACTAGAGACTCCAATCACCAAGAATGGAGGCACCCAAGCACTATCTCTAGCTAGTTCTAGCCTATCTCTTGGTGTACAAATGATGAGCAAATGATGTGAAAGTGGTAGCTCTATTGCTTGAATGCTCTAGGATGTGTAGAGTATGTCTGGGCTTCAAGTCTTGTCGATTTGACAGGTTGAAGGGGTATAAATAGCCAGCCTCCACGAGATAGCCGTTGGAAAAGTAGGCTGACATCACTTCTCTGCGAACACCGGATGATCCGATGTCTCCCATTCAGTTAACATCGGTCAAAGCCAAATTAGCTGATGTCACTGTGTCAGATATGACCGTTGTTAGACCGATGTTGATCTGTCTTCTCATCGGATGATCCGGTGGCTCTTCCTCCAGAATTTTGCTTGATCTTGAAGCTCACTGGAGTGATCGACCGATGTGTGTAAGTTTGCACATCGGATGATCCGGTGCTTCACTTGGTCCAACAGTGTTGCAATCTGTGATAATGGACCGATGTCACTGAGCCACCCACATCGGATGATCCGGTGAGTTCTTTGTTCTGAGGTCTTCTTCTTCTGTTGACACAACTTGACCGATGCAGTCAACTCAAAGACCATCGGATGATCCGGTGTGTTCAACTTGTTGACTTCGAGTTGTTTTGAGTTGTTCTTTTGGAATTTTGAACTTGTGACCTCTTTGACACTTGTTTGAAATGTTGTTTTGATTGTCTTCAAGCATTGAGTGATATCAAGTTAGAGCTTTCACTTCTTGTCTTCATATGATTTGATTTGATCTCATTTGTTGATTTTATATGGGTCTCCAATGTAATTTTGATTTCATTTGATTGAGTGTTATTGAGACCTTGCATTCACAAATTCATTAGTAATATCGAATGGTTGTCATTAATCACCGAAACCGTACCTCATGGGGCCTAGATGCTTTCAATCTCCCCCTTTTTGGTGATTGATGACAACACAATAATTTAAAGCGCAATAATAATGAATTTGATGATGATACTCAAGTATATATGCAATGAATACAGCATAGGACACATTAAGCTTGTAAAACGCAAAAGAAATTTGTGGTGCGAAAAGCTCAATTGATTAAAAACATAAGCAAATGAGACAAGTGAAAAGAGTGCTTAATTAAAATTACAAAAGAGTACTCAAGCACGAATACAAAGGATAAGCACACACTCCCCCTTCACTCCCCCTGATACTACCACTCCCCCTGACTCTTCTACATCTTCTCCCCCGGCATCAAGCCACCAAAAAGGGATCAGAACGCCTACAGACCCTGAGAGCTGGGCGCGAGGACGAACTGGGCACCGTCGCAGTCGTCGAAGCTAGAGTCGCCGGTCGTAGGAGCTGCCGGAGCGGCGGGAGCTGGAGGGTCCGCTGCCGGTGCTGGAGGAGAGGAAGCAGGTACTGGAGGTGCCGGTGGAGCTGGAGGAAGTGGAGCGCTTACCACGGACGCCGGCGTCTGCTGGAACAAGATCGTCGCCGGCAGTGGTGAGTGAATCGGTGCGCTGGATGCCAGAAGTGGTGACATACTGATTGAAGGGATAGGAGTAGTAGGCACCTGAGCAACACCTGGAGCCAGTCCCAGTCCAGGCTGCTGTGGAGGAAGGGCGATCCCGGTCTGAGTGTAAAGGTTGGTGATCAACCCTAGGATCCCCATCATGGCCTGTTGGGTCTGCTGCTGCTGGTCGAGGGTACGGCGGTGCATCTGATCTACCAGGTTGGTGAACCGGTCCGTATCCTCTCGCCTCTGACGGGCGATCTCCACCTGGAGCTCCTGCTGCTGCCGCTGCAGTTGTGCCAGGTGAGCAGCCTGCTCTGCCCTGGCCTGCTCAGCAGCGAGCCTGTCCTGGCGCTGCTGCTCGATCATCTGCTGGAGAAGTGTCGACAGCTCTGACGGCTGTGACACCTGCGCCTCGGACACAGGAGGTGGTGTCGGTGGCGGAGCAGCTGATCCTCCTGCCTCGGCGTCGTGCTGCCTCGGTGAGAGTGGAGGCGGAGGGAAGTACTCCTCGACACTCTCGTCTGTGTCGCTCTCGGACCAGACGTGCTGCAAGTCCTCCCCCTGAGCCTCAGCCTCAGCAAGCCTCTCGTCCTCTCGCTCTAGGTCGGACCAGTCTTCCTCTGACAGACGGGCCCGGACCTGGCGCTCAACTGGACGACCAAGGCGACGGTCTCCAGGAGCAGAGGCACGATAGTGACCAAAGCGAGTCACACTCTCGTCAGCAAGCCGGGCCTGTGCTGCATGTCCCTCAGGCACCACCATAGAGCAAATGTAACTGATCCAGTGCCCGTAGACCATCTGCCTCATCATGCCAATCCCATCCGTGATTACGTCTTCCATCTCGCATAGGAGTATGTCCACGATATCGAAATCCATCCCGTTCATTATGTAGAACAGGAGGGTCTGCTGCAGACTCGTGAACCCCTCCAAGTAACCTGACCTCGGCAAGAGCGTGCGGCGCAAGGCGAGGTGCACAATGCGCGCAGCTGGAGTCAGGAGAGCTGGAACTCTCGGCTGGTCCGGGGAGAACGAGGGGCCAAACAGAGAGCGGATCTCGTCAAGCTGTGGTGCTACCCCTCCAGTAAGTGGCCTCCTCGGTGGATCTGCCTGCCCATAGACCTTCTCGTGCACGCAGGTGTCGTGCAGGTCCAACTCAAGAATATGCCCCAAAGTCTCCCTCGAGAGGTGGTAGCGCTGACCATTGAACATGAAGGCAATCGACCCCCTGCCCTCTGAGATGTACAGGGTCGCGTAGAAGACACGGACCCACTCTTCCACATAAGCACTTCTCTCATAAGCCAGCAGCTGCACCAGACCTCTGTATCTCTCAAAGAAAGGACGGACCTCAGTCTCCGCTGCCACTGCAAGCTGCCCCCAGTCCAGGTAGTTGTGCTGAAAAAGCTTGTGCCCCCGACGCCTGTAGGTCTCATAGAGAGACGCCTGGGTGACAGTCCAGAAGCGACTGTCCACAAGAATCTCTCGGGGTTGTGGGAACCACTCCTCAAGCAGCACGTTCCAACGAAGCTTGCGTAGCTGCTTGGCCTTCATCTTCCTGTAGTCCGTCAACCGGACTCCCTCACCGACACGGATGGCCGTGTCCATCTCGTAGATGGCCCTCTCGGCCTCCCTGTCCTCACGACGGTCGGCAGCCGTCGGTCTCGGACGAGGAGCAGCCTCGGTGTGACCCCCACGCGTCCGGGCTGAGCGCCGGCGGACGAGAGGCTCAACCGGCTCCTTTTCGGCGTCGGAGTCGTCGATCACGGGAGGCTGCCTCGGACGGGCCTCGCGAATCCTCAGGGAACCCCCTCGGCCGCGCTCACGCTCCTCGGCGGCGCGAGCGGCCATTAGAGCCTGCTTCTCATCCTTCGAAAGTTTACGCTTCTTCGCGGCGGGCTCCGCGGTCGCTTTTCCCTTTCCTTTGCGGTCACGACCCATCTAGATGCAAAGGAGAGCTAGGGTTAGCGACGAACAAAGAAAGGATAGCGGAAACACCGATGGACGTCGCACGGCACGAGACAAACCTAGGCGACGGAGATCAACCGGGCCGGGAAAACCTAGTGAGGTGGCCGGAGAAGACGGCGTTGCTCGGGTGGAGGTGCTTCGACGGAGGGAGGAGCGGTTTGTGCGTGGGGCTGCTGTGGCGGTGGAGAGAGGCGGCGGCGGCGCTTGGGCGCGGGTGGAGCATGGCGGCGCGGCGTGGTGAGGCGGCGCGAGTGGAGCACGGCAAGCGGGGGCGGCGCTGTGGGCGGCAGCGGCCGGAGACGGCGGCGGCGGCGCCTAGGGCGGCGGCGGCGGCGGCTGGGTGTGAGGGAGAGGCGGCGCGCGGTGGTCGACGGTCGGAGGAAGAGGCGGCGGCGCGCGGGCGAGTGAGAGGTCGGGGAGAGAGAGACACGGCGGCGGTCGCGCGGGTTTAAATAGTGGGACCCAAACCCTAGCCGAAAATTTAACACCGGATGGACCGATGCGAGGTAATATGAACATCGGTCGAATGCAACAGTAAGGATATTCAAGAATTGCTGTTGACACCGGATGGACCGACGTCTAGGGTTTTGATCATCGGTCGAATAGCACAGTAAGGGTGTTCAAAAGAGTGATGTAAACACCGGATGATCCGACGTTAGAGGGAGTAAACATCGGTTGAATTGACCACAACTTCGGATGAGTGACCATCGGATGGACCGATGTTTTCCAGAATGAACGCGTCGGATCATTTGAGGTTCTGACTGAACTGGCCCTTGAAGAATGAACACCTATTGGTCCGATGAGGGATTGGTTTGGGCATCGGATAATCCGATGACAACAGAACGAAAACATCCCATATATGTCCTTTGACCAAACAACCAATCAAAGAGAAACACATGTCTTAGGACTTTTTGGGCAACCCCTTACCCCTCAAAAAGCTAATATGCCAATAGCTTGGCTAGGCCTTAATGCAAATGGAACACCAAGAAAAATGGAGGAAAATATCCAAATAAAATGTAAGGCCCATGCTTTGTGAGGTAGAGTATGAAGACTTCTATCTCTTTGAAGCATGATCCTCTAGGCATTAACGTACCTAACATTTTGTTCTTTCCACCTTATATGAGTTGAGATATTGCATTTCAAACAAGTCTCCTTCTCATGAGGTGGGTTCCCCTTTGTGACAATCTACCGTATGCAATGCCAAACAAATTATAGTGCAAGAGATTAAATGAGTGCAAGTTTATATGGCAGGGATCATGCAAGGCATAAAATAGATCTATCTTGCCAAGTTTGAACCTTCCAAAGGCTTCCTCAGGGAAAACTACTTCTAGCTTGCCCCTATCCTTTGGGAGTTAGACAAGACCTATATGATATGCATCCTTACATGAACATGGCAACTTACATGACGTTAGATGCATCTAGCACATTTAATTCACTTCTAAGTCTAGAAAAGGTTTTCTCGTCAAGTGGTTTTGTGAAGATATCCGCCAATTGTTCTTCGGATCTAACACCTTGCAAAGAGATGTCTCCTTTAGCCTCATGATCCCGCAAGAAGTGATGACGAATATCAATGTGCTTAGTGCGGGAGTGTTGAACGGGGTTTCTAGCTATCTTAACCGCACTTTCATTATCACAAAGGAGAGGCACACAACCAATTTTAATTCCAAAGTCCAAGAGGGTTTGCTTCATATATAGAATTTGGGCACAACATGCACCGGCCGCTATATACTCCGCCTCCGCGGTGGACAAAGCCACGGAATTTTGCTTTTTGCTCGACCAAGATACTAGGGAGCGCCCAAGTAAGTGGCACCCACCGGAGGTACTCTTGCGATCCACGCGGTATCCGGCAAAGTCCGAATCCGAGTATCCCAAGAGATGGAAACTAGCATTCTTGGGGTACCACAAACCTACACTTGAGGTATGCTTGAGATACCGAAGTATCCTAAAGACCGCCTTCTTATGCGATTCTTTAGGTGCCGCTTGAAAGCGAGCACACAAGCACACACTAAACATAATATCGGGCCTAGATGCGGTAAGGTACAACGATGAACCAATCATGGAGCGGTAGTGAGATTGATCAATAGGTTTACCGTCCAAGTCCGCGTCGAGATGACAGTTTGTCGCCATTGGAGTACTTCTTGTGCTACAATCTCCCATTTCAAATTTCTTCAAGAGGTCCTTGGTGTACTTCTCTTGGTAGATGAAGGTGCCCTCTTGAAGTTGCTTGATTTGAAATCCAAGGAAGAAGTTGAGCTCTCCAATCATTGACATCTCGAATTCCCTAGACATCATGGTGCCAAACTCATGGCTAAGAGATTTGTTAGTTGAGCCAAAAATTATATCATCGACATAAATTTGACAAATGAATAAATCCCCGTCGATGTCCTTGGTGAAGAGTGTAGTGTCCACTCTCCCGATCTTGAATCCTTGCATGACCAAGAAATCCCTTAGACGTTCATACCACGCCCTAGGTGCTTGCTTGAGCCCGTAGAGCGCCTTGTGTAACCTATACACATGGTTAGGATTCCTCGGATCTTCAAACCCGGGAGGTTGCTCAACATAAACAAGCTCGTTAATATAGCCATTAAGAAAAGCACTTTTAACATCCATTTGATAAAGCATTATATTGTGATGTGAAGCAAAAGCAAAGAGTATGCGAATAGCTTCTAACGAGCGACCGGAGCGAATGTTTCTCCAAAGTCTAGTCCTTCAACTTGTGAAAAACCCTTGGCCACAAGTCTTGCCTTGTTGCGGACCACGACGCCATTCTCGTCTTGCTTGTTGCGGTATACCCACTTCGTGCCGATGACGTTCTTGTTCTTGGGTCGCTCCTCCAACACCCAAACTTCATTGCGGGTGAAGTTGTTGAGTTCTTCTTGCATGGCCATCACCCAATTTGGATCTTGGAGTGCTTCCTCTATATGAGTGGGTTCTACACACGAAACAAAAGAGTAGTGCTCACAAAATGAAGCGACATGGCGAGAACGAGTACTTACTCCCCGTGATGGGCTTCCGATGATTTGATCAATCGGATGCGCCTTGGAGATGCTTCCATGCCTCATAAGTGATTGTGGTACACTTGGCGGTGGTGAAGCATCTTGCGCGTCTTGTGGTTGGACTTGATCTTGGACTTCTTCTTGTTGTTGGTGTTGTGTGGCTTGTGAATCTTGTATTGGCAATGGATCATCTTTCTCTACTTCATCAACTTGAGGCGCCATGGAGGTGTTGATGTTGGAACTTGATGCTCCCCCTTGATCACGGCTCTCCTCAACTTCCGGCTTGATGTCTCCAATGGTCATGTTTTTCATGGCTTCTCGTAGAGGCTCATCATCTATTTCATCATGACCAAAACTCTCCTCTTGGGAGCCATTAGTCTCATCAAACTCAACATCACAACTTTCTTCAACTAGACCGGAGGTTTGGTTGAATACTCGATATGCTTTTGAGTTTGATGCATAACCAAGAAAAATACCAACATCACATCTTCTTTCAAACTTACCGAGCCTTTTCTTGCGGTAGATGTAGCATTTGCACCCAAAGACTCTAAAGTAGGAGATGTTGGGCTTTCTCCCAATGAGGAGCTCATATGGGGTCTTTTGGAGTAGTCGGTGAAGATAGACCCTATTTGCGGCATGGCACGCTGTGTTGATTGCTTCGGCCCAAAACTTCTCCGACGTGCCATAGTCATCAAGCATTGCTCTTGCAAGGGTGATAAGGGTCTTGTTCTTCCTTTCAACGACACCGTTTTGTTGGGGGGTGTATGTGGCCGAAAACTCATGCTTCACGCCTTCACGATCACACCACTCCCCAATGTTGTAGTTCTTGAACTCGGTGCCGTTGTCACTCCGGACCTTGATGATGGGAAGTTGAAATTCCCTTTGAGCACGTTTGGCAAAGGTCTTGAAAACTTCCGGAGTTTCACCCTTGTCACCTAAAAACAAAGTCCAAGCATATCGAGAATAATCGTCAACGATAACAAGACAATAGAAGTTACCACCAAGACTTTGATATGTGGACGGTCCGAAGAGGTCCATGTGGAGTAGTTCAAGCGGCTTGGAGGTAGACACCATTGTCTTCATTGGGTGGTGTGAAGCAACTTGCTTCCCGGCTTGACAAGCACTACAAAGCTTGTTCTTCTCAAACGTGACATCCTTCACGCCGGTCACCATCCCAAGCTTGAACGACTTCTTAAGCTTGCTCATCCCAATGTGAGCAATGCGTCGATGCCATAGCCAACCCAAGCTTGTCTTAGTGAAAAGACAAGTGGTCAAGCTAGCATCCTTGTTGGAGAAGTCCACCAAGTAAAGATGTCCATGCCGAAATCCTTTGAAGATTAGTTCTTTGCTTGATTCACTAGTTACTACAACACCATTCTTGTCAAAGGTGCACGTAAGTCCAAGATCACATAGTTGTGCAATGGAAAGTAGATTGAAACTAAGTGACTTAACATATAGTACATTAGAAATGGACAAATCATGCGAAATAGCAATTTTACCTAACCCAATTACCTTCCCCTTTGAGTTGTCACCAAAGGTGACTTGTTCATGATTATCGGGGTTCTCTATGGTGGTGAACATACCATCATTGCTGGTCATATGTTGAGTGCACCCGCTATCGAGTACCCAATGCTTTCCTCCGGCTTTGTAGTTCACCTACACACATGAAGTTAGTTTTTGAGTTTAGGCACCCAAGCTAACTTAGGTCCTTGTATGTGTGATACAAGTGATTTTGGGACCCAAAGTTGCTTGGGGAGCTTCCCCTTCATGCCCTTAATGTCTTTGCCAATGAACCTTGCCTTCACCTTGCCACCTACTTTGCTTAAGAGATAGTGATGATCATGGAAAGTAGATTTGTAGTTAGGAGGCAATTTGGGAGAAGGACGGTTGGGAAGAGGACACTCCCTCGTGTGGTGTCCGGTGACCTCACAATGTTGGCAATAGGATCCAACTTCTTTGATGAAGCTCGTCCTAAGCTCCGGTGAGGGCACCTTCCCTTTGTTGAGCACCGGGAAGGATCCAAGTCCTCTCTTGTTGAAGCCTTTGGCTTGTTGGTAGAGGATTTCCTTGTGCTTGTCCTCCCCCTTGGAAAGTCTCACCACACTAGTGCGGAGACTTTCAATTTCGTCCATCAATTCCTTCTCCCTAAGGCTTGCTTTCAAAGGCAAAGACTTATCCAAAGTATTAGTGGCATGTGAAATAGTTGATACTTTGCCATCAAGGGTTTCCTTTTTCATGTTTTTCATTTTTAGTTCAATTGCCTCATAAGCAAGGTTAAGCACTTCATGTTTTTGAACCAAGTCATTGTGCTTTCCCAAGAGTGCTTGGTTTGCTAAGTCAAGCTCATGATGATCAAGCTTGATTTGAGCATTTTCCTCCTCGATTTGCTTGACATGTGTTTTGAGCGTGTCATGCTCTTTAAGTATGGTTACATACTTGTCATGCAAATCGAGCTTCGCACTCTCAAGTTTAGCACAAGCTTGTTCAAGTGCTTTAACCTTGCTCTTCTCCCTTTTTATGATGACATGGTATTCATTAATCATAGATGCTAGTTCATCGGGGGAGAGCTCATCATCATCATCGCTAGAATCGTCACATACCTTAGTGTTACCTTTAGCCATGAGGCACATAGGAGGTGGACGAAGAGGTGAGTTGTCCTTGTCGACGATGGCAAGGCCCGCCAAGTTTTCTTCATCTTCACTCTCTTCGTCGCTTGACTCTTCATCCGTGATCCACTCATTTGCCTCGCACATGAAGACTTTTTGAGGCCCTCTTCTCTTCTTTGGAAAGAGCTTGGTCTTCTTGCCCTTGTCAAATTTCTTCTTTCCAAAGGAGCGCTTGGGTTTGACCTCTTCTTCATCTTCATCTCTTTCTTCTAGCTTTCTATACTTTCCTTTGTGGTTGTCCTTCCTCTTGTCGGGTCTTGGACAATCATATGATATGTGGCCTTGATCACCACAATTGTAGCATGTCTTGTTTTCATCTTTTCTTGGGAGGAAGGCTTTCTTCTTTGGATCAAAAGAGTATCCCTTCTTTGCGATTTTGGAGTTTAGACGTGAGAATTTTCTCATCATCAATGCAAGCTCATCATCGTCATCTTCGCTTGTTGCTTGCTCTTCTTCGCCTGAGCTAGGCTCAACCACTTTCTTTTTCTTGGGAGTTGTTTTCTTGGTTGAAGCCTTGAGAGCAATGGTTTTTGATGATGACTCCTCCATCATTCCAAGTACGCTCATCTCATGAGCATGAATTTCTCCAATGAGCTCCGAGACTTCGATGTTGTCAAGTGATTCCTTTTGGAGCATTGAGTTAATAATGTTGTACTTGGGCTTGGGTAGAAGCATGAGGATCTTGCGGTTGATAAGACCCTTACCAAGAGAAGCAATGTCAAGTGCGTTAATCTCCTCAATGAGCACATTTAAGCGAGAAAACATTTGGTTAACATTCTCATGAGGAAGCATTTTGAATTCATCATACTTGGATTTTAGCAAGTGATATTTGAGTTCTTTAACACGAGATGAGCCCTCATGAATTTCAATTAAACATGCCCAAATTTCACAAGCTTTCTCTTTACTAGCAATTCTAGCAAAAACGTCTTGACTTATGCATTCATAGATGGCATTTCTAGCCTTAGCATCCCATTTTAGCTGATCACCAACATAATTGAGATCTCCAAATCCCGCATGGGTCGCTTCCCAAACTTCGGGAGCAATAGCCTCTAGGTAGGCACGCATGCGTGCTTTCCAATAGGCAAAGTTCTTGCCCTCGAAGGTGGGAACCGAACCCCCATTCTTGGCCATTTAAGCTCTCTAGCGGTGAAGCTAGAATGATCCTATGAGCAACCTCGCTCTGATACCAATTGTAAGGATCGAAATGCCCAAGAGGGGGGGTGAATTGGGCTTTCTTTCAATTTTTAAAGCAATTAAGATTAACGACCTCAAGCCCAATTCCCTATGCGATTAAACTATGCAATCAATGTAAATTAAAGTTGCGGAATGAAGATTGCATAAGTGTAAAAAAGGAGGAGGGATGCAAACGCTCAAGGGACACGGAGTTTATCCCGTGGTTCGGTAAGATCACAAGGATCTACCTACATCCACGTTGTGGCACCCACCGAAGGGTTTTGCCACTCCCAAGTCACCGAGACAAGGGGGTTCTTCACTATTCTTCTCCGTTCGCCAACCTCGGCAAGGTGGAGCTCAAGCCTTGTACACTTTGGAATCCTCCGGGCTTCCACAATCTTCTTGCCAAGCTCCGGAAGTTGCACACACCAAGGGACACTCCCTTAGGGCTCTCACTACACTAGAGACTCCAATCACCAAGAATGGAGGCACCCAAGCACTATCTCTAGCTAGTTCTAGCCTATCTCTTGGTGTACAAATGATGAGCAAATGATGTGAAAGTGGTAGCTCTATTGCTTGAATGCTCTAGGATGTGTAGAGTATGTCTGGGCTTCAAGTCTTGTCGATTTGACAGGTTGAAGGGGTATAAATAGCCAGCCTCCACGAGATAGCCGTTGGAAAAGTAGGCTGACATCACTTCTCTGCGAACACCGGATGATCCGATGTCTCCCATTCAGTTAACATCGGTCAAAGCCAAATTAGCTGATGTCACTGTGTCAGATATGACTGTTGTTAGACCAATGTTGATCTGTCTTCTCATCGGATGATCCGGTGGCTCTTCCTCCAGAATTTTGCTTGATCTTGAAGCTCACTGGAGTGATCGACCGATGTGTGTAAGTTTGCACATCGGATGATCCGGTGCTTCACTTGGTCCAACAGTGTTGCAATCTGTGATAATGGACCGATGTCACTGAGCCACCTACATCGGATGATCCGGTGAGTTCTTTGTTCTGAGGTCTTCTTCTTCTGTTGACACAACTCGACCGATGCAGTCAACTCAAAGACCATCGGATGATCCGGTGTGTTCAACTTGTTGACTTCGAGTTGTTTTGAGTTGTTCTTTTGGAATTTTGAACTTGTGACCTCTTTGACACTTGTTTGAAATGTTGTTTTGATTGTCTTCAAGCATTGAGTGATATCAAGTTAGAGCTTTCACTTCTTGTCTTCATATGATTTGATTTGATCTCATTTGTTGATTTTATATGGGTCTCCAATGTAATTTTGATTTCATTTGATTGAGTGTTATTGAGACCTTGCATTCACAAATTCATTAGTAATATCGAATGGTTGTCATTAATCACCGAAACCGTACCTCATGGGGCCTAGATGCTTTCAATGATGAGAACTGTTGAACATGGTTAATTGGTAACATGGGACCTGGGAGATCTAAGCAAGCATGGTTTGTGGATTGGGTTGGAAGATATGATGGTTTTGCTTGCCTTAGATCTAAGGACCGGTTCATGCGAGAATAAGCCACGACAAAAGTTCCACCACAAGGCCATTATGGGTGCGGCTTAGCCAATTAATTAGGTGTATCACCAGCATTGTTCGGATCATTTGGGGGAGCAGGGAATGGGATTCAGTTGGGTTCGCAATAGTGGCGGGACTGCCCTGGGATCCGAACGGCATAACATGGGGCCCTTGGTTGGATGTTCTCAGTTGGAGGCATCACCACTGGTGAAACCTTAGTGGGTCTTAATATGCTGGTAGTCCCTTTATAAAGGCTATTTTAAGATCTCTTGGCCATACATCTAAGGTAGTGTATTTGGCATAAGGGAGGTTTCTTTAGTCACAGACGGGTGATGAAATCACGAACTTGTGGGTAAAGTTGTACAACCTCTTTAGAGTGTTAAAAACTATCATGATAGCCATGCTCCCAGTTAAGAGCACCTGGATGACCTACATGATTAGAGTGGAACTTCGGAATTGGGATGGTTTGGTTATGGTTATGGATTGGAATGTGACAAACGGACATGATTAATGATGATGGTAAGAATCTGACATATGGATGGATAATTGATGATAGATTCATATTATGTTAACTATTTGGGATATGGTGGGATTAATTCACATAGACATTGTAGGATGCTTTTTATATGTTTTAAATGTACTTTTCAGCAAATAACCATTATGTATTATCATTCCTTGTTTAAGCTACATGTCATTATTTTCCCACACTTGCTGAGTACGATATGTGCTCACCCTTGCAATTCCCCTGCCAACAGCTTCAGGTGATGTTTTGGGAGTACCCTGAGGATAATATGAAGTACTAGGTTGTGTGCTGCCGTCGACTTGTCTGTGGTTGTGCTTGGAGCCGCACTACCCCATATTCTTAGTTTGCCTAGCTAAATGCTTAGAATATTCCCGCTGCAGATTTTATAAGTAATAATGATCATTAGAGCTTGTAATTTGAGGATTATTTGAATATTGTAATAAAAGTAATTATTTACTAGTTTGAGCTGTGGAAATTTATGTATATCATTTGTGAAGAACTAGTGTATGTGTGTTGAACATCCTGAGCACACCGCACTTGGTTCATTTTTCGGAACTGGGTGTCACAAATTGGCATCAGAGCCACAGGTTGACCGTACAATGTAGCCTAGATAGAATGGATACTTTAGAGCACATAGGATCACTTAGGAATGGTTGGGGTTTGATTGGTGTGCTGATTGCTATGTAATGATTGCTTGTGTGCTTATTAGAGGATCGTGGGATGCTTCGGCAATTACCACATCCATATAGGCTTAGATAGATAGTTGCTTAGTTCATACTCCTTGATGCATATAGTTGGGAATTCATTCTATCTCTCTTTTATATTTCGTTCAACCTCTACCTCAATGGAAGATGGACACAGCTAGAAGATTCACTATTTCAGACGAAGCTACTTGGGGGACGAATATAGTATGTCCAAAAGTAAGTTTCAAAATAAGGGGGGCAAAATTCCTAGTGAAACCGGAACTATAAGATATTCATGAGAATTGGACATAATGCTTAGAATGGATTGGCTACAGAAGCACAATGTGATAACTCAGTGAGACACAAAGATAACACAAATAACAACTGATGAAGGAGTCAGCATTGGAGTTGATGCGTCGCAATAAATGTCAAAGCTAACCAATCATCAAGAACTACTCCAACGTAGTGAAGTACATGAGTGAGTTGCTAACAAGGGGAAAACTTTCCAAATGGATTCTATCTTGTCAGAATGGCATTGAGGAATTGAAGAAGAGATTTATAACTGCACCGGTGTTGGTATTACTAGACGTGAGCAAGAATCTTGGCTTTATACTACGCATCAAGACAAGGGCTTGGATGTGTGCTCATGCAAGAAGGTCAAGTGGTAGGCTATGCATCGAAACAATTGAAGAAACATGAGCAGAATTATTCTACGCATGATCTTGAACTTGCAGTTGTGGTGCACGCCTTGAAGATTTGGAGACATTACATTCTGTCATAGGTGTGAGATTTACACGGATCACAAGAGTCTCAAGTACATTTTCACACAATCTGACTTGATTTTGAGGCAACGAAGATGGTTTGAGCTCATCAAGGATTATGATGTGGGAATCAACTATCACCCAGGGAAGGCTAATTTAGTGGTTGACGCTTCAAGTCGGAAAAGAGTAAGTCACCAACTCACGGTTCGGAAATTGCCATACGAGCTATGCAAGGAGTTTGAACAGTTGAATCTTGGATTTTTGAATGAGATAGGAATCATGGAGTTAAATCCAACCTTTGAACAAGAAATCTGAGAAGGTCAAACAAAGGATAAGGAAACCTAGGAAATCAAGGAAAGGATCCAAGAAGGGAGAGAATTCAGATTTGATGAGGATGACCATGGCACTCTGGCTTGGGAAAAGAATTATCGTGCCTAATGTGAAGCATCTCCAAGATATGATATTGAAGGAGGCACATGACTCACCTTACTCAATTCATCCCGGCTGTACGAAGATGTACAAGGACTTGAAAACCTGCTATTGGTGGGATAGGATGAAAAAGGACATAGCAACGTATGTTGCATTATGTGATGTGTGCCAATGAGTAAAGGTTGAACATCAAAGGCCAACTGGGATTATTGCAGCCATTGAAGATTCTAGAATCGAAGTGGGAAGAAATCGGTATGGGCTTCATAGTTGGATTACCTCGAACTCAGTCTGGTTATGACAAGATATGGGTTATTGTGGATCGATTGACGAAATCAGCTCATTTCATTCTCGTCAGGACAACCTATACCACCGCGAAGCTAGCAGAATTGTATATGGAGCATATTGTGTTCTGACATGGGGTTCCTAAGAAAATAGTGTCTGACCAAGGGTCTCAATTCAACTCTAGGTTCTGGGAGAAACTGCATGAAGCTATGGGTACAAGGTTAAATTTCATCTCAGCATATCACCCACAAACTGATGGACAAACCGAGAGGACAAATCAAATATTAGAAGATATGTTGAGAGCTTGTGCTTTGAAGCATGGACACGGCTGGGATAAGAGCTTGCCTTATGCTGAATTTTCCTACAATAATAGTTAGCAAGCAAGTTTGAAGATGTCGCCATATGAAGCACTATATGGAAGGAAGTGTAGGACACCCTTGTTTTGGAATGAGATAGGAGATAACCAAGTATTTTTACCTGATGTGTTGCAAGAGGCTTAAAGGCAAGTTTAGACAATCCACAAAAATTTGAGGTCTGCTCAATCAAGACAGAAGGATATGCAGATAATAGGCGAAGAAACTTAGCTTTTCAAGTGGAAGACTTCGTATATATCAAAGTATCACCTATGCGAGGTCATAAGCAGTTTAACATCAGAGGCAAGTTGGCACCCTGCTATATTGGACCATTTAAGATTTTGGGCAAACGTGGAGAAGTGGCATACAAGTTGGACATGCCAGCACATCTTTCTGATGTTCATGATGTGTTAAACATTTCTCAGCTCAAGAAATGCTTAAGGGTACCGAAAGAACAAGTGCCAATGGAAGAATTGGAATTAGAGGCATATTTGACTTATGCTGAGCAACCTGTCAAAATTTTGGAAACCAAGGAGACAGTCACAAGAAACAAGGTCATTCGATGGTGCAAAGTACAATGAAAGCATCATGCAGAAACAGAAGCAACTTGCGAGCTGGAACATGACCTCAAGAGAGAATTTCCCTATCTCTTCTCTTCTACGTGGAATCTCGAGGGAGATTCATTTCAAGGGGGTTAGGTTTGTAACACCCTCATTTTCATCCATCATGCACTACATACATTCTCATACATGTTTAACATTAAGCAACAAAAAAAGGAACAAGTTTAAAATTAATTAGGACAAAAACAACAGCTACAAGCCTGTGTTAGTGCCGAGTTGTGCGGACTGGACCCCGGACTAGTCCGATTTTCCCTCTGTTGTTTCTCGGACTTATCAGTTTTTGCTGCGGAATTTTCTAAAAAGCGGTTATGTTGTCCTTTGGACTTGTCCGGCTCTATACCAGAGTTTTTCGTTTTGCTTTTTGATCCTTTTCGGACTTGTGTGGATCTGCACCGGACATGGTCGTTCTACTCTCTGTTCAATATCAGACTTGTCCGGCCCCTAGCATACTAGTCCGGTGTGCTTGACTCAGATTCTATTTTTCCTCCCCGACGGGCGTTTGGGTAATTACCTTAATTGGGCCCGACAACATCATGCCGAACCCTTGTGGAGCCCACGTGGGACCCCACCAAGGCTTCCACCACCTTATACTCGAGTTCCACCCAAACCCTACCACCCCCACCCTATATAAACACCCCTATACCCACCCTTTCATCTCTTTGTCACATTAGAAGAAACACATAACCCTAGTCTCTGTGAGAGCCGCCATCAATAAGCCTCCACCACAAAGAGAAGAAGGAAGAGGAAGGCAGGAGGAAGATCAACCAAGATCATCATCGTTGTTGTGATCTCCATCATCAATCCTTCATCGTCAACATCCTCCTTTGCCAATTCTCCATCTTCATTAGATTTATACGTCAAGATCTCGAGTTTCATCTATTCCTCAACCCTTGAACCCTTGGATTCGTGGTAAATACCTTAGATTCATCTTTTCTTTGTAAATTATGGTTCCATGATTAATCAATTTATGCCCTAGTTGAAAATTCACCCAAACCCTAGCCATAACGGACTTGTCCGGTCCAATGCGGACTAGTCCGATTTCCTTTATGTTCCAGACTAGTCCGGTCTGTCAGTTCTGAAAATTCTTGGAACTTCCCCAATATTCTCCAAAAATGACTTAAAAGTTGATCTAACACGTAAGACATAATTGTAACTAGTTAGTAAGCAATGATAGCAACTTGATAACATGCATTACCACATAATTCCATGAATCATGCATATCATGGCATATTGAGTAATATATGAGCATTTATTGATTGAAATGTTTGTTTTGTATGTTTGTTGTGCGGAATAGAAGCTATTGCTCTAGATGGTGCTGTCGAGGACCTCCAACACCAGAACTTCGAAGCGTTTGATCCTAACCAATCTAAAGAGCAAGACAAGTGTCCTTGATCATTTTGATCCTGTTATTAACTATTTTATTTGCTTCTGCATGCTTGTGTCAAATTGAGAGGAAACCCAAGGTAGGTGTTTACTAAACTTGTTTGACCATTGTTGTCACTTAGAACATATTGTAGAGAGTTGGGAAGGGTATTTTTACCTTTTTGCTTCACTCTAATTACTTGGGATGGGAAAACAACCAAATGACTTAACTATGAATTAATGCACTTATGTATGATGAGAACTGACGAACATGGTTAATTGATAATGTGGGACCTCGGAGATCTAAGGAAGCATGGTTTATGGATTGGATTGGAAGATATGATGGTTTCGCTTGCCTTAGAGATCTATGGAATGGTTCATCTGAGAATAAGCCAGGACAACAGTGCCACCACAAGGCCAAGTATGGGTGCGGCTTAGCCAATTAATTAGGCGTATTGCCAGCATTGATTCGAATCATTCTGAGGAGCGAAGAATGGGAGTCGGTTGGGTTTGCAATAGTGGCGAGGCTGCCTTGGGATCCGAATGGCATAAGAGGGGGCTCTTGGTTGGATGTGCTGAGTTGGAGCCATCATTACCGGTGAAACCTTAGTGGGTCTGAATATGCTGGTAGTCCCTTTGTAAAGGCTATTTTGTGATCTCTTGGCCATACACCTAAGGTAGTGTATTTGGCATAAGGGAGGTTTCTTTAGTCGACGACAGGTGATGAAATCAAAAACTTGTGGTTAAAGTGGTACAACCTCTGTAGAGTGTTAAAAACCATCTAATAGCCGTGCTCCCAGTTAAGAGCATCTTGATGACCTATATGATTAGAGTGGAACTTGGGAATTGGGATGTTTTGGTTATGGTTATGGATTGGAATGTGACAAATGGACATGGTTAATAGATGATTGTAAGAATCTAGTATATCGATGGATAATTGATGATAGATTCATATTATGTTAGTTATTTAGTTTATGATGGGATTAATTCACATAGACATTGTAGGATGCTTTTTATATGTTTTAAATGTACTTTTTAGCAAATAGCCATTATGTATTAACATTACTTGTTTAAGATACATGTCATTATTTTCCCACACTTGTTGAGTACGACATGTGCTCACCCTTGCAATTCCCCCACCAACAGTTTCTGGTGATGTTTTGGGAGTACCCTGAGGATAATGCGGAGTACTAAGTTGTGTGTTGCCGTCGACTTGTCTGTGGTTGTGCTTGGAGCCACAGTACCTCATATGCTTAGTTTGCCTAGCTAAATGATTAGAATATTCCCGCTATAGATTTTATTAGTAATCATGATCATTAGAGCTTGTAATTTGAGGATTATTTGAATATTGTAATAAAAGAACTTATTTACTAGTATGAGTTGTGGTAATTTTTGTATATTGTTTGTGAAGCATTCATGTATGTGTGTTGAACATCCTAGACACACATATGCGTCGCACTTGGTTCATTTTTCAGAACCTGTTGTCACAATGGGCATGTGGTGGCACAATCAAATCCTCGGTGGTTGCTCCACGAATCGATCCTTAGATCTGAAGCAAACAAAACCACCATACCATCCAACTCAGTTGAAATAAACCCGCTTGCTTAGATCCCTAGGTTGCATGTTGCTAAGGGTCATTACCATCATCTTACATAGTTCACATGGTTAAAAGTTCATAATCAAGTTATTTAGTTCTTTCCGATCCCAATTAAGCAATGCGAGGCGAAATTGTAAAATACCTTTGACTCTCTTAATTACATCCCGAGTGACAGGGCAGGACAGACAAGTCTAGTAAAATCCTACTCATGGGTTTTCGTGTCAAATAGACACAAGCATGTAAGTTTGAAATAAAACATTTCAAAAATAGGATTAAAATGTTCTATAGCACTTGTCATGCTCTAGTGGATTGTTTGGATCAAGTGCTTCGAAGTTCTTGTGTTGAAGGTCCTCGTATGTACTCTCTTGAGCATTCCCTTCTACTTTGCGAATGCACACATGCGAACCAAACAATACAATCTACAAAATACTCACATATTAATCAATATGCCATGATGTGTATGTATGAGGTAATTTTTGTGTAATAGATGCTATTAAGTCACTATTATTGTTCACTAACTGAGTGCAACTAGGTTTTATGTGTTCATGTGGGTTTCAAGTCATTTCAGAAGAATTTTGTAAAATTCCAAGATTTCTGGAATTCATACACCGGACTAGTCCGCATTTCAGTTGGACAAGTACGCATAGGTAGGACTAGTCTGCTATAGGACCGGACTAGTCTGTGGCGATCCAGCGAGTTGTGATTTTTCCTGCTAGGGCATGGCATGTTTCGATTTATGGAGTATATTCATCGTGGAAAAATGGATCAAGGGTAGTTATTGTGGGTGCAAAGGCTCAAAGGTTGTAGATGGAACGTGGCACGTAACTCCATCTTCTAGGTTTGTTGATGACGAAGATCGCGCCGTGACGTAGACGAAGAAGACAATGATGAAGTGTTGATGAAGAAGAATGCAACAGTGATGATGATCTTACTTGCTTCTCCTTCCTCTTCCTTCCTTCTCTCCTTCCTCCTTCTTCCCTTCCTTCTTCTCCTTCCTTGCGGCTAGACCTTCTTCTTCTGAACATCAGCTCACAGTGCAATGCAAAGCGGTGGGGTTTCCTTAACATGGGCAAGGGTTAGAAAAGGGGCATGGTTCCTTATATAGGGGGGGGGGGGGGGGGGGGGGGGGGTGGGGTTTCGGGATGGAATCCCAATGGGACTCGAAGAGGACAGGTTGGGGCCATGGAGGGGTCCCACTCGGGCTCTATTGGGGTAGGGCACGACATTTCTAGGTTTATTTCCCTCAAACAATAATAAAACCATCATGGAGGAAAATTTGAATCCGAGTCGAAGATATCAGACTAGTCCATTTTATGCCGTACAAGTCCCTTTACGCTCTGAGAGCACGTCGAACTAGTCCGTTGTTGGAACCAAACAAGTCCGTTGTCCTCTAGTGATATGGCTCTGCCTTGTTTGGAAGTTTCTGGACAAGTCCGAAGTGGAACATTATGTACATCGGAGTAGTCCGAACAAAAATGGACAAGTCCGTGACAGGGAAATCATGATTTAAGTCTGTGTGGGCTGTGTACACCAGACCAGTCCGGGGAGTGTTCGGACAAGTCCGTGGTCAGGTTCAGTTTTACTTGTCTTTTTGCTCTTAATTCCTTTATTCATTGTTCCTTTTTGTATTGCTTAATGCTTTCTATGCATGGGGATCAATGCAATGCATGATGATGAAAATGAGGGTGTTAGAAGGGAAGTGCTACAGCAGTGTCTCTGTGTGCTTGCAGATTTTCATTTGTGATGTACCGACCTTCAACAGTGGCCATCTTGTTGCCTTAGCGGTCACATTCGCCTAATCCTGGGTGGCCCGCCACGCCTCCCCACGCACCCACAGAGCTCTGCTCGCACCCTAGCCAGCTTAGTTTTTGCATTAGCCTGGCGAAGTCCGCTCTCCCAAACGAGCTGCAACTTCTCGACAACCCACTAGGCTAATCCCTACAAAACCAGAAGAGCAAAAAAAGATCGTACAAGGATGGTGGAAGCAGAAGATAGGTTCCCACCTGCCTGTCCGTAGTCTCCCTCTGAAGTCGTCTGAGCACATCGCCCACACGCTTACACTCAGTGGTGAGGCTTGCCCGACCGACAAACAAGCTTAGTGCAAGAATTCTCAACGTCCTCATTAGCATGCTCCCGTGCCACGAGCTCGAATTACAAGGCGTCTAAGACAAGGGCGGGGTCATCCTGATTAGCTTTCGTGGCTAGCCTCTCGACGGCGGAAATCAAGACCTCTGGGGCTAGACACGAACCACCTAGGTGGATCCCCACGACCGGTGACCCAGGCCTATAGACTGAACCTTGAGGGGGAAGGTAGAGACCCCCCTGACTGAGCACCATTGCCAGCGGCACTTCATTCTAAAGCACGACACCTGGGGTCGGGCCTCGGGTAGCTTTGGTCCCAACCTCCTCAACGGTTGTAGTGTGCCCGTCTTTGAAGGGTCGGACGTTACCAGGGATGACCGTGAACTAGCCGCCCCATCATCACATGCGGATGGCGGTGAAGGATCCACGACCCTATGTGTCGTCTCGACCTCTGCGGCTGCGGGAAGTGACAACACCGAGGCGTCGATCGGTTGGCGACATCAGCAGGTAGAATCCCAGCATACTCCAAACTCGCTGGGACGGGCATCGGCAAGAGCGGACGCTCCCTCATTAGGATCAGGGCAGGAAAAGTTGCCTCCGCCGAGCCCTTGGTCAGAGCACCGATGCCTGAATCCTGCCTCTTGCACCACGGAAGCATCATTAGGGAACCAAGCAGCCCCACCTCAAATGCTTGTGCAAGAAAGGGAAGACCTTTACCACTTATAGAAGCACAGTATCACACCCACCTTAGCCTCCTCGGTTTGTTTCGAATCCGGGCAGGGCGGGCATCACGCCCTTCGACTTCCTTTTCCTCAGCACTTGGTCTAGTGTGTGCCCCAATTTCCGCTCGCGAACAGCATCCCGAACCATGGACAACCCAGGCAAATCGATACGAGGTCAAATGAAGGTCAGGTCCGCAGATAGAGGGAGGACTGCAGGCTCAGTGTCATCTGTCGAGGTCAAATCTAAAAGCTCTTTTACCCTCGCAGCAATCTCTGAAGGGGAGAGTTTTAGTCTCTGAGTCCCTCTTTGGGTCTGCCGGGCCAAGATATTCCCACATTGGATTCCTCCGAATCCGGAGGGGCTGAATCTTCCACACCACAAAGATGTAGAGAATATGCACGCAAGTCAGACCCCTTCCTTGCAGATCCTCCAGCAAGGCGAGAAGTGGCTCCAATGCAGCTATCTCGCCATTGGGCATCCCTCCATGCGAAAGCCCAGGCACCTCATTCCGGATGTAGAACCACCCCTCATTTTAGCCCTCGAGGGTTGATCAAAGGGGAATGGCAAACTAATGCCTTTGCTAAGTGCCAAGCTGGTCACAAGTGCCACCGAAGTCGTGGATTGGGCGCTCACTGGCCGAAGCCCGCATCAAGAAGATGAATCTCCAGAGGTTCCAATCTTCATCAATTCTCAGGAAGGCTTCACATAAAGTGTCGAACACCAACAAGTGAAAGATGTCATTCAGCGTCAGTTGGTGGAGTTCGACGTTGTACTCCTCATGGAGCCGCCTGAAGAAGGGGTGCACCGGCAGCCCAATCCCTCGCGCGTGGAACGCGAGGAATGACACGACCTCACCGTCGCACAGATTGGGAATGCCATCTCCATCAGCAAGGCGGATGGCATGTGCCTCCCTCGTCGATAGCAGCCCACGCTCGACGTGATCGTAGATCTGGTCAGGACCCGCACGCAATGTCGACCACATCGATATGGTGGTCGGAGAAAAAGAGGAAAGGTGCAGATCCTCTATTGGCCCGCCTGGTTCAGTCTCACAACGGCCCCGCACGAGGAAGACAAAAAGGGATGGAGAGAGAAGGGGCAAAAAGGGAGGGCATATATGGGAATGGACACTCCAGAGGAAACTATAAAGTTGGTTAAGCGACACGGGCCCTCATAACAGGCAGCAAGAGTGCAACCATTCATGTCCTTTCGAAACCAACACAACTTCAATTCATCCAACCACCCCAAATTGAAAACGCTACCATGGCCCGAGAGTTGAGTCGAGCGGCTTCTCCTCGGTTCTTTGAAGCATGGCCCAAGTGCAATCAAGGTAAAGAAGGTTAGTTTCTAGCCCACTTTTGGGCTTCGATAAGTTCCGGGTTTGAAGGACAACCCATGAGGCTTCGAGGCTACCCGGTACGTCCTTGAGTGAGGAGCAGACGACATGAGATGGTATACTATAATGATAATAATGGGAGGGGGTGGACGCCTCTGACACCTCTAAGTCTGTAACTGTCTCCCAACGTCCCAAATGCCGCAGTAACCCCAGAAGGGTCGGCATCGAGTTGCTCGGACCCTCGGAGAGCTGGGAACTGCGTGATTGCCATGGGCAGGAAATGATGAAACACATGCACCGAGCTCCAACCAGGACGTCCTTGCATAATAGGGTAAATGGTTCTGATCGCCCCTATGACATAGGGCGGTCATTTTCACATGGTTTCGCTTGATACGCAACTCGTCGAGCCCCGGGACTCGACCACCAAAGGATGTCCCTGTTGGCTCGACCCCTCCGAATAAGGAACAACTCGTGGACGTGGGACAAAGCGAATCTGTCATAACAACAACCTGCCCCAGTTGACGGGCATGGGCGCTCGTTGCCGGGCCCCGATGGGCATGGCCAAAGGTCGAGACCAACCATCGGTAAGATCGAACTTATGAATTAAGCTGACCAGTTCTAAACCTTCGACCGAATGTCACGTTCGGCCAGAGCTACTGGCGGTGTTCTCTACCCCGTTTACCAAATGGTATGAATTGTCTATGACATCTAGATGAGACGTGGCTCTCGCATGGAGGCTACAAGGCATGCCTCCTGACGGGGCTGAGGTGGCAAGACAGAGCTTGGGGAGCCCAAGCTCGAGTTCGAGAAGCAAACTGGCAGACAACCTTCAATGCTAAGTAGGTGACGTCACGATCAAGTCAGACACACTCGAGTACACCCTCGGTGCACTCGACTAGATCAAACTGTACACTCCACGCCCGGTAACATCCAGCGACAGGGCAGAGATGGGCAGTGAGACAGGGGAGCATGCGTCTCAATATGGCTCTGATCACAGATGCAATGGGCGCATGCGGGACGATGACTTCTGCACCCTGACCTCTTCACTAGGCATCACGACTAGTGGCTGGAGTGGGTGCACGAGTTTGTAAGTGGGTCCCATTTATGACGAGTCATGGGACGGGCACCGGGGAGGATCGGGCCGGTCTAAAGTCCAATAAAAGGGGGGCGATAGTCATCCCTGCGTGGGAGACAACTCGCTTCTAAGAGAACTTCCCCATTTTCAACATAGAAGAGCGAAACACACGAACTGGACTTAGCACACATTGCCCGAACCAGTATAAATCCATTGTGTTTATAGCTAGGCCACCTCAAGGACAAACGTGTGGCGCAGTCGGTACTAGTCGATAGTTTGGACACTGACAGAGTTGAAGAAGGATGGAATCTTGGGTGACTTCTTTGAAAGTGGTGCAAATATCTAGGAATTATTGTAGATGGGCATTTGCGTCCTCATTGAGTTTTCCAAAGAAGGGACTATCTTGCACCATAATAGTATGGCCCGTCTTGATCTAAAAGTTTGTGTCTCCCGTGTTGATGGTGGTCCTAATGAGCACATTGGTAGCAAAGGAGGTAGGGAACTTGCGACGAATCTTCTAAGCCACTGGCCTAAAGCTTGATGATGCAAAAATGACTAGTTGTCTTAACGAAAGGATCACCTGAGGTGGAACGACACAAGGTCGAACTCTTCTCATTTGTGATTCGAATATTCAACATAGTTTGATAGGAACCGGAAACTGATTATACACTACTCTATTTTTACATCAAAGAATGCGAAAACAAAGCATAATTATCCTATAGAATAACTACTAGGATATATACATTAACTATAAAGAAGAGTTACTCTAGATTTCTTTGCCTTCTCTGGCAACGGTGCTAGAAATGTTTTTTTGACTCATGTTAAGCTATACTAGTAAAACATCCATGGCTATGTCGTAGTGCTGATGAATACTTTAATAATGCGCCTTAGGGTCAGTACAGGGTAAGATCTGCAAGCGTACGGAAAATACCCTTGTAGCATTTCACCCAAAAGTCTTTCAGGGTATCCTATTTGTTTATCCTGAAAGAAGGCAATGAGCTATCCTAGTAGATATTAGAGAAGGAAGGTAAATGATGATAAAGAGGTAGTGTGACACACACTGAAGCACCTACTATAATTAAGATAATTTAGTCCTAGTGAGAATTAAACTAAGGAGTTGTTACTATTGTTATCTTAATATACATGTTTATAACCTAATAGTGTATGTATGGGCATATCAGTGATGAGTCCTAGCACTATGTGAGAAAGGCTCATTCGAGACGAGCCCGCTTGAAGAACGGGGACGAGCAAAAAGCGCTTCTCCATCGCCGCGTCTCGCATTACAAAGTAATCTGAGACGAGCCGCGGGCGCGTCACCGATAAGTATACATGAGAGACAAGCTTCAAGAAGGCTCGTCTCCTTTCTGCGAGAAATCCGAGACGGGCTGACTCGAGTCATCGGCGACACACTATTCTGGGCTCATTGACGATGAGTACACATGGGTGACGATCTTTAATTTCAATCAACATTAATGGAATTTAGAGCTAAACATATAGAACCGCAATCACATTGAAATTCAGAGATAAACATTTGCCACTCAATGATATACATTTACAACTACTAGTTACTTGACCAAAATAAGTCTATCTTACAACCTCTTGATCAAGAACCCCAAGGAAGAATCCTCCTGAGTAATGGACATTCGGCTGGAAGAAACCAGATGGAAAGGCGCATCCTGGAGGTACCATGGGATAGTCCTCTGAGAAGGAGATTGTAAGTGGGTAGTAACCACCTTCCCATTCAATCTACAAAGGAAAATCATTAATAAGGGAATGATGGTTATACTAGATTGTGCAGAGAAATTGGACAACAAGTGACGCAAATGGCAAGCCATTAAATTGCAAATACCAAAAACAAACAAAATAGAACATAACCAGTGGCACAAAAGCAAAACAATAGATTGTGTTATTAAGTTTATCCGTCCATTGCAGAGCTACATACAACCATGTGACTGGTTCTTGCGCCATGCCAAGCGCAAAGACGACGATGGTGAGGACGGTAAAGTACGGTGAAGACGACGACGACGGTGAGGACGACAATGGCGATGGCGAATAGTGGACGGCAGGCGGCGGTCGCACTGGAGTTGGATCATGTTGTACTGAAATTGTCTTTAGGACGAGAGAGTGAAAGAGCGCGAAAGATAAAAAAATTGCTAAAAAGTTAGCTAAGTGTTCGAATAGAGCGCCCGAGAGCTTAAATAGCTAGGTCAAAAGGGAGACGAGCTAGAAAAAGTGTGTCTCCGATCATTGACAAAGGGAGATGAGTGGGAGAGAAGCTCGTCTCCCTTTTGCATCTTTTCAATTCCCTGAGGCAAGCGGCAGGTGGTGCGAAGAACATAATTTACGACGGGCGGTGCAAAGTAATTATGGCTGGTGATGCGGAGATGCGCGACCAGTGTGCGAGCTTTCGCCCTGAGGTGAGCGGTTTTGAAGCATCCCATCAGTGCGTGTGAAAAGAACTGCTCCATCATTCCGCATAGACCTTATATAAGACGCGCCAGCATTGGCTACTCCGCAGTTCTCCACAAGTGCATCTCCATTTTGCATCCTTTCATTTCTCCTCTTCTTTGTCTTATATAAGGAGCCACCCACCATGGCCAACGATCCACCGCCAAGCCCCCAAACAGTGTTGTGACTCCCACAAGCAGCTCAAGAATGACCCTCGCCTCATTATGGCGCGAGATGCATACAATAGTATGTGTCACGCCATGAGTTCCTTAGGTCTTGGTACCCTTCCAGAGTTTACTGGAATGGATACCACCGGCCACTACCACTCTGCTCTCATGGGTGTGACCAATCGTCTCGATAGTCTGTTCGAGACGATGGCCCAGGAGCTCGGCACCGAGGGCCGTAGGAACCTGGTGGTGTCGACGGTGACAACCTCATTCTCATGGTTGCACTGCCAGAGCAGTCGGTCCAGGCTCCTTGTGCACGCCTTCCTGGGGAACCTGTACCGAAGGAGGAGGAGGAGTTGGAGGAGTAGGATTTAGTTTTTATTTTCTTGTGTCTTCTTGTACTCTTTTATTGTGTTTTGTAATATATTGTGTTAATGAATGAATGTGTTATCTGTGTTCATCTGTGTGAATGAATATTATCTTGTGTGTTCATCTTTGTGAAGGAATGACAATTAATAAGGAACAGAGATATGATTAATTTTTTGGATTAAATCAGACTAATTCAATTAGTGAAGGTGCTCTATATTGGAATGACAATATATTTAGTTATCAAGTGAATGTGCTCGAAGATCAATCATTGTAAAAGGGATAAGATCACGAAGTACGCCCATGAATTGGAGATGCAATAAAAAATGAGACGAGCTTTCTGTAGAGCCCGTCTCATTTCCTTTCGTAAATAGAGATGCGTATTTTTGCTAAGATTGTCTCCCTTTTGTCAGAGGAGCAGGTGCATCTCGGATATTAACTTAAATGAGATGTGCCAGAAAGTAGGTCGTTTCCTTTTACACTCAACCGAGCCATGTACAGATCCTCGCTGAAGCAGGCGTGTCTCGTTTACCCATATCAGAGACAGTCGCCTTTACGCTCATCGCTAATCTTTGTCTCCTATTTGAGGTTCTTATGCAGTGTAGGATTTTAGTGATCAAACACATCAGATGTGGGCTTAGACCTGGACTGCCAGTGGCCCCTATTAAGAGCTTGTGATGTAGCTGAAGGTACGAGATTACAAGGGACGGACAAAATTGTCACCACTTACCGCCTACCACTGCAATTCTTGGGTGTACGAGACATCAAATGCTATTAACTATCTAAAAACACTATGTTTGCATATTAAGTAGATACCTTAGAAACCTGGTATGAATCTAAGGCAACTCCTAACATAAAGATTGTTGAACCAGTGTTGGATCTAAACACTAAAGAGTTCACACTAACTTGTTCATGCCTTATAAAATTAGGCTGGGTTTTATGATAACATAATAATATTATTACTACATTATCATAACAGCAACTAGTCCTACCATGTATATGGAATCAACAATCAAACAAAAAACACTTCATCAACACATGAATACAAAAAAGACTATTATTATTTATAAGAACAAAGTTACAAATACAAAATAGGATACATGACCATACCTTTTCCAAAATGGACTTGAGAACTAGAGAGACTCCTCTCTACAATGTAAACTCTACTAAGGACTTGGAGATTGTATACACAAGTGAGTGATGCTCAATTGGTGTGTGAGTGAGTGAGTGAGTTGTTCTATTTATGCTACTCTCAGGAGCGGTTTGCACTATAATTCGTGCATGAATCAATCGGCACCACCTCCGGAAGACCACAAAGAGTCGACACGTGGAAGGTGACTGTGTTTGTGGGTAAGACCAGTTCAGTTGAACCTCTAGTTCGGTCGAACTGGCACATGACCCTCTCGCGGTGTGCTTCATCTAGGAGACTTCTAGGTGGGCCCTCAGACATCTTTAGATGAATTATGGTGGAATTCCCTCTGATACGTCTGAAAGTGGGCCCATGGATCCATGTATCGTCACGTGTCATGTCTTGACTGGTTGGGAGTGTTGTATTGAGGATTGGTCCTCTCAATTGACTACAATTATGCAGAAAGTATCGGCATGCGCAAATTCTCCAAGGAGGAGTGAAACTACATTATTTGTAAATGTAATGCGTGTAAGAAATGTGTGCTCATTTACATAAATGAGTTAAATTGATGGTTGAATGTGACACGTAATGTATATGTAAATCTTCACTATTATTTAAATTTTAGGAGTAGATTATATGCTATAAATCAGCACTATTATTTAAATAATGGACCTTGTAACCAATCTATGCTTACACCTTCAGGCGCTCCACCAGACACCTGGTAGGCAACGCAAAATTACTCCTAACATAAGAAGTAAGTTAAATTCATCTCGAATATTACATATGCTTAATGGATCTCGGTCCACCAAAAGGCAGGTGTGAAACTGTCCCAGCCGCTTGCGGATTTACGGCTGGAACGTAGATTGTACAGATGATACGGAAGAGGTCTGAGTTGCTGCTGCCGAATGTCCGCTCGCCAGCGCCGTCGCGAATAACACACCGAAGAACAAGGGTCAGAATTGATTTGTAACAGCAGCTATATATATAGCTGCCACAGATTACAAATTTGAAACCCACGCTGGACTCTGACACGACTTGCTCCTGGACTCTCCATTAAGCAGAACATAGGACCCACGATTGAGCTCCATTGACTCACACTGGCACCAACTCGTACTGGACTTTTATAATGAACCGACTAGTAGTTGACTTTGACACCTCATTCTCGGACTCTAGGATCCGGCTGATTTATTACAAACTGACTCTATAACAAATAGGGAGACCATCAAACCACGCACAACATCTCTCCCTCACTCGTGAAGAAGATCGTCCTCGACCTTAATACAAATCTTTTTCACCATTGAGTTCATATATGTCTCTGCCGCCATCATAAACTAGGAAAAGATGGAAAATTCTTGGACATTCATATTTGTGTTTCACAGAAATTTTTTCTTCACAATTAAAGCATAGACATTTTGCTCTATGTTCAGACATCTCTTCCTTTGTTAAGACTTTGACACGTGGAGGAGCTCTTGGGGTCTCTATTTTTTCTTAGAAAGCCATCTAAAAGCATGCTGTTTTTTTATTCCTTTTCTGAAACCAGGGTGAAACAACGTTCAAAAGCACGTGCAAGACTCATAGCTTTCTAGTGTTGCTAGCTTTTTGATGAGGACATCAACACCCTCGATACATCCACAACAACTCAGCTACCGGTTTCTGGTCCAATCACTTGCGCTCGTGCACATCAACTAAACTATGAGGTGAACTCGTTCTTGGCCTTATGTCCATCTTATCTAGACCGTGGAACTACGTGCTTTCTTGTTTTGCTTAGGAACAATGGAGAGGAGCCAATGGGAAGGGAATTCTCGCGGACAGGATTTGGACAGCAGAACAACACCAAGTTGTGACGGCCACCACGACTTCATACGGACTCCGATCTGGGCGTTCAAATACTTCCTGAAAAGATTATCAAGTCCACTTTCAAACGGATCTGGCCTCATGTCCATATATATTCGGAGTCGGCCGCAATCGTTATTTTAATACCAAGACCTTTTCTGTCCATGGTGCTGCATCACCAAAATTGGGCCCATGGCCCATGTATCATTTGGAGTCCATTAGGGACTCGTGATTAGGGTTTCTCACGACCCTAGGGAGGTAATAAATAGTAGCTGCCGCCCTCATTAGCTGGTGGGTTTTGTTTATTCGTAAGTTAGCTTCTGCTACTTCCTTGTACACGCGTGTGTCGACTAGATCGCCCGTCTACTTGTATCCAGAACCCCACTTCAGATTGATTCAACTGATAAGTGTTTGTTCTTCTTGTTCTTGCATGTTCTTCGATTACTTGCAGGAACAAAGGCCCTCATGGTCAGGTTGATTGTGCGCCAGCAAGATCAATACAACTTCAGAGTCAGTGTACCGATCGCTAATGCGCATCGTCTTGGGCACGGTGTAGTCGGATCGCCAAAGTCTTCTCCTCCACAAATCAAGCCCTCCTATTCTCATCGAAAGATCGGGAACCAATATCCTATCAAGTGGTAATCAGAGCAAGGTTAATCGGTGAGAGTGCTACCATTACTTTTCTTTCCGCTGTTATCATCCTATAGTCCAGAAAAAGCCCAAAAACATATCAGATCTGTTTTTTCCATTGTTCCTAGACCATTGTGCCTTTTACTTTCTCTACTTAGTCAAGACTTGTTGAGTTCATGGTTGCTTTGACGAGTCAAGTTGCTGGTATTTAGTTTTGCACCACTAGAGTTTCGAGTTCGTGTCTCATTCGGTCACCTAGTTCGAGTCAGATTCATAGTTCGAGTTTGAGTCGGATTACTAGTTTGAGTTTGAATCAGATTGCTACTTCGAGTTTGAGTCGGATTGCTAGTTCGAGTTTGAGTCAGATTACGAGTTCTAATCAGATTGCTACTTCGAGTTTGAGTCGGATTGCTAGTTCGAGTTTGAGTGGGATTACTAGTTCGAGTTCGAATCAGATTGCTACTTCGAGTTTGAGTCAGATTAGTAATTTTAGTTTGACAACAAGAAAAAGGCAAGTGCAAAATCAAAAGCCACGAGCAATTAAATAAGAAAAAAAGGCAAGTGCAAGATCAAAAGCCGCATGTGCAAATTTTGTTCTAGGGTCTCCTGATTCCATCTAGAGAGAGTTTGGGTGACCACCCCAACAAAAAAAACGAAAAAAAGGAAAAAAATCAGATTGTTGTTTGGGGTGTTTTTGGTGACGACATTGGAGTCTCGGCTCGCGTCTCTAGTACGGTCTAGACTAAGATCAGCACAATACTATTGTAGAACATTTATTCTGCTTGTTGTGATTAACGTGGTGAAAGTTTGCTCCTTGTGCTAGTTCAGCCACCTAAAGCCATAGATTGACATCTGCTCTTGAAGTTGTTCATTACTTGCTGGTTGCCATCACATTATTGCTGAGCTTGGTAAGAACAGGTAAGAGCTTGATTGAACAGGTTGAGAGTGAGCGAGTTATCTCCACCAGCACCTTTGTAGCTAGGGGTAACGTTACCCTTTCATATTGGATTGTTTTTTTTTCTACTAAGCATGGCAGGAGGAGCAAATACAAACGAAGACATGCATTCACCTCGCACACGGGGAATTATACAACACTTCGAACGACAAGTGCGGCTATGCACAAAAGCGCTTGATGAGGATTTTCGTGTTACCAGTGACCGCCTTGGTCAATTGGAAAATATGCAGATCGACACCAACACCAAAATCAGCACGTTGGAGATTTCCATTCAAACATTGAACACCTCTATTGGAGCCATCCTACAGCGCCTTGAGGAGAGGGATCGTGGACGCACCGTGGATGGATAGGTGAGCAATGCTCCTAGTATTGTACATGACAATGAAGATGACTATTTTACAAATACGGAGATTGGGGAAGACGAGGAAGCTAGGCCACGGTGCCGGCTACAATGCAACCCTCAAGGTATGGGTGGACGTCGTCGGCGTGAGGTATGCAATCATGATGATACTTTTAACAAGATCAAATGGAAGAAACCTCATTTTGATGGTAAATATAACCCTGATGCATATATTACTTGGGAGATTTCTGTTGATTAAAAATTTGCATGTCATGAGTTTCCTGAAAACGCAAGAGTTAGAGCAGCCACTAGTGAGTTTATTGATTTTGCTTCTGTTTGGTGGATAGAACATGGCAAGAAAAATCCTAATAACATACCACAAACTTGGGATTCTTTGAAACGGCTCATGCGGGCTAGATTTGTTCCTTCTTACTATGCATGTGATCTGTTAAATAAGTTACAACAATTGAGACAGGGAGCTAAAAGTGTAGAAGAGTATTTTCAGGAATTACAAATGGGTATGTTGCGTTGTAATTTAGACGAGGATGAGGAACCAGCTATGGCTAGATTTTTGCGTGGTTTAAACCGTGAAATTCAGGACATACTTGCTTATAAAGATTACAATAATGTTACCTGTTTGTTTCATCTTGCTTGTAAAGCTGAATGGGAAGTGCAGGGACGACGAGCTAGCTCTAGAACTAATATTTCTGCAGGAAAGACTAGCTCATGGCAACCACGCACTACTACTCCTTCGACTGGCATGCTTCCCCACCATCTTCTTCACCAAGTCGGGCAGCACCTTCTTCCTCTGACAACAAGCCATGTGCTTCTTCCACTAGCTCAACAGTAAAGACCACCCAAAAGCCCACCGAGAGTGCTTCTTCCGTATCATCTACCTGATGATCTAGAGACGTTCAATGTCACAAGTGCAAGGGTTTTGGCCATGTGCAGCGTGACTGCCCAAGCAAACATGTTCTAATTGTTAAAGATGATGGTGAGTACTCATCTGCTAGCGATTTTGATGATGATACATGTGTTTTGCTTGCAGCTGACTATGCAGGTAGTGATGAATATCAAGAAGAGCATATTGGTGCACAAGATGCAGCGTGCTATGATTGTCTCATTGTGCAGCATGTGCTTAGTGCACAAATGGATAAAGCGGAACAAAAGCAAAGGCACACATTATTCCAAACAAAGTATGTCGTCAAAGAGCGATCTTGCCGCATGATCATTGATGGAGGTAGCTGCAACAACTTGGCCAGCAGTGACATGGTGACCAAGCTGGCACTAATTACCAAACCGCACCCACATCCCTGTTACATTCAATGGTTAAACAACAGCGGTAAGGCAAAGGTAACTAGACTTGTGCGAATGAATTTTACAATTGGATCATATAAGGATGTCGAATGTGATGTTGTGCCTATGCAAGCTTGTAATATTCTGCTAGGAAGACCTTGTGAAAGTGCATCTAGGACTCCCTTGTGGGTTTTGGATGATTTATGACAAGCAATTGGGATCCTAACTTTTTTGTTGAGATGAATGCAGGACAATAATGAAAAATGAGCAAAATACCAAAAAGAAGGGATAATGAGGAGCAAAGTGAACTTGAGCTCAAGGAAAAGAAATAGTAGATTATTGTGTATGGAGTGTGTTAAGGAAACACACCCAAGAGCTCAATCATATTTAAGCACACACACATATTGCACAAAGTTACACAGGACCGGACTAGTCCGATATCAACCGGACTAGTCCGATATCCTTTCTGCACCAGATCGGACAAGTCCGATATCTGTCGGACTAGTCCGATATCTTTCTGACTTGAGTTAGACTAGTCCTCCCCAGGGCGGACTAGTCCTCAACACACTTCACAAGTCACACAAAATCGGACAAGTCCGTTGTTAACCGGACTAGTCCGATATTCCTTCTGATCCACTTCGGACAAGTCTGATGTTTACACGGACTAGTCCGAAATACCCACTGATCTAAATCGGACAAGTCCTCCAAGTGTGGACTTGTCATCCAACACACTTAGGGGTTTCACATGGCCAGACAAGTCCGATGGCTATCGGACTAGTCCGAAGATTTCCAGTAGTGAAATCGGACAAGTCCGTTTTCGACCGGACTAGTCCGATATTTCGGGACACTTAGGGTTTGCTACACACAGCACACCGGACTAGTCCGGTGACCACCACAGACTAGTCCGATCTTTCTGAACACTAACTGTCACTTTTAGAAACCCCATATAAATAGAGGTGCACGACCCATTTTTATACTCTCTCGAACCCTAGCGCCGTCACACCTCCCAAGAGACTCAGAAACCACTTCTCTCCACGAAATTAAGTGCAAAATCGATCAATCCTTTGAGGATCACTTCTAGATCATTGGAGAGACACTTGGCACACATCATTGAGCTCTTGGTTCGAATCTCTAACACACTCCTGCATTTCAATTGTAATTTTTGAGTGTGTTTTTGGTGGCATTGTGATTTGTAATCTAAGGGAGCTCTCAACGTGTGAGAACGCCCCTTGAATTTGGTTATTCACCTCTTTGTGATTAGTGGAAGAGGGTTGGCCTTCGTGGCGATCCGACGAGGGTAGGGTTGGAGAAGACTCGGTCCTTTTGTGGACTCCTCAACGTGGACGTAGGTTGCCTTCGTGGTAGCCGAACCACGGGATAAATTGTGTGTCTTGTCCTTTTTGTGTTCATCACTCAAATTGATCAACTTACTCTAGGGTTTGATACACATTGTTCAATTTACAATAAATTGTAGAACACAAGCCTTAATTGTGATACAATCCAATATACAACTGTTAAACTGTTGTTTGATTCTATATTTCCGCTGCACACATTGAAAAATCAACCTAATCGATTAATCTTGATCAACTTAGTCCGTGAACAATGGACTAGTTCGCACTTTACCGGACTAGTCCGATTTCTCTGGTATTGAACTTGTTGTTGAGTGTTGCAGGATCTGACAAAAATTCAAAAGGCCTATTCACCCCCCTCTAGGCCTACATTCAATTGGTATCAGAGCTTGGTTCTTCAAGAAAGAGTTTAACCACTCGAAGAGATCATGTCGGACATGAAGGACGTCCACAAAATCAACAACCAAGAGGAAGTCAACAACGACAAGAACCAAAAACTGGAGAAGTACCTCGAAGCCATTCAAGACTTCGAGGACGACGATGAGGAGACGCTGGAGCTAAAGGCGCTCCTCAGAAAGAAGGCACTTTCAAAAGGGAAAGCAAAAGTTGAAGAGAAGAAGAAAGGGAGTAGTCACACCGACTACTCCCGATATCCTTTTAATTATGATCGTCTAAATTCCAATAACAGTCACTACTTATCTATCCCACTTGGAAAAGCCCCACACTTCGATGGGAGTGATTACTCCATGTGGAGGCAGAATATGAAGATGCATTTGATTTCCCTCAACCCAAGTTTATAGCATGTTGTATGTACAGGGATAGATATTTCGGATGACGACGAAGAGCTCACCCCAAGTCAAGAGCAGGCCATCCATAGAAACGCTCAAGCCGCAGCCGTAATCACCTCCACTCTCAGTCGAGACGAGTTCACCAAGGTGGATGGACTCGAAATTGCTAAGGAGATATGGGATACACTACAAATAGCACATGAAGTTGACCAGCATGTGCGCGGGACAAAAATTGAAATGATCGAAGGCGAACTAGGAAGATTCGCAATTGAGGAAGACGAGTCACCCCAGGATATGTACAATCGATTGAAGACACTTGTCAACAAGGTTTGATCATATGGGAGCAAGAAGTGGAATGACCACGAGGTGGTAAAGCTCATCCTTAGAGCTTTTATGCCTCGCAATGTCACGCTATGCTCAATGATCAGAGAAAGCCCCGATTACAAAAGGATGACTCCAGATGAATTGCTTGGTAAAATTATCAACTTTGAAATGATGGAGAAACAAGCCAAGCACGTCAAAGAAATTGCCGACCTCACCTCGGCCAAGAAGAAAGGAGTTGCACTAAAATCTACTCTCAAGCCTCTATCCAAAGAAGCAAGAGAAGCACAACTAGAGGAGGACAGTGATGACGAGAGTAGTGAGCTAGATGAAGAGGATATGATTTTGTTCATGAAAAAGTTTAAGAGGATAATGAAGAAGAGACAAGGAACAAAATCAAGTGAAGGAAAGTACAAGGAAAGGACGAAGCCAAAGATGAGGCGGGTGTGCTATAATTGTGGTGAGTATAACCACTTTATAGTCGATTGCCCGTATGAGGACAACAAGAAGAAAACTAAAGAAACCAAGCCTCAACCTAAGAAATTCTTCAAGAAGAAGAAACAAGCCGAACAAGCACACATTGGGAAGGAGTGGGACTCAAACGATGAGTCCTCATCATCCGATGAAGAAGAGATGGCTAGCATAGCCATAGAAAGCACATCCAAGAAATCCACACTCTTCCCCACACTCGGTGCAAAGAAGGGAAATGGCACTTGTCTCATGGAAAAGGAAGGTAAACGCAAGGTAAACATCAAAACCCCTTCCATGCATTCCTACTCTAGTGATGATGAACTAGATAGTGATGATGAGGATATGCTAAATGGACTAGATAGGAAAACTGCTACTAAAATGAAATTTTTACTTGACCAACTTGTTGAGAAGGAGAGGTTAATTGATCGTCAAGAGGACATGATTATCTCCCAAAAGGAGAAGTATGTCAAACTTGACAAACTCCTAGAGCTTGAAAAGGAGAAAAACAGTTCACTAGAGCTTGAGCTAGCTTCAAGCAAGAAAACTTGCTTGGAGTTAACCGACTCAAATGTTGCAATCAAGGACCAACTTGCTGACCTGATCAAGGTTAACAAAATCCTTGAAGTGCAAGTTGAGTCACTCAAGCTAAGTGAACCTTCCTCCTCTTCAAGTTCACCTTCTCAACCCACTAAAACTGATCTTGTTCATATGTGCACATGTAGTAAAATCAACACCAGTTTGAAGGAGAAATCAACCTCCACAAAGGATAAAAATCCTACCCAGTATGGAATATTTGACAAGGAGAAGATCAACTATGCACGTAGTGCATACTTGGTCCAAAGACCTCCAAATGTCAAATATGGCATTGGTTACTCTTATGATGAAAAGCAACATGCTGGAAGTCATAAGAATAACAGGGGAAGGATCTCCTTTGTGAAGAGAAGATCCTCTCAAACTGATAAGTTGAAGAATAAGAAACTAAACTCGCATGAATATCGGACTAGTCCGGTCGGTGTCCGGACAAGTCCGGTCATCCGGACAAGTCCGGCCACCCAGACTAGTTCGATTCATAAACAACAGCAGCTTCTATTTAAAACTTTTGATGCCTCTTATGTATTAATGAGAAACAATCTTGGTAAGGTTTATGCTTATTATGTTGGGCCACGCCATGGGAACACAAAATCCCATGTGTGGGTGCCCAAATGTATTGTAACTAACCTCCAAGGACCCAAGCAAGCTTGGGAACCTAAAACCAAAGCATAATTTGTTTTTGCAGACCTATTCCTCCGGTGGATCCAAATGGGTGCTAGACAGTGGATGCACCAACCACATGACCGGAGAAAGGAGGATGTTCGTGGAATATGAAGAAAACGAGGACCCAAACGAAGGCATCTACTTTGGAGATAATAGTCAAGGAAAGGTGCTCGGTACTGGTAAAATTGCAATATCCTCTGAACACACGCTTTCTCATGTTTTACATGTTGAATCTTTAGATTATAACCTGCTGTCGATATCTCAACTATGTGACAAAGGTTATAATTGCTTGTTCACTAACGAGGGTGTGACCGTCTTAAGGAGGAGTGATGGTTCCATTGCATTCAAGGGTATGTTGAAGAGAAAGCTTTACCTTGTTGACTTCAGCAAGGATAAAGCCGAACTCGACACATGCTTGATTGCAAAAACCAACATGGGTTGGCTATGGCATAGACGGCTAGCGCATGTTGGTATGAGGAATCTTCAAAAACTCCTCAAGGGCGATCACATCCGAGGTTTGAAAGATGTTGTTTTTGAGAAAGACAGGCCTTGTAGCGCGTGCCAAGCCGGGAAGCAAAGTGGAGCACATCATCTCGCAAAGAACATCATGACTACAACAAGACCGCTTGAACTACTTCACATGGACTTGTTTGGTCCAGTTGCTTACATAAGCATCGTCGGTAACAAATACGGTTTGGTTATCATTGATGATTTTTCTCGCTTCACTTGGGTTTTCTTTTTGCATGATAAGTCAGAAACACAAGGAACACTCAAGAAATTCTTCAAGCGAGCTCAAAACGAGTTTTCATTATCAATCAAGAGTATTCGAAGCGACAATGGCACGGAGTTCAAGAACATACAAGTGGAGGAGTACCTTGATGAAGAGGGCATCAAGCACGAATTTTCAGCGCCATACTCACCACAACAAAATGGAGTTGCCAAAAGGAAGAACCGAACACTCATAGAGATGGCAAGAACAATGCTCGATGAATACAAGACTTTGGATCGATTTTGGGCGGAAGCGATTAACACCGCTTGCCACGCCGCAAATCGGCTTTATCTTCATCGACTACTCAAGAAAACTCCCTATGAACTACTCACCGGTAACAAACCAAACATTTTATACTTTCGAGTTTTCGGTTCTCCATGTTATATCCTGAACAAGAAGCCTACTTCAAAGTTCGCTTCGAAGTCCGATGAAGGTTTCTTGCTCGGTTACGATTCGAACACCTACGCCTATCGTGTTTTCAACAAGGCCACCGGACTTGTTGAAGTAGCACGTGACGTAGTGTTCGATGAGACTAACGGATCCCAAAAGGAGCAAGTTGATCCATGTGAATTAGGTAAAGAAGAAGCTCCTTGTCTAGCATTGAAAAGAATGGCTCTAGGTGAAGTTCGACCACAAGAGTCACCTTCACACATAAATGAGGAAAATGAACCACAAGAGGAGACCAACAATCAAGGGGGAGCTTAAACACAAGCACGAGAGTATGAAGATGATCAACAAGTCAACAAGGGCAACCACTCAGGGGGAGAATTAAACGATTATGAAGACACGACTCCCCAAGTGCCCCACCCAAGAGTACACCAATGCATTCAAAGGGATCACCCAATCGACAACATCATCGGTGACATCCAAAAGGGAGTAACCACTAGATCTCGCATAGCTAACTTTTGTGAGCATTACTCGTTTGTCTCCTTGTTGGAACCACGCAGGATTGAGGATGCATTGAAGGATCTGGACTGGGTGGTGGCAATGTATGAAGAATTGAACAACTTCAAGAGGAACGAGGTGTGGGAACTTGTGGCAAGACCCAATGCAAACGTAGTGGGCACCAAGTGGGTCTTCCGCAACAAACAAGACGAACACGGAGTGGTAACAAGAAACAAGGCGCGACTTGTGGCCAAAGGGTACTCACAAGTCAAAGGGTTGGATTTCGATGAGACTTTTGCTCCAGTAGCTAGGCTTGAATCTATTAGAATATTACTTGCATATGCTACTCACCATGATTTCAAGCTGTATCAAATGGACGTGAAAAGCGCCTTCCTCAACGGACCGATCAAGGAACAAGTGTACGTGGAGCAACCACCCGGGTTTGAAGATGAAGAATTCCCCAACCACGTATATAAATTGCGTAAGGCTCTCTACGGCCTCAAACAAGCTCCTAGAGCTTGGTATGAGTGTCTTCGAGATTTCTTAATTGAAAATGGTTTTCAAATTGGCAAAGTAGACTATACATTATTCACAAAGAATTTAGATAATGATCTTTTTATCTGTCATATCTATGTTGATGACATAATATTTGGGTCAACTAACCAATCCTTCTGTGAAGAATTTAGTAGAATCATGACAGACAGGTTTGAAATGTCAATGATGGGAGAATTGAAGTACTTCTTGGGATTCCAAGTGCGGCAACAAAGGGAAGGAACGTTCATAAGCCAAACCAAGTACACGCAGGACATACTCAAGAAGTTTGGCATGGACAAGGTAAAGCCCATAAAGACCCCCATGGCAACGAATGTCCACTTGGATCTCAATGAAGATGGACCTAGTGTCGATCAAAAGGTATATTGCTCCATGATTGGATCTCTACTTTACTTATGTGCATCTAGGCCAGATATTATGTTGAGTGTATGTTTGTGTGCACGATTTCAAGCCAACCCTAAGGAATGTCACTTGACAGCCGTAAAAAGAATCTTGAGATATTTACTGCATACACCCAAGCTTGGTCTTTGTTACCCAAAAGGCTCAAAATTCAATCTCATTGGTTACTCCGATGCAGATTATGCTGGGTGCAAAGTAGATAGAAAAAGCACCTCTGGCACATGCCAATTCCTAGGGAGATCCTTAGTTTCTTGGTCATCCAAGAAACAAAATTCCATTGCTTTATCCACATCCGAAGCGGAGTATGTTGCAGCCGGGAGTTGTTGTGCACAACTCCTTTGGATGCGACAAATTCTAAGAGATTATGGTTACAATATGAACCGTATTCCTCTCCTTTGTGACAATGAGAGTGCCATTAAAATAGCCCACAATCCAGTTGAGCACTCTAGAACTAAACACATAGACATAAGACATCATTTCTTGAGAGACCATTCCATTAAAGGAGACATTACCATCTCACATGTCAACACCCAAAAACAATTGGCCGACATATTCACCAAGCCACTTGATGAAAAGCTTTTTTGCGAACTCCGAAATGAACTAAATATCCTTGATTCTCAGAGTGTGGCTTGAAAAGTTGCATACCTGTATGACCTCTTCAAAATTTTGACTGAATTGTGAAAATCATCCCTCTTCATTTTTTCTCGAAAAACTATGTCAATTATTAGATCTTGATGAATTATGATCATTGTGTGATTGTTGTATGCTTACTGGTCAAATTCATCAAGATTAATTGATTTGTTTTGTCCCACCTATTCTCTATTAATGAACCTTCAAATATATATGAATGGGCTATGCAATTTCTCCTGGTGACCACGGACTAGTCCGTGGTTACCCGGACTAGTTCGCTCTGGCAGACTAGTCCGCAGAGTGCCGGTTAGACCGGACTAGTCCGATAGACCACGGACTAGTCTGATATAGCTTACTGGATGACTTCGGACTAGTCCGGTCATGTCCGGACTTGTCCGATATAGCTCTCTTTATGACTTTGGACTAGTCCGGTCATGTCCAAACTTGTCCGATTTTTCATGTCCATAACCCTAGCTGCCACCAAACCCTAATCTTCTCACCCCCACATTTGCTCACGCCTGCCTCTCTCTTGCGCTCGAGCTACCAAGGCGATTCTCTGCTCCCTCCGTCGAAAAAGTCCACATTTGGGCGGAGATCAAGCTTGACCTCTTGGGGATTGAAGCTAGCGGACTTGTCCGGCCTCCAACCCCCAAACCTTCAAGCTTCAATTGATTTCTTCGGTAACTTTCTTCAAAACCCTAGAAATCTTGTTTTTCTCCATTGTTGATCGTATAGCCTAGCATCCTTCACTAGATACATGCTTATTTGATGTACTACGTGTATGCTAGACTAGATTTGCATTAGGAATCATTCCTTGACCAATTTGTTAGGTTTTTGAGGATGAACACTGGACTAGTCCGGTCCATGCACGGACAAGTCCGGTCCTCCGGACTAGTCCGTGCCTGTGCACCGGACAAGTCCGATGTTTCTGAACTGAAAACCTAATTTTTCAATTCCTCAATGCAATTCATTGCTATCTTTTCATACCTATGCCTTGTATCACTTACCATCATTCTTGCAAAATCATTCTCAGATCATGTCGAGCTCAAACAATGAAATCTCCGACTTTGAGGCCGAGTTGGACCACGAAGTGGCACCTCGGTCCTCGACGGGTCTTGGCAAGAAACGCCAAGAAAGACCCTCGGAGCCAGCTCCTTCACCTCCTCAGGTTCGGAGGAAGGTGCTGGCAAAGAAGCCAGTGTCAAAGGCAGCAGCATCCTCAGGTGCCTCTCGCCAAGCCAAGGGCAAGGGCAAGGGGATAGCAACGGGGCCAGTCGGGCCCTTGAAGCTCCATGCTCCCACGGAAGGGGTCCGGGACCCTACTGAGGAGAAGTTCAACGGCAAGGGCAGTGATTCTGCAGCCAAGTTCAGAAGCATTGACTGGTATGGCAGGCCAAAGCAAGCTGTCGATGGAAGGTTTTGGTTCAACTTCCATGCAGACTTCTACAAATTGGTGTATCTACCGATGAAGACCCCCGTGGTACGCAGTCATTGGATTGACTGGGCACACTTTGAGAAGAAGGGCTGCTCACCTTTCACTTATGTAGTGAGAGCCATTGAAAAGCATGGACTGAGAGACCTGTTTGCTTTCAGACACAACTGGAATGACGAAGTGATTGCGCAGTTCTTTGCGACCTGTCACTTCTCCAGTGAGGATGAAGAGAGTGTCACTTGGATGACCCATGGATCCAAGTACAACATCACTCAAGAAGATTTCACTAGCTTGCTCCACCTTGACTCCACAAGGTCTGATTGCTTAGTGATACACAACATTGGGGTCATTGAGAAGGACAAGATGAAGTTTCTATATGAGCCAAACTCAAAGTTCAACCCTCCTTCCACCAAAAACATGAAGCCATTCTTTGTGGTGTTGAACAGAGTGCTAAGAAAGACCATTGCCCCTAAGGATGGGGATGCAGGGAGTGTGCAAGGATACCTCCGGACTCTAATGAGAGTCATAAGCAAGGACCGCCCATTTGATGTGGCGGAATACATTTGGAATGATATGGTAAACATCTCCTGCACTCCCAACAGATCTTGCGGATATGCTCCTTACCTTGTGTTTGTGATTGAAAAGTCACCAGCATTGAATTTGTGAAAGATGTGGAGCATCTCCCCTTGAGGCCTCAAATGTCTCAAAAGCCAAGTGTGCAGGCTGCTCCTTCAACGGCCTCCAGTCTAGAGGCACCTGCAAGATCAAGTGAAGGTGCCAGAGCTCTCCCTACTTCAAGGGACGCCCCTCAGAAAGGATCAGTTAGTGGGATCCTCAAGTATCTGGCTGCTATGTTCTCCTCCTGCAAGAAGGCCGAAGTGAAGGCCCACAAGCTCAACCAGAAGAGAAGGGAGGACATGAAGTACATAAAGGCCAATGTAAAGCAAATTTGCCAGAAGCTGGAGATCGATCCCATTGGATCTCCAGTGATTTTTGAGGATTCTGACCCAGACTTCACTGAGCTCGCGCCCTTGAACCCCTCCGAGCTTGCCTACTTTGGCATTGGGGGCTCGAGTGGCTCCGTCCCTCCTCCTTCCCCTCCTCGTCAAGCTGATGATGATGAAGACGAAGACAACGACGAGAGGACCGACAGTGAAGAGTGAAGACCCTAGGACCCTCCTCTCCTTCTTTTTGGTGTCTTGATGCCAAAGGGGGAGAGATTGAGGGGGAGTCTTAGCTTTAGCTGTGGTAGGGTGCGAGGAGAGAGTTCTCTTTATCTTTCTTTGTGATTGTAATGCTTTAACACTGTTTTCATGTTAACTATGGTTCTGTGTTGAAATGCTTAATTAATTTGCAAGTATGTGTTGATATCTGTAACTTTGCTCCTGAAATGACATATGTACTTTGTATTGATTCATAAATGTAAATTATGTCATTCTCAATGTTTCAATGCACTTAGTTATGCATCCCACCATAAAGAATGCACATATGGATATTTCTCTTACTGCTTGATGTATTTTTGAGTCATATGTGCATACTTTATGAAAATCTCATCTCCTTTTGTCATATTTTGTGAAATCTCAATTGGTTGTCATCAATCACCAAAAAGTGGGAAATTGAAAGTGCATCTAGGACTCCCTTGTGGGTTTTGGATGATTTATGACAAGCAATTGGGATCCTAACCTTTTTGTTGAGATGAATGCAGGCCAATAATGAAAAATGAACAAAATACCAAAAAGAAGGGATAATGAGGAGCAAAGTGAACTTGAGCTCAAGGAAAAGAAATAGTAGATTATTGTGTATGGAGTGTGTTAAGGAAACACACCCAAGAGCTCAATCATATTTAAGCACACACACATATTGCACAAAGTTACACAGGACCGGACTAGTCTGATATCAACCGGACTAGTCCGATATCCTTTCTGCACCAGATCGGACAAGTCCGATATCTGTCGGACTAGTCCGATATCTTTCTGACTTGAGTCGGACTAGTCCTCAACACACTTCACAAGTCACACAAAATCGGACAAGTCCGTTGTTAACCAGACTAGTCCGATATTCCTTCTGATCCACTTCGAACAAGTCTGATGTTTACACGGACTAGTCCGAAATACCCACTGATCTAAATCGGACAAGTCCTCCAAGTGCGGACTTGTCATTCAACACACTTAGGGTTTCACATGGCCGGACAAGTCCGATGGCTATCGGACTAGTCCAAAGATTTCCAGTAGTGAAATCGGACAAGTCCGTTTTCGACCGGACTAGTCCGATATTTCGGGACACTTAGGGTTTGCTACACACAGCACACCGGACTAGTCCGGTGACCACCACGGACTAGTCCGATCTTTCTGAACCCTAACGGTCACTTTTAGAAACCCCATATAAATAGAGGTGCACGGCCCACTTTTATACTCTCTCGAACGCTAGCGCCGTCACACCTCCCAAGAGACTCAGAAACCACTTCTCTCCACGAAATTAAGTGCAAAATCGATCAATCCTTTGAGGATCACTTCTAGATCATTGGAGAGACACTTGGCACACATCATTGAGCTCTTGGTTTGAATCTCTAACACGCTCCTGCGTTTCAATTGTAATTTCTGAGTGTGTTTTTGGTGGCATTGTGATTTGTAATCTAAGGGAGCTCTCAACGTGTGAGAACGCCCCTTGAATTTGGTTATTCACCCCTTTGTGATTAGTGGAAGAGGGTTGGCCTTCGTGGCGATCTGATGAGGGTAGGGTTGGAGAAGACCCGGTCCTTTTGTGGACTCCTCAACGTGGACGTAGGTTGCCTTCGTGGTAGCCGAACCACGGGATAAATCGTGTGTCTTGTCCTTTTTGTGTTCATCACTCAAATTGATCAACTTACTCTAGGGTTTGATACACATTGTTCAATTTACAATAAATTGTAGAACACAAGCCTTAATCGTGATACAATCCAATATACAACTGTTAAACTGTTGTTTGATTCTATATTTCCGCTGCACACATTGAAGAATCAACCTAATCGATTAATCTTGATCAACTTAGTCCATGAACAACAGACTAGTCCGCACTTTACCAGACTAGTCCGATTTCTCTGGTATTGAACTTTTTGTTGAGTGTTGCAGGATCCGACAAAAATTCAAAAGGCCTATTCACCCCCCTCTAGGCCTACATTCACCTTGGCAATTTGATAGAGATTCTATGCATCATGGTAGATCAAATCAGTATTCATTTCTTTACCACGATAAAAAAATTGTGGTGCATCCTATGTCTCCTGAAGCTATTGTGCAAGATGATGTTGCTAGAGCTAGGAAAACTAAATATCAGGACCATGCTAACGTTGAGAACAATAACAATGCTAAATCTGTGTTTGATAAGAAAAATGAGATATCTCTGAAGGGAAAATGCTTGTTTGCTACAAATGAACTGATTGCTTCCACCTCTGTTGCCTATGCTTTGGTATGCAAAGATGCTTTGATTACCCTTTACGATATGCAACATTCTTTGCCTCCTGCTGTTGCTAACATTTTGCAGGAATATTCTGATGTGTTTCCAAGTGAAATACCACCAGGACTACCACCACTTCGAGGGATTGAGCACCATATTGACCTCATTCCCGATGCTTCATTGCCCATCCGTGCACCATACAGGACAAATTCGGAAGAAACAAAGGAGATTCAGTGCCAAGTACAAGAACTACTCGACAAAGGTTATGTACGTGAGTCTCTTAGTCCTTGTGCTGTTCCAGTTATTCTAGTACCTAAAAAGGATGGATCATGGTGTACGTGGGTGGATTGTAGAGCAATCAACAATATCACCATTCGATATCGTCATTCTATTCCACGCTTAGATGATATGCTTGATGAATTGAGTGGTGATGTTGTGTTCTCAAAATTTGATTTGCATAGTGGTTATCACCAAATTCGCATGAATCTAGGAGATGAATGGAAAACTGCTTTCAAAACTATGTTCGGTTTATATGAGTGGTTAGTCATGCCTTTTGGGTTAACTAATGCACCTAGCACCTTCATGAGATTAATGAACGAGGTTTTGCATGCATTCATTGGAAAATTTGTTGTTGTGTATTTTGATGATATATTGGTTAATAGCAAATCCATGGATGAACATCTTGATCACTTACGTGCTGTTTTTAATGCTTTACATGAGGCACGATTATTTGGTAATCTTGAGAAGTGCACCTTTTGCATGGATCGAGTCTCTTTCCTTGGCTATAATGTTACTCCACGGGGAATTGAAGTTGATCAAGCCAAGGTAGAGGCTATTCAGGGGTGGCCTGTACCAAAGACTATCACACAGGTGCGGAGCTTTCTAGGGCTGGCTGGGTTCTATTGTCGCTTTGTGAAGGATTTCAGCACCATTGCTGCTCCATTGAATGACCTTACAAAGAAGGGGGTACCTTTTTTTGGGGGCACCACACAAGATAACGCCTTTACCACACTGAAAGATAAGTTGACACATGCACCTCTTCTCCAACTTCCTGATTTTTCTAAGACTTTTGAGCTTGAATGTGATGCTAGTCGGATTGGATTGGGTGGTGTTTTTTTACAACAAGGAAAAACTATTGCATATTTTAGTGAGAAAATGAGTCGGCCTATTCTGAATTATTCTACCTTTGATAAGGAATTATATGCTCTTGTGCGAACTTTAGAAACATGGCAGCATTATTTGTGGCCCAAAGAATTTATTATCCATTCTGATCATGAATCACTAAAGCATATTAGGAGTCAAGGGAAACTGAACCGTAGGCATGCTAAGTGGATGGAATTTATTGAGTCTTTTCCTTATGTCATTAAACACAAAAAGGGAAAGGATTATGTTATTGCTGATGATTTATCTAGACGTTATACTCTTCTATCTCAACTTGACTTTAAAATTTTTGGATTAGAAATGATTAAAGATCAATATGAACATGATGCTGATTTCAAAGATGTATTGCTGAAATGTAAAGACGGAAAAACATTGAATAAATTTGTCCTCAAAGATGGCTATGTGTTTAGAGCTAACAAGTTATGCATTCCAGATAGCTCCATTCGTTTGTTGTTGTTACAGGAAGCGCATGGAGGCGGGCTGATGGGGCACTTTGGAGTGAAAAAGACGGAGGACATACTTGCTGGTCATTTCTTTTGGCCAAGGATGAGGCGAGACGTGGAGCGCTTCGTTGCTCGCTGCACGACATGTCAAAAAGCTAAGTCACGACTTAATCCACATGGTTTGTACATGCCTCTTCCTTTTCCTAGCATGCCTTGGCAGGATATTTCTATGGATTTTGTTTTAGGACTGCCTAGAACAAAGAAGGGGAGGGATATCATCTTTGTTGTCGTGGATAGATTTTCTAAAATGGCACACTTCATACCTTGTCGTAAAACTGATGATGCTACACATGTTGCTGATTTATTTTTCCGGGATATTGATAGGTTGCATTGTGTGCCAAACACAATAGTTTTAGATCGTGATGCTAAGTTTTTTAGCCATTTTTGGAGAAAATTATGGGCAAAATTGGGGACTAAGCTTTTATTTTCAACTACATGTCATCCCCAAACTGGTGGTCAAACTGAGGTTGTGAATAGAAGTTTATCTACCATGCTTAGGGCTGTTTTGAAAAAAAATATAAAAATGTGGGAAGAGTGTTTGCCTCATGTTGAGTTTGCTTATAATCGTTCCCTACATTCTAGTACTATGAAATGCCCTTTTGAGATTGTTTATGGATTTGTACCCCATGCTCCTATTGATTTATTACCTCTTCCTTCAACGGAAAGAGTGAATTTTGATGCTAAACATTGTGCTGAATTGATCTTAAAATTGCATGAAACCACTAAGAAGAATATAGAGTGCATGAATGCCAAGTATAAACTTGCTGGTAGTAGGGGAAACAAACCTATCACTTTGGACATGGTGATTTAGTTTGGTTACATTTGCGAAAGGATAGGTTTCCTGATTTGAGAAAGTCTAAATTGTTACCTCGAGTTGATGGTCCATTCAAAGTGTTAGAAAGGATTAATGATAATGCATATAAACTCGAGTTGCCTACGGATTTTGGGGTTAGTCCAACATTTAACATTGCAGATTTGAAGCCATATTTGGGAGAAGAAGATGAGCTTGAGTCGCGGACGACTCAAATGCAAGAAGGGGAGGATGATGAGGACATCAACACCCTCGATACATCCACACCAACTCAGCTACCGGTTTCTGGTCCAATCATTCGCGCTCATGCACGTCAACTAAACTATGAGGTAAACTCGTTCTTGGCCTTATGTCCATCTTATCTAGACCGTGGAACTACGTGCTTTCTTGTTTTGCTTAGGAACAATGGAGAGGAGCCAATGGGAAGGGAATTCGTGCGGACGGGATTTGGACAGCAGAACAGCACCAACTTGTGACGGCCACCACGACTTCATACGGACTCCGATCTGGGCGTTCAAGTACTTCATGGAAATATTATCAAGTCTACTTTCAAATGGATCTGTCCTCATGTCCATATCTATTCGGAGTCGGCTGCGATCGTTATTTTAATACCAAGACCTTTTCTTTCCATGCTGCTGCATCACCAAAATTGGGCCCATGGCCCATGTATCGTTTGGAGTCCATTAGGGACTCGTGATTAGGGTTTCTCACGACCCTAGGGAGGTAATAAATAGTAGCCGCCGCCCTCATTAGCTGGTGGGTTTTGTTTATTCATAAGTTAGCTTCTGCTACTTCCTTGTACACGCGCGTGTCGACTAGATCGCCCGTCTACTTGTATCCAGAACCCCACTTCGGATTGATTCAACTGATAAGTGCTTGTTCTTCTTGTTCTTGCGTGTTCTTCAATTTCTTGCAGGAACAAAGGCCCTCTGGTCAGGTTGATTGTGCGCCAGCAAGATTGATACAACTTCGTAGTCGGTGTACCGATCGCTAAGACGCATCGTCTTGGGGACGGTGTCGTCGGATCGCCAACGTCTTCTCCTCCACAAATTGAACCCTCCTATTCTAATTGGAAGATCGGGAACCAAGATCCTATCACTTTTGAAGCTCCACATCTGTCCTTAGTGGTTGTTGCAGACCTGCTATGAAAAAATTCATAGCATGGATATCTGTCAAAGAATCACAGCGACATAGGAGCTGCAAGAATTTTTCTTGATAATCTGCAACATAACTTTCATGACTAAATTTTGCAAGCTATGGTGTTAGATCGGTGGCTCAAAGTGACAATGAGCCTGAGTCACAAATCCAGCCCATGTAGGTCCTCCATGATCACGAGATAATCTGTAATACCATAGGTGTGCTGATCCCTCAAAGTGTGAAGATGAATACCAGACTTTATCAGCTTCTGGATTAATTGTCCCTTGAAAAATTGTTGACAATTTATTAATCCATGGAGAAGGATTAGAGGAGCCATCACAAACCGGAAAACGGATTCGTTGGAGTTGTTGTGAAAATTGATGCCCTTATCTTGGTCCTTCTTCATGGTGCCACACATTTCCTCGTGCATCTTTGCCCCCATGTCCTCCTAAATCAGGGTCTCCTCCATCAACGTCACCACCTTTACCACCACCTGCATCATGCTTATGTGACACCCGGTTCTGAGAATGAACCAAGTGTGACGAATATGTGTGCTCAGAATGTTCAACACACATACACGAGTACATCACAAAATAATATTCAGATAATAACCATGTTTTGAATAATAAATAGTACCTTACTACAATATTCAAATAGTCTCAAATCACACATTCTAATAACATTGCAGCAGAAAACTAAGCACTAGTAGACTCAATCTCCACAGGCATTTGATAGTAACATGCATGCCTAGTACTCCTCATAGTCATCCGGATACTCCAAATGATCGCATGTTACTGAATTATTATAGGAATAGCAAGAGTGAGCACATGTCGTACTCAACAAGTGTGGGAAAATATGACATGTAGCTTAAACAAGGTTAGCAATAATGGTTCATTGTGGAAAAGTACATTTCAATCATAAAAGTAAGAAAATGTGACTTACGATTACTATATAATGTCAATTCCCATCATAAACCAAATAACCACCAATATTCTACCAATTTCAACATATATCATCATCATCCATTCAATGAGCAACCAACACAATTAACCATAGCCATACATATCTACCCATGACCATTCATATTCAACTCAACATAATCGAACTCATCCCAAATCTCAATTCCAATTCGAAGCATTATTTAATACTCAGGTCGATATCTCTAATCATGCGAGGGTCTAGGTCGCTCATAACCGGGAGCACGACTATCATGATAGTTTTACACTCTGCAGAGGTGGCACCACTCTACCCACAAGATTTTGATTTCATCACCTTTCGGTGACTAAGGAGTCTCCATTATGTCGGTTCACACTTCCGTCGGTGTGTGGCCAAGAAATCACAAAATAGCCTTTACAAAGTGACACCGGCATGTGCAGACCCACTAAAGTTTCACCGGAGGTGATGTCTCCAACTGAGCACATCCATCCAAGGGCCCCCTCTTGTGCCGTTCATATCCCACGACAGTCCCGTCGCAATTGCCAACCCAACCGACTCTCATTCCCCAATCCTCCAAAATAATCTGAACGATGCTGGCAATACACTAATTAATTCGCTAAGCCGCACACATACTTTGCCTTGTGGTGGCACTGTAATCCTAGGCGGTCGCTCCATGAACCGCTCCTTAGATCTAAAGCAAGCAAAACCACCTAATCGTCCAACCCATTCCACATAACCTGCTTGCTTAGACCCCTAGGTTTCATGTTGCTAAAGGGTCATTATCATCAATTCACATAGTTCATATGTTCATTAGTTCAAAATTAAGTCATTTGGTTATTCCCAATCCCAATTAAATAAAGTGATGCAAAAGTGTAAAATACCCTACCCGACTTTCTACATTACATTCTGAGCGACAAGGCAGGGCATACAAGTCTAGTGAACTCCTATAATGGATTTTCCCATCAAATTGACACATGCATGCAAGTTCGAAAGAAAACATTTCAAAAACAGGATCAAAATGTTCAAGGGCACTTGTTTTGCTTCGGTGGCTGGTTTGGCTCAAGAGCTTCAAAGTTCTGGTGCTGAAGGTCCTCGTAAGCACCTTCTAGAGTGTTTCCTTCTATTTCACGGGACAAACACGTGAAATAAGGATCACAATGAATAACTGCTCATATATTACACAATATGCCATGATATTCATGAATGATGCAGTTATGGAGATAGTGTACATTATTAAGTTACTACTATTGCTTACTAACTAGTCACAATTAAATTTTACATGTTTGAGTATCTTTCGAGTCATTTTTGGGAAAATTGGGGAAGTTTAAGGAATTCAGAGATCGGACTAGTTTGAACTGGGGCCAAGCATGTCTGCTCTGGAGCGGACAAGTCCACTATGGTCCAGGGTTTTGCGAACTTCACAACTAGGGCATGGTTTGAATCATGCGTTGGGTCAATATCAACGTGAAAAGTTGGATCTAAGGTAGTTACCGTGAATGCAATGGTCCAACAGTTGAAGATTGGGCGTAATGTACGAGACTTGACGTCTAGATTCATTGATGATGAATCAGCGGCAAGACCTAAATGAAGAAAGTTGACGACGAAGAGTCGATGAAGAATATCGCCAGAGCAACAACGACATTTATTGGTCCTCCTTCTTCTTCCTTCCTTCTCCTTCTCTTCCTTCTCCTCTCTTCCTTGTGGCCGGAGCTTCCTCTCTTGAACGGCGACTCGCAATGAGACGGCAGGGCGGTGGGGTTTTCTCACATGGGTAGGGGTGAGAGGAGGGCTTTGGGTTGTTTATATAGGGGGAGGTGTGGTGGGGTTAGTGTGAAATCCTAGTAGGAGTTGGTGGGGGTGGGTAGGGGCCTTGGTGGGGTCCCACTTCGGCTCCTTTGGGGGTGGGGCACAACATTCTAGGGCCTAAATATGTTAATCACCTAATAACACGTCGTGGAAGAAAATAGGAATCTGAGCCGAAACCTTAGAAACCAGACTAGTCCGTATGAAGGTTGGACAAGTCTGTTTTTGGCTCTGTTGTCACAACGGACTAGTCCATTTTTAAGAAGACAAGTCCGCTGTACCACAACAAAAAGGGATCACAAACTAAAATGAAATTATCCGGTCAAGTTTGGGGCTTTATAGTTTCAGAATCAGACTAGTCCGTAAAATTAACGGACAAGTCCGGACGGGACCAGTAGCGAAACTGAACAAGTCTGTTGCTCTAAAGAAACTGAATTTTCCCGAGCATACAGGTACATCGGACTAGTCCGGTGAGAGGTCTAGACAAGTCCATACCCAGATTTTATTTGAATGATTCTTTTGCCTCTAATTCTTTTTAATATTGTTTCTTTTTGTTGGGTCTTATGCTCAACATGTATGAGGATGAATGCATTGCATGGCGAATGAAAATGGGGGTATTACAAACCTACCCTCCTTAAAACGAATCTCGCCCTCGAGATTCGACGTATAAGGAAAAAGATAGGGAAATTCTTTTTGAGATCTTCTTCTCACTCCCAAGTTGCTTCAGATTCAGTATGATGTTTCCATTGTACTTTGCACCATCGATTCACCTTGTTTCTCATGCCCCTCTCCTTTGTATCCAAAATTTTGATAGGTTTCTCAGCATAAGTCAAATCTTCCTCAAGCTCTAATTCGTCCATTGGTAGTTGTTCTTCCAGATCCCTTAACACTTCTTGAGTTACATGAAATACATCATGAACATTGGAAAGATGTGTCGGCATCTCCAACTGATATGCCACTTCTCCATGTTTGTCCAAAATCATGAATGGTTATGAAGTGTCAATTCTAGTTAAGAGAAATATCATTCTTAGGCCACACCATCTCTGAAGGAGGATTATCTGTTGATCCAGGAAAAGTAAGAGAGGTGTTGAAGTGGGAACCCCCACAGAATGTGAAGGAAATCCGTAGTTTCTTAGGAATGGCTGAATATTATCGCTGCTTCATAAAGAACTTCTCCAAGTCAGCGAAACCCATGACTGAACTACTAATGAAGGAGAAATTGTTCAAATGGACCTAGGCTTGTCAGGACAGCTCTGACGAGTTAAAGAAGAGATTAACCATCGCACCGGTATTAATATTCCCAGATATGAACAAGAGCTTTGACGTTTATTGTGACGCATCGAGGCAAGGACTGGGCTGTGTATTGATTCAAGAAGGCCGAATAGTGACTTATGCATCTATGCAATTGAAGAAGCATGAATTTAATTACCTTATGCATCATCTTGAACTCACAGCTGTAGGGCATTCGTTGAAGATTTGGAGGCATTACATTCTTGGACACCGATGTGAGATTTATACAGATCACAAAAGTCTCAAGTACATATTTACGCAAACGGATCTAAATTTTAGACAAGGAGATGGTTCGAACTTATCAAGGACTACGATGTGGTAATCAATTATCACCCAGGAAAGGCAATGTCGTGGCAGACGCCTTAAGCCTAAAAGGAGCAAGTCACCAACTCACATTTCGGGAGTTACAACCCGAGCTATGCAAGGAGTTTGAACGATTACATCTCAAATTCGTGAATGAAATAGGAGCAATGGAAGTAAACCCAACAATAGAACAAGAGATACGAGAAGTTCAAACAGTGGATGAGGAAATCCAAGAGATCAAGGAAAGGATCGAAGAGGGGAGATGTGACACCCGACTCTGAAAATGAACCCAGTGAAGCATATGTGTGCCCAGGATGTTCATCACACATACACGACAACTTCACAATTGATATACAGAAAATAACCATGTTACAAATCGTAAATAGGTACCGTATTACAATACCTCAATGGTTCTCGAATTACAAGTCTATAATTATTGCAGCGGAAAAATAAACTAAGCAACACGACTCAATCCATAGGCAATTGACGATAGCACGCAACCTAGTACTCCACATGATCCTCATGGTACTCCTAAGCATCACCTGTAGTTGTTTTGGTGGGGGAATAGCAAGGGTGAGTACATGTTCTACACAGCAAGTGTGGGAAAGTATGACATGTAGCTTGAACAAGGATAATAATAAATGGTTAATTGCGTAAAAGTACATTTAAATTCATAATTTTGTAAAAGCGGCCTAAAATGTCTAGGTGAGGTTAATTCCCATCATATCCCACGTAAACATCATAATCCATATCCACCATTCTCAATTACCATCATAATTCATTTATGACCAGCCAACAATTGATGTCATCACATATGCAAATTTCATATCTCCTCATAATGGACCATACTCATATAACACAACCCAATTCATAACCATATCCAAACCTTCCCAATTCCCAAGTCAAACTCTCATCATGTAGGTCATCCAGGTGCTCTTAACCGGGAGCACGGCTACCATAAAAGTTTTTTTTAACACTCTGCAAGGTTTATACCACTTTACCCACGTGTTTGTGATTTCATCACCTTTTGGTGACTAAAGAACCTCCATTATGCCTTATTACGCTTCTGTTGGTGTGTAGCCAAGAGACACAAAATAGCCTTTCAAAGGGGACTACTAGTATATACGAACCCACTAAGGTTTCACCGGCAGGCTTGAATCTCCATTCTCCCACACACGGGCCCCCTTGTGTGCCATGCAGATCCTAGTACAGCCCTCCTCGACTCCCATTCCCCACACTATCCAATGGTCCATACAATACTAGCAGCACACCTAATTATTTAGCTACATCGCGCCCATACTTGGCCTTGTGGTGGCACTGTTGTCCTCACATATTTTCACATGAACCGGTCCGTAGATCTAAGGCAAGCGAAACCACCATGTCATCCAACCCATTCCACAAACCATGCTTGCTTAGATCACCCCAGTTCCATGTTACTGAAGTCATCATTATCATCAATTTACATAGTCCATATGTATATTGGTTCATAATGAGTCATTTGTTTATTTCCAATCCCAATTAAGCAAAGCGATGCAAAACTAAAAAATACTCTTCTCGACTGTCTATAATATATCCCAAGCAACAAGGGTGGTCATACAAGTCTAGTAAACACCTATCATGGGTTTCCCACCAATTTGACACAAGCATGTAGTTTTGCGAACAAAACATTTGAAACAATATCAAAATGGTCAAGGGCACTTTCCCTGCTCCTGCGGCTGGTTTGGATCAGAAGCTTCAAAGTTTTGGTGCTGAAGATCCTCGTAAGCACCTTCAAGAGCATTACCTTCTATTCCATGCGACAAACAAGTGAAATAAGCATTACAATCAATAAATGCTCATATAGTACTCAATATGCCATAGTATGCATGAATCATGCAATTATGATGTAATAAATGTTATTAGGTTACTATTGTTGTTTACTAACCAGATATAATTGAGTTTTACATGTTTGAGCAAGATTCAAGTAATTTTGGAGTAAACTGGAAAGGTTCCAGAAATTTCAAGATTCGGGGACCATACTAGTCCACACATTGGGTCAGACATGTCCGCTCTAGACCAGAAAGTTGAACGGACTAGTCCGCACAGGACCGGACAAGGCCCTATGTCCAGGGTTTTGTGAACTTCCCATCTAGGGCATGATTTAAATCAATATTGGAATCAAAATTGACGTGGAAGGTTGGATCTAGGATAGTTACCATGACTAAGTTTCAAAACCTGGGGGTTGTACAAGTCCGGTGGTACGCTGGACAAATCTGAGGGTTGTACAGTTTCAAAACTGAACTAAGTTTTGGGATTTCACCGGACAACTCCGTAGAGTTCCAGTAGCGATCATCAGACTAGTCTGTACACGATAACTCACAAGTCCAGATGAGAAGAGAAACGAAATCGAATTAAACTCTAGCAATTAACAGACAGGTCCAGAGGACATCAGTAGTGAAACCGGACTAGTCCGGGGTCCAATCAGGACAAGTCCGTACCAAAGATTGTTTTTAACTGCTTGTTTGCCTCTAATTCATTTTAATATTGTTCCTTTTGTGCTGCATTATATTATACATGTATAAGAATGAATGTGATGCATGATGGGTGAAAATGAGGGTGTTACAAACCTACCCCCCTTAAAATGAATCTCGCCCTCGAGATTCGATAGCGCGGGGAAAAAATGAGGGAATTCTGCCTTAAAGTCTTCTTCACGCTCCCAAGTTGCTTCAGACTCAGTATGATGCTTCTATTGTACTTTTCACCATAGAATCACCTTGCTTCTTGTGACTCTCTCCTTTGTACCAAGATTTTGATAGGTTGCTCGGCATAAGTCAAATCTCTCTCTAACTTCAATTGATCCATTGGTACTCGTTCTTCCGGTACCCTTAGGGTCTGTTTGGATAGGAGTGGATCCACTTCAATCTAAGTGGATTGAAGTGGATTTAGGAGAAAATTAGTTCATTTTCCACTCCAATCCACGTCAATCCACTTAGATTGAATCCACCCAAACAAGCCATTAAGCATTTCTTGAGCTAGGAAACATGAAATACATCATGAACATCGGAAAGATGTGCTGACATCTCCAACTTATATGCCACTTCTCCGCGTTTGTCCAAAATCTTGAATGGCCTGATATAGCGAGGTGCCAACTTGCCTTTGACGTTAAATCGCTTATCACCTTGCATAGGTGACACTTTGAGATACTCGAAGTCCCCAACTTCAAAAGCCAGATTCCTTCGTCGATTATCCGCATAGCCTTTTTGCTGTGACTGAGCAGCCCTTAGGTTCTCACGTATCATTGGAACATGCCTTTCAGCATCTTGTAACACATCAGGCCAAAATACTTGGTTATCTCCTATTTCATTCCAGAACAAAGGTGTCCTACACTTCCTCCTGTATAGTGCTTCATAGGGTGACATTTTCAAGTTGGCTTGGTACCTATTGTTGTACGAGAATTCTGCATATGACAAGCTCTTGTCCCAGCTGCGTCCATGCTTGCACAAGCTCTCAACATATCCTTTAGTATTTGATTCGTCCTCTCAGTTTGTCCGTCGGTCTATGGATAATACGCGGAGCTGAAATTTAATTGGTACTCATGTATTCATGTAGTTTTTCCAAAATCTCGAGGTGAATTAAGGGCCTCGGTCAGAAACTATTTTCTTTGGAACTCCATGTCGGCATACAATATGCTCCATATACAGTTCTGAGAGCTTCGATGTTGTGTATGTGGTCTTGACAGGAATGAAATGAGCTGATTTTGTCAACCGATCCACAATAACTCATATGGAGTCATAGCCGGACTGGGTATGCAAACTATGAAGTCCATACCAATTTCTTTCCACTTCCATTTCGGAATCTTAAATGGCTGCAATAATCCAGCTGGCCTTTGGTGCTCAACCTTCACTCGTTGGCACACATCACACAATGCAACATATTCAGCTATGTCCTTTTTCATTCCATCCCACCAAAAGCAAGTTTTCAAGTCTTTGTACATTTTCATACAACTGGGATGAATGGAGTAGAGTGAGTCACATGCCTCCTTCAATATCGTCTCTTAGAGATGCTTCACATTAGGCACGATAATTCTTTTCCCAAGCCATAGTGTACCATGATCATCTTCATCAAACCTCCATTCTCTCCCTTCTTGAATCCTTTCCTTGATTTCTTGGATCTGCTCATCCTTTGTTTGACCTTCTCATATTTCTTGTTCCAATGTTGGGTTTACTTCCGTTATTCCCATCTCATTCACGAATCCAAGTTGCAACCATTCAAACTCCTTACATAACTCGGATGACAACTCCCTAACCGTGAGTTGGTGGCTTGCTCCTTCACGACTCAAAGCATCCGCCACTACATTAGCCTTTCCTGGGTGATAATTGATCCCCACATCAGAATCCTTGATGAGCTCCAACCATCTTCGTTGCCTCAAATTCAGATCCGTTTGTGTGAATATGTACTAGAGGCTCTTGTGATCCGTGTAAATCTCACATTTATGACTAAGGATGTGGTGCCTCCAAATCTTCAAAGCATGCACTACGACTGCAAGTTTGAGATCATACGTAGGATAGTTCAACTAATGTTTATTGAATTGCCTCGATGCATAAGCTACTACTCGGCCTTCTTGCATCAATACACGGCCAAGTCCTTGCCTCGATGCGTTACAATATATATCAAAACTCTTGCTCACATCTGGCAATAATAGCACTGGAGAGGTTGTCAACCTCTTCTTTAATTCATCAAAGATATCTTGACAAGTTTGAGCCCATTGGAATTTCTTCCCCTTCATTAGTAATTCAGTCATGTGCTTTGCTATTTTGGAGAAATCCTTGATGAATCAACGGTAATATCCTGCCATTCCAAGAGAACTTTGAGTTTCCTTCACATTATGTGGCGGCTCCCACTTTAACACATCTCTCACTTTTCCCGAGTCGACTGATACTCCTCTCCTGAGATGGTATGGCCCAAAAATGATACTTCCCGTAACCAGAATTGGCACTTGCTGGATTTGGCATACAACTAATGTTCCCGCAGTTCCTACAATGTAAGCTTCAAGTGCTCTTCATGCTCTTCCTCGCTTCTCTAGTATGTCATAATGTCATCGATGAACACCACGACGAACTTATTCAAATACTACATAAGGATCTTATTCATGAGGTACATAAAGTATGAAGACGCGTTCGTCAATCCAAAAGACTTAACGGTATATTCATAGGATCCATACGGTGTCCAAAAAGCTATTTTTGGTATATCTGATGGTGTAATCATCAATTGGAAGTATCCCGACCGTAGGTCAATCTTGGAGAAAACATAGGTGCTTTTCATTTGGTCGAACAAATCCTCTATGCAGGGTAGCGAGTACTTGTTCTTGATCATCACTTTGTGGAGAGACCTATAGTCCACACACATCATTTGAGTTCAATCCTTCTTATCTATGAACAACACTCGTGCTCTCCATAGTGACGAGCTTGGGCGTATAAAACCTTTCTCTAGCTGCTCTTGAATTTGCTTCTTGAGCTCCGCTAACTCCTTATGAGGCATCCTATACGACCTCTTAGCTATAGCTGCTCTTCCAGGTATCAAATCAATAGCAAACTCTATGTCGTGATCAGGCAGCATATCTGGCAACTCATCCGGGAACACGTCTGGATACTCGCGAACAATCGAAATACTCTCCAATGTCACATCTTCCATGTGACTCAGCATTGCTTTATCCGTTTATGGGTTGGGCTGTCTCAACTTCAATGTGAGTGCCGTGCTCACTTGTCAACTACACAATCCTCTCGGCGCATTTTATAACTTCATTATACTTGCTCAGCTAGTCCATTCCAAGTATTATATCTATCCCTTGTGAATCCAGGACAATGAGGTTTGCAAGAATGTCTACCCCCCTTATTTTAATGCTCACCCTCAGACACAGTATATTTGTTCTCATCTCTCCACCAGGAGATTTTACCAACGTAGTGTGCTTCATATGAAATATAGGCAGATTATACTTGGCTACATACTTTGATGAGATGAATGAAAAAGATGCTTCAAAATCTTATAGAACAGTCGCAGGGTTGGAGTTGGCGAGGGACATACCAATCATGACGTCATCAGCTTGTTGGGCCTCCTCAGTAGAGACATGATTCACATTACCACGAGCAAAAAGTTTTTGTCCACGGTTGCCTTGTGGTGCTCCTCCATTTGGCCGGGTAGGTTGGCCTTGGCGCATTGTTCATTGGTCTATAGCTTCTTTTGGGCCATTGACTTGCGAAGTGTCTTGCCTCTCCACATACATAGCACGTCTTTCCTCCCACGGCACCAGGAAAACTTGGGCGCAACTAATTTTGAAGATTAGCTGACATATTGGGATGTGGTGCAGGTGGCATAGGATAGCGAGGTGCTTGCATGGCGGGGCGTTTCTGCGGTGGCTCATTTGGACGCAGAATAGCAGCATGGTATACAGGAGCAGGTAGGTTGTAATATGGTTCATTTGGTGGTGCATAGCGGGGGCAGACATTGCTTCCTTGCGGTTGTCCCTGGTATGGCATCTTCCTCTTGTTCCTGTTCATCTCATGAACCTTGTTCTCGACCACAATAGCTTTGTCCACAAGCTTCTGGAAGTTTACATAATCACCATTAAGCAGCTGAACTTGAATCTCATTATTTAGACCCCTCATGAACAAGTATTTTTTTCAGCTATTTGTATTAACATCTTCTAGAGCATACCTTGAGAGTTGAGTGAATTTTTTAAGGTACTCAATCACACTCATCCTTCCTTGTCTGAGGTTTTCAAATTATTGCCTCTTTAGGATCATGACACCTTCAGGAACATAATGAGAACGGAAACACTCCTTGAACTCAGCCCAAGTGATTCTCTCCTTCTTAGCATGGGCATTGCAAAGAGCTTCCCACCAATCCGCAGCTGCTTCAACTAGTTGATGTGAGGCAAAAAGAACCTTCTGTTGGTCACTGCATTGGATAATACCAAGCTTTTTCTCAATAGATTTCAGCCAATTATCATCTTACATAGGATCATTGGCTTGAGCAAAATGGGTGGTCGGGTCCTCATGAACTCCCCCAATCTGTTGTGAGGCGGCGGGAGTGGCGGTGGTGGTGGTGGCGCAAACATGTGGGGCTGGTTATTGTTGTTGGCTTGCACTTGTCCCAAGGTTTGCATCATGGTTTGCATGAGTTTATTTTGCATAGCCATCAAGCTCTCAAGATTGCTAGCTTCAGTTCTAAGGTGGATATTGTGAGGCACCTCATTAATCTCTTACATAGGATTTAGAATTTGAGAGAAAACATCCCCAACTATATGCATCGAGGGATATGAAACTATGCAACTATATATGAGCCTATATGGAGAGGTGGACAATGCCGAAGCACCCCACAATCCTCGCACACAAGCAATCACCACATAGAATTCATCACACCATGCTAACTATGACTAGTATGGAGTGTTCCTATGTGCTCTAAAGTGTCCATTCTACCTAGGATTGTGTCCCACGGTCAACCTTGCTTTGATACCAATATGTGACACTCGGTTCCAAAAATAACCAAATGAAAAGCTTATGTGTGCCTAGGATGTTCATCACACATACAAAACAACTTCACAATTGATATAGAGAAAATAACCACGTCACAAATCATAAATAGGTACTGTCGAAGTGTGTAAATGAGACTTCCCCTGGTACTACTAAAGCGTAGTCCACGGAGGTTTGTATTCACATGGGACGCGAAAGATCAAGAACAAGAGGGAGTAACGAGAGGTTTTACGTGGTTCGGGTTGCCTGAGCATAATACCCTACCCCACGAGATGGTTGTTGATTGTATGGCTAGTGTTTGTGGTTGCTTGTATGCGTGTGAGCTTAGTTGTCTTCTACCGTGCGATGCAGCCCATTTATATGCTAAAGACTGACCGTTACAGATCATGTCTGGCCCGACAGGTGGCCCCAGCTGTCATTAACCACATATACAAGATCTACATGTACAATCTATGATTAACACTGCAATAACACACCTTAATGATGGTGTTACCTGTCTTGATAGTCCTCTAATCGAGTGTCATTAATACTGAATTAATGACACGTTCATCAGGTCTTGTAATGGTTGTTTAATAGCCTCTTGAATGTCTGCGCCGTTGGAGATCTTGTAGTTTTCCTCTTGCTGGCTTAGGTCCGGAGGTCCAACACATGGCAGCTCCGGAGCTTCCCTCCTTATGGAGGCAGTTCCGGAGCCACTTGACATGTGGTGGCACCAGAGCTTCCCTATTCTAGGGGTTAGGTCCGGTGTCGCAAGACACGTGGTAGTACTAGAGCTTCCATGTGAAGGGAGGTAGGCCCGTTCTTGCAGGAGGCGTGGTAGCGCTGGAGCTACCCAAACGATGGATGCGGGCACAGTGCTATCAGACGTGTGTTGCCTTTGGAAGTCTTCAACTCAAACATAGGAACTCCTCGGTTTTAAGTGCAGTATCAGGGGGTACCTAGTATACATGGTACCGACAGTGGCCTTTAGGCCCACCTCTAGGAGAAGCATTCCAGATGAAGTTATATTACCATAGGTGGGGCCAGCTTCGATTCCCGCGTTGTGGCTTCAAAGTCTTTTTCCGAGCGGTTGAAGTGATGGCAAAGAGTTATGCCATTGACACGTGGCCCTTTATGACACGGTGTGTGGGATCCTGGTGTGCGGATCTCACGCAATTGAAGGTCACCGGTTCCCAATACGAAATTCATATCGGTTCCCATCGTAATCTTTGTAGCCCTATCAGGCCGCCGCCCTTGGGCTTCCAACTTCTCATCATGACAACAGTTCGCCTGGTGTAACATTTTAAGCAATGTGGACCCAAGCCCCCTTGTCATTGACGAGGTCAATTGCGTTTCGAGTCTGGAGGTAGCTTCCATCCAAGTGTTGCGGAGGAGGGGGAAGTCCGCAGGGGAAGAGAACTCTTTATGTCTTCATCTAACATTGCGCTTAGAGCTCTCCGCCCTTGCAACCTTTCTTCCTCCTCTTCTCCACTTTGTGGCAATGGAGTTGGGACTTCCTCGGAGCCGAATCAAGAAACCTGAAGCCTTGTCAAAGGTCCGCACCTACATGGGGTGGTCAATTGAGTCCTTCAACAACCTGATCCGCGTTAGAAAGTTACCCTTCAATAAGGAGAACCCCGGCAAGATCGTCTACTTCCTGTCTTCCAGCCGAATCAAGCTTCCTGCTGATGCTGTTGGACTTCTACGGCCTGCATCTTCATCACCTCGGCCCCCACTCTTTCTTGCTAGTGGCGACTTTCATCCACTTTTGCGAGATGTTGGTGGGTGTGCTGCCCTACATCGAGCTCTTCTAGACCTTCTTCACGGTCCATGCTACTGGGAAGAGAAACGAGTATCTTGGCTTCTACTACTTCATGAAGTGCAAGAACTCGCCGCTCAAGTACCTGAATACCTTCCCTTCCGGGAAGTGGGACAGCTGGAAGATAAACGGGATGGCCATCACGGTGGATCGCCATGATATGCTGGAGCTGCCTGACAGCCTTTCGGCCATCGACACTGATGTTTGGGAGGTAGCTCCGATGCTGTCAGAGGAGTAAAACCCAATCATCACAAGGATTTGGGAGTGCGCCGAAGGAGGAGTGACTCCTCTGATGGTCATCGCCAACTTCCTGACTAACCGATGGGCTCCACTGAAGACGAGGGAGTGGCCCGCCTGGACGTTTGGGGGACAGTATGATCACAACCGGATCAGGCTTCAGATCCAATCTGAATGAAGGAGCTTTGAAGCTCTATCTCAAGAAGTTGCAGCACGAGGTCATTTGCCCCGATGATCTGACTCCTCCGGCAGATTTCCTGCCTCTAAACATGGTGCCAAAGGTCAGGAGTGAGCTGCGGAAGAAAATGTCAGCTCTTGATGATCCGGGCCTCGTGGACAAGCGTCGGAGCACTCCTCCGGCCAGGATTGTTATCCCCAGGGCTCCTTGCTCCCATGAAAGCTCCCGACCTGCGCTAGTCTGTGGCAAAGGCAAAGGCCCCGCAACTTCTCCTCCAAAGAAGTCCACCTCCGATCGAGGCAAGGAGCAGGCTCTCGTCAAAGTTCCAAGTCGTAAGCGGATGCTAACGAGGAGCGATGGGAGCAGAGTGAGGGAAGCTCTGACAGAAGTGACTCCTCCACCTCGGCTTAGGTCTGTGGTGATCTTGCCTCTAGCTCTGGCTGGTTCTTTAGCTCCAGTGCCCACAGAGGGCACTAGCTCCGACAGGTCAACTCCCACCCTGATGCCAGCTGGTGGCTCTGGGTCTGGAGTACAACCTCCAACGACGAAGGTCCCAGAGGTGGCAGCGCCTGTGGCCGCCTCAACACCAGGTTCGGGTCCTGGAGCATCTGCCACACTGACGATGGCGGGATCTAGCTCCTAGCGCCCGAAGAAGAGGATTCATGCTGATTAAAGCAGCAATACTCCTAGGTAAGGATCGGCTCTTTAGTTTTCATTTTGATTTTGTTCCTTGCTTTGTCTTAAATTCCCTATTTTCTATTTCCAAAATGTCGAGAACAAGCACAGCAGCTCCGGTGCCTACTGCAGCTCTGGAGGTTGCATCGGTTGAAGCTCCCACACCAGCTCCAGCCTCTCCTCCAGTGGAAGTGCCAGAAGACACGACAGCTCTAGTGCCGGCTGTCGTGGAAACCAGTCCAGAGCCGGCAACCAAACCTTCTGTGGTAGCGCCAGACCATGTGGAGGAAGACTTTGTTGAAGCTCTGGCAGTTCCGGAGCCAGCTGTAGAAGCTCCGGCTTCGGTGCTGGAAGAGGGTGGAGCTCTAGCCAACGCTTCAGTGTCAGCTCCAGAAGCTGCTGCCCTGGAGGCGGTTATGTCTGAGCCGGATCAACCCGAAGATCCGGTTACAGTTCCTTCATATTCTGAGCCAGTGATTGAAGATATGGCTGAGGGACCCTCTTCATCAGCCCCAGAGATTGAAGCTCCAGCGGTGGGACCTTCCTCTGCCGTAGTGAATATTGATGAGCTCCCAGAGGTCGGCCCCGGTGATGTGGAGCTGTTGGATGACATGCTCGTGTCATGGGATCCGATAATGATTTTGGAAGACCCACTAGAGCCCGTTGAGGCACTTCAGGCGGGCCTGGAGCCAATCCCCCTAGCGTTGTCTATCGACAACGCTTGCTCAAGTCTCCGCCAGGTCCAACTCGCCTTCAACCACGAAAGCAAGACTCTCGAAGAAGAGCGCAACACCTTAAGGCGTTGGCGGAATGCACTTCATTTTGATATGAAGCTAACACAGTTTGGGCTGGATGACCAGAAAGAGTGGGTGCCCAAGGAGAAGGCCTTGCTGGCGCGGTTGGAATGCGCTATTAATGAAAGAGAGGCCATTATTAAGGCCCTCGATGACAAGACCCGGGAGATATTTGAGCATGCTAAGGAGGTCAATGAGGCAGCCGACGACCGTTCACATAGCCTCAATGTGCTGAATGAGCATCTACTCAAGCACCGGGAAGCCCTCGATCAAAAGGAGGATAAGCTCCTAGAGAAAGAGGAAGACCTCATGAAGAAGGAAGAGGAGCTCATCCAAAGGATGTTGCCGGGAGAGTAGATCTTGGTGGATCGCGCCAAACAGTTTGATTTGTGCTGCAGTCAGGAGAAGGATAGGATATGGCAAGTGGGGGTAGACGTCTCCAAATGAGAGACTGATATCTCCACCAGGGAGGATAACGTGAAGGCGAAAGAGAAGGACTTGATAGAGTGGAGGAATTGTATCCACCTCTAGGAGAAAGAGCTCAGTGACCAAGAAAGGCGGATGGCTAAAATTATTAGGCAGCACGCTAAGGAAGTCGAGCGCTTCTCCAAGGAAGGTTATGTGGAACTTTCAGCTGCCAGGAAGCCACTGGAAGAACTAAGGAGCTTGAGGGCAATTGAGTCCCAACAAGTATGGGATTTCTTAGGGCATGCCAACAAAGCTCTGGTGCTGTTCGGTTTCAGCCCGGTACGTCCGGCTGACCCGGAGCCGAAGATGGACAAGGCACTGGTGGCGTTGACCTCCGTCAGCAAGAAGCTTGACGCCGTGGGTGACGTAGTCGTTGACGAACTGGAGACCGAAGGAAGGACCCTAGGCAAGAACTTTTTCGAATATGTGTTGGCATGTTTCAAAAGACGAGGCCCTCGGATGTCTTTAGCTCCGGTGTTCAAAGGACCCGTTGCAAGGGGGAATAGGCCACCAGGCCAAGCATTCAAGAAGCTGCCCATACAGTTGTCATTGTTTTCAATAGGAACTCAAGTAGTTAGGACTTATCTTTTTTTTGCCTTCATCTTTTAATCCTCATTTCGAATGAATAAAATCTGAAATCCTTCTGAATTCCATTTTTTGTGTCTTCAATGCATTGCCTTTTATATTGTTGGCCCCCTGGTAGATGTGTTTAATAAATTTAAGGCATCTACCATGGGGATTTAGACAATGTCTTCAAAACTCGATAGATCCGAGTTTGTAGCTAGTATGATAGCTCCGAGTTCCGAGTCTTGCCTCCGACAGGGGCCCTTTGTTGCATCGACGGCATGCTCCCCGGGAGCTTGGTAGGTCTGACGGCGCTCACTATCAACGCTTAGAACATCAATGGTGGGCCCCCTGGGGTTGTTGGGGCTTGGTATGTCCGACGGCACCCACTATAAACTCTTAGAACGTCGACGGTGGGCCCCCTGAGGGTTGTCGGAGCTTGATAGGTCCAATGGCACTCACTATCAATGCTTAGAATGTCGAGGGGAGGCCCCTTGAGGGTTGTTGGAGCTTGGTAGGTCCGACGGCACCGACTATCAATGCTTAGAACGTTGACGGTGGGCCCCCTGAAGGTTGTGAGAGCTTGGCAGGTCCGATGACACCCACTATCAACGTATGAAACATCGACAACGGGCCCCCTGGGGGTTGTAAGAGCTAGTGCTTGTTGAGGGCTTCTAATGTCACATATCCTCTCTAGTAAGAGATGAGGTCCGCAAGCGCACGGAAACTATTGTGTAGCATTTCACCCAAGAGGATTCCCAAGGATATCATATTTATCCCAAAGGAAGGCAATGGAGTAAAATAGACACTACTCTTATGATCAAGTTATGGGATACTAATCAATTATCAAGACAGGGGTAAGTTGACAATATATGGGTAGTGTGACACACACCTATGGAGATTAGACTAAGAGTTGGGGAGTTGCTCCTACAATGCTTCTAATATACATATATATAGCCTAAGTTTGATACTAATGAGCATGTCAATGGTGAATACTTATGCTAAGTTTTTCAACATATTGGGCACATGATTACCCCTAGCAATACGAGGACGACTCCCGCCAAGAGCCTGTGGCATAGCCGAATGTGGAGGATTACAAAGGATAGATGGGCTGTCACCACCTAGTGCCTACCTCTTCAATCTGTGGGTCTACGAGACATCCAACATTACTTAACTATCCTAGCACCATGCTAGCATATTAAGTAAATACCTTAAGAATCATTACATCTTAAGGCAATGACTAACCTAAACATCGTTGAACCAATGTTAAGACATAGCATAAGTTATTCATATTAACATGATCATATCATCACTAATATGACCATAGTGGAGGTTGGTAGTGTTTATGATGATAGATTAAGAGTGATATGGCATAATCATAAAGACTACTCCTGCCACGTACATGGACTCCACAATCAAATAAGAAACGCTTCATCAAGTATATGAATAAAAGAAGACTAAAGATAATATCTTTATTGTGCATAAAGTCACAAATATAAGAAAAAATATATGAGCCATATCTTTCCCAACTTGGACTTGGGACTAGAGGCTCTCCTCTCTATAGCCTAACTCCACCAAGGACTAAGAGAACTAGTGTATACAAAGGAATGATGCTCAAGTATTGTGTGTTGAAGTGAGGGGTGAGGGGTCCTATTTATAGCTTGTAGAAGAGTCGGTTCTCATCACCCAAAGAGTGTGAATCAGTCACCACTGACTTCCTGAAGCCGGGAGGAGCCAACACATGGCATTTGACCGCGTTTGGCACTAGGACCTAGTTGGCTGTCTAGTGGGGTCGGCCGACCTGGTCCTGGCTCCAAACATTTAGTTCTTCCTCCAGGTGACTTACGGGTGGGTCCCATTCCATGATATAGGCTCTACACCGTTGGATGGCCTCGGATACTTCTGTTTTTGGTCCATTTGATCCATGTGGTGCCACGTGTCGACGCTTGATTGGCTGGGATGATAGTTTATAGGATCCATCCCCTTGTTTCACTTCAATTCTGTGTAAAATGCCTGCATGCATCAATTTCTCCAAGTACAAGTGAAAATAAGCTAAATAAAATGGTGATGTGTGCAATAAATGATATTTCCATTACAAAATTGAGTTATATTAATGGGTGAAATTGATATATAACAACTGTCAACAAACTCCCCCAAGCTTATCCTTTGCTCGTCCCGAGCAAAGTCAAGACTTTACGTTGATGATCAGAAGTTGCTACTATGTTCTACTCTTCAAAAGTACCATGTGCACAACAAAATATTCTACCTAGTATTGCAAAAATTGGCATGGTACTTCACCCATCCTAAGTCATTATGGGGCTTATGCCTTTTGCTATTCATGGGTGGTTGAAAAATAGAACAGGAAATGGAGCACACATAACCTAGAAATCAAATTCCGCTCAATTTCTGGAGAGTTCAATTTAGATTTTAAGTACCTCAATTTGATTCTCTCGGTCTCTCCTTTGTGTGTAGTGGAAATATTTCCTCATCAAGGCATTTTGCCTACACTCATCCCATCACTACATAAGGCTTGTATGCGGAGCTTGGTAGGGAATATAGCAGACATATTTGCAACACACAATATTGCTAAGTCAAAAGAGTGAGCCTTAGGAGAAATCAAATCAAAACAATTTGATTCAAGACTTGTGCATGTGTGATGGAATGGAGTGGATGTGGATATTGAGATGACTCCTTTTTGAGTGGACTCTCTTATTTTGCAGGGATGAAACATGGCTACTTTTCTTTCTTTTTTTCTCAAGCTTATGATGTAAGCATTTTTCTCTGTAGCCTTGTATTCTACTCCCTTTTTATGCAATAAATTTTTGGCGAGAGTACTAAGCATCAATTATATGGAGTTTCTCTTTTTATTGTGGAATGGTGCTGTGGTGGAATTTTTGCTTACTTCTAGTGTAGAAGTATAGTAGGTGCAAGTGAAGTCTTGAATTCAAAAAGTAATGAATGAAATATCACATAGGTCTATACTAGTTTGACAAAGATCAGTGTGAAGACAAATAGTGTATGCATAAGGTCTATCAATGTAATGTATCATATGGCTTTGGTAGGTATTTCCAATCAAATGAGAGTAACTTAAATCTTGTTAGAATTTCTCTGGAACTCTAAGTTTGACTTCCAAACTAGGAATAGCAACCCTATCTCTATATCATACCTCACAACAACTTAGAATGGATTAAGCTTTTGCTACCCACAATTTCTAAATCAAGGCAAAAGTAATTCTAGCCAATGAAAGCAATATTATGGAGAGTAGTAAGTTGTGAACTAGTGACTTAGTAAAATTAAAACATAGGAATTATTCATCATTTCGTGTATGTGAATTCCAAATCATTCTTACCGCACATCTTTTATTTTATTTTGAAATCAAATCTTCTCTACTTATTTTTAAGTTTTTATATGCAAGGTGGATGATGAGTGAATGGAAAATAAATATGCAAGGGGTATGATACAAGTTACCTTAAGTGGGGGCACTCCCCCAAGCTTGTTCTTGGCCAAGGTCCGCGATAGGGGCTGAAACCTTAACGACAGATGTAGGCCATGAGATTGGCCTAACCTTGTTGCAGCATGACTTTGACATTGGAGGGGTTGAGTGTCGATGTTGGGTTGCCTTCCATGGATTCCACAAGTGTGGTTGAGGAGAGTGTTGTCGATGTCGCTCATCCACACCTCAAGGTTCCCATAGGTTGGATGTACTCTGTTATTCCATGGCTAAGGTAATGATAACCCTTAGCTACAAAGGAATGACGTGCACTCAACATGGTTGAGTGTGTTCCGTCATTCTTTGGCTGAGGTGTATAATACCTTCTTGCCATAAAGAAATAATTGTACCTCTCATTCATTGGGTGTGATATGTCACTCCTTGGCTTAAGGTAATGATACCCTTTAGACTCATAGGAGTGACATGTACCCAATATATGTTGAGTACGATCTGTTATTCCTTGGCTAAGGTACAACATACCTATAACCATAAAGGGTTGAAGTGCACTCAACATGGGTTGAGTGTGATCCATTGTTCCTTGGCTAAGGTATAAAATACTTTCTGACCACATAGGAACAACTTGCACCCAATATACATTGGATGTTATCTTGTCATTCCTTGGTTAAGGTACATCATACCTTTTTGCCACAAAGGAATAACTTACACTCAGTGATGGTGGCAATTCCCTTGATCTTAAATGGGTGCGTAGAATAGTTGAGAGCATAATGCTCTCACATATTCGTAGCAGCCCATTGGTTACTTACGGAGTGTTGTCATGCCAAATCTCCGGCCTCGTATAGTTATGATTGACCTTCGAGCTTAATTTCTGATAGGTAGCAACCATCCTAATTTACTCCTTGACCAAGAGATATTGAAATGGGATCCTCTTAGGGTTTCGAACAATTCAATCTTTGAATGCCTGCATAGTTATTTCACTCTTGCAAACTTTCTCTCTATGATAGAGAGGCATGGTTAGCTCACGATACTTGTACAAATGAATTTTTGGGTTAGGTAACCAAATTCTCCATTTGTACGCACGAGGAAGAACAAGAACAAAGATGCATTGAGTCCAATTTTAAATGTATTCATGAACAATGTATGAATCATTGCTAGGAGTGGGGCTTTATGGATAAATCAAGTTGAACATTTTCAAAATCTCCTACTCATAGCAATGCAAGTGATATAATTACACTACATGGATCCCTTCATCTTGTAAAATTTCTAACCATCATAGTTTTCTTTTTTTACAAGAGCAAATATTTATCATTTGGGTCATGGCAAACAAGATTCACAATTTTATCCTCCGGACCATTTTAATTTCTTGCCTATAAATTTGAAATTTAATGATCCATGCATGACGAGTTTCAAATCAAAATTATGAACATCACTATTACTAGGTTGCTACATACCAATTCAACCATTAAGTAATGCCATAAGCATTACCTAGGCAGAAAATGTCTAAGTCAATTTCAGCAATGCTATGAAATTCTAGGTACTTGTTTAAATTTATTCCCAAGTAAGGTGACATTCCTTTTTGAAGAATCAAAAAGAGGAATGTCAACACTTACTCTCGTGAGGATGCATAAGAATCAAATGATGAGAAGGTGTAAACTTTCCTTACCAATTTAAGCAAAAATCATTCAATCCTAATGTAATTCCAACAACAGAAAATTTTAAACTTGTACCTCAATTGAAGAGTAGTCCGGGTTGAAAGTCGTTATGTGAGAAACTCATGACCATGGATTTGGGTGTAGCCTTCATGTTAAATGTCTTTGGCCAAGTTGAGGTTGGAGTTGAATGAGTTTCATCTTGCTCCTCTATTGGGCCACCGTCTTGAGCATTCCTCCATTATGAACTCTAAAATGAGATCGATGGAGGGATATGCATTTGATGGGGCCTTCCAACCTTTTTACAAATTTTGTCATAGCTGCACTAAAATCAAGAACAAACAAAACAACTCGAAAACGGGTTACGTTAGCTAGAAAGCATGTTGTACCCTTTGTCAAATTGTTTGCCCAACTTGAAACAACTTGCAAATGCAATGAATATTTAAGGGAAATATTTTTGATTTTATTTAGGAAGATGAATTCAAGTGGTTAGCCCAAGGTCCATATACAAATAAATTTATTTCCTAATTCAAAATTTTAGTCTTAGGATGGTTAGAAATTTTACTTTCCAATATGCAAGTGTGGAAATTCAAACATGGTAAATGCAAATGTAAGATTTGTTGGGAAATTCAAATATGCAATTGTGAAAGCAAATATGAGATAGCTACCAATTAACCTATTGGCAAGGACTCATTGAATTTTTCAAGTCCGATGAGTAGGACTTACCTCCGTCCTGGTTAGTGCGATGATTTGTTGTCCAATCCCGAAGTTGAAGATGTGGACAACTTATCTTAATTGACATGCCAAGTCTCCTTTGGCATGTCAGTTGGACATGTGGACCACATGAAGGCCCTAGTCTCTCTGTCATCTTGATGAAGATTTGTTGATGTAGTGACAGCTTCTCCCTCTTGAAGATATTCATTATGAGCATGGTGAGGCTTGTCCTTCTTTAGGGGTGTCACTTTGACCTTCTTGATGTTCTTTAGAGTTAACCCATAGGATCATGGATCAAAAGGTTCCTTGGGCATGGTGACATTTGGACTCCACAATCAAACAAGAAACGCTTCATCCACAATGTCACTTCCCTAGGTTGCATGGGCTTGGTCGAAGGATAAGAATCCCAACATGTAATTGTGGGACATCTTGGATCTTGAATGCTCTTGAAGTTTTTTGTCCTTGGCCAAGAGCTTCATGTAAATGTTGTCTTGATTTCTTGATTGGCCATGGACAAGATACTTCAAGGTAGGCTAGTTGAACTTCAATGCCTTGGAATCCTCATAGCCTCCTTGATTACAAGGGTTATGTTTATTCCACCCTTCACCTCCTTGTAGGTGATAGCCATTGGAGTTGTGTTTGAAAGGAAGAATCCTCATGCGTCTTAGGGAAATGATTCCCCAAGTGGCCCATGTTTGACATGGATTTTCACAAATGATGTGAATATCCATGGCTTGGATAATTCCAAACACTTCTTCATTGACTTGATCTATCATGATACTTCAATGGGAGGTGTAGTTCCTTAGCTAGCGTGTCCACCTTGTTAATTGGTGTGCATGCCAAGCTAAAGAACTAGAGAACTCTTCAATCAACCCATTGAGTAGAGATCATATTCTCATCCATGATGAATGAGAATAGGACTCCTTCAGCTCCAGCGCAAATGTGATCATGGATTGGTGGAGCCAACCCATGACATGTGTTGGATGAAGAGCCAACTATCCATCCCATGGTGGAGGCAAACCAAGAAGGACTCTTGAAGCCTCTCCCAAGCTTGGGGATGGATGACTTTGGCTCCTACTGGAAGGTGAAATTCTTCCACGAAAGGCAATTGTGTTGCCTAGCGGACATTTGTTGAGGTACGCCTTCAATCATCTTGCAGTTGAGTACTGGAGTTCTCGTTGGCCATCCCATGAAATGGGTTAGCCAACACTATCCCGTTTTCACCACAAAAGGAGAAAACAAACAAGGGTAATCCTGTCTACACTGGTACAATAAGTCTCATCTCAGGCGGCTCCAAACGTTTTATCACACGCGGTTTCTAAAACCACCTGAAACGAAGAGCCTCTGATAATCTGCACTTCCACAGGCAGAGAAGTGAAACCTTCTATGATAATAGTATTATCATAGGCGGTTCTTTACTTACGACTAGCCGCCTGTGAAGACACATTATCACAGGCGGATCGTGCAGTGTATATAACTTCCTGTGATAATGTTGTTATCACAAATGGATCTTTACCTATTACAAGCCGCCCGTGGAGACAATTTATCGCAGTCGGTTTGTACCATAACAATAACCACCTGTGATAATGTGGTCATCAAAGATGGTTCTTTACATAGATGTAGCCGCCTGTGATAATGATATTTCACAGGTAGGTCCAGCCGTAGGTAAATAACCGCATGTGATTAGGTATACCCTATGCAGTACTACCTGTTGTTATTTCTAATTTCCAGGTCAATTCAATATAATCATAGAAGTAAACAAAATAATAACAAAAGTCATCTCACAGAAGTCAATTTCACTAAAACAATATACATATGTACAAGTTACACATACAAGTCATCTCATAGTTTACAAGTTTCACTAAAAATTGTTTCTATTGTCATAGTTGCAAAGTTCTGGCACATCATCTATTACACCATCCTCATCAAAGAACACCCCCCTTTTGTGCAAAATTTCGCGACACATGAATTGACACAATTCACCGGCAATCTTGTCAGCTCCTCCACCAGGCATACTTCTACAAACCGGCCATTCTTCGTTCACATTCTTCGTGTGCTGCAATCAAACACATAACAAGGTTTAGAATGTGTTGGTTTCAAGAATCTCAAAGTATAGATCAAAGTGAGAGTATACAAGAATTTATATTGTATTTTTGGAGCAGTTGTACTATGAGCAATTGAATTTTGAAGTTGGAATCAAAATCTGAAAATAATGTTTCTGGTAATATTGAACAACATAGAATATAAGTATTAAAATACGCTAGTTACAATGAAAATGAAACTCAAAAGTAAGAAAAGATATCGACATTAAGGAAAACTTACATCCTCACGATTCACTCTATATTCACTGGCAGTCTGAAGATGCTCGCATACATAATACCCGCATAAGACACTCCCAGCAGGCTGCTTGGGACAAGGATAATATGTTTTAATGTCCAATGCAAAGTATTAGGAGGTCTCTGACCGCCAAGATTTTCTGTGTAAAACCACCAAGCGCTGTAATACAAGAAATGTCATATAAAACTTGTCAACACATTCTAAATGTGTGTAAATTAAAAGTATCAAATAAAGGTACAATTTCAAAATGGAAAGGAAATCTTTGTAACGATCTGGTGGGTAATCGGCTGAGTCCAAGACTGTTGCCAAAGCCTGCGTTGGCTTGATGAAGATCATTATGTAGTGTTTAGTGCACACGTACAAACACACGTGTTAAGTTAACAATTAGCAATAATTGCTATTTCAATGTCATGTGTCAAACTTACTCGAAGTGGTACAGAGCCTTTATGAGGTCCTTTCCATCTCTGACAAAGTTAAACATAGCATGTCCTATGTAAGCTGCAACTTTTGTCCTTCTATCCTTCTTTTGTTTTGTGATTGATTTTTCGAAAAAAAATTTCATGTTCTTGTACTGTACTGAGTCTCGATCCGCCTTAACGTTGAATAGCGTCTTTGCAATCCGTGTAGGGTCAAGGATACCTATCTTGCGTTTCATATTTTCATTATCCATGTATTGCGTCCTATTGAAGACGTATAGAATTGTTATAATCTCATGAAATGTGTATGTGTGTAGTAAGAAAAGCAAATGCAAAATATTAGAGGCACTTACAAGCAGCAGAGGAGTAGCAGGTTGATTTCGAGCATGACCTGATGGAAAAGGACATGTAGATCTTCAAAGAAAATGGCTCGTTTATTTGCTCCAGTGCTCCAGAATACATCTTTTAGCACACAAAATGTGGCATAAGAAAGATCATATTTTGTGCTGGCAATGATGTACCACTCGTGCATTCTTTTGAGTGGGATAGGTTGTTTGCTTAGTTGTACCGATGTCATGAACGACTTCCCATTCACATATTTAGGATAAACATCCTCAAGCTTTTATATTGGAACTCCTGGTTTAACTAAAGTTGTCTGCCGATTATACATGACATCGTCTTCTTCTCGCCCCTCAATGTCTTCTAATGCTGGCTCATGTGAAGAACGAGATGCAATCGATTTTCTATTATTTTCCTTCATTTTTTCCAAATACTTTGGCACTTCTGATAAAGGTTTCTTATTTTTGTATGAGCTAACTTTAATAGACACTAATGATCGAGGAGTAGTCGTCAGAAGTTGGACATTGGCTTGTTGTTGAACCTGTTGTTCAATTGATTGCTCTTTACTACCAACACCTTGCTCTAGTACTACTTCAAGTTGTTGCTCAACTGGTTGCTCTTTACTAAAAACAGCTTGCTCTGGTACTGCTTGAAGCTGTGGTTCAACTTGTTGCTCTTGGTTATCTTTACTAGCAAGGTTACTATCATCCTTATTGAGACATAGCTAGAGTGCATCTTCCTGGATTGGGAGTGGATCTTCCTGGACTTTTGCCTTAGAAGACGGGGTTGCAGTATTTTGAGATGTGACTGGGCTAGAAATCGGCTCATCGCCCAACACGATATCGCGTCGGTGCCAAAGGATTAATTGGTTGACAGCCTGCCCCGGAGTCGCGATCCCCTCGTGTGTGATGTGGTCTATTTCATAATCTTCATAATCATTATTAATGATTTGAAGAACTTGCACCACAACATAATACAACAGAAGTGGATTGCTGTTGAAGTCACGATCAGGTTTTGCCATAGCAATGGCAACCTATTTAGTTTTTGTTCCCTATTGTGCCGATTAGGGCAGGAAGACGACAAGATCTGTCATTAGCAATATCATCGACAGTGAACTTATGGGTTGACCCTGAGCCTGGCACATAACCTACGCTGCTAGGTTAGGCAGTTGGAGATACCAAATGCTCCTTTGGCACGGGAACTATCGATGTACTCGGTGCCACTAATTGTCCCAATTGTCTAAGTTGTTTCATTATTTCTTGCACATTTTCCTTGACCTTTTAAGCAATCATTTCATTAAGTGTTCTCTTGAACTTCTCACGTCTTCTATATGTCTTTTTATCTTTCAGGAAACCATCTAGCCAAGACATTTGAGAAGAGATTGCTCGAACCCGTCCACTGTGTTCAGGGTTTCCTAGGATAGCGGTAAGTTGGTCATTCTCCCTCTCCAGCTTGAAGATACCCTTCTGTTGCTTTTCAATTACTTCTTTCATTTTTTCCTCTACTTCATTCAGAGAGTTGGGCTTTTCAAGTTTTCCCTTACTGGTCAAACCTGACCGAGCAAAGACCCACCGCTGAGTTCTCTCATCGTAGCCTTCTAACGGGTGAGGATTGCCCTTAGTGGTAATTCCATCTAATATCTTATTCCATTTCTGGACTTTGGGGACATATCTGGCAGACCCCAAGTGATGATGGTATTTGTTGTTTTTAGCAAGCTCTGACCTAGTTGCACTTAGGGCTTTAGCATCAGGTGTGGTCTTTTTATGAACAAATTCTTGCCATTGAGCTGGTGTGATTTTTCCCATCTTCCTCGGGCTAAGGACCTTATCGGCCTTAACATAAGCATTCATTTCACTCTTCCTGCCACAAAACTTCTTGTCGCAAGGGACCAATGTTGCTTTCTTTACAGCTTCTTTCGTGCCTTTTGGGAACTTGAATTGTTTTTTATCCTTTCCCACAACTCATTCTTGGTCTTTTCAGGTAATTTTCTCCAATTCTCAGTTGTCATCGGTACGAGCTCTGTAACAAGAAAACCGCATGCATTTCGATACTTGGTAACTGAATCCAGTGGTTCTTAGGGAAGCCCACCTAGAACGACCCTTGTTATGTACATGATGCGGTCCAATGGACCCTTATTGGGACCTCGTTGCCCTCGTTTTCGCTTCAGTGAACCTGAGGATTCATCCATTTGGGAACCTCCTGCAGTTTTAGAAGCCAAAGTCACCTCGTTGTCTTCGCGATTAATATAGGTAGAAAAGAATTATATGACTTCGTGTACTTAACAACAAACATTAACTTGAACTACTGAAGTTAAGATTCGTGATCCATACCTCGTCGGCGGGATCATATCCCGGGTCGAGATCCTCTGAAGTCTTTTTAATTTTTATATTCGGAAAAGGATCCGATGGACAGTGAAAGGAGCCTGAACTGCTGGAGTCACTAAACTCCATATTGCCTTCTTTATTTTTACTACCAGCAACAGTCTTCTTAGGGCTTTCCATTCTAAAACTAATAAGACAAAAAATATGTCCCACTTCAATGAAAGCTACAAAAATAAATGCTCTAACACATAGCGGAAATATGTCTCACTTATATAGCATAAACCATAAGAGGAAAAGGCAAAATACTAATACATAGGTGAAATATTGTGATAATATATATTAAGTGAACCACTGATAATGCTTCCATCTTCATGTTTTATTTCAATATGCTTTTTCAAAATCCAATTTCAATATGGTTTATGCTCTATCTTCCATCTTCATCTTCATGTTTGGAACAATAAGATAGAGCATAAACCACTGGTAATGCTTCTATCTTCATATTTTATTTCAAGTTGCATTGCATGGTTCTTTGCTTTATACTATAATTGTAAATACTTTAAACAGGAGAAAGTTTAAAAGTTAAATTTTTCACAATATAATATTCCTGCTGTTTTTTTTGTCAAAAAAGGGAACTACTCTCTAGGTAAGAGATAACATATGACCTACAATCTTCATTGCCAATCTTCTTATGACCTACAATCTTCATTGCCAATCTTCTTATGACCTCATTTGACTTTGTTGCGTGCCTTGATTAATCAAAATTATATAGGAACCTAGGGTTTGAGGCGACTGACCAAGGCACCTAGGGTTCAAAAACTTTGATTAATGAGTATTGCTTGTATCAAAAGCAGATAAGGAAATCTAGGTTGCGGCGGCGGCGGCGAGGACATCACTCGGCCATCGGCGAGGGCGAGGAGGGAGGCGGCACGGGGAAAGTGGACGGAAGGAAGAGGCAGCGTACCTGACGGCAAGGTCGAAGCTCGGCGGCGACTATGAGGGCAAAGCTCGGTGTACCTGGAAGGAAGGAAAGGAAGCGGCGAGGCGAAGCTCGGCAAAGCTCGGCGGCGATGGCGAAGCTCAGCAGCAAGGGCGAATCTCGGTTGCGAGGGCGGCGAAGACTTGGAGGCAAACAAAATTTTGGCAGCCTGACGGCATCTAAGTGATTTCGTCGGGGTTAGGTTTTTCCAACACAGCCGAGGGCTATATATAGACGCCTACCTTCTCAGGTGGTTATTAAGTACCAACCGCATGAGATCTCAGGCAATTATTAATTACTAACCGCCTGCGAAGATGTACTATTATCTCAAGCGGTTGGTAAGTAATACCCGCATGAGATAATCATCTTCTCAAGCGGTTATTCAGTACCAACCGTCTGGAAAGATCTTTATGTAGGCTTAATTAATATTCTTGATTACATGTGGGGCCTTTTAAAAGCCCAAATTCCACTTTCTTGTAATGTGCTTGAGTATTAAAGGTTAACATTAAATTTCACTTGGGAAAACATTTGAAATTGGTCAGAACTTAAAAAACAAGTAACAATGGTTATTTGTCATTTTTCTATCTTGATGAATATAATGATTTTTTCATTTAGTTTTTCAATAGAACTTTTTAGTCATCATACCAACCTCTATGAATTTTTTCAGATTTTTTTTAATTTTTTTTAATCAATGTGTGTTTAAAATTTGATGAATGCCTCATATGTATATGAGCATTTGATTAGAATCATGCATAATTTGAATTTTGACATGTTGGAATGCTTTAAAAAAATTAACAATATTCATACATGTATAAATAAGACAAATATTTTCATACAAACCAATTTCAGTGAAAGATCCCTTTTTTTAGGAGATACAGAAATATGAATTATATGTGAGTATAAATTAATTTGATATTTACCAAAACATTACAATGTTAGCTATACAAGTTTTAAAAAATTTGGTCCAGATAGTATATATTTATTTTTTAAAAATATAGAAGAATGAATCATCGAATTTTGACTCAATTTGCAGAATCTGTACATGTTTGAGTATTTATATTGGAATCTAAATAAAAATGAAGCAAGAGAAAAGAAAATTGAAGAACAGGCTCGGGCCATTATCTAGGTCGGTTGGTAAGTAATACCGTCCCGCCCGAGATAATCATCTTCTCAGGCGGTTATTCAGTACCAACCGCCTGAAAAGATATTTATGTAGGCTTAATTAATATTCTTGATAAAATGTGGAGCCTTTTAAAAGTCCAAATTCCACTTTCTTCTAATATGCTTGAGTATTAATGGTTAACATTAAATTTCACTTGGGAAAACCTATGGAATTGGTCAGAACTTAAAAAACAAGTAACACTGGTTAATTGTCATTTTTCTCTCTTGATGAATATAATGATTTTTCATTTAGTTTTTCAATGGAACTTTTTAGTCATCATACCAACCTCTATGATTTTTTTCAGATTTTTTAAAATTCTTGTAAAGCAATGTGTGTTCAAAATTTGATGAATGCCTCATATGTATATGAGCATTTCATTAGAATACTGGATAATTTGAATTTTGACATGTTGGAGTGCTTTAAAAAACTTAACAAAATTCATACATGTATAAATAAGACAGATATGTTCATACAAACCAATTTCAATGAAGGATCTCTTTTTTTAGGAGATACAGAAATAAGAATAATGTGTGAGTATAAATTAATTTGATATTTACCAAAACATTACAATGTTAGTTATAAAGTTTTAAAATATTTGGTCCAGATGGTAGATATTAATTTTTGAAAAATATAGAAGAAATAATCATCGAATTTGGACTCAATTTGTAGAATCTATACATGTTTGAGTATTTATATTGGAATCTAAATAAAAAAGAAGCAAGGGAAAAGAAAACTGAAGAGCAGGCTTAGGCCATTATCACAGGCGGTTGTTTATGAACAACCGACTGTGCAGCTGTTAAAAACCGCTTGAAAAAAACCGTCTGAACTTAATTAATTTTTATCATAGGATGTTTTTTTGTTAAAACTCGCCTATTAAAACCGACGCTTATATAAAGTGTAAGAGCCCTAATTTCAATAATTCAAAGTTCAGTTAGGACAAAAAAATTTGAATAATAAAAAGCAATAAAAAGGAAATGAGAAAAACAAATAATTTCAAACTCCAAATGAGGGAATTTTAAAAAAATAAACTTAGCTACTGTTCAAATGAAGTTAACATGAAGATTTGAGTTGAAAAATGGATTCCAAATATTTAAAATAGCCTCCATGTAAACTTTCATAATTTTTTATGCAAGTTTGCTATTTAATTCATTAGCTACATTGAATTCAACTCAAATTTGAATTCATGTTTGAATTCAAATGAAACTTTTTCAAATCAACTATGTAAATTCAAAATCAAATTTTATATGATTATCCAGCCATCCCACAAATATCTAGCAAATTTTGGAATGAATTAGGTGGTAGAATTGATGGGGCAAGGATGAGGATGAGGTGGGACTCACTTGTCATTCTAAGAGGGATGCTGTTTTTGCTCTCCAAGTGACACCACATGCCATGCAAAGTCCAGTCAGCTGCTTGCCTGTTTGAGGTCGCCTCCAGCTGTCTCCAGCAAGGCCAAGCCTCCTCCTTATCCCCCTCCCCATCCCTGACCCAACCTTTTCTTCCCCTGATAAGTTCCAGCGCCATTTTTGCCTCTCCCCCGATTTCCTCTCTGTCCAGCCGATTTGGAGCAAAGGTACTCGGCTTTGATTTCTTTTCTTCGTCTATACTTCCTCACCAAGGTTGTGCGCACCTCCCTGACCATTTTCTTGCCCAGCCGGAGCCTTCCCGACACCAATCGAAGTGAAATCGTGGCCGCCAGAAAGACTCCCCTGTTTGCCATCTCTCTAACCATAGTCGACCCAACGATACAGCCGTCAACTTGCCTCGGCCCTTGAAGGAAAAAGGTGTGCAATTACATGTAGAACATGCTCGTAAAGTATGATGCCATCCATGCCTCCTAGCCCCCGTATTTCCATTTCTTCCGATGAACTTCGATTATGAGCCGAGCTAGGTCGCGCGCGAAATTCCTTTTCTATTGTTGATTACTCCTTGTGCATGTGTGCTATGTTGTTCTACACGACCAGACGCTTCACCTTGAAAAAGATTCATCGAGTTTCATCAAGAAATCGAGTCGGAATATTTCCCCAACCACCAGTTTTCATCTCCTCGGTTCATCGTTGCCACCATCTTCCAAACCCTTTCTTTCCTTCTTATGCCCAGATTCTTGTTCCTCATGCTTCCATGAATCTTCCTAGGGTTTTCCCAACCATTTTAGCCCACCGTAGGGCTCGGCCGACATGGCCGAAACCCTAACCGCTGTCACCGCCGTCGCGCAAGCTTTTCCGGGCATCGCCGGCGTGCGCTGACCCCACAGGCGTGCTGAACACCTCAAAATATGGCTAGGCGGAGAGTTTAGGGAGGTACCTTGCTGTGGATCGACGGGCGGCGAGATGTCCGGGGAGGCGCCGCCGTGGTCGCGCGCAAGCAACTGGAGGTTGAAGACAATAGCGGGCCCCACCGGTCAGTGAGTCTTCACCTCGATCGGATCTGGAGTGGCAGCAGGATCGTTTGTGACTACGCGGTTAACCCAATAACCCTTCGTGTTGCCGCCCAACGATTGGCCCATTTTAAACCGGTGAGCCCGACCTTTATTCAAATGTTTCCAAAGGGAATTTTATTCTAGAAATTGCTCCAACTTGAAAAATCCATATCTCCTATAATACTTGTCCAAAAATTCCCAAATAAATTTTGCTAGAACCAGGATTATCTGTAGTTTGAAGTGGTGCACTTGGATCTGTATGAAGATCCATAAATTATCCTCATTAATTCCATGAAGCAAAATGTCTTTGGAATTAATTACTGGTGCTCCATTCATTCAAAAAAAATTGTCAAAATCATTCCAAATAATTCCATTGAGTTATAGTAAATGTTTCAGGTCCATTTGAGTTAAATTGAATAGCCAAATTTTGTTTCCAATCTCTATGTACCTGAAAATTCCAAAATGTCCATAAACAATACAGAAATTTGTCCAAACTTCTAAATTCAATATATCACAGTAGAATGTTTAGAAAATTAGGAATCTAATTTTTTTGAGTCAATATTGACCTACTCTAAATAGAAAACCGACTTTGAGCCATGTTAAAGTCCCAGGTTGCCCATGAAAATTCTAGGAAGGGTTTTTATACATTGAATTTTATACAACAGAGACTTCCATGAACTTAACCCCAATTTGGCCACAACCCCACCAATAGTTCCTAATGTCCTCTTTAAAATTTCCAGGACCAGTGGCCATCATTTATGATACTTAACTCTCTTTCCTTTAAGCTATGTAATAATACCAATATCGATTCAATTTCATTTTTCTTTGCATATTGAATAGTTGTCGAGCTCGAAGAGACCCCAGAGCCATTGGAAGTAATCAATCTGATGACTAACTTTACCCCTGTCTCGCAGCCAGGCAAGCCCCGATTTGCATTTAACAACATTTTAAATTTTATTTGTGTCACACTTTAGGGGTTAGGATGTATGTGCATTAAGTCTAGGATTTTCTTGGAGTTTTCCACATTGCATGACCAGAGAACCCATGAGAGAAGGGTAGATGGTTAAGTCCTCGATGTGTCTATGCTATGCTTAATGTTATAGTTGCTTCAGTAGAAGTCGAGTAGTTGGAATCTACTCGCGAGTTTAGGAATTGGGTTCACACGGGATTGGTCGAGTGAGAGATTCACCATTTGGTTAAATATGAGACCGGGTATGGAGTAGGAGCAGTAGGACATAGAGGCCTGTGAGCTGTAGTTGTGCCTGTGTAGGTCAAGGACCGATCCGTGTGCGGCCCTGTTGACCTGTTGAGCAAGTTTGAATGTACCGAAGGCATACTGGATATATGGGACCCAATAAACAATTGTAACTTGTCCACCTTAGCATCGAGGCATACCCTGCCACCTTATATGTGCGGGTTGAGAGCAGCAAGGTGTAAACCTGCCAGCGGGTACGTCGTACTATGTGTGGGGGCCTCTTGCTCGTAGCGTAGGACCGGTTCGCCTTGTAGGTAGCAGGTGAAAGGTTGCCACATACAACATGAGTGGGGTATGCCGTCACAGCTTCGAGTGTGGGTGTATGTGTCGGGCTATTCGGGTATCCCTGCAGGTGTATATCGATTCGAGTTGCCATCCCTCACGGTTATTGAGTACCGTTTGTTCACTGAGTCGTGACACAGTTAATTATTTGGAGCTGAATATCATTGAATCATGTTATATGGGATAATTATGTATTGATGATTGTATGTTTAGATTAGGTTGTTCACTAAATTTTATATTCATGAAGCTTTAATTTGCTGCTAAAAGCTGGAAGTAAGGACTAACATTTAGACGACTCTTTTATTGCAAACTGTCGTCCAATATTACGTTTATCCTACATATAGAGTTTCATGCTTTGTGGAGCCGGTTAAGTCTTGTTGAGCCTTCGTGCTCACGGTTGATATTTTAAGTTTTTGCTGCAGATGATGACGTTTATGATGAAGGGTTCGCCGGTGAGGCGTTGCCCCCGTCGGGGTACACGGCCGAGTGGGAACGCTGCACACCGCCGTGATGTTTTATGTGTGCTGCTAGTGTAATTCCGTTCTAGGGCTGAATGGAATGACTTTTGCATAGCTTAGGCTTGAGTCTCGAGAGCTATGAACTTATCTTCCACTATAGTGTATTTAAATGTATATTATTTGTAAAAGACAAAGCTTGTATAATACTATGTTGTTTCATGTAATATGATGTATCTTTTTCTGTGTGCTGTTGGGTGCCGCATCGCACGACACGGCACCACCCAATTGCGATTCCTGGAATGTGTGGACTCCGGTCCCCACATAAAGGGCTCTTCGGGCACGACAAAAACATAACCCGAGAGATTTCCATGACGCCGCCAGGCTGCCAAAATTTTCCACCCTGTGCGGGTCAGTCCTGTATTCATTAGTTCATCAAGTTTCGAATGGAGAAAAAGTTAGTAGAAGAGACTTCCTCTTTATTATCATGTTTTCAATTTGTTGTCCTATTTTCAGTTTTGTTTTGTTGAGTTTGCATGCCTGCAACCCCCCCCCCATCCCCCCCTCCACTTGAGATTTGTAGTAGATTTGAAGGATTAAAGATTGAAAGAAGTAGTTGAGTCTCCCCATGAGCTAACCCATGAATTTTGTAGAAAAAGAAGTAGATTTGAAGGATTAAAGGTTGAAGATTAATACACGCACATCACGTGTTCGATGATATGTTTCAGTGAATATGCCTAACTTCAAAAATTCATCATGGCCAGTAGGAAGCTGAGAAAATTATGAAACAAATTTTCTTGAAACTCTTATGAACAGACCTACATGATACCAATATTCACTCATATGATACAGGCTGGTTATGTCTCTGTAAATTCATTTTAAAAAGACCTTTAGGGAATATTTGTGGCCAATTTATGTAAATCTTACAAAAATTATGTTATTGAAGCATGGACCGTCGAGCATGGATGTATAACATTCCAAGACCCGATCCTATATATACATTCATAACGTTGCAAATTTTATTGATGCATCCAAGAGACATGCAAAGTTGCAAAAGATAGATGACATATTATGTCCATGTATCGACTGCGAAAATAAGATTGCTTGGATAGATACTATAGTAATCCAGTCTCATTTGGTGAAAAGAGGTTTCAAAAAAACTACACAATATGGACAAAGCATGGTGAGTTAGAAACACATAAAGTGGATAAAGATGATGAGAGAGGTTCGGATGATGATAATAATCATATCGATGGTGGTAGTGACAATCAAGATGGTGATGATGATGATGAGTTCGATTGTGAGGAGATGTTGCGTCACATTGAACCATATGTATTGACTTCTATGGGAGCAAGTAAAGGTTTAAGTAAAATGGAGACATTGCAGAATGCGGCGACAGAGCTTTTATGTGATGAATCAAACTATTGTGATCAAGAGTTTACTACATTGCGTGCAGTCCTAGAACTACTAAAGTTGAAAGCCACACACGGATGGTCCGATTGTAGTTTATCTGATCTTTTGAGTCTTTTGGCAGAAATTCTTCCAAATCCAAATAAATTGCCCAGAACCACTTATAAAGGGAAGAAACTTCTTTGCCCGATGGCACTAGGTGTGAAAAAATACACGCTTGTGTGAACCATTGTATTCTGTATCACAAAGAGCATGAGCTTGCAACTAGATGCCCTATCTGTGGGGTCAGTAGATACAAGAAGGACTACACTCACCAGTATGTTACCAACATGAAAAACTCTCAAAAGAATAAGAAGTTTATTATTGGCTCTGAAGATGACGATGACGATACTTCTGACAATGCAGACAGGAAGCATAGGAGAAAAAGTCTTGCCTTGGTGATGTGGTACCTTCCAGTAATTGATCTCTTGAAGCGTTCGTTCTCAAACCCTAGGGAGGCTGAACTTATGTGTTGGCATTCTGAGCAGCACAAGAAGAATGAAAAACATATTCGACACCCTGGTGATGCAATGATATTTAGTATCCATAATTTGCAAAGGAAATAAAAAATGTAAGGTTTGCCTAGGGTACAGACGGAATTAATCTTTTTGGTGAAAAAAGGAGCATACACAGCACATGGCTCGTGATCTTAACGATGTACAACCCACCGACGTGGTTGTGTCACAAATGGAAATATATCTTGTTGTCTGTTCGTATCCATAGTTCGAAACAACCCGGCATCGAAATTGATGTGTTCTTGGAACCTTTATGAAGATATGGCGAAATTGTGGAATGAAGGGGTACGTACATGGGATGAGTACAATCGGGACTATTTCATGCTAAGAGCAATGATATTCGTTACCGTGCATGATTATCCAGGAGTGTTTACATTATCGGGACAAATGAAAGGGGAGAAAGGTTGTGTAAGGTGCGTGGATAGAACTGGATTTCTATACCTTACTTCATCCAGAAAGACTGTGTATATGAGACACCGGCGGTTGTTGACAGATACACACAAGTATAGGAAGATGAAAGAACAATTTGATAACAAAATCGAAAAAGATACTACACCAAAACCTTACATTGGAAAACTCGTGTTCGAAATGGTCAGGAACATTCATATTGCTTTCGGTAAGGGCAAAAAATATAAAGGAGCAAAGAGAAAGAAAAGCACATCTTCGGGTGATACAACTGACATGGCTTTTAAGAAACAATCAAATTTTTTTAAGTATCTTCCGTATTGAAAGAATCTGGAATTTTGCCATATTATTGATTCGATGCACGTTATAGAGAATGTATTTGACATCATCATTGAGACCTTGCTAGACATCTGAGGAAAACAAAGGACGGATTAAATTCACGTATGGACCTAGCAAATCTTGATATGAGACCAGAGCTTCACCCAGTAGAAAAGGCGAGCGGGAAGCATTACCTTCCCCCAGCGAGCTACAACTTGACACTACAAGAGAAAAAGGCAATTTTGCGAATGCTTGCGTGGGATCAAAGTGCCCACGAGTTTCTCATCCAATATCCGCGAACTAGTCTCGATGAAAGATTTGTCTTTATTCGGCTATAATTCTCACGACTGTCACATGATGATGACAGAGTTCCATGCCATTGCAATAAGAGTCTTCAAACGTGAGCATATAAAACTTGTCATCACACGTTTGTGTTACTTTTTCAATGCAGTATCGCAAAAGGTGATATCACGTGAAGATTTAGACTATTTGAAAACGTACATCGTCGAGACTATGTGCAAGCTTGAGATGTGTTTCCCACCATCCTTTTTTGATATGCAAGTACACCTAATCATACATCTTGTTGATCAGATAAAAGCATTGGGGCTACTATATTGACATTATATGTTTCCGTCGGAGATATATTTAAGAGTATTAAAAGGTTATGTGCAGAACCATGCTCACCCAGATGGTTCAATTATGGAAGGATACACCACTGAAGAAGTGATTGAGGGTTGCGCTGATTACATCAAATATGGAAATCTGATAGGTGTACCTATACTAGTACATGAGGGTAGACTACGTGAGAGAGGCAAAGTGGGTAAGAAAACTTTTATCGTTCAAGATTACAAGAATGTACACCGTGCACATTTTGGTGTACTGCAACAGCTCGCAAAAGCTGAGTCGTACATCGAGAAACACCAAATTGAGCTTCCCAAAAAAACCAAGACCGCACAAAGGACTGGATCATGAAAGAGCACAAAGGATGTTTCACTAAATGGTTAATGGACAAAAATATACTATACAGAAACTCTATAGAAGAGGCAACATGAAGAAGTTAGCTTCTGGTGCTTTGGTAACATCATGACATCAATGGTTACACATTTTACACTAAGGAAAAAGACAGTAAGAGTGCTGCACAAAATAGTGGTGTTCATATAGAGGCTTATGATTCACAAGGGCAGAAGACCACATACTTCAAATTCATCGAGGAAATATGGGAACTCGATTATGGTGTAAGAATGGTAATGCTCGCATTTAAGTGCTAATGGGTCAAACATCCTGATGGTGTGAAAGTGGACAACTATGGGCTGACACTGGTGAACTTGAACAAAATGGGTTATAAAGATGACCCGTGGATTCTCGCCGATCGTCTTGCACAGGTTTTTCATGTACAAGATCCAGAAACTGAGAAGATGCACATAGTTGATTCTAGAAAGCAAAATATTGTTGGGGTTGAGAGTGTGGGAGATAATGAAGAGGAATATAATCAGTATGAAGAGATGTACCTTTTCACTGAACCAGAAAACATCAATCAAATAGAGAGAAGCATTAAAAAGGATTTGAAACCATATATGCGAGAAGATGTCAATGCTAGAAAAAATGTTTGATATATATTGTATATATTTGTATCCTCTGAAATAAACTTAGGACAATGCTCCATTCAGCTTTAGATAGCATGTTTCAACATAATTAAATTCACCTTCTGTAGAGAAGACTAATTTGGACAAGTGATCCTTTTTGGCTTGTTGACTATCATATTTATCACCTTCACCTATTCCATAAGTTATCAAATTGTATGTGTATATAAATTTCTTCTGACCTATGATGATCGGGCTTGCCTTCCAACAGCTTAGTTCCAAACAACATCTAGAAGCACAACTCTTGAAGTTCCTGTCAACCTAATCCCTTCACGGCAAGCTCTTGTAGATGCAAGTTGAAAGTGCATCTAGGCATCCCTTGTGGGTTTTGGTTGATTTATGACAAACAAATGAGATCCTAACCAAATTGTTGGGATGAGCGCAGGTTTTAATGAAATTATGAAGAAAGCGCTAGAAGAAAGGAGAGTGAGGAATCAAGTTGAAAAGAGCTCAAGAGATGAATAGAATACTCTTTGTGTATGGAGTGTGTTGGAGAAACACACCCCAAGAGCTCAAGCAAAAGTAAACAATCTCACTGCACAAGTTTATACATGTTTGGACTAGTCCGTTAATCTCTCTATCCAGGATCAGACAAGTCCTCCCAGTGCGGACTTGTCCGCAACGGACTAGTCCGATAAAGTCTGGACTAGTCCGATAATGCCTCTGATCAATATAGGACAAGTCCGATATTCCACAGACTAGTCTGAAATCCTCACTGACCAAGTTCAAAAAAGTTCCCCAAATTTTGGATTTGTCCTAAGCCCCTCAAAATTTCACGTCACTGTAGTCCGATATTATCCAGACTAGTCCGATAACCTCTCTGACTAAAATCGGACAAGTCCTCCAAGTGTGGACTTCTCGTCAATTCACTAAGGGATTCACCACGTCAAACTAGTCTGATATGTGCCAGACTAGTCCGAACATCTCCAGAGACAAATTCGGACTAGTCCGCCAATTGCCGGACAAGTCCAATAATTCAGGACACTTAGGGTTTCCCACATGCCGCACACTGTACTAGTCTGGAGTCCACTACAGACTAGTCCGGACTTTGTAAACCCTAACGGTACCTTTGGAAACCCTAGTATAAATGGAGGTGTACGACACCTAATTAAACTCTCTCGACCCCCTGCGCTGTCACACCTTCCAAGAGCCCAGAAAACACGTCTCTCCACACAATTCAACGCAAGAAAGATCAAATCCTTGAGGATTAACCATAGATCAAAGGTGAGACACGTTCTTCACATCTTGAACTCTTGGGTTTGATTCTCTCACACACTCTCGCTATTTTATTGCATATCTTTTGATTGTGTTCGGTGGTGTTTCGAATTCTAAATCTTGGAGAGCCCTCAACTTGTGTGAAGGCCCCTTGAACACAGTTATTTACCCCCTTTGTGATTAGTGGAAGAGAATCGGCCTCCGTGGCGATTCGATGAGAGTAGGGTTGGTGAAGGCACGGACCTCCGTAGGCTCCTCAACGTGGATGTAGATTTCCTCTGTGGAATCGAACCACGGGATAAAATCATTGTGTCCTTTTCTCTTGTTCTTACTATTCATTGCAATCCAGGGTTTGCTCGATCTTGTTCAACTTACGTTAAAACTTTGAAACTAAAGTTAACTTGTGTCATATCTAGTTTCATTGAAGCAATACACTCTATTTATAACTGAATTTCCGCTGCATAGAGTACTTGGATCAAAATCATCGATCAAACTTGATCGATCTAGTCCGCACACACCGGACTAGTCCGCACACTACCGGACTAGTCCAATTTCTCTGTGTTTGATCAGGTTGCTAAGTGTTTCAGGTTCCAAAAAAAGGTCAAAAAGCCTATTCACCCCCCCCCCCCTCTAGGCTACATTCACAAGTAACACTCGAGACTCATCATTTGGATTGTTAAAAGCTTCAATTGAAGTCTAACGATACTTCCCATCCATTTGAGGGCTTGTTTGGATAGGAGTCGATCCACTTCAAAATAAGTGGATTGAGGAGAAAATTAGTTCATTTTCCACTCTAATCCACTTCAATCCAATTAGATTGAGTACACCCAAACAAGCCCTGAAGGATTTATTTCTCTTATCTCCATTTTAAAAACTTACGAAGATGCTACTTTATCAGTTCTAATGGTTGAATATATTGACTACAAATCAATACCATCTCTCTTAGTGCTTCACACAAGCGACGAAGCGAACAACTTCAATCACAAATCTTGTTTTTACCTTTTTCATAGGAATTTGACCCTAATCTTTCAAGCATAAATTTATCAATAAGTGAAGCTTCCTCATCAGACATGTTAATGGCAGTTACAAGTGAAGGGTGTGTCGAAGCTAATGAAATCTCAACGGGACTGAAGACAAAGAGATGTAGCATATGAGTGGCAATGTCGAGATTAGACAACATGAAGCTATGATGGCAGCCTTCAACAACATGAAAAGTGATGCCAAGGTTATGCTTGCATTAACCAAGGCATGTTGTGAGGGCATAACACTTGTTGGGGCATCACGGTTATGCTTGCCCCAACAAGTGTTATGCCCTCACAACATGCCTTGGCTGATGCAAGCATAACTTTGACATCACTTTTCATGTTGTTGAAGGTTGCCATCATAGCTTCACAATGTCTAACTTGGACATTGCCACTCATACGCATGATCTCTTTATCTTCAGTCCAATTCAGAATTCGTTAGCTTCAGCACATCCTTCACTTATAATTGCCGTTAATGTGTGATAAGGAAGCATCACTTATTGATAAATCTATGCTTAAAAGATTAAGGTCAAATCCCTATGAAAGGTTAAAACAAGATTTGTGATTGAAGTTGTTCGCTTCCTCGCTTGTGTGAAGCACTAAGAGACAAGGTACTGATTTTTAGTCAATATATTCAAGCATTGAAACTGATAAAGAAGAATCTTCCTAGGTTTTCAAATGGACAGGAGGGAAATAAATCTTTCAAATGGATGGGAAAATCCTTCCAAGGTCAAGCTTCAATAGAGGCTTTCAACAATCCAAATGATGAGTCACGGGTGTTACTTGCATCTACAAGAGCTTGTTGTGCAGGAATTAGCTTGACAGGAGCTTATCAGCATCACTGGCAGTTTTTAATTAACAAGCAGCCTGTGAAAACAATGACTTTGCCTAGGTGGTTCTTAAAGAAAACTGCTTGTGATGTTTGAACCAGTACATACGATGGTTAATTAAAAATCGCATGTGAAGTTTGTTACATTACAGACAGTTCTTAATTAATGGCCACCTGAGAAAATCATGTATTTACCCAGGCGGTTGTTATTTAAAATCCACATGTGATGTTCTTTCATCACAGGCGGTTATTGTATCATTCGTCATCACAGTCGCATTTTTTTAAGGACCGCCTGTGTTTGAAAAATCGAGACGCCTATGAAAATGCTTTTTGTAGTAGTGTTAATAACTACTAGCACCTATAGCTTAGTCACAAGTGATAGCTATCCTTCACTTCCTTTGTCTTCTCCGGCAACAGTGCCAGAAATGCTTGTTGACGGCTACTAACGTCACATATCATCTCTAGTAAGAGATGAGGTCCGCAAGCGCACAAAAACTATCGTGTTGCATTTCACCCAAAAGGATTCTCAAGGGTATCGTATTTATCCCAAAGTAAGGCAATGGAGTAAACTAGACACTACTCTTATGATCAAGCTATGGGATACTAATCAATTATCAAGACATGGGTAAGTTGATAATATATGGGTAGTATGACACACACCTAAGCAATCTATTCTAAAGGGTATATGGGTCCTATGGAGATTAGACTAAGAGTTGAGGAGTTGCTCCTACAATGCTTCTAGTATACATATACATAGCCAAAGTTAGATACTAATGAGCATGTCAATGGTGAATACTTATGCTAAGTTGTTCAACATATCAGGCACGGGTTTACCCCTAGCAATACTAGGACGACTCCGTCCAAGAGCCTATGGCATAGTCGAACGTGGAGGATTACAAAGGACAGATAGGACTGTCACCACCTACTGCCTACCTCTTCAATATGTGGGTCTACGAGACATCCAACGTTACTTAACTACCCCAGCACCATGCTAGCATATTAAGTAAATACCATAAGAATCATGACATCTTAAGGCCATGACTAACCTAAACATCGTTGAACCAATATTGAGACATAGCATAAGTTATTCATATTAACATGATCATATCATCACTAATTAGACCATAGTGGGGGTTGATAGTGTTTATGATGACATATTAAGAGTGATATGGCATAATCATAAAGACTACTCCTACCACATACAATGAATCCATAATCAAACAAGAAATGCTTCATCCAAGTATATGAATAAAAGAAGACTAAAAATAATATCTTATTATGCATAAAGTCACAAATATAAGAAAAGATACATGAGCCATACCTTTCCCAACTTGGACTTGGGACTAGAGGCTCTCCTCTCTATAGCCTAACTCCACTAAGGACTAAGAGTACTAGTGTATAAAATAGAATGATGCTCAACTGGTATGTGTTGAAGTGAGGGGTGAGGGGTCCTATTTATAGCTTGGAGAAGGGTCGGTTCCCGCCACCAAAAGCGTGCAAATCAGTCACCACTGACTTCTTCAAGCCAAGAGGAGCCAACACATGGCGTTTGACCGCGTTTGGCGCCAGGACCTAGTCGAACAACTAGGGGTCGGCCGACCTGGTCCTGGCTCCAAACTGCCAATTCTTCCTTCAGGTGACTGAGAGGTGTGTCCCATTCCATGATATGGGTGCTAAACAGTTGGATGCACCTTTTTCCATTCTCTCGCCTATGTGAAACATACCCTTGTCTTTCCTCCGAGCTTCCATAATGTCCTCTCGTATTGTAGGGATGAGAGCAAGATTATACAATGCGCCATATGGAATCAAGTATAAACTCGGCTCGTTCTTTTCCTTCAAAATAACAACAAATTATTGACATGTGAATTTCTGCGTAATGCATCGGCATCCACATTCACCTGGTCGGTATTGTTGGTACCCTGGATACCAGGTACCCGCTGATACCGCACTTAAAACCAAGGTGTTCCTATGTCCGAGTTGAAGACTTCCGAAGGCAACACACGTCTGACAACACTGGGCCCACATCCCTTATTTGGGTAGCTCCGGTGTTGCTACGTGTCCTGCGAGACCGGACCTACTTCCCTTCATAGGGAAGCTCCGATCCTACCACATGTCCAACAACCCCAGACCTAACCCCCAGTAGAGGGAAGCTCCGGTGCTCCCACGTGTCAAGATGCTCCGGACCTGCCTCACCATAGTGGGAAGCTCCAGAGCTACCACGTGGTGGACCTCTGGACCAAAGCCCCGCAAAGGAAGACTACAAAATCTCCAATGGCACAGACATTCAAGAGGATATTAAACAGCCGTTACAAGACCTGATAAATGTGTCATTAATTCAACATTAATGACACACGATCAGAAGCCCATCAAGACCGATAATGCTGCCATAAAGGCGCGTTATTAGAACGTTAATCACAATTATGCATGTAGATCGTGTGTAGGTGAATTATTACAGCCGGGGCCACCAATCGGGCCAGGCAAATACTGTAACGGCCAACCCTTAGCATATAAAAGGGTTGTGTCGCACGATAGAAGACAACTAAGCTCACACGCATACAAGATGATGAGGACATCGTTACCTTTGATACAACCACAACAACAGCCCATTCACCACTTGCAACTAATCAAGGTCCAATGACACACACTCGTGCACGTCAACTTAATTATCAGGTGAACTCATTCCTGGCTATTCAAAATAATTATCCTTCAAATGGGTAACTATTAAAGCCTTGTGATGACCTTGTTATTATTAGGTTCTTGGGAATTGATCCAACTAGGAGGAATGGAGGGGTTAATGCAACGAAGGTTGCTCCACCCGAGGGGTCCTTGTAACTGCAGCAAGTACCAACTTAAAAGGGGCATAACTTTCAACTCCTAAGGTTATTTAATGCAAATAAGTACTTGCTGGAAAGGTCTCTTTTCTAATTTCCATTGGATCAAGAATCAAAGGTAGATGACGCTTGAGCTGCTCAGGAAAGGCCAAACAAGACTCTGACTCCATCCTGAGTTCTAGTCCTCCTCCTCTATATAAACAACTAGCAACCATAGGAAGAACTTGGGTTTTGTTTTCTGTATGTTTAGCCATTGCTACTTCCTTGTAACGCAAGTCAATGAGACCTTCCGATTACTTGAATCAGAACCCCAACTTATCACACCCATAAGTGTTTGCTTGTTATCTAGTTCTTGCTTGTTCTTCGATTGCTTGCTGGTTCAAGGATGTTCTTGGCACGACAAGAACAACAACAATAGGAGCCGGTATAACTATCGGTAAGGCGCCACACCATTCTGGTTGTGGTAGTCGGGCAGCAAAATTCGGCCTCCACCAAATTCATTCACCACCAACATCTCTCATTGAAAGATAGGGCATCCCCCGTACCCGTTGGGTTTATCAAGTGGTATCAGATTTCAGGTTGCTCAGTGAGGATTTCCTTCTCCTTGTTCTTCATTTACCTACTGTCCACTTTTGCCTACAAAAGTTCGCTCTAAAAATCCTAAAAACACTTTGATCCTTTTGCTTTGCTACTTATCTCTCGACTTGTTGAATTCACGGTTGCCTTTTTGTGTCGAGTTGCTGGTCCTAAGTTTTTCACCGTTAGAGTTTCGAGTTCGTGCCACTTTGTTGTCAGTCCATTTTCATTACCTACCCAAAGTTGAGAAAAAAAGCAAGTGCAAAAGAAAAGCCGCACGGATCAGCATGAAAAAGGCACGTGCAAAGAAAGAAAAGCCGTACTGATTGAAATTGCTAGAAAAAGTTTCTCAGTACAAAAAAAGAAACAATTTGTGTAACATTTCGGATTTCAACTTGTTGTTTTGAATGTTTTGTTAAAACACAATGTTCGTGCTGTCCAAACCTTTCTACTACAGTAAATTTAACATCACGTGGAGTAACGGCTCGCATCTCTATCACGGGTTAGACTAGGACCAGCACAGTACCATCATGGAACGTTTATTCAACTTGTTGTGACTAATGTGTACTAGCTTTTCCTTTGTGCAACTCGTTTCTAGCAGCCACCTACAGCTCCACAAAATCATCTACAACACCACAGAATTGTGCTGGCAGCCACCGTTTGTTGTTTTTCTTGCTGTTTGCCGACGCTCCTGCATTGCGTGGTAAGAACTTGTAAGAGCTTGATTTCTTGATAGTGAGGAAGTGATTGTGTCCTACCACCTCTTGGCAACTGCTAGGATTAATCTGCTTGCTGTTGTATTTCGTTTCTTTACTAACCATGTCAGCTGATGCGAATGAGACATCTCCACATTCACCACGTACGAGGGGCATCATTTAGCATTTCAAACGCCAAGTAAATCTACACACGGATGCTCTCAACGAGGATATTCAAGTCACTAATGAACGCATTGGTCAATTAGAGTCGACGCAGATTTGCACCAACACCAAGCTGACCACATTAGAAAGCACTGCTGGGGCTATTAACACTTCTCTTGCAGCAATCATTGAGCGATTGGAGAGGATAGAACAGGTTGGACGTGAAGAGAGGCAAAGACGTGTTGCTGACAGCTGCGATCCGTTGGCAGCGCTGCAAGATATGACGAGACGGAGTATTCAACGGATACCGAGCTTGATGATGGACCTTTCAGGTATCGACGACAGCCACGTTGCGACCATCATGGTATGGGTGGTTGAGCCCTACGACGTGAGGTACGTGACAATGATGATTCCCTATGCAACATTAAATTCTCCATACCACCCTTTGATGGTAAATATGATCCGGATGCATATCTGTCTTGAGAATTATCAGTAGATCAAAAATTTGCATACCATGATTTCCTTGATGATAAAAAGGTTAGAGCTGCCACTACTGAATTCACTGACTTTGCTTCTGTTTGGTGGCATGAGTATCAAACTAAAAATCTAGCTACCGTACCACAGACTTGGAATGCCTTGAAACGAATCATGGGTTGTCGTTTTGTTCCTTCCTGTCATGCTCGTGACCTGCTGCACAAATTACAACAACTTAAGCAAGGCAACAAATCTGTTGAGGAATACTATCAAGAACTCCAAATAGGCATGATGCAATGTGGCCTAGTTGAAAATGAAGAGGCTGCAATGACTAGGTTTATGGATGGTTTAACAAGAGAAATTCAGGACATATTGGCTTATAAGGAATACACTAACATCACTCGATTATTCCATCTTGCTTGTAAGGCTAAAAGAGAAGTGCAGGGATGGCGCACAAGAACTAACATTTCTGCAGGTCGAACTACCTCATGGCAGTCCCGCCCAAATGCTGCTGGTCTTAAGCATGATTCTCCAGATGATGCTTCCAAACTGTTGTCTAGGACTACCTCAAAATCAGCACCTTCGCGTGCTATCGATACAACAAAAGGATCCACCCAAGTTGCAGCCAACACTTCTTCCATCGCTTCCACCGGCAGAACAAAAGACATTCAATGCCTCCAGTGCAAGGATTTTGGGCACCTAAGAAGGGACTACCCAAGCAAGCATGTGCTGATTGTACGAGAGAATGGTGAGTACTCATCCGCTAGTGATTTAGATGATGAAACATATGCCATGCTTGCTGCACAAGATGCAGGAAAGAAGAATGGTGATGAAGAGCACATTGGGGCTGATCATGCTGACCACTATGAGAGTCTTGTTGTGAGGCGTGTCTTGAGTGCCCAAATGATCAAAGCTGAACAGAACCAACGACACAATCTATTCCAAACTAAGTGTGTAGTTTTGGAACAATCGTGTCGCATTATTATTGATGGAGGAAGCTGCAACAATTTAGCAAGTGTTGCCATGGTAGAGAAGCTTGGGATGACAACACTTCCACATCCACATCCCTACTACATCCAATGGTTCAACGACAGTGGTAAGCTTAAGGTAACACATTTGGTTCGTGTCGAATTTGCAATTGGTTCCTACCATGATTACATTGATTGTGATGTGGTACCTATGCAAGCTTGCTCTATGCTATTTGGTCGACCTTGGCAATTTGATAAAGATACATTACATCATGGAAAATCAAATCAATACTCTTTCATGCATAATGAGAAGAAGCTTGTTTTGCACCCTATGTCTCCTGATGCTATTTTGAAGGATGAAATTGCTAGAGCTTGCAAAGAGAAAAATAAGAAATCTACTCAAAATGAAAATTCAAATGTTGTGAAGGAATTGGTACACCTTAAGACTGACAATTCCAAATATGCTCATGTGAAGAAGAATGAACTAAAATTGAAGAGTGCTTGTTTTCTTGCTTGCAAATCTGATTTGTTTGAATTAAAAAATAATGTTGCAATCTGCTATGTGTTTGCTTGCAAAGAAGCTTTATTCTCACATCACGACGAACCATGTGCTTTGCCCCCTGCTGTCACTAAGATTTTGCATGAATACGCTGATGTGTTTCCACAAGAGGTACCAGTCGGGCTGCCACCATTGAGAGGGATTGAACATCAGATTGACCTCATCCCTGGGGCTTCTTTGCCAAACCAAGCACCATACATGACCAACCCGGAGGAGACTAAGGAGATTCAGCGACAAGTACAAGAATTACTCGACAAAGGTTATGTGTGTGAGTCCCTTAGTCCTTGCTCTGTTCTTGTTCTTTTGGTTCCAAAGAAAGATGGATCATGGCACATGTGTGTAGATTGTCGAGCAATTAATAACATTACCATTAGATATCGTCATCCTATTCCTAGGTTAGATGATATGCTTGATGAACTTAGTGGCTCGATGATTTTCTCTAAAATTGACTTGCGTAGTGGATACCATCGAATTCGCATGAAGCTAGGTAATGAATGGAAAACAACGTTTAAAACCAAGTTCAGTTTGTATGAGTGGTTAGTCATGCCTTTTGGTCTCACAAATGCACCTAGCACTTTTATGATATTAATGAATGAGGTTTTACGTGCTTTTATTGGAAGATTTGTGGTAGTATATTTTGATGACATCTTGATCTAGAGAACATCTCTAGAAGAGCATCTTGATCATCTTCGTGCTGTTTTCAATGCTTTGATGCACGCTTATTTGGTAACATTGACAAGTGCACCTTTTGCACTTATAGAGTCTCTTTTCTTGGCTATGTTGTGACACCACAGGGAATTGAAGTTGATCAAGCCAAGGTGGAGGCGATACACAGCTGGTCGACTCCTACCACGGTCACACAAGTATGAAGCTTTCTCGGACTTGCTGGATTCTATCGTCGTTTTGTGAAAGACTTCAGCACCATAGCAGGCCCACTGCATGAGCTTACAAAGAAGGGTGCTCCATTCACACGGACAAGGCGCAAGAGGCTGCATTTGCAACTTTAAAGAATAGGTTAACTCATACACCCCTTCTCCAATTATCAGATTTCAGTAAGACTTTTGAATTGGAATGTGATGCTAGTGGTATTGGATTGGGAGGTGTCTTGTTGCAAGAGTGGAAACCTATTGCTTATTTTAGTGAGAAACTGAATGGGCCTAGTCTGAACTATTCCACTTACGATAAAGAATTTATGCACTAGTACGAACTTTGGAAACATGGCAACATTATTTATGGCCTAAAGAATTTGTTATACATTTTGATCATGAATCTTTTAAGCACATTAAGAGCCAAACTAATATGAACCGTAGGCATGCCATGTGGGTAGAATTCATTGAGTCCTTTCTTTATGTCATCAAACACGAGAAAGGAAAAGATAACGTCATTGCGGATGTCTTATCTTGCCGTTATAATATGTTGTCCCAACTTGATTTTAAGATTTTTTGGCTTGGAAACAATTAAATAACAATATGCTTTTGATGCTGATTTCAAAGATGTGCTGATGCAATGTAAAGAAGGAAAAACATGGAACAAGTTTGTTCTCACTAATGGTTTTGTGTTTCGAGCTAACAAATTGTGCATTCCAGCTGGTTCTGTGGGTATCTTACTATTGCAGAAAGCACATGGTGGAGGGTTGATGGGACACTTTGGTGTCAAGAAGACGAAAGACATCCTAGCAAGACATTTCTTTTGGCTAAAGATAAGAAGAGATGTGGAGCGGTTTGTTGCTCGTTGCACCATCTTTAAAAAAGCTAAGTCCCATCTTAATCCACATGGTTTATACATGCCTCTCCCTGTTCCTAGTGTTCCATGGTAGGATGTTTCTATAGATTTTGTTTTAGGATTGCCTAGAACAAAGAAGGGGAGGGATAGTATTTATGTTGTTGTGGACAGATTTTCTAAAATGGCACACTTCATACCATGCCACAAAACTGATGATGCTACCCATATTGCTGATTTGTTCTTTCGAGAAGTTGTTTGTTTTCATGGGGTTCCAAACACTATTGTTTCAGATAGAGATGCCAAATTTCTTAGTCATTTTTGGAAAACCTTATGGGCTAAGTTGGGGATAAAATTGCTCTTTTCTACCACTTGTGACCCTCAAACTGATGGACAGATCGAAGTAGTGAACCTTAGTTTATCTACCATGCTTAGGGCTGTTCTGAAACATAACATCAAATTATGGGAAGAATGTTTGCCTCATATTGAATTTGCTTACAATCGTTCGCTGCATTCTACTACTAAATTGTTCCCTTTTCAGATTGTATATGGTTTTATCCCTCGTGCTCCCATTGATCTTTTGGCTCTGCCACCTTCAGAGAAATTGAATTTTGATGCTTCTCGCCGTGCTAAACTAATTCTTAAAATGCATGAGCAAACTAAAGAAAATATTGAGAGCATGAACGCTAAGTATCAACAAGCCAGTAGCAAGGGTAGAAAGCATGTTACTTTTGAACCTGGTGATTTGGTCTTGGTGCATTTGAGAAAGGATAGATTTCTTGAGTTGAGAAAATCTAAATTGCTACCTAGAGCTGTTGGACCCTTCGAAGTGCTTCAAAAAATTAATGATAATGCATATGAAATTGAGTCGCCTACACATTTTGGGGTTACTTCCTCTTTTAATATTGCAGATTTGAAACCATATGTGGGCGTGGAAGACACATTTGAGTCGAGGACGACTCAATTGCAAGAAGGGGAGGATGATGAGGACATCGCTACCGTTGATACAACCACAACAGCAGCACATTCACCACTTGCAACTAATCAAGGTCCAATGACACGCGCTCGTGCACATCAACTTAATTATCATGTGAACTCATTCCTGGCTGTTCAAAATAATTATCCTTCAAATGGGGAACTATTAAATCCTTGTGATGACCTTGTTATTTTTAGGTGCTTGGGAATTGATGCAGCTAGGAGAAATGGAGTGATTAATGCAATGAAGGCTGCTCCACCCGAGGGGTCCTCGTAACTGCAGTAAGTACCAACTTGAAAGGGCATAACATTCAACTCCCAAGGTTGTTTAATGCAAATAAGTACTTGCTGGAAAGGTCTCTTCGTCTACTTTCCATTGGATCAAGAATCAAAGGAAGATGACACTTGAGCTGCTCAGTAAAGGCCGAACAAGACTCGTGACTCCATCCTGAGTTCTAGTCTTCCTCCTCTGTATAAACAACTAGCAGCCATAGGAAGAACCTCAATTTTGTTTTCTGTAAGTTTAGCCATTGCTACTTCCTTGTAACGCAAGTGTCGACAAGACCTTCTGATTACTTGAACCAGAACCCCAACTTATCACACTCGTGAGTGTTTGCTTGTTATCTTGTTTTTGCTTGTTCTTCGATTGTTTGCAGGTTAAGGCTGTTCTTGGCACGGCAAGAACAACAACATCAGGAGCTGGTGTAACTATCGCTAAGGCGCATCACCCTTGTGGTTGTTGTAGTCAGGTAGCACAACGTCGACCTCCACCCAAATCGTAGTTACCAGGAGACGGTGTAACTGTCGCTTAAGGCGCCACACCATTCTAGTTGTGGTAGTGGGGCAGCCAACACCGGCCTCCACCAAATTCATTCAGCACCAACATCTCTCATCGAAAGATAGGGCATCCCCTGTACCCGTTGGGTTTATCACAAGTGACCACTGACACTTACCACAGACACACATACTCAATCAACAACCCCCTCGTGGAGTAGGGTATTACGCTCAGGCTGCCTGAACCACGTAAAAAACTCTCGGGTCATCATCTTGTTCTTGATCTTACGCGCCCCATCCGAATACGAACCTCCACGAACTACACTTTAGTAGTACCGAGGGAAGTGTCATTTACACACTTTGACATTTTGCGTGCCATGTAGGGGGGATAAGATCTCAAGATAGTGAACTCCATCGCAGCATCGTCCAACGGTGTAGCTTAGCAGCCTGCAGGAGGAAATTCCTCCAATGTGCAGCAGCCGGCCAATGCTGTTGTCCCGGAAGGTGTCGTTCCACCACCACCTCCACCATCACGGCAAGATGGTGTGTTCGCGTCGGTCACTGCATCGAGGAACAATCCTGAGAACGCGCTGAATGCAGCGCATACTCTTCTCCAGTGTCCTACAGCGCCCGTAGCTCCTTGGGGCACGATGATCTATAATTTCAAGTGGTGCACTTGGATCTGTATGAAAATCCATAAATTATCCTCAATAATTCCATTGAAAAATGATATTGGAATTAATTACTGGTGCTAAATTCATTTGAAAATTCTCAAATTTGTCCACATCATTCCGAATAATTCCCTTGAGTTCCAGCAAAAATTTCAGGTCCATTTGAGTTCATTTGAATAGCCAGATGGTATTTCCAATCTCTATGTACCTAAAAATTCCAAAATGTCCAGAAACATTTCAGCAAATTGTCCAAACTTCTAAATTTAATATCTCACAGTAGAATGATTAGAAAATTGTGAAATCAATTTTGTTGAGTCACTCTTGACCTACTCTAAACAGAACACCAAGTTTTGGGCATGTTAATATCCCATATTGCTCATAAAAATTCTAGGAAGGGTTTATATACATTCAATTCTATACAACAGAGGCTTCCATGAACTTAGCCCAATTTTGGCCAGTACCTCACCCATAGTACCTAGTATCGCCTGTAAATTTCCAGAACTCGTGGCTTTTATTAATATGCTTAACTGCATTTCCTTTCAGCTATGTAATAATACCAATATTGATTCACTTGCATTATTCTTTGCATATCGAATAGTTGCCGAGCTCAAGGAGACCCCGGGGCCACTGTAAGTCATCAACCCGGAGACTAACTTTAATCCCATCTCGCAGCCAGGCAAGCCCCGGTTTGCATTTAACAACATTTTAACATTTTATTTGTATCACACTATATGGGTTAGATTGTATTGTGCATTTGGTCTAGGTTTTCTTGGAGTTTTCCACTTGCATGACCAGAGCACCCATGAGAGCAGGGTAGATGTTTAAGTCCTCGATGTGTCCATGCTATGCTTAATGTTATAGTTGCTTTGGTAGAAGTCGAGTAGTTAGAATCTACTCGCGAGTTCAGGAATTGGGTTCACACGGGATTGGTCGAGTGAGAGATTCAGCATTTGATTAAATATGAGACCGGGCATAGAGTAGGAGCAGCAGGACATAGGGGCCTGTGAGTTGTAGCTGTGCCTGTGTCGGTCAAGGACTGATCCTTGTGTGGTCCTGTTGACCATCTTTGAAAGTACCGAAGGCATACTGGATATATGGGACCTAGTAAACCGATGTAATTTGTCCACCTTAGCATCGAGGCATACCCCACCGCCTTATAGGTGTGGGTTGAGAGCAGCAAGATGTAAACCTGCCAGCGGGTATGTCGTACTCCGTGTGGGGGCCTCCTGCTCGTAGCGGTGGGACTGGTTTGGTGTGTAGGTAGCGGGTGAAAGGTTACCGCATATAACATCAGTGGAGTGTTCCTTCACAACTCCGAGTGTGGGTGTATGTGTCGTGCTATTCGGGTATCCCTGGAGGTGTATATCGATTCGAGTTGCCGTCCTTCGCGGTTATTGAGTACCGCTTGTTCACTGAGTGGTGACATAGTTAATTATTTGGAGCTGAATATCATTGAATCATGCTTTATAGAATAATTATGTATTGATGCTTGTATGTTTAGATCACATTGTTCACCAAATTTCAGATTCATGAAGCCTTAATTTGCTGCTAAAAGTTGAAAGTAAGGACTAACATTTAGGCGAGTCTTTTATAGCAAAGTTTTGTCCTATCTTACGTATATCCTGCCTATAGAGTTCCATGCTTAGTGGAGACGGTTAAGTCTTGCCGAGCCTTCATGCTCACGGTTGCTATTTTATGTTTTTTCTGCAGGTGATGACATATATGATGAAGGGTTCACCGGTGAGGCGTTGCCCCCTCGGGTACACGGCCGAGTGGGAACCTTGCACGTCGCCGTGATCTCTTCTGTGTGCTATTAGTGTGATTCCGTTTTAGGGCTGAACAGAATGACTTTTGCATAGCTTAGGCTTGAGTGTCGAGATCTTTGAACTTATCTTCCGCTGTAGTGTATTTAAATGTATATTATTCGTAAAAGACAAATCTTGTATAATACTATGTTGTTTTATGTAGTACGATGTATCTTTTTATGTGTGATGTTGGTTGTCGCATCGCACATCACCATCCAATTACGATTCCTCGAATGTCGGGATTCCGGTCCCCACGGCCTGGTATCAGGGCCGCATTGGGAATAGCACACTTAAAAAAGATCGTATTACGAGAAAATTTAGGTTTACGGTGAGGAATCGATAGTAGCCCACATAAGAACTATTATTATCATAGTTACTTAAGATGGCAAAGCTAACTTAGGTGTTATTATATTCTATAACGACGCTCTGACATCACGTAAGAGGTAAGGTACGCCACCGCAAGCGGATCAATTGTGGTAAGCTCACCATGCGAGAGGTAGCGTGTGATTGTTTCCGTGGCTTGGCATGGAAATGTCAATATGAGTCTCTAAAACTTTCCATATTTCTGAGAACATATGACATGCGGTACTCCATCGTGCTTCAAAATTAGTGGGAGCCCCCATCGGGTGGGACATAACCCGATGCGCCTCCTACTGCTGCAACATTATGCAAAGACGTGGGACCCCGTCGGGTGGTAAAAACCCGGTCATGTACCTCGAGACGTGGATTAGCTCGGGGTGTCCCGTATGGAATGATATGGGACGGATATTTTTACTTTCATATATACTATTGTGACTGCCTGAAATGATCGCCCGTGCGGGCTGTGTTGTGCGGCACCATAATGAGTGTTTTGTGAATTTTGTGTCTTATGCAGCACTGACCGCGTGATCGTATTGTGCTTAGAAATTGTTTGCGAGTGAATGCCATTAAGGCCACCTTTGAGACGTATGCCGGAATACCGGCTTTGAATTTTCACTTTTGTGAGGCACATAGTACCGACATGTATTTTATTGATGCATTAACTACTTCAATCTTAACTGGAATTGAGAAGATGTAAAAATACTTATATTAGCTATCGAGATCTGATTTTGAACTAAGTTTTCAAGATTGGAGTAGGTTTTGAAGTCATCAATTCAAAAAATAGAGTGTTCTGTTTTCTGCCAGAAAAGACTTTACTTTGAGAAACTATCTCCCAGTACAAAAATCCAATGAAGATGTATCATACATGCATGGAAAGTTTAGGGGGCCCTTTAAAACTGTTATGTTAAACTCCAGAACTTAATTCATTTCTAACCAGTTCAAAATTTCAAAGTTCCAAAATCTGCCAAACTGGACAGAAACTGGAACCCTCTCTGGACTCCTTACTGTTCTGATCATATCTCCCTATCGAAAATCCATACCGGGCCGTGCAAGATAATTTTGGAATCCTTGTAATTTCTATTACAATTTTGTAATCTGTGCTCTTGTAAATTGTGAAGTTTTATATCTGGAAATTGTGGCCCAAAATCAGCATAAACAAAGGAGATGCTGTCAAAATTTCCAGCAAAAACTGTCAGGTTTACAATGCCCTATCTTCTCAACCAGAAAGGATCTGGAGGCCAACTAATACTTTTTGGAAAGAACTTGAAGTTTACTTCAACTTTGTAGTTCACCTCAAGAACTGATTCTGCCATTTCCTGGGTTAAATTTGTGTTTGAGTACAAGCTGGTCAGGTTTCAACAGAAACTTCATCGGTTCGGCATAATTTGGTCTTGTTATGAATCTGGTCCTCGATTTCACTTTGAGAAGTGTCATAACGGACCAGTTGTCGACACTCAACCATTTACCAGCGGAAATGAGGGTTTGACCCACTCAAACCTGTAGGATCGAAGAGCACGTGAAAAGCTACCAGGGGGGTGAATGGTAGATTAAAAAATCTTACGCAGCGGAAACAATCAAATCCCAACCACTTCGGCAGAAAAACGATCTGTTAAAGAAATCGTGTGTGGGACTAATCTAAATGTGTTTCACCATGAGAAAAGTGATATATATCAGAGAGAATCAAGTCAAGAAGATGACACAACAAGAATTACTCAAATCCGATGAGAGAAACTCAAGTTATGATCGAAAGATCGAACAAAGGTCAATCTGTCCTACTCGAGAAAAACAGTTCTGGAACACTGCAAAGAAACTTGTGTAGATCAGAACCCACAAATACAATGACCATGAAATTTTCACAGATGATAGAAAATCAAGTTGTGAAGACAACCCAAAAAGAATCACGACAATTGGATCTTTAAAACTCGAGTTATGATAAAACCATCGAAATAAGGTAGTGCCGTGCAGAACCTCGACAAGAAAAACTTGTCTAGAACAAGTCGGACGAACAAAGCACAAAAGTTCCTTTTAACTACGAATTTTATTCAATAGAACACAAGAGGAACATCCCAAAGGTTGTCTCTAACGTGCTATGGCCTCCCTTGCTTATATAACAAGCCCTTAGGCCAACCCAATCTCAACTAGGACTCTAATCCTACTCAGTTCATGAATCGTAACTTTCCATAACTGCTCAAGACTCTTCTATACGCAGATAGAAGCAATCTTAAGACTTCCAAACACCTTAGGAACATATCCCACATTCCTAAAACAACTCAAATTCGTGACCCACACAAAATCCTATCATAACCATCTCAAAACTTTCCATATTTGAGTCAAACACGACTCAGCCGCAGCCTGAGTCCATAACCTAGTCGGTTGGACCTTTCAGACCAATTCTTTACGTCCACATCTCTTCATAATGCCTCAGAACGATGTATCCATGTCCATGCACTCCTTGCATACGTGCAAACATCTTCAAATGACGTCCACAATACCTTCATATGCACTGTTCTTGATTCAAACATGTTGCACAATCTCCCGATCAACTCAACCACAATTCCTCCTGAACTTGGTTGTTGAAACTCATCTTCTTCCTAAGACTAGTTCAATGGACCCCGTCACCAGCCATGTCTTGAACTCAAGCAACACCTGCACATGAATAAACAACCAATACTTTCGAGCACAAGTCCTCGACTTGACTCTCGTTAGTTCCGAAACTACAACATCTTACGTGAGCACCTCACATAAGCATGTTGCAAACCATAGCAAAATGATATCAGCCTTAACCACCAAAACAAACCAAAAACTTAGTAAAATAATACTAAGCAACCTTTCCATAAGTGTAAAGCAAGTTTGAAACATTGCAAGATAAAAGCAGAAACACTGCAATCAAGCACCAGACCTTGCCAAATCTAGTCGGACCTAGAGTCGGACCTTGATGATAAAGGTGTTTTGGTAGTATTCAAAACTTTTATCGCTATAGCTAATGTATTCAGCACACATAGGTCTCACAATCTCCCCCTTGATGAATGCATTGGCAACACCACTTAAGATCTGAACATTGGCTTATTCACATTACAAGTTTTGAAAACAATTTCTCCCCCTTTGTAAAACAGAAATAAAATGAGAAAAAAGTTCTCTCCCTGAGAAGAATCGTGCCAAAAACAATTGTGAATATGTGAAATGTGTAATCAATTTCTCCCCCTTGCATACTTATCTTTAAAAATTCACATATTATCTCTCCCCCTTTGACAATGTATTCAGCAAGGTTTATAAGACAAATTTTAATTGTTATGAGCATATTATAACATATACGTATAAACAAAGCTCATCCAAGTCATACTATCAAGTAACTTACACTATCACATCAATGAGATACATAAAGTATTGTAAGCCATGCTAGAGATCAAATGTAATTTTCAATTTAAACAAGTCATGATCTCACAAACTCAACTATTTCAAAACCTGAAAGCATGACACTTGTTGCTGCATTTTATTATTTAAAGCACAAACTTTTAACATATGACATTTGCAAGAGATTATATGCTGCATCTGCCTTATTCTAACCAACCAAGCCAAGCCTATGTCATTTGACAATCAGAAGCTTAAGGACATGATTTTAGTCATACACAACTTCTTCCAAGTTCATATCTAAGTGCTATGATAAGCCATCTCAAAAGAAGAAGTATGATGCATGCATATTCTCTTGATATTTTCTCAATTTATATTTGTTCATAAAAACTCAACATGTGAGTTGATTACTTGATTAATTCTTTATATTAAAAGCACTTGTGAGCATGCAACAAGTTCAAAACAGCAAGAAAGTTTGACCATGACAAGATTTAGTGTAAGTAATTATTCCAATTACTAGACATGGCAAAAAATACAAAATGTATAACACGAGTAATGTAGTAAGAACTTTCAGCATGTAAAAGGAATCACAAAGTCATATATGTACGAAATACTATGCTCATATTATTTTAGTTTCAGATTCACACATACACTTTCCAAATTTCAAAACTCCCCCTCAATGTAATCCATGAGGGTGCATAACCCCTATTTCACTACGAATGAAACAAAAGCGAGTGAAATCCAAAAGTTTTGTAAAAATGTCAGCCAATTGTTGTTCGGTATCTACATGGTGAAGCACAATGTTTCCTTTTTTCAAAATTATCATGGAGAAAGTGATACCTAATGTCAATGTGCTTAGTTCTAGAATGTTGCACGGGGTTTTTAGCAATGCAAATGGCACTAGTGTTATCACAAAACAGTGGAACACTATCTAGATCAACCCCATAATACTTAAGTGTTTGAACAATCCAAAGAATTTGTGAGCAAGCACTAGCAGCAGCTACATATTAAGATTCAACTGTGGATTGTGCAACTGAGTTTTGTTTTCTAGAGGACCAAGCAACAAGTGAATTACCAAGAAAATAACAAGCACCAGAAGTACTTTTCCTATCAATCCTACAACCCGCCAAATCAACATCTGAAAAAGCTTTCAAAGTAATGGTTGAGGAAGAAGGAAGAAAAGTGTCAGATTCTTGAGTTCCATGTAAGTACCTGAGAATCCTTTTGACGGCTTGACGATGTGAAGCACGTGGGGAGTCTTGAAACCGCGCACAAAGACATACACTGAATTGTATGTCCGGTCTTGATGTCGTGAGGTACAAAATTGATCTGATCATGCTTCTATATTCTTTTTGATCCACGGGTTCAACATCTTCATGAAGTTCAAGTGTTGTTGCTGTTCCCATTGGTGTCCAAAGAGGCTTGCTTTTGTCCATGTTGAAGCGCCTTAGGAGGTCTTTTGTATACTTCGTTTGATGCACAAAGGTACCCTCCTTGGTTCGCTTGATTTGCAGCCCCAAAAAGTATGTGAGTTCTCCCATCATACTCATCTCAAATTCTGAACTCATCATAGCTGAAAACTTGGACACAAGATCATGAGAAGCACAACCAAAGATAATATCATCCACATACACTTGAACGAATAATGATTCATTGCCATGCTTAAGCATAAAAAGAGTTTTATCAACCTTGCCCATGGTAAACCCCTTTTCAAGTAAGAATGTTCTTAACCTATCATACCATGATCTAGGGGCTTGTTTGAGACCGTACGAGGCTTTGGACAGTTTGTAAATATGATTAGGAAAATCTGAATTTTCAAAACCCGGTGGTTGTTTGACATGAACCTCCTCATCTATGTAGCCATTAAGAAAAGCACTTTTAACATCCATTTGATAAAGCTTAAAACCATTAGATACAGCAAAATCTAACAAAATTCTTATGGATTCTAATCTAGCAACAGGAGCAAAAGTTTCATCCAAATCTAGACCTTCAACTTGAGTGAAACCTTGAGCAACCAACCTAGCCTTATTCCTAACCACAACCCCATCCTCACTTTGTTTATTTTTAAACACCCATTTAGTTCCAATTAAAGTGTGACCTTGCGGTGGAGGTACAAGTTTCTAAACATTATTTCTTTCAAAATTTTCTAACTCTTCTTGCATGGCAATAATCCAAGATTCATTATTGAGTGCGTGTGATATACCTTTGGGTTCAAAGAAGCAACAAAAGCAGAATGAGCATGAGAGTTTGGATCGCAAAACCTGGACCGTGTGACTCGTTCATGCAAGCTTCCAATAATTTGTTGTGGAGGATGACTTTTGAGAACCCGGAGGGGAGTGGACACTTCACAAGCTTCTTCTTCTTGATGTTCATCACAAATCGATGAGCTTGTGACTTGAGGAGGATATGGACCAGCAATGGTGGTCGTCGATGCTGACTGTGAATCAAAATGAGGAGCTTGAACAATGTCATTAGCTGCTGAATTTTGGGGCAGCAGCTCCACCTCTTCCTCATGTTCAACGAAAATGATATCCCCCTGCGGATATGGATCTAGACCTGCAATGTTTGAGCTAGTACCTAGGCTAGCTTCATCAAAAGACACCTCACAAGTATCCACAGTTTTGTTAGTGTCAAGTAAAAGCACACGGTAGCCTCTAGTATGAGATGGATAACCAAGAAACATGCCATCAACAGATCTAGGTTCAAATTTATCAATATTACCATGTTTCTTAACAAACTATTTGCAACCAAAGACCCGAAAGTGTGTAAAACTAGGCCTATGTCCAAACCGGAGCTCATATAGTGTTTTACCTAGCGTAGCGCACAAGAAAACACGATTTGAGACATAACAAGCAGTTGCAATCGCATCAGCCCAAAATTTCCTAGGAGTTCGATATTCATCAAGCATAGTCCTAGCCATCTCAACTAAGGTTCTATTCTTTCTTTATTTCTACAACACTGTTTTGTTTAGGTACATATGGTGAAGAAAATTGATGATCTATTCCATTTTCAGCACAAAAGTGATCAAAAGATTGATTTTTAAATTCGGTTCCGTTATCACTTCTAATTGCTTTTAAAGATCTTGGGTGATCAATTGATAATATAAGAAATAAAGTTATAAAGTGACTAAAAGCTTCATTATTAGATACCATAAAGTAAACCCAAGAGTATCTAGAATAATCATCAACAATCACAAGAACATACCATTTACCTCTGAAGGATTGAACACGTGAAGGTCCTACGGTGTCATGGTGCAAAAGTTGACCCGGTTTTGTTGTCATGATCATTGTGAGAGGAGTATGTGAACGTGCAACCATCTTAGCATGTCTACAAGAAGAGCACACAATTTCTTTATCCCCTTTAAGCTTAAGCAGCCCACGTATGCGATCAAGAGCACTAGCACGCGTGAGATGATCAAAGCCTACGTGACCAAGTCTACGATGCCAAAAATATAAATCTCTGGAATCATTAGCAACTAGACACCTATGCTTAGAGGAAGACATATCAAAATCAGCTTTAAAAACTCTTCCAAACTGTGACATGTTAAAAATAAGCTCACTATTTGAATTTACAACTTTGCAACAGTTTTTATTGAAAATAATTTCTAGATTTTCATCTAGCAATTGTCAAACAGAAAGCAAGTTGTATTTCAAATTTTTGACAAGTGCCACATTCTTCAAATTGTAGTGATCATTTACTCTAACCCAACCCTTAGCAATTATAGGAGTTGAAGAGTTATCGGCAAAAGTAACATTCTCTACGCGTGACACAAAAGAGAGGGAGGAGAATCATTCATTGTTACCGGTCATGTGGCGTGAGCAACCTGAATCCACAATCCAAATATTCTCCTTCCTCAAGCGTGTAACCTACATAGAAGCACAATACGTCTATGACTCAATACTGGGTTTAGTCAAAAGGCATTTAGGAATCCAATACTGAGTCACACGACGTCCAGCAGCAATAACACACAAAAGCTGAGACAAAACAGCAGGTCTATGAGCCAACGTTTGAGGATTTTTGTACCCAACTACTGACTTATCAGATGTTACATGTGTAGCACAAAACACATTAGGTTTGGGATAAAACTTTGCATGTTTTCAACTCATTACAGCAGATTGCATGTTCCTATCATTCAGTTTAATATGTGCAGCAAATTTTGCATGAAAGTTATGAGATCCAACAATCATTCTTTCTTTTTTCTGTTGTTTAGCTAGTCTATAACAAAAATCTATGACATGACCATCTCTACCACAGTAGGTACAATGAAATTTAACTTTGTTTTCATGTCTAGATGAGCAAACAACATTTTTATTTGACACCGAATGAGACAACACTCCTACATATTTGAAAACCACTTCTTTTGGAACCACTTCCTAATGTTCTTACAATTTTAGGTGGATGTGCCTTAGCATGAGCATGAGAATTAAAACCTAAACCAGTTTTATCATTGCAAGACTTGGAAGAATTCAACAGCAAGTTTAGGTTCTTATTCCCATTACAAAACCGATCTAATATCATATGCATGTTATCAAGTTTATTGGACAGATCAAGGCAATTTTCACATGAAGTTTTTCCTTTTAATTTGCAATTGGAACAAAATTTAACTTCATGAGAACGTAAAGTATTGTTCAATATAGCAATTTCATTCATAGCATCTTGTAGTTTCTTATCAAGATCATCACAAGTAGAACAATGCAAATCATATGTAGAACAACTAGCATCTTTCAAGATTTTATCATTAAGTGCAGTAAACTCTCTATTCTTTTCAATTTCTAACTCAAGTTTATCAAGTGTGGAGGTGTATGCACTTCTTAATGAGGACAATCGTTCATATATTAAATCACATGAGGGACATGCATCACCACTAGGAATCAAAGTTTTTAAACGGTTGATTTCAGATTCTAGAGATTCAATTTTAGCAGCACTATCCCTAAGCTTTTTATCCTTTTTATTAACTATAATAGTGGCACGAGAAATAGCATCACACATTTCTTCGCAAGTAGGACATACCTCTTCATTGTCGCTGTTGTTTTATGCATACTCCATACTTGATCTGGATTTGCCTGCCATGAAGCACAAGTTTGCCAAATCATCTTCATCTTCGTCACTTCCAATGTCCACGTCACTTGAGCCAAGTTCTTGAAGTGCGGAGATAAAACTGCTCACCAATCGACGTCTTGTAAAACCCTTCTTTTTCTTCGTATCTTTTGCAGAGGAGTGCTTCGTCCTTGTTTGCTTTTCATCCAGGGAAGTAGAACCTGAAAGATTAGGGCAATCTGAATGGAAATGTCCCGTCTTACCACATTTGAAACATCGTTGAGGCCCGAAGCTTCCTCTCCTTCTAGTTCTCACATTTTGCAATGCTTTCGAGAACCTAGTAGAGAGAAGTACTAGCTCCTCCTCTGGAAACTCCTCAATCTGTTCAAGGGTTAGAGAGGACAACAACACAAGTGTACCACAAGATGAAGATTGGCCGGAGCTAGACATATCACGTTGAGAAACAAAAGCAATAGACTTGTTGGGGTTCTTACGTGATATTATGTCAATTTCATGAGTTTTTAACTTGGAATATAGCACATCTAAAGTAAGTGTACTCATGACAGTAGATTCACAAATAGATGTGACTTTCATCTCCCAAATTAACATATCTAATGCACTTAACAATTGCCTAGCATTTTCAGTATCTGAAAAATTAACATTGACACTACGCAAGTTCCTGAGAATTTTATTAAAGCGAGCAAAAAGGTCATCAATAGACTCACCTGGTTGCATCTCGAAGCGCATGTATTCTTTCTTGAACATGTCTTGCCTTACCTCCTTGATCGTGTTGGATCCTTCGTGGTAGTCACAAAGTGCTTTCCACACATCGTATGCAGATCGGAGGTGTGCAACACGATCGAAGTCGATTTGAGTTAATCCTTGTATGATCAAGTTCTGAGCCTTGTTGTTGTTGTTGTCGACATCTCTCAGATTTGTAGCTGTAACTTGATCGTTTGACGGCACTTCGTAAGGCTTGTATACCTTCTCCCATATTGTGAAGCCTTGAGCCTGGATGAAGGCTTCCATACGTGCCTTCCAAACCTGAAAATCAATATCACTAAACACACAAGGTTTGGCGGAGTATTTCTCTATGATGATTAGTAAAAAGCACATGAAAATCACAAAGATTAGAGCACCGTGGCTCTGATACCAATTGTAGGATCGAAGAGCACGTGAAAATATACCATAGGGGGGGGTGAATGGTAGATTAAAAAATCTTACACAGTGGAAACAATCAAATCCCAACCCCTTCGGCAGAAAAACAATTTGTAAAAGGAATCATGTGTGAGACTAATCTAAATTTGTTTCAACGTGAGAAATGTGATAGATATCAGAGAGAATCAAGTCGCGAAGACGACACAATAAGAATCACTCAAATCCGTTAAGAGAAACTCAAGTTACGATTGAAAGATCGAACAAAGGTCAATCTGTCCTACCCGAGAAAAACAGTTCGGGAACACTGCAAAGAAACTCGTGTAGATCAGAACACACAAATCCAATGACCGTGAAATTTTTGCAGATCATAGAAAATCAAGTTGTGAAGACAACCCAAAAATAATCACATCAATTGGATCTGTAAAACTCGAGTTATAATAGAACCACCAAAACAAGGTAGTGTTGTGCAGAAACTCGACGAGAAAAACTTGTCTAGAACAAGTCGGACGAACAAGGCACAAAAGTTCCTTTCAACTACGAATTTTATTCAATATAAAACAAGAGGAACAGCCCAAAAGTCATCTCTAACGAGCTCTGGCCTCCGTTGCTTATATAACCAGCCCTTAGGCCAACCCAATCTCAACTAGGACTCTAATCCTACTCAGTTCACGAATCGTAACTTTCCATAACTGCTCAAGACTCTTCTATACGCAGATAGAAGCAATCTTAAGACTTCCAAACACCTTAGAAACATATCCCACATTCCTAAAACAACTCAAATTCATGACCCACACAAAATCCTATCATAACCAACTCAAAACTTTCCATATTTGAGTCAAACACGACTCAACCGCAGCCTGAGTCCATAACCTAGTCAGTTGGACCTTTCCGACCAATTCTTTACGTACACATCTCTTCATCATGCCTTGAAACCATGTAGCCACGTCCATGCACTACTTGCATATGTGCAAACATCTTCCAACAACGTCCACGATACCTTCATATGCATTGTTCTTGATTCAAACATGTTGCGCAACCTCCCAATCAACTCAACCACAATTCCTCCTGAACTTGGTTGTTGAACCTCATCTTCTTCCTAAGACTAGTTCAATGGATCCCGTCACCAGCCATGTCTTGAACTTAAGCAACACTTGCACATGAATAAACAACCAATACTTTCGAGCACAAGTCCTCGACTCTCGTTAGTTCTAAAACTACAACATCTTATGTGAGCACCTCACATAAGCATGTTGCAAACCATAGCAAAATGATATCAACCTTAACCACCAAAACACACCAAAAACTTAGTAAAATAATACTAAGAAACCTTTCCATAAGTGTAAAGCAAGTTCGAAACATTGCAAGATAAAAGCAGAAACACTGCGATCAAGCACCGGACCTTGCCAAAGCTAGTCAGACCTAGAGTCGGACCTTGATGATAAAGATGTTTTGGTAGTATTAAAAAATTTTATCGCCATAGCCAATGTATTCAACACACATAGGTCTCACAAAACCTCTTTTCTTTTTATGACCATGTTTGTGTCATATTGAAGATAAGAAAGTGTATTCGCACGATAACGCACATAATGTCCTATCGCGACCAACGATAGTCGAAATGAACTTCGATCCATAGAGTTCATTATTTTGGAACTCGCTATTGTAACATTGGTCCAGGGATGATGTATTTTGTTTAAAGTCTATATTTTATCAATATATGTTACCGTTATGCAAGTTTGGTTATTGATACGCACACTATTGTTTTTACCCTTGTGTGGTCTTTCAATATCACGTCTCATGTTGGATTTATGGTTGTAACTGCAGAATGGTGCGCACCCGTAACACGCTCGAGATCGGTGGTGTGAGCCAGGGAGGTGATGACTCGCAGCAGCAGAGAACTCAAGATCAGCGACAACCGACACCGCCACCGCTACCTCCTCCTCCTCTTACGTTGGCGGATGTGATTGCAGCTATGGTGGGTTCGCGCGACGAGCAGACCGAGCTGCTGCGAACCATCGTGTAGAATACGTCCCGTCAGCGGGGGCGTCCAGATGGAGGCAATCATCAGCCTCAACACACTACCTACTCGGATTTCTTGGCAACTCATCCACCGGTCTTCACGGAGACTGATGGACCTCTTGAGGCGGACAACTGGCTCCACACTACTGAGGCAAAGTTTGGGTTGCTCCAATGCATTGAATAGCAGAAGGCGCTCTTCGCGGTGCAGCAGCTTCACGGCTCCACTGGCGCATGGTGGGCGAATTACACCGCCTCTCTGCCGGCTGATCACGTCGTGATATGGATGGAGTTCCGGGAGGCGTTCCGCGCCTATCACGTACCTCCCGGGATTATGAATAGAAAGCTTCAAGAATTTCTTGAACTCAAGCAAGGCGGGAGGAGTGCTCACGTGTACTCCAAGGCTTTCAATCACTTGGCGCAATATGCACCGGATCATGTGAAACTGAAGAAAAGAAACGGGACTGCTTCTATCGAGGCCCGAATGCAAAGATGAAGAACAAGCTCGCTTTGTTCAATCACGGCACGTTCAATGATTTTGTCAACACGGCGATTGTACAAGAGGATGCAACACGCGAGTTGGTTACTGTCAAGAAGAGAAGTGCTCCGCAGGGCAGCAGTGGTGGAGCTCCACAAAAATACCGAATGGTGTACCGATAACCGTCTGGTCAAAGGTGGCAGCCACTGACACGATCGCCAATGTTCCGTGGCTGCCCGTTCAACGCACCAAGCTTCTGAGCACCTCTGCCGCAGCAGCAACATCAGCAGCAACAGAGGATGATACCTCATGCACCACCACAGCAGCAGCGTGCACCGGGTTTCCCTCCTCCGGTCTATGGTGGTCCGACACAATACACGTGCTACAACTGTGGACGTGTCGGACATCTCTCCTACAACTGTCCGGACAAGCAAGACAGCATACAAGCATCGTATCAGGGTGCTAATCAACCCCGTAACCAGCCAAAAAAACCAAATCCCAAACCCGGCAACGTCCACCACTGCGCCATTGAGGACATATCGAAAGGCGAACCCATACTTACGGGTACTTCACTCTCATCGATCACCCCATTATGATACTTTTTGATTCTGGAGCCACCCATAATTTCATTAGTAGTTCATATGTTGTCAAGCACCAACTACAAATATTTCCTACAAAATATCAATACATGATTTGTTCCCCGGGCGGGAAGATATCAGCTCATAGTATGATTCCTAAAGCACCACTGTGCATGGGTGGAAAAATATATCCAACCACTCTCATTATCTTAGATGGCCAAAAGATCAATGTCATATTAGGAATGTCATGGTTACATCACCACGGTGCTGTTTTAAACATCATTCTGCGAACCGTTCATTTGAATTCTCCACTACACATTCCACATACTCTCAGTCTTGATTGACCCATTCAAGAAATTGCAGCAGAATACCACTCTGAATCCATTAAGTTAGAATACATTCCAGTGGTCCGTGAATACCCCGATGTGTTTCCCGATGATCTAACGGGCATGCTGTCCGAACGTGATGTCGAGTTCAAGATTGAACTTGCACCGAGAACCACACCGATCTCTGAAAGACCATATGGAATGGCGCCCAATGAGCTAGCTGAATTAAAGGAACCTCTAAAGGACCTGCTGCACAAAGGTTTTATTTGCCCGAGTTCATCACCTTGGGGCTGCTCCTCGCGGTTCATTAAGAAGAAGGATGAAACGTTACAGTTATGTGTGGACTATCGTCCGCTAAATGCCGTGACTATCGAGAACAAGTATCCACTACCTTGCATCGACATTCCCTTCGATCAATTAGTGGGTTCTAAGGTATTTTCCAAGATGGATCTTCGCTCCGGGTATCATCAAATCAAAATTCGAACGGAAGATATACCGAAGACTGCATTCTCGACGCGATATGGACTATATGAATATCTCGTCATGTCTTTTGGTCTCACCAATGCTCTGGCCCACTTTATGTATCTTATAAACTCAGTGTTCATGCCGGAGTTGGATAAGTTCGTCGTGATCTTCATCGAAGACATCTTGGTTTATTCCAAATCGAAGGAAGAACACGCCGAACACTTGCATATCGTGCTCCAACGATTGCGAGACCATAAGCTCTATGCAAAATTCAGCAAGTGTGAATTTTGGATCAGTCAAGTGCCATTCTTGGGACACATTATTTCAGCTGAGGGCATTGCTGTGGACCCAAGTAAAACTGTTCAAGTGCTGAAATGGCAATCTCCAAAGTCCATACCTGAAGTCTGAAGCTTCCTGGGTTTAGCCGGATATTATCAGAGGTTCATTCCGAGCTTCTAGAAAATTGCTAAACCTATGATGGAGCTGTTGAAGAAAGGCACCAAATATATTTGGAGTGAAGCTTGTGAGAAGGCATTTCAAACATTGGTGAAGCATCTCACAACAGCCCCGGTTTTAGCTCAACCGGATACGATGAAATCATTTGATGTTTATTGCGATGCATCCGGCATCGGTCTTGGCTTCATTCTTATGCAAGAAGGATGTGTGGTCACTTATGGATCACAGCAGCTACGCAATCATGAACAGCACTATCCTACTCACGACTTGGAGCTCGCTGCCATGGTGCTTGCTCTAAAAATGTGGAGGCATTATTTCCTTGGAAATCTGGTTCACATCTACACCGACCACAAAAGTTTGAAATATATCTTCACTCAGAAGGAACTGAACATGAGGCAACGAAGGTGGCTTGAGTTGATCAAGGATTATGACATTGATATTCACTATCATCCTGACAAAGCTAATGTGGTTGCCGATGCGCTTAGCCGTAAATCTCATGTCAATAACTTGACTATCACACCTATGGAAGAGGATGAACCGAATCTATACTTGGTTCCATATGGAGCTTTATACAATATTGCTCTCATTCCCACAATTTGAGATGAGATTATTGAAGCTCAAAAGAAGGACAAGGGTATGTCTCACATACTCAAGAGAATGGACAGCGGTGAGATGAAGTGATTTAGAAGAGATCAGCAGGGTGCTCTATGGTTCAAGAATCGGATCGTAGTGCCCCGTGACATGGAACTTCAAAAGAATATTTTGGACGAAGCTCACTTGTCCATATATTCTATTCAGCCGGACAGTAATAAAATGTATCAAGACTTGAAGACTATGTTTTGGTGGACACGGATGAAGCATGATATTGCTAAGTACGTATCCAAGTGTGATACGTGTCGGCGAGTGAAGGCCGACCATATGATGAAAGTGGGACAGCTGCAACCACTGAATATTCCGGCATAAAAATGGGAGGATGTGAGTATGGATTTCATCGTTGGATTGCCACTCAGATTCCGGAAGCATGATTCAATTTGGGTGTTAGTCGACCGACTAGCCAAATCAACACACTTCATTCCGGTAAATGCCGGATTCAATGCCAAGAAATATGCGGAGTTGTACATATCAAGAATTGTGTGCCTACACGGCATTCCTCACACGATTATTTCAGATCGAGGCTCGCTGTTCGTTGCTCGTTTCTGGGAGCAGCTGCATGCTTCATTGGGTACTAAACTGATTAGAAGCTCCACTTATCACCCGCAGACCAATGGACAAACTGAGCCGGTGAACCAAGTACTTGAAGATATGTTACGCGTGTGTGCCATTCACCACGGTAAAAATTGGAATGATCATTTACCATTGGTGGAATTCTCGTACAACAATGGTTATCAAGCGAGTATCAAGATGGCACTATATGAAGCTCTCTAAGGAAGAAAATGTCGCACCCCTCTGAATTGGTGCGAGTCCAGCAAAAGAGTGACTTTCGGGATTGATCTAGTCAATGAAGCCGAAGAACAAGTTCAGATCATTCAAGAGAACTCGAGACTGGCTCAATCTTGACATAAGAATTATGCGGACAAGCTGCGTCGCCCGCTGCACTTCGATGTCGGGGACCACGTATACCTATGTGTGTCTTCGATGAAAGGAATTCAGCGGTTCGGAATAAAAAGAAAGCTAGCTCCCCGGTTTATTGGTCCGATTGCTATTACAGAAAAGTGCGGACCTGTGGCTTATAGATTGGAATTGCCGGCATCTCTCGCTGTTATCCACAACATTTTCCACGTATCTCAGCTCCGAAAATATCTCAAGTTCACAGCTGCAATCCACACGGATGAAATCGGCAAGTTGCGACCGGATCTCACATACTCTGAACATCCAATTTAAATTCTCGATGAGAAGGCTCGAACAACGCGGAACTGCACACTGTGGTTCTATAAAGTGTTATGGAGCAACCATACCGCTAAAGAAGCGACATGGGAATCCGAAGAATATCTCCACTCCAACTATCCGGATTTCTTATCATCTCATATCCGGTAATTTCTCTCCTACATTCGTCTCTTCATTGTAATCTCGAGACAAGATTCTCTTAAGGAGGGGGGGGGGAGAATGTAAAAGCCCTAATTTCCATAATGCAAACTTCAGTTAGGACTAAAAATTTTGAATGATAAAAATAAATAAAAAGAAAATGAGAAAAACAAATTAATTCAAACTCCAAAAGAGGGAATTCAAAAAAAAACTTAGCCATTGTTCAAATGAAGTTAATATAAATATTTGAGTTGACCATTGGATTTAAAATATTTCAAATAGCCTCCCTGCAAACTTTCATAATTTTTGAAGAAAGTTTGCTATTTAATGCAATAGCTACATTGAATTCAACTCAAATTCAAATTCAAGTTTGAATTCAAATGAAACTTTGTCAAATCAACAATCTGAATTCAGAATCAAATTCTCCATGATTTATCCATCCTTCGAACAAATATCTAGCAAATTTTGGACTGAATTAGGTAGTAGAAGTGAATGAGCAAGGATGAGGATGAGGGAGAGAAGTGGGACCCACGTGTCGTTGGAAGAGTCTCTGTTCTTTTCATCCCAGGATGACACCTCAAGGCATGCAAATGCCACAGAGCTGCCTGCTTTCTTGAGCTCGCCTCCAGCTGCATAAAGCACTCCCAAGGCTCCTCCTTATCCCCCTCCAATCCCTTAGTCGACCACTCTTTCTCTGTTGAAGTTCCAGCGCCATTTCTGCTCCCCTCCCGACTTCTTCTCTGTCCAGCCGAATTGGAGCAAAGATACTCAATGTTGATCACTTTTCTTTGCCTCTCCACCCTCCCCAACATCTTGCGCAGCCTTATGATCAGTTTCTTGCGCAGCTAGGCCACCCCCGAAGCTGTTAAACTCGAAACCGTGGCCGCCAGAAAATTTCCCCTGTTTGCCGCCTCTCTGATCACCGTCGACCCGGCAATACAAGCTTCTTCTAACCTCGGTCCTTGAAGGAAAAAGGTGCGCAAATATCTGTAGAACATGCTCGTAAAATTTCAGCCCATGCCATGTACCATAGCCCCCATATTTCCTTTTCTTCCGACGAGCTTCGGTTATGAGCAGAGCTAGGTTGCACGCAAAATTCCTTTTCTACGTTTTATATTCCTTGTGCACATGAGATTTGTTGTTCTACACGACCAGACGCTTCATCTCGAAGAAAAACCAAAGCAAATCATCGACTATACCCTGAGAAAACCGAGTTTTCCCCAACCGCCGTAATTCTCACCGTCGGTCTACCGCCGACTCTCCATTCCGGCATGTTTGAACCATTTTGGCAGCCTCTCCCACGTTCCTTATGTTCTCCGGAGCATTTTGGTGGTCTTCACGTGCAAAATAGAGCACCGTAGAGCCCGACCGACATGGACGAAACCCTAGCTCCGCCCACCGTCACACCGCCATCTTCGGCCGCCAATCACCGTCGGGTGCCTCACCATCGGCTTCCCCATAAATTTTTAGGTGGGGGCGGCAAGACCGGGAGGCAGGCTTGCCCCAGGTCGGGCAGCGGCAAGGCACCGGTGAGAGGCTGCCGTCGGGTGCCGCCAGAGCGCCACTACAGGAAACGATGAATAGGGCGTCAGTTTAAATAGATGCGTCGGCCCCAACGCATTTAACGCGTCTAAGGGTGTCGGTTTAAGGTAACCGACACCCATAAGTTAGAGGCGTCGGTTTCCTTGAAGCAACCGACACACATATTAAATGCGTTGGCCGAACTGACACATATATTAAATGCGTTGGCCTAACTGACGCTCTTAAGTGGGCCCGACTCGAGACTCAAAGTGGGCCCGACTGGCTCAGGCTATAAGAGCGTCTGCCAGGGCCAAACCGACACTCCTATGTGGGCCCAGCTGGCTTAGGCTCTAGGAGCATCGACCAGGGCCACACCGACGCTCTTAAGCGGGCTTGGCTGGAGGCCTAAACCCTTCGACGACTCTTCTCTTCTCATGCGCGTGCATTGTAGTCCCGACTTCTCGCCTGCGCCCTGTCCGCCGCCACCGCCAGCCCGCAGCCTCGTCGGCGCTCCGCCTGCCGCCCCGTCACCGGCGCCCCTCGACCGCGCCCGCGCCCTCGCCCGCCGCCCCTCACCGGTGCCCCTTGCCCGTGCCTGCGCCCCCGCCCCCGCCCGCGCCCCTGCCCCCGCTCGCCGGCGCTCCTGCCCCTTGGTCTGGCCCCCCTCCAGCGCCCCCTGGTCTGGCCCCCCTGGTCCTGCCCCCGGCACGCCCTGGTCTGGCCCCCCTCCAGTGCTCCCCGTCCGGCCCCCCTCCGCGCCCCCCGTCCAGCCCTCCTCAGCGCCCCGTTCGCTCCTCCTCGGTGCATAAGGTAAAATGAAGTCATATATTTGAACTTTATGTGTGATCTTTGTTTCGTGCATGAGTTTGTATATGTGATGTTCTATGTGTGAGCTTAATTCATAGCTAATGTGGATACATAAGATTAATTAATAGTTAATTCTCAAATTATATGCAAATTTACAAGTTTAACTTATATATGTGAGGATGATTAATAGTTTCTAAATATGTGAGCATGATTAATAATTTCTAAACTTCTGTGTGATCTTTGTTTGGTGCATGAGTTTGTATATGTGATGTTCTATGTCTGAGCTTAATTCATAGCTAATGTGGATATGTAAGATTAATTAATAGTTAATTCTCAAATTATATGCAAATTTACAGGTTTAACTTATATATGTGAGCATGATTAATAGTTTCTAAATATGTGAGCATGATTAATAATTTCTAAATTTAACTTGTTTGAATAGGTAATTTAACTTGTATGTATATGTGAGCACGTTTAGGTTTTAGTAGTCTCTAAATATGTGCGACTTGTTGGTGTGAATAGGTATAAGCTGAAAAATGGGTGACGAACGTAAGGTGATGTATGATGGATGAAGTTCAGATGGTGTGTACACTTTGTAATGGGCACAAATCGCAAATGTGTTCGTGAACCAAGCGTTTCCTAGTGGTGCTCATTTTGTGAATTGTTCGTGTAGCAAGTGCCAGAATCGTCGACGTTTGGAGAGGTCTGAAATGATGTTGCACCTTTTTAAGCACGGATTTATGCAAGCCTATTTAGTGTGGCGTGAGCATGGAGAGATGCATCATGCTAGTGAGTCAGACGGAAACAAGAATGAAGATCGAATAGATGAGATGATGGCAGATGTTGGTCGAGAGTACGAAGAGCAGTCATTGTCAGAGGAGGTGAAGAAGTTTTATAGGCTTCTTGCCTCCGTGGATGGAAAAGTATATGAGGGTGCTAGTGTGACTGTTCTACAGGCGGTCACACGAATTATGGGGCTGAAGTCTAAGTTCAATTTTGCAAACAATTGCTACAATGATATCCTGAAGTTGATCAATGATCTCCTTCTGTCAAAACATAAGATCCCGGAACACATATATCACTCAAAGAAGATTTTGGAAGGTCTGGTCATGAGTTATGAGAAAATTGATGCGTGCGAGAATAATTGCATGTTGTTTTGGAAGGAACACCAGAACAATACTCATTGTATACATTGCAAAGCATCTAGACAGGTGAAGGTTTTGAATGATGATGGAGAGGAAATAAGTACAAAGGTACCGGTGAAACAGCTTCGGTACATGCATATCACGTCCAGGCTTAAACGATTGTTCCTTTCTCAAGAAACAGCGAAGCAGATGAGGTGTCATTCAGAAGGGTTACGTGAGAGCAATGACAAGGATATTATGGTGCATCCTTCGGATGGCGCGGCATGGCAAGATCTAGACCGTTTCAATCTAGAGTTTGGTAAAGATCCAAGAAATGTGCGTCCTGGATTGTCAATAGATGGTTTCACTCATTTCAGCACAAGTAACAGTCCATACTCTTGTTGGCCTATTTTCATCATGCCTTACAATCTCCCTCCCAACATGTGCATGAAAGAAGGATACATATTCCTCGCGGCCATCATTCCTGGTCCTAAACATCCTGGGACGAAAATGAATGTGTTTATGCAACCGTTGATTGAGGAGTTGAAAGAGTTATGGCAAGGCGTAAATGCATACAATAGTCATCTGAAATGTGAATTTACTTTATGTCTCGCGTATCTATGTTCTATACATGATTTGTTGGCATATGGCATTTGGGCTGATTGGTGTGTCCATGGAAAATTGTTTTTCCCATATGTATGGCTGACACCGATGCCTTCAGGTTGAAGTATGGAAGAAAAGTCAGCTTTTTTGATTGCCATCGATGATTCCTTCCTTCAAATCACCCTTTTAGGAGTGATACACGATCATTCCAAAAAGGCAAAAGTGTTACAAAAGGACCCCCTCCTCGATTGACAAGCGGACAAAAATTGGCATGGCATACAAAGTTAAAAGAGTTCGCTGAAGGTGGTTTCGAAGGGTATGGTACAGAACAGAACTTGACTCATATTTCTTTTCTTTGGGAGCTACAATATGCAAAGGCGTTGCTTTTACCGCACAACATAGATTCGATGCACCAGGAGTGTAATGTCGCTGAAAGCATCATAAGCATGTGTTTTGATTTTACCGGTCAAACCAAAGATAATTTGAGTGCGAGGAAAGACTTAGATGATATTTGCAATCATCCTGGACTTGAGGTTATAAAAAATGCAAGTGGAAATGAAAGTAGGCCACGAGCTCCATACTGTGTTAGACCAGAAGAAAGAAAGCAAAAACTTAGTTGGTTGAAAACACTGAAGTTTCCAGACCGCTATGCAGCTAACATAAAATGATGTGTTAATCTCAACACTGGTAAACGGAATGGGTTGAAGAGCTATGATTACCACATTATGATGGAGAGACTTATACCGGTAATGTTCCGTGGCTATTTCAAACCTGATTTTGGAAGATTTTTGCTGAACTTAGCTACTTTTATAGACATATTTGTGCTAAGGAAGTGTCGAAAAAGATGATGCGGCGGTGGGAGAAAGAAATTGTTGTGCTTCTATGTAAGATGGAAAAGTGTTCCCGCCTGGATTTATGAATGTTATGCAACATTTGCTGGTGAATTTACCTTATGAAGCATTGGTAGGGGGTCCTGCACAATTCAGGTGGATGTATAGCCAAGAAAGAGAATTGAAGAAACTTAGAGCTATAGTGCGCAACAAGGCAAAAGTTGAGGGTTGTATTGCAGAAGCATTTGCAGCTAAAGAGATTACTAACTTCTATATCAAATATTTTTCACGTGCCAACAACATGAATGCATCTGTCACACGATATCATAATATAGAAGAGCAATCTACGAGTGAGCTTAAGATTTTTCAACGGAAGGGTAAAGGTGTTGGGGCTGCTAATTCTAATTATATTTCATCACAAGAGAGGAACTACACCATGCTTTACATATTTTTCAACATGGAGGGGGTGTTACCATATTTGAAATGTTTGAAAAGTTGTATTGGAAATCTTCACGAAAACCTACACAAAGTCAATTGGATAAGATGCGTTAGCATGGCATAAACGGTGGAAAAAGCTTTGTGGACTGGTTCTGTGAACATGTAATTTCCTATCCATTTTTCCTTTCAATATTAGTTCGAATGTTTATCAAAGATGCTAACTTTGTTTATTTTTGTAGTGTATGAAAGATGTCAACATCTCTGATGACTTGCGACAGGTGTCGCATGGTGAATTGAGAGCAACAGAATTTAGCAGGTACGATATCAATGGATATCATTTTTGGACGGCAAGTTTAGAAGCAAGTCGTCCACTTGATGCCACTACAAATAGTGGAGTAATGATAACTGGCGAAGAGGGTAGTGGAAAAGTGATAGAATACTACGTTGTTCTTAAAAAAATAATGGAGTACACATTTGGCGGTCCAAACACACTTCAACATGTGATATTCAAACCGTGAATGGTTTGATCCAACATCGGGCACATGAGTTTATGATTTTGGAATGGTGGAGGTCAACCACAAGTCACGATACACAACCCATAACAATAATGTTGTACTTGCGAATCAAGTGGTACAAGTGTACTATTTAAGTTATCCTCATCCAAGTTTGAAAAATTGATGGGTTGTGTATACAGTTAACCCTGAAGTGCACCCTCATCGTTATGATGAGTATATAGAGATTCTAGAAGATCATGGTATTATCTATCAAGATGAAGTCGAGGAAGCAGAAGACTTTATGATATCTTATGGGATAGGACTCACAGAAATAGCTAGTGATACGCTAGAGTTGATGTCTGAAGAACAAGCTGACCTTTCAAGAAAACGTGTTTGGCAATCACAAAGGATTATGGAAAAGAAGAAAAGTATTATGGAAGGAGAGGAGAGATATGATGAAGAAGAGATGAATGAGAGCGAAGATGAAGAGATGGAAGAAGAGATACGTGAATATCATAATGCACGCGTGACAGAAGCAAATTCTGATGCTGATGATTTTTGATTTATATTGTACTCATTTTTTAGATTTTTATTATTAATGTATACATTCTTTATTTATTATCTAATGTTGTATACTAATCATTTCTATAAAAATGTGCGCAGATGTTTAAGCTTTTGCCAAGTTTGGGAAAGAAGAAGAGCAAGAAGGGTAGTGAATCTTCGTCCTCCACTCCCAGTTCTACTTCGAGCCAGCCGGACCCGTTTCAGGTACTTGTTTTTACATACATATAAATATTAATATTAACTGTCTATTGTTTCTTACTTCTTTACATACTTTTTTAATTATATTTTTAGGGTACTACTTATAGTGGACAGATGAAGAGGCAGTTTTTGAGTTGTGTGGCAGAGTCGACATCGAGCGAGCTTGCACGAGGTCCGACACAGGTGGCAGATCGTTGCCTGATGTATGAGGAGTTGTACGGGGAGGAATCAGATAATTTTAGGCAGACGTCGAAGCAGGAAGGTGGCTCAAGAAGAGGCTCAGGATGAGGCCTAGGAGGAGTCTCAAGACCAGGCTCAGGAGGAGGCTCAGATACTGCTGGGTGGTGGACCTCTTCTGATGGTGGTAATGAGGGGGATGATGAGGACAACCGTGAAGAGCCTGAGGATCCCGATCGAGATGCCAGGATTGCAAGAAGGGCAGAGCTAGAAGAGTTAGGACACCCCAATCGATGCCCCTATAGGTAATATATCTTATTGATTAATAAGTTCATTATATCTTTTCAATTAACTAGTTTGATGTACTTTTTATGTACAGGCTGTGGAGGCACCTTTTATGTGGTGTAAGTAAAAGCCTGGACGAGCAGACAATTATAAGGACAAAGGGTACTAGGTGCTGGGTCGAGCTTGGTTGGAGTGGAAAGGGGCATCGACTAGTTGTTAACACTGAGTTGGGAAATGTCGTCTGGTTTTGCTACCCCGGGATGGTTTTAGTGGATAATCAAATGATTTCAGTGCATCATTAGGATCATTATGCGCTTCAAGAGTATGGCGATTCGAGTACATGTCAGGATAGAGTTTGGGAGATCTTTTGGGTAAGTTTGTTTTGATTGTTTCCATTACATTGCATCTTATTTTGTTTGACATTAATTGTTACTTGTATGCAGGGTAGGTTTTGTTTGGAGGAGGGTGTGAGTCAAGCATATGCTTGTTCGATTTTTCATAATTCAGCAAAAAGACGTGTCAAAGACTCCTTCTCTAAGGCATGGATCAAAGTTGTTACCGTCTACTATAAGACGGTGATGTTCCAGCCCATGACAAACAAAGAAGCAGCCAAAATTCACCTCACTAGGGAGGACTACTTGCAGAGTCATGTGGACTGGATTTGTGCGAATATGGAGGCTTGGGAGTGGTTATGCGTGTATTGGGGTTCAGCTGAGTTGAAAAATATTTCTGATAGGCACCGAAAAAACAGGAAGAGCAAGCCATAAAAGCACTTCTTCGGGCCGGATGGTTATGTTCGGATGGAACAAAGGATGGTATGAATTCTTACATTCATACTTAGATTGCTTCCATTAATTGTATTGATTAAATTGTTGAATTTTGATATTACAGACAGCTGAAACTGGTACGACTCCTACGTTTTTTGAGGTTTATCTTAAGGGGCACAAAGGTCCAGACCCGAATCGCCCGGAGGTGTTTGACGAGGCATCAACGCAGAAATTGGTACGTATGTTGATTCTTTATTGCTTTTATCCATCAACTCAATTTATCTTGTATTACATTAATTTGTTAACTAAATGTATCAGAACAAAAGTATGTTGAGTGTTTTAAGAAGAATCATGGACCTGATTCACACTATTTGAGAGAGTCGTTGGATGTCGCTATCATGTACGATGCCGGTGGAGGTCTAGTGCATGAGAGGTATGTGTAAAGATAATGATTATTTGTATGTTAATGGATGTCGATTCTTCACACTTGTATTTTTTGTAAACTTGGATTAGGCGACGGGTATGTAGAGCATGAGGCTTATGCTAGACGACGGCCGTCCAATGTTAGTGGTAGTCGATTTCAATCTTCAGCAGAGGCTGAATTACAAGAAGAATTGAGACGCACCAAAGAGGAGATGCAACAACAACAACATCAACAGATGCAGATGCTACTGCAATAACAACAGCAAGAGACACAGATGTTGCTGCAACAATAACAACAACAAACACAGATGCTGCAGCAACAGATGCATTATTTGTATATGTCTCAGGTAACATGTAATTTTCTTATTTGAAAATATTATTCGATTTACAAATGTATCTACTCAAGATATCACAACTAATTTACTTGATGCAGTTCATGGGTCAAGGTAGCTCCAGTTCTCAGTTTGGTCCTCGACCAATGGAGCCAGCACTACACATTGGCTCCTCCTCATAGGTAAAACTTCTTATTTTATTGACTTGAGTTATATAATGCAATATTTGTGTTGCAGGGTTTCGAGAGTGGTCAACCGTGTGTCCCACAACCTTTCAGATTCATGTCACTGTTGGCTTCTCGATTGCAGCAAAATAATCTAAGTAAACTGTAAGTTTTGCATTTGACCACTTTATTCGATTCCAAAATGATTCTAATTATAATCTCACAACTTGAAATAGTTTTTCGACCGATGCCTTTCCCTCTGGTGCAGACTCACCCATCACAAGTTGGAGACGCAGCGGTATGTATGACTTGTATGCTTGTTACAATATTTTCATTATAACATCACATATTAATTAGCACAATAGTAAGAAGAAAAGGGAAATACTAGCAGAGAGATGAAGTGAAAGAGGGAACAAGTGAGAGAGCGGGAGAGGCAGAGATAGATAGAGAGGGAGAGGAAGACATAGAGAGAGAAAAGAAGTGATAGATAGAGAGGGAGAGAAATATATAGAGGGAGAGAGGAAGATATGGAGAGAAAAGAAGAGATATACAGAGAGGGAGCTAGAGAGAAAGAGATAGAGGGAGAGGAGAAGAGATAGAGAGAGTGGGAGAGCGAGTGAGGGCGAGAGAGTTAGGGAGAGTGAGAGGAAATACGAGAGTGTTGATAAGTTTTAGTTCAAACCAACATGCTTCTCTTTTTTAAAGTTATGTTATTAAGTTAGTAGAAGTTAACATGTTACGTTGTTAATTTTCTATTTTATTTGTCTATCGCAGGGATCTCGTCATGGAACACCCGAAGGTGTCGATGCTTTCTTTAACATCAACGACGGAGGTGCGAGTGGAGGAGATGGGAGCACAGGTCGTGATAGGATATTGGTTCTCGATCTTTCGATGAGAATATGAGGGTTCAATTTGTGGAGGAGAAGACATTGGCGATCCGACTACATTGTCCCCAAGACGATGCGCCTTAGCGATCGGTACACCGACTCCGAAGTTGTATTGATCTTGCTGGCGCACAATCAACCTGACCACGAGGGCCTTTGTTCCTGCAAGCAATCAAAGAACATGCAAGAACAAGAAGAACAAGCACTTATCAGTTGAATCAATCTGAAGTGGGGTTCTGGATACAAGTAGACGGGCAATCTAGTCGACACGCGCGTGTACAAGGAAGCAGCAGAAGCTAACTTACGAATAAACAAAACCCAACAGCTAATGAGGGCGGTGGCTACTATTTATTACCTCCCTAGGGTCGTGAGAAACCCTAATCACGAGTCCCTAATGGACTCCAAACGATACATGGGCCATGGTCCCAATTTTGGTGATGCAGCACCATGGACAGAAAAGGTCTTGATATTAAAATAACGATTGTGGCCGACTCCAAATAGATATGGACATGAGGTCAGATCCGTTTGAAAGTAGACTTGATAATCTTTTCAGGAAGTACTTGAACGCCCAGATCAGAGTCCGCATGAAGTCGTGGTGGCCGTGACAAATTGGTGCTGTTCTGCTGTCCAAATCCCGTCCGCTCGAATTTCCTTCCCATTGGCTCCTCTCCATTGTTCCTAAGCAAAACAAGAAAGCACGTAGTTACACGGTCTAGATAAGATGGACATAAGGCCAATAACGAGTTCACCTCATTGTTTAGTTGACATGAATGAGCGCGAGTGATTGGACCAGAAACCGGTTAGCTGAGTTGGTGTGGATGTATCGAGTGTGTTCATGTCCTCATCATCCTCCCCTTCTTGCATTTGAGTCGTCCGTGACTCAAGCTCATCTTCTTCTCCCAAATATGGCTTCAAATCTGCAATGTTAAATGTGGGACTAACCCCAAAATCCGCAGGCAACTCGAGTTTATATGCATTATCATTAATCCTTTCTAATACTTTGAATGGACCATCAGCTCGAGGTAACAATTTAGACTTTCTCAAATCAAGAAACCTATCCTTTCGCAAATGTAACCAAACTAAATCACCAGGTTCAAAAGTGATAGGTTTCTTTCCCCTACTACCAGCAAGTTTATACTTGGCATTCATGCATCTATATTCTTCTTAGTGGTTTCATGCAATTTTAAGATCAATTCAGCCCGATGTTTAGCATCAAAATTCACTCGTTCCATTGAAGTAAGAGATAATAAATCAATAGGAGCACGGGGTACATATCCATAAACAATCTCAAAAGGGATTTCTTAGTACTAGAATGTAGGGAACAATTATAAGAAAACTCAACATGAGGCAAACACTCTTCCCACATTTTTATATTCTTTTTCAAAACAACCCTAAGCATGGTAGATAAACTTCTATTCACAACCTCAGTTTGACCATCAGTTTGGGGATGACAAGTAGTTTAATATAAAATCTTACTCCCCAATTCTGCCCATAACGTTCTCCAAAAATGGCTAAGAAACTTAGCATCACGATCTGAAACTATTGTGTTTGGCACACCATGCAACCTAACAATCTCTCAGAAAAACAAATCAGCAACATGTGTAGCATCATCACTTTTACGACAAGGTCTGAAGTGTGCCATTTTAGAAAATCTATCCATGACAACAAAGATGCTATCCCTCTCCTTCTTTGTTCTAGGCAGTCCTAAAACAAAGTCCATAGAAATATCCTCCCAAGGCATGCTAGGAACAGGAAGAGGCATGTACAAACCATGTGGATTAAGTCGTGACTTAGCTTTTTGACATGTTGTGCAACGAGCAATGAAGCGCTCCACGTCTCACCTCATCCTTGGCCAAAAGAAATGACCAGCAAGTATGTCCTCCGTCTTTTTCACTCCAAAGTGCCCCATCAGCCCGCCTCCATGTGCTTCCTATAACAACAACAAACGAACGGAGCTAGCTGTAATGCATAACTTGTTAGCTCTAAACTCATAGCCATCATTGAGGACAAATTTATTCAATGTTTTTCCGTCTTTACATTTTAGCAATACATCTTTGAAATCAACATCATGTTCATATTGATCTTTAATTTTTTCTAATCCAAATTTTTTAAAGACAAGTTGAGATAGAAGAGTATAACGTCTAGATAAAGCATCAACAATAACATTATCCTTTCCCTTTTTGTGTTTAATGACATAAGGAAAAGACTCAATAAATTCCATCCACTTAGCATGCTTACGGTTCAGTTTCCCTTGACTCCTAATATGCTTTAGTGATTCATGATCAGAATGGATAACAAATTCTTTGGGCCACAAATAATGCTGCCATGTTTCTAAAGTTTGTACAAGATCATATAATTCCTTATCATAGGTAGAATAATTCAGAACAGGCCACTCATTTTCTCACTAAAATATGCAACAGGTTTTCCTTCTTGTAACAAAACACCACCCAATCAATTTCCACTAGCATCACATTGAAGCTCAAAAGTCTTAGAAAAATTAGGAAGTTGGAGAAGAGGTGCATGCGTCAACTTATCTTTCAGTATGGTAAAGGCATTATCTTGTGTGGTGCCCCAAGAATAAGGCACTCCCTTCTTCGTAAGGTCATTCAATGGAGCAGCAATGGTGCTGAAATTCTTCACAAAGCGATGATAGAACCCAACCAACCCTAGAAAGCTCCGCACTTGTGTGATGGTCTTTGGTACAGGCCACCCCTGAATAGCCTCTACCTTGGCTTGATCAACTTCAATTCCCTGTGGAGTAACAACATAGCCAAGGAAAGAGACTCAATCCGTGCAAAAGGTACACTTCTTAAGATTACCAAATAATCGTGCCTCACGTAAAGCATTAAAAACAGCACGTAAGTGATCAAGATATTCATCCATGGATTTTCTATAAATCAATATATCATCAAAATACACAACAACAAATTTTCCAATGAATGCACGCAAAACCTCGTTCATTAATCTCATGAAGGTTCTAGGTGCATTAGGTAATCCAAAAGGCATGACTAACCACTCATATAAACCGAACTTAGTTTTGAAAGCAGTTTTCCATTCATCTCCTAGTTTCATGCAAATTTGGTGATAACCACTACGCAAATCAACTTTTGAGAACACAACAAGACCACTCAATTCATCAAGCATATCATTTAAGTATGGAATAGGATGACAATATCGAATGATGATATCGTTGATTGCTCTACAATCCACAGACATATGCCAGGATCCATCCTTTTTAGGTACTAGAATAACTGGAACATCACAAGGACTAAGAGACTCACGTACATAACCTTTGTTGAGTAGTTCTTGTATTTGGCACTGAATCTCCTTTGTTTCTTCCGGATTTGTCCTGTATGGTGCACAGTTGGGCAATGAAGCACCAGGAATGAGGTCAATCTGGTGCTCAATCCCTCGACGTGGTGGTAGTCCTGGTGGTATTTCACTTGGAAACACATCAGAATATTCCTGCAAAATGTTAGCAACAGCAGGAGGCCAAGAATGTTGCATATCGTAAAGGTAAATCAAAGCATCTTTGCATACCAAAGCATAGACAACAGAGGTGGAAGCAATCAATTCATTAATATCATATTTCGTAGCAAACGAGCATTTTCCCTTTAGAGATATCTCATTTTTCTTATGAAACACAGATTTGGCATTGTTATTGTTCTCAACGTTAGCATGGTCCTGAGATTTAGTTTTCCTAGCTCTAGCAACACCATCTTGCACAATAGCTTCAGGGAACATAGGATGCAACACAATTTTTTTATCGTGGTAAAGAAAAGAATACTGATTTGATCTACAAAGTTGCATAGAATCTCTATCAAATTGCCAAGGTCTTCCAAGCAGAATATTACAAGCTTGCATAGGATTAACATCACATTCAACGACATCCTTATATGATCCAATTGCAAAATTGATTCGCACAAGTCTAGTTACCTTTGCCTTACCGCTGTTGTTTAACCATTGAATGTAATAGGGATGCGGGTGCGGTTTCGTGCTTAGTGCCAGCTTGGTCACCATGTCACTGCTGGCCAAGTTGTTGCAGCTACCTCCATCAATGATCATGCGGCAAGATCGCTCTTTGATGACACACTTTGTTTGTAATAATTTGTGCCTTTGATTTTGTTCCGCTTCCATTTGTGCACTAAGCACACGCTGCACAATGAGACTATCATATCGCGCTGTATCTTCTGCACCAATATGCTCTTCTTGATGTTCATCGCTACCTGCATAGTCAGCTGCAAGCAAAACACATGTATCGTCATCAAAATCGCTAGCAGATGAGTACTCACCGTCATCTTTAACAATTAGAACACGTTTGCTTGGGCAGTCACGCTGCACATGGCCAAAAACCTTGCACTTGTGACATTGAACGTCTCTAGATCGTCCGGTAGATGTTACGGAAGAAGCACTCTTGGTGGGCTTTTGGGTGGTGTTTACTGCTGAGCTAGTGGAAGAAGCACGTGGCTTGTTGCCGAAGGAAGAAGGTGTTGCCCGACTTGGTGAAGAAGATGGCGGGGAAGCACGCCCAGTCGAAGGAGTAGTCGTGTGTGGTTGCCATGAGCTAGTCTTTCCTGTAGAAATATTAGTTATAGAGCTAGCTCGTCGTCCCTGCACTTCCCTTTCAGCTTTACAAGCAAGATGAAACAAACGGGTAACATTATTGTAATCTTTATAAGCAAGTATGTCCTGAATTTCATGGTTTAAACCATCCAAAAATCTAGCCATAGCTGGTTCCTCATCCTCATCTAAATTACAACGCAACATACCCATTTGTAATTCCTAAAAATACTCTTCTACACCTTTAGCTCCCTGCCTCAATTGTTGTAACTTATTTAACAGATCACGTACATAGTAAGAAGGAACAAATCTAGCCCGCATGAGCCATTTCAAAGCATCCCAAGTTTGTGGTATGTTATTAGGATTTTTCTTGCCATGTTCTATCCACCAAACAGAAGCAAAATCAGTAAACTCACTAGTGGCTGCTCTAACTCTTGCGTTTTCAGGAAACTCATGACATGCAATTTTTTTATCAACAGAATCTCCCAAGTAATATATGCATCAGGGTCATATTTACCATCAAAATGATGTATCTTAAATTTGATCTTGTTAAAAGTATCATCATGATTGTGTACCTCACGCCGACGATGTCCACCCATACCTTGATGGTTGCGTTGTAGCCAGCGCCGTGGCCTAGCTTCCTCATCTTCCCCAATCTCTGTATCTGCAGAGTAGTCATCTTCATTGTCACGTACAATACTAGGAGCATTGCTCACCTGTCCATCTACGGTGCGTCCACGATCCCTCTCCTCAAGGCGCTGCAGGATGGCTCCAATAGAAGTGTTCAATGTTTGAATAGAAATCTCCAACGTGCTGATTTTGGTGTTGGTGTCAATCTGCATATTATCCAATTGACCAAGGCGGTCACTGGTAACACAAAAATCTTCATCAAGCGCTTCTGTGCGTAGCCGCACTTGGCATTTGAAGTGTTGTATAATTCCCCGTGTGCGAGGTGAATGCACATGTTCATTTGTATTTGCTCCTCCTTCCATGGTTAGTAGAAAAAAAGAACCATCCAATATGAAAGGGTAATGTTATCCCTAGCTACAAAGGTGCTGGTGGAGATAACTCGCTCACTCTCAACCTGTTCAATCAAGCTCTTACCTGTTCTTACCAAGCTCAGCAAGAAGGTGATGGCAACCAGCAAGTAATGAACAACTTCCAGAGCAGGTGTCAATCTATGATGGTTGCAGGTTCACATACTCCTCTCACAATGATCATGACAACCGAACCATGTCAACTTTTTCATCTTGACACCGTAGGACCTTCACGTGTTCAATCCTTCAGAGGTAAATGGTATGTACTTGTGATTGTTGATGATTATTCTAGATACTCTTGGGTTTACTTTATGGCATCTAAGAATGAAGTTTTTAGTCACTTTAGAATTTTATTTCTTAGATTATCAATTGATTACCCAAGATCTTTAAAAGCAATTAGAAGTGATAATAGAACTAAATTTAAAAATCAATCTTTTGATCACTTTTGTGCTGAAAATAGAATAGATCATAAATTTTCTTCACCATATGTACCTCAACAAAATGGTGTTGTAGAAAGAAAGAACAGAACCTCAGTTGAGATGGCTAGGACTATGCTTGATGAATATCAAACTCCTAGGAAATTTTGGGCTGATGCGTTAGCAACCGCTTGTTATGTCTCAAATCGTGTTTTCTTGAGTGTTAAGCTAGGTAAAACACCATATGAGCTCCGGTTTGGACATAGGCCTAGTGTTACACACTTTCGGGTCTTTGGTTGCAAATGTTTTGTTAAGAAACATGGTAATCTTGATAAATTTGAACCTAGATCTATTGATGGCATGTTTCTTGGTTATCCATCTCATACTAGAGGCTACCGTGTGCTTTTACTTGACACTAACAAAATTGTGGAGACTTGTGAAGTGTCTTTTGATGAAGCTAGCCCAGGTACTAGCTCAAACATTGCAGGTCCAGATCCATATCCGCAGGGGGGGGGGGGGGGGACATTTTTGTTGAAGATGAGGAAGAATTGGAGCTGCTGCCCGAAAATTCAGCAGCTAAAGACTTTGGTTCAGCTCCGGATGTTAATTCTCAACCAGCACCGACAACCATCAATACTGATTCAAATCATCCTCAAGTCACAAGATCATCAATTTGTGATGAACATGAAGAAGAAGAAGCTTGTGAGACATCTATTCCCCTACAGTTTTACAAAGATCATCCCCCACAACAGATGACTGGAAGCTTGCACGAACGAGTCACACGGTCCAGGTTTTGTGATCCAAACTCTTATGCTCATTCTGCTTTTGTTGCTTCTTTTGAACCCAAATATATATCACACGCACTCACTAATGAATCTTGGATTATTATCATGCAAGAAGAGTTAGAAAATTTTGAAAGAAATAATGTTTGGAAACTTGTACCTCCACCTCAAGGTCACACTTTAATTGGAACTAAATGGGTATTTAAAAATAAACAAAGTGAGGATGGGGTTGTGGTTAGGAATAAGGCTAGGTTGGTTGCTCAAGGTTTCACTCAAGTTGAAGGTCTAGATATTGATGAAACTTTTGCTCCTGTTGCTAGATTAGAAGCCATAAGAATTTTGTTAGCTTTTGCTGCATCTATTGGTTTTAAGCTATATCAAATGGATGTTAAAAGTGTTTTTCTTAATGGCTACATAGATGAGGAGGTTTATGTGAAACAACCATCGGGTTTTGAAAATCCAGATTTTCCTAATCACGTTTACAAACTGTCCAAAGCTTTGTACGGTCTCAAACAAGCCCCTAGAGCATGGTATGATAGGTTAAAAACATTCTTACTTGAAAAAGGGTTTACCATGGGCAAGGTTGATAAAACTCTTTTTGTGCTTAAGCATGGCAATGACTCATTATTCGTTCAAGTGTATGTGGATGATATTATCTTTGGTTGTGCTTCTCATGATCTTGTGCCCAAGTTTTCAGAAATGATGAGTTCCGAATTTGAAATGAGTATGATGGGTGAACTCACTTACTTTTTGGTGCTGCAAATCAAGTAAACAAAGGAGGGTACCTTTGTACATCAAACGAAGTATACAAAAGATCTCCTAAGGCGCTTCAACATGGACAAAAGCAAGCCTCTTCGGACACCAATGGGAACAGCAACAACACTTGGACTTGATGAAGATGGTGACCCCGTGGATCAAAAAGAATATAGAAGCATGATCAGATCACTTTTGTACCTCACAGCATCAAGACCAGATATACAATTCCGTGTATGTCTTTGTGCATGGTTTCAAGCCTCCCTACGTGCTTCACATCGTCAAGCCGTCAAAAGGATTCTCAGGTACTTATATGGAACTCAAGAATTTGGAATTTTTCTTGCTTCTTCCTCAACCGTTACTTTGAAAGCTTTTTCGGATGCTGATTTTGGGGGTTGTAGGATTGATAGAAAAAGTACTTCTGGTGCTTGTCATTTTCATGGTAATTCTCTTGTTGCTTGGTCCTCTAGAAAACAAAATTCAGTTGCACAATCCACAGCCGAATCTGAATATGTAGCTACTGCTAGTGCTTGCTCACAAATTCTTTAGATTGTTCAAACACTTAAGGACTATGGGGTTGATCTAGATAGTGTTCCACTGTTCTGTGATAATACTAGTACCATTTGCATTGCTAAAAACCCCGTGCAACATTCTAGAACTAAGCACATTGACATTAGGTATCACTTTCTCCAAGATAATGTTGAAAAAGGAAACATTGTGCTTCACCATGTAGATACCGAACAACAATTGGCTGACATTTTTACAAAACCTTTGGATTTCACTCGTTTTTGTTACATTCGTAGTGAAATAGGAGTTATGCATCCTCATGGCTTAAATTGAGGGGGAGTTTTGAAACTTGGGAAGTCTATGTGTGAATCTGAAATTAAAATAATATGAGCATAGTATTTCATACATATATGACTTTGTGATTCCTTTTACATGATGAAAGTTCTTACTACATTACTCGTGTTATACATTTTGTAGTTTTTGCCATGTCTAGTAATTGGAATAATTACTTACACTAAAACTAGTCATGGTCGAACTTTCTTGCTGTTTTGAACTTGTAACATGTTCACAAGTGCTTTTAATCATTAAGAATTAATCAAGTAATCAACTCACATGTTGAGTTTTTATGAACAAATATAAATTGAGAAAAGATCAAGAGAATATGCGTGCATCACACTTCTTCTTTTGAGATGGCTTATCATTGCACTTAGATTTGAACTTGGACGAAGTTGTGTATGACTAAAACCATGTCCTTAAGCTTCTGATGGTCAAATGACATAGGCTTGGCTTTGTTGGTTAGAATAAGACAGATGCGCATATAATCTCTTGCAAATATCATATGATCTAAATTTATGCTTTGAAAAATAATAAAATGCAGCAACTAGTGTCATGATTTTAGGTTTTGAAATAGTTAGGTTTGTGAGATCATGACTTGTTTAAATTGAAAATTACATTTGATCTCTAGCATGGCTTACACTACTTTATATATTTCATTGATGTGATAATGTAAGGTACTTGATAGTATGACTTGGATGAGCTTTATTTATATTTATATGTTATAATATGCTCATAACAACTAAAGGGGGAGAGATAATTTGTTTATATGCTCATGACTTGCTGAATACATTGTCAAAGGGGGAGAGATAAGCATGAAGAGAAAAAGAATATGTGTATAAGGATAGATAATATGGGATATTTTTTGGATTTTCTTCTCATTTTACTTTTGATTTACAAAGGGGGAGAAATTGCCTTCAAAACTTTTATGTGAATAAGCCAATGTTCAGATTTTAAATGGTGTTGCCAATGCATTCATCAAGGGGGAGATTGTAAGACCTATGTGTGCTGAATACATTGGCTTGTAATGAATACAGTTGCTTTGATGATAAAAGTTTTGAATATCACCAAAACACCTTTTTATTAAGGTCTTGCTAGTTTTGTAAGCTCCGACGGGAGCTTGGTTATACTAGTTTTGGTAAGCCCCGGTGCTAGGTTCTACTAGCTTTTGTTAGATCCGGCTCAAGGTCCGGGTTGCTCTGGCAAGGTCCGGAACTTGACCGCAATGCTTCTGTTTTTCATTTGCAATGTTTTGTACTTGCTTTACATCTCATGAAAGATTGCTTAGTATTCATTTGCTAAGTCTTTGGTGCATTTTTTGTTGACATGGATGATATCGTGTTACTGTGGTTTTGCAACATGCTTATGTGAGGTTCTCACGTAAGGTGTTGTGTTCGTAACTAACTTGAGTCAAGTCGAGGACTTGGGCTCGTATGGATTGGTTGTTTATTCGTGTGCAGGTTTTGCTTGAGTTCAAGACATGGCTGGTGATGGGATCCATTGGACTAGTCTCAGGGAGGAGATGAGGTTCCAACAACCAAATTTAGGAGGAATTGTGGTTGAGCTGATCAGGAGGTTGTGCAGCATGATTGAATCAAGAACAATGCATGTGAAGGTATCTTGGACGTCATTGGAAGATGTTTGCATGTGTGCAAGGAGTGCATGGATGTGGCTACATGGTTCCGAGACTTGATGAAGAGATGTGGACATAAAGAGTTGGTCGGAAAGGTCCAACCGACTAGATTATGGACTCAGGCTGCGACTGAGTCGGGTTTGACTCAAATATGGAAAGATTTGAGTTGGTTATGATAGGATTTCGTGTGGGTCACGAATTTGAGTTGTTTAGGAATGTGGAATACGTTCCTACGGTGTTTTTAAGTCTTAAGATTGCTTCTATCTGCATATAGAAGAATCCTAAGCAGTTATGGAAAGTTACAATTCGTGAACAGAGTAGGATTAGGTTCCTGATTTGAGTTGAGTTGGCTTTCGAGCTGATTACATAAGCAAGGGAGCCTAGAGCTAGTGGTGCACGACTTTGGAGCTGTTCCTCTTGTGTTCTATTGAATAAAATTCGTAGTTTGATGGAACTTTTGTGCCTTGTTCGTGAGGCTTGTTCCAGACAAGTTTTACTTGTCGAGTTTCTGGACAGCACTACCTTTTGTCGGTGGTTTTATCATAACTCGAGTTTTATAGATCCAATTTACGTGATTTATTTTTGGTTGTCTTCACAACTTGATTATCTATTATCTGTCAAAATTTCACGGTCATTGGATTTGTGGTCTATGATCTACACGAGTTTCTTTGCAGCGTTCCAGAACTGTTTTTTTTTGGTAGGGCAGATTGACCTTTGTTTGATCTTTCGATCATAACTTGAGTTTTTATCAACGGATTTGAGTGATTATTGTTGTGTCGTCTTCGTGACTTGATTATCTCTGATATCTATAACTTTTTTCATGGTGAAACACATTTAGATTAGTCTCACACATGATTTCTTTAACAGATCCTTTTTCTGCCGAAGGGGTTGGGGTTTAATTGTTTCCGCTGCGTAAGATTTTTAAATCTACCATTCACCCCCCTCTGGTAGCTTTTCACGTGCTCTTCGATCCTACAATTGGTATCAGAGCCACAGTGCTCCAATCTTTGTGATTTGCGTGTGTTTTTGACTAATCATCATGGAGAAGTACTCTGCCATACCTTGTGTGTTCGCTGATATTGATTTTTAGGTTTAGCACGCATGAAGGCTTTCATCCAGGCACAAGGCTTTGCAATATGGCAGAAGGTATACAAGCCTTATGAAGTGTCATCAAACGATCAAATACAGCTACAAATCTGAGAGATGTCGACAACAACAACAAGGCTCGGAACTTGATCATACAAGGATTAACACAAAGCGACTTCGACCGTGTTGCACACCTCTGATCTGCATACGATGTGTGGAAAGCACTTTGTGACTACCACAAAGGATCCAACACGATCAAAGAGGTAAGGCAAGACATGTTCAAGAAAGAATACATGCGCTTCGAGATGCAACTCGGTGAGTCTATTGATGACCTTTTTGCTTGCTTTAATAAGATTCTTAGCAACTTTCGTAGTGTCAATGTTAATTTTTCAGATGCTGAAAATGCTAGGCAATTGCTAAGTGCATTAGATATGTCAATTTGGGAGATGAAAGTCACATCTATTCGTGAATCTACTGTCATGAGTTCACTTACTTTAGATGTCTTATATTCCAAGTTAAAAACTCATGAAATTGACATAATCTCACGTAAGAACCCCAACAAGTCTATTGCTTTTGTTTCTCAACGTGACATGCCTAGTTCCGGTCAAACATCATCTTGTGGTACACTTGCCTCGGTGCCCTCTCTAACCCTTGAACAGATTGAGGAGTTTCAGAGGAGGAGCTAGCGCTCATCTCTACCCGGTTCTCAAAAGCATTGCAAAATGTGAGAACTAGAAGGAGAGGAAGCTCCAGACCTCAACGATGCTTTGAATGTGGTAAGACAGGACATTTTCGTTCAGATTGCCCTAACCTTTCAGGTCCTACTTCCCGAGATGAAAAGAAAACAAGAACGAAGCACTCCTCTGCAAAAGATACAAAGAAAAAGAAGGGTTTTACAGGACGTCAATTGGTGAGCAGTTTTATCTCAGCACTCCAGGAACTTGGCTCAAGCGACGTGGACATTAGAAGTGATGAATATGAAGATGATTTGGCAAACTTGTGCTTCATGGCGGGCAAGTCAAGATCAAGTATGGAGGAGGCTGAACACAACAGCGACAATGAAGAGGTATGTCCTACTTGCGAAGAAATGTGTGATGCTATTTCTCGTGCCACTGTTATTGTTAAGAAAAAGGACAAAAAGCTCAGGGACAATGCTGTTAAAATTGAGTCACTAGAATCTAAAATTAATTGTTTGAAATCCTTGATTCCTAGTGATGATTCTTGTTCCTCATGTGACTTAATATATGAACAATTGTCCTCCCTAAGAAGTGCACATACCTCCACACTTCATAAACTTGAACTTGAAATTGAAAAGAACAAAAAGCATGCTGCACTTAATATTGGAAACTTAAAAGATGCTTCTTGTTATACAATTGATTTGCATTGTTCTAGTTGTGATGATCTTGATACGAAACTGTGAGATGCTATGAATGAAATCTCTATACTGAACAATTCTTTACATTGTCATGAAGTTAAATATTGTTCCAATTGCAAATTAAAAGGAAAAACTTCGTGTGAAAATTGCCTTGATCTGTCCAATAAACTTGATAACATGCATAAGACATTTGATCGGTTTTATAATGGGAATAAGAACCTAAACTTGCTGCTGAATTCATCCAAGTCTTGCAATGATAAAACTGGTTTAGGTTTTGATTCTCATGCTCATGCTAAGGCACATCCACCTAAAAGTGTAAAGTCATTAGGAAGTGGTTTGATTCAAACAGTTCCTAAACAAAAAGAAGTAGTTTTCAAATCTGCAGGAGTGTTGTCTCATTCGGTTTCAAATAAAAATGTTGTTTGCTCATCTAGACATGAACACAAAGTTAAATTTCATTGTCCCTACTATGGTAGAGATGGTCATGTCATAGATTTTTGTTATAGACTAGCTAAACAACAGATAAGGGAAAGAATGGTTGATAGATCTCATAACTTTCATGCAAAATTTGCTGCACATATTGAACCGAATGTACAACCTGCTGTTTTGAGTAAAAAAACATTCAAAGTTTACCTCCGAACCTTCTGTTTTTGCCTCTGGAGCTACTGATTTTTGTGCTACACAAGTAACACCTTATAGGTCAGTAGTTAAGAATAAGAAATCTCAAACTTTGACTCATAAACCTGCTATTTTGTCTCAGCTTTCGTGTGTTTTTCCTGCTGCACATCGCGTGACTCAGTACTAGATTCCTAAATGCCTTTTGACTAACCCCGATATTGAGTCATCGACGTATTGTGCTTCTATGTAGGTTACATGTTTGAGGAGGAGAATATTTGGATTGTGGATTCAGGTTGCTCACGCCACATGACCGGTAACAAAGATTGGTTCTCCTCCCTCTCTTTTGTGTCATGTGTAGAGAATGTTACTTTTGCCCATAATTCTTCAACTCCTATAATTCCTAAGGGTTCGGTTAGAGTAAATGATCACTACACTTTGAAAGATGTGGCACTTGTCAAAAATTTGAAATACAACTTGCTTTCTATTTCACAATTGCTAGATGAAAATCTGGAAATTATTTTCAATAAAAACTGCTGCAAAGTTGTAAGTTCAAATAGTGAGCTTATTTTTAACATGTCTCGGTTTGGAAGAGTTTTTAAAGCTGATTTTGATATGTCTTCCTCTAAGCATAGGTGTCTAGTTGCTAATGATTCAATGGACCTATATTTTTAGCATCGTAGACTTGGTCACATAGGCTTTGATCACCTAACGCGTGTTAGTGCTCTTGATAGCATACGTGGGCTGCCTAAGCTTAAAGGGGACAAAGAAATTGTGTGCTCTTCTTGTAGACTTGCTAAGATGGTTGCAGGTTCACATACTCCTCTCACAATGATCATGACAACTGAACCATGTCAACTTTTACATCTTGACACCGTATGACCTTCACGTGTTCAATCCTTCGGAGGTAAATGGTATGTACTTGTGATTGTTGATGATTATTCTAGATACTCTTAGGTTTACTTTATGGCGTCTAAGAATGAAGTTTTTAGTCACTTTAGAACTTTATTTCTTAGATTATCAATTGATTACCCAGGATCTTTAAAAGCAATTAGAAGTGATAATGGAACTGAATTTAAAAATCAATCTTTTGATCACTTTTGTGCTGAAAATAGAATAGATCATCAATTTTCTTCACCATATGTACCTCAACAAAACGATGTTGTAGAAAGAAAGAACAGAAACTTAGTTGAGATGGCTATGACTATGCTTGATGAATATCAAACTCCTAGGAAATTTTGGGCTGATGCATTAGCAACCGCTTGTTATGTCTCAAATCATGTTTTCTTGCGTGCTAAGCTAGGTAAAACACCATATGAGCTCCGGTTTGGACATAGGCCTAGTGTTACACACTTTTGGATCGTTGGTTGCAAATGCTTTGTTAAGAAACATGGTAATCTTGATAAATTTGAACCTAGATCCATTGATGGCATGTTTCTTGGTTATCCATCTCATACTAGAGGCTATTGTGTGCTTTTACTTGACACTAACAAAATTGTGGAGACTTGTGAAGTGTCTTTTGATGAAGCTAGCCCAGGTACTAGCTCAAACATTGCAGGTCCAGATCCATATCTGCAGGGGGGGGCATTTTCGTTGAAGATGAGGAAGAATTGGAGTTGCTGCCCGAAAATTCAGCAGCTAAAGACTTTGGTTCAGCTTCGGATGTTAATCCTCAACCAGCACCAACAACCATCAATACTGATTCAAATCATCCTCAAGTCACAAGCTCATCGATTTTTGATGAACATGAAGAAGAAGAAGCTTGTGAGACATCTGTTCCCCTACGGTTTTACAAAGATCATCCCCCACAACAAATGATTGGAAGCTTGCACGAATGAATCACACGATCCAGGTTTTGCGATCCAAACTCTTATGCTCATTCAGCTTTTGTTGCTTCTTTTGAACCCAAAGATATATCACACACACTCACTAATGAATCTTGCATTATTGCCATGAAAGAGGAGTTAGAAAATAATGAAAGAAATAATGTTTGGAAACTTGTACCTCCACCTCAAGGTCACACTTTAATTGGAACTAAATGGGTATTTAAAAATAAACAAAGTGAGGATGGGGTTGTGGTTAGGAATAAGGCTAGGTTGGTTGCTCAAGGTTTCACTCAAGTTGAAGGTCTAGATTTTGATGAAACTTTTGCTCCTGTTGCTAGATTAGAAGCTATAAGAATTTTGTTAGCTTTTGCTGCATCTATTGGTTTTAAGCTATATCAAATGGATGTTAAAAGTGCTTTTCTTAATGGCTACATAGATGAGGAGGTTTATGTGATACAACCACCGGGTTTTGAAAATCTAGATTTTTCTAATCATGTTTACAAACTGTCCAAAGCCTTGTACGGTCTCAAACAAGCCCCTAGAGCATGGTATGATAGGTTAAAAACATTCTTACTTGAAAAAGGGTTTACCATGGGCAAGGTTGATAAAACTCTTTTTGTGCTTAAGCATGGCAATGACTCATTATTCGTTCAAGTGTATGTGGATGATATTATCTTTGGTTGTGCTTCTCATGATCTTGTGTCCAAGTTTTCAGCAATGATGAGTTCCGAATTTGAAATGAGTATGATGGGTGAACTCACTTACTTTTTGGGGCTGCAAATCAAGCAAACAAAGGAGGGTACCTTTGTACATCAAATGAAGTATACAAAAGATCTCCTAAGGCGCTTCAACATGGACAAAAGCAAGCCTCTTCGGACACCAATGAGAACAGCAACAACACTTGGACTTGATAAAGATGGTGAACCCGTGGATCAAAAAGAATATAGAAGCATGATCGGATCACTTTTGTACCTCACGGCATCAAGACTAGACATACAATTCAGCGTATGTCTTTGTGCACGGTTTCAAGCCTCCCCACGTGCTTCACATCGTCAAGCCGTCAAAAGGATTCTCAGGTACTTACATGGAACTCAAGAATTTGGAATTTTTCTTCCTTCTTCCTCAACCGTTACTTTGAAAGCTTTTTCGGATGCTGATTTTGGGGGTTGTAGGATTGATAGGAAAAGTACTTCCAGTGCTTGTCATTTTCTTGGTAATTCTCTTGTTGCTTGGTCCTCTAGAAAACAAAATTCAGTTGCACAATCCACAGCTAAATCTGATTATGTAGCTGCTGCTAGTGCTTGCTCACAAATTCTTTGGATTGTTCAAACACTTAAGGACTATAGGGTTGATCTAGATAGTGTTCCACTGTTATGTGATAACACTAGTGCCATTTGCATTGCTAAAAACCCCATGCAATATTCTAGAACTAAGCACATTGACATTAGGTATCACTTTCTCCGAGATAATGTTGAAAAAGGAAACATTGTGCTTCACCATGTAGATACCGAACAACAATTGGCTGACATTTTTACAAAACCATTGAATTTCACTCGTTTTTGTTACATTCGTAGTGAAATAGGGGTTATGCATTCTCATAGCTTAAATTGAGGCGGAGTTTTGAAACTTGGGAAGTCTATGTGTGAATCTAAAATTAAAATAATATGAGCATAGTATTTCATACATATATGACTTTGTGATTCCTTTTACATGCTGAAAGTTCTTCTACATTACTCGTGTTATACATTTTGTAGTTTTTGCCATGTCTAGTAATTGGAATAATTACTTACACTAAAACTGGTCATGGTCAAACTTTCTTGCTGTTTTGAACTTGTAACATGTTCACAGGTGCTTTTAATCATTAAGAATTAATCAAGTAATCAACTGACATGTTGAGTTTTTATGAACAAATATAAATTGAGAAAAGATCAAGAGAATATGCGTGCATCGCACTTCTTCTTTTGAGATGGCTTATCATTGCACTTAGATATGAACTTGGAAGAAGTTGTGTATGACTAAAACCATGTCCTTAAGCTTCTAATTGTCAAATGACATAGGCTTGGCTTGGTTGGTTAGAATAAGGCAGATGCGCATATAATCTCTTACAAATATCATATGATCTAAATTTATGCTTTGAAAAATAATAAAATACAGCAACTAGTGTCATGATTTCAGGTTTTGAAATAGTTAAGTTTGTGAGATCATGACTTACTTAAATTGAAAATTACATTTGATCTCTAGCATGGCTTCCACTACTTTATGTATTTCATTGATGTGATAATGTAAGGTACTTGATAGTATGACTTGGATGAGCTTTGTTTATATGTATATGTTATAATATGCTCATAACAACTAAAGGGGGAGAGATAATTTGTTTATATGCTCATGACTTGCTGAATACATTGTCAAAGGGGGGAGATAAGCATGAAGAGCAAGAGAATATGTGCATAAGGATTGATAATATGGGATATTTTTTGGATTTTCTTCTCATTTTACTTTTGATTTACAAAGGGGGAGAAATTTCCTTCAAAACTTTTATGTGAATAAGCCAATGTTTGGATTTTAAATGGTGTTGCCAATGCATTCATCAAGGGGGAGATTGTAAGAGCTATGTGTGCTGAATACATTGGCTTGTAATGAATAAACTTTCTTTGATGATAAAAGTTTTGAATATCAACAAAAAACCTTTTTATTAAGGTCTTGCTAGTTTTGTAAGCTTCGGCGGGAGCTTGGTTATACTAGTTTTGGTAAGCCCCGGCGCTAGGTTCTACTAGATTTTGTTAGATCCGGCTCAAGGTCCGGGTTGCTCTGGCAAGGTCTTGAACTTGACCGCAATGCTTCTGTTTTTCATTTGCAATGTTTTGTACTTGCTTTACATATCTGGAAAGATTGCTTAGTATTCATTTGCTAAGTCTTTGATGCGTTTTTGGTTGACATGTATGATATCGTGTTACTGTGGTTTCGCAACATGCTTATGTGAGGTTCTCACGTAAGGTGTTATGTTCGGAACTAACTTGAGTCAAGTCGAGGACTTAGGCTCGTATGGATTGGTTGTTTATTCATGTGCAGGTGTTGCTTGAGTTCAAGACATGTCTGATGATGGGATCCATTGGACAAGTCTCAGGGAGGAGATGAGGTTCCAACAACCAAATTCAGGAGGAATTGTGGTTGAGCTGATCAGGAGGTTGTGCAACATGATTGAATCAAGAACAATGCATGTGAAGGTATCGTTGACGTCATTGGAAGATGTTTGCACGTGTGCAAGGAGTGCATGGACGTGGTTACATGGTTCCGAGACTTGATGAAGAGATGTGGACGTAAAGAGTTGGTCGGAAAGGTCCAACCGACTAGGTTATGGACTCAAGCTGCGGCTGAGTCGGGTTTGCCTCAAATATGGAAAGATTTGAGTTGGTTATGATAGGATTTCGTGTGGGTCACGAATTTGAGTTGTTTAGGAATGTGAGATACATTCCTGAGGTGTTTGGAAGTCTTAAGATTGCTTCTATCTGCGTATAGAAGAATCCTAAGCAGTTATGGAAAGTTACGATTCGTGAACAGAGTAGGTTTAGGTTCCTGATTTGAGTTGAGTTGGCTTTCGAGCTGGTTATATAAGAAAGGGAGCCCAGAGATCGTGGTGCACAACTTTGGGGCTGTTTCTCTTGTGTTCTATTGAATAAAATTCGTAGTTTGAAGGAACTTTTGTGCCTTGTTCGTCAGACTTGTTCCAGACAAATTTTACTCGTCGAGTTTCTAGACTGCACTACCTTTCGTTGGTGATTTTATCATAACTCGAGTTTTACAGATCCAATGGATGTGATTCTTTTTAGGTTGTCTTCACAACTTGATTATCTATCATCTGTAAAAAGTTCACGGTCATTGGATTTGTGGTCTATGATCCACACGAGTTTATTTGCAGCATTCCAAAACTCTTTTTTTTTGTAGGGCAGATTGACCTTTGTTTGATCTTTCGATCATAACTTGAGTTTTTCTCAACGGATTTGAGTGATTCTTGTTGTTTTGTCTTCGTGATTTGATTTTCTCTGATATCTATCACTTTTGTCATGGTGAAACACGTTTAGATTAGTCTCACACATGATTTTTTTAACAGATCGTTTTTTCTGCCGAAGGAGTTAGGGTTTAATTGTTTCCGCTGCGTAAGATTTTTAAATCTACCATTCACCCCCTCTCTGGTAGCTTTTCACGTGCTCTTACACAGCGGGAAAAAAAAGTAATGGTAGCACTCTCACCGATTAACCTTGCTCTGATTACCACTTGATAGAATCTTGGTTCCCGATCTTTCGATGAGAATAGGAGGGTTCGATTTGTGGAGAAGACCTTGGTGATCCGACTACACTGTCTCCAAGACGATGCGCCTTAGCAATCGATACACCGACTCCGAAGTTGTATTGATCTTGCTGGCGCACAATCAACCTGACCACGAGGGCCTTTGTGTGGGCACCGGAATCCCGACATCCGAGGATCTCATTGGGTGGTGTCGTGCAATGCGACACCCAACAGTATACAAGAATAGAAACTGAATAAAATACAAGACGAAGTCCTTTGATTATAATACAACGGAAGTTTTACAATACTAGCGGAAGGAAAGAAACATATATATCATAGCTACGCTCTAAGCACTAGCTATGCAAAAGCAAAGTTATCCCTGCCTTGGATACTTTGCACTAGCAACACTCAAATTACGATGACGTGCAGGGTTCCCACTCAGCTGTACACCCTGGAGGGGGTGCAGCCTCATCATCAAACCCTTCATCCATTATATAACCTGCAAAAACTCGTTAACTGCAAACGTGAGCATAAGGCTCAGCAAGACTAACCCGTCTCACTAGACATATGCAAGGGGACACTAAACATAGGTAAGATGAAGCATAAATGACTCGCCTACAAGTGGATCCTTATAATCGGGTTTTATGTAGCAAATGACATTCTCCAAGCATGGCACATCATGGGCTCCACAATCAAACAAGAAACGCTTTGCTGATGATATGACATGCACAGAGCACATAATGCTATTATAGCTAAAGTATGGGGAAACTGTAAACTTTAATTTTACTATCTCTAAATCATACAAGGTTACAAAGCAATTATAATTCAATACAATATAATTTTTTGGCTTCTTTAGTATTTACTACGTCACCGCTCAGTGAACAAGTGGTACTCTATTACCGCGAGGGACGGTGATTGCAATCAGGACACACCCAGACAACACGACACATATGTCGTTCGAAAGTGTCAGCGAGCACACCTGTACCTATATAACACTTCCGTACTAGGCGTATATGGCCACCTTTCACAAGAAACCCGAACGTCGAACCCATCTCACCTCCGCAAACAGAAGGTCTCCGCACGGAACACCTCATGTGTCTGCCGACCGATTTACACCTTACTGTCCTCAGCCCACCCCTATCGATGGTGAGTTAGTGGGCCTCGACACCCCAGTTATCGAGTTACATCAGTTTACTGGATTCCATATGTCCATTATGTTGCCGGTACAATTCAAGCTTGTCCGAAGGGGCTGCATACGGACGGGCCTTAATCGACACAGACAGGGATATGCGACCGAGAATCAATTCTCGCCGCTTCCTATCCATTCCCCGCCCGGTCTCAGATTCATTATATTATGCCAATTTCTATCTAACCAATCCTGTGAGATATGTCCTACATCTCTCGCGAGTAGATTCCAACTACTCGACTTCTATCGAATTTCCTATGCATTAGCAAGGCAGTTACTACAGGTCAAACTGTAACTCGTTTCAACCAATCTCTGGGATTTTTGGTCATGCATGTGGAGTATCAATCATCCTAAACGTAATACACAATTCATATACTACTCATCATAGTGATAAAGTAAAATTTTATAAACGACTTAAATGCAAACCGGGGCTTGCCTTGTTGCAGGTCAGAGTCTGAGTTAATATTTGGAAGGTGCTCTTCCAAGGCTTCTGGCTCCTCCTCGACTTCGGTCACTATACGATATGCATAGAATACGTATATGAATGACTTTGAAAAATAATTATTACCAAGACCATGATTTAATTTATGGTGTCCACTATGTGATAATGATCTAATTGGCTTTGGAACTTTTAAGCTAGATACTAGGGAATATGAGAGATGATCTTGCAAAGAACAGGAGATGATCAAAGTAGGTTGTTGTCTCCAAAATTATGGCAAGCAATTATATTCCAAAAATTTTAGAGAAGAAACTGTAGCTTGAACATAGCTAGCAGATGATAATCAAGATAGAGGAAATTGTCCTGGTTCTAGCAAAATTTGTTTCATAATTTTCTAAGCTCTGGTGAAGGAGTTATTGTATTTCTAAGTTGGCAAGAATTTCTGGATTTATTTTATAATTGAATTTTTAGCCTTTTAATCAATATTTAGTTTGTAACTGAATTAGGACTAGGATAGTAGGTCAATTAAATCCAAGATTATTACAGGAGCTAGTGTATGACTAAAGGAAGACTCAGTCCATATTTGGGACATAATAAAGCAACTGAACATCTGTGAAAATTCAATAACTAAAAAAGGTAATTGAACTATACAGAGGGCTAAATAGGAGCAATGGCAACCAAACTTTTTCTGGTGGTCAAGAATGGGGCAATAAATTTTTTGTGAATTTTGGGGATTTTTCCAGTGGCTATCTTATCTGGAAAATTGTATTTGCATTTGGAAAGATTATTTTCTACAGAATTTAACTTTTTGTTTCACAGAACCTAATTAGCGCTGATAGGAACTAGAGCTCAAGGGCTTTCAAAAAAAATTTGTTTGAATATTTTTGGAGCATCCTATAGAAATATATTGATTTTCAAACTTTGGAAATGGTTCTGCACCAAAAGGGAAAATTCATCTTTTGAATTTGGCGCCAGGGCCCACTGGATTTAAAATCATCCAATCAGGGGCCAGCCACAACGGGGTTATAAATTTCTCCACGCGGCCACACAAGATCCAACGGACAAAGACAGATCCGGCACGTTGCGTTCACTGGCAGGTGGGTCCCGCGTCCTGGTCTTCTTCCACCTCGGTCCACGGCGCGGGCGGCGGCGTTCTCACCGGTGCGCGGCAGCGCTTTCGCCGGCGATAGCCTCCGGCCTACGGGAGGCCTCGGGACTCGCTGCTCCCACACACTTTCACACGGGGAACACGATGGACTAGCTCCCGACGGCGAGGGATGACCGGAAAACAATTCCCGACGGCGGTGGCGGCGGCTAGGGTTTTGGTGTAGTGGAGACATTCGATTCCCTAGCTAAACTTCTCGTTTGAAAGCTCGGGAAGCATCATGGATGCATGGGGGAGGTCTTAGGAGGGTTTAGAGCTCGTGTCATCGCCGGTAATACCAAAGTCGACGGCAAACCGAGCTCCATCAATGGCGGAAGGGGAAAACTTGAAGATCTTGCTAATTAGTCGATGGTTTCTTCTGATTTTTGGAGGGAAGGCGCGCTAGGCCACATAGATCATGTCCTCTAACTGGATCGAAAAGATTTCGTACATACAATCGGAATTAAACCGACGATCTAGCCTCAACATGATAAAAGTGCCTCGAGATTTTAAAGATTACTAGAGCTAGGATGCATGATAGGGATTCAAGCTTAACCAGAAGCTGCACGAGGTCATTGCGCACCTTTTTGTTACTGACCGAAGAGGATGAGGGCGCTTGTATCGACGGCGAGGTCGCGCGGCGTCGAGCGGCACTGGGTTGATCACGGCGGTGATGAAAAATGGCGCGGTGCGGTGAATGGGTGAGGACTCCGTCGACCGGGGGGGGGGGGCAGCCGGAGGCGACCAACGCCGACGGCGAGCTGGCACTTGCATGCATCGAGGTGTCGACCGGGGGTGAAAAACAGAGGCGGTGAAACATTTTCACTGTCTGACCTGTGGGCCCCACCTCTCTCCCTTATCCATTCCTCTAAATTCTAGCTTAAACATTGTCCAAAAATTCCCAAAATTTATAGGTAGACTAAGAAAAATATGGGGAATTCAATTCTGCAATCAGAATTCAATTTGGACTTAGTTTGCATCAAATTCAAATCCAAATTTGAATTTCCAATATGGGTATAAACCTTGTTGAATTAAATAGCATCTAAGGTCCAAAAATCTCTAAACTTTGAAATCAAGTTCCCTGAACCATAAAAGGCCTTAGAAAATTTAGGGGTTGATTTGGGCAAAGTTTAGTGCAAAGCAAATTTTTATGTCGACGCGAAATGAATCCGAATCCTTTGTACGTGTCCAGACAAATGGAAGATGTACTTCAAAAATCTTGAAAATTTTCTGAGAAGCTATTTAGATATTTAAGAGTCCAAGGAAAAATTTGGAGCCTTGGATTTGAATCTTTTTGGCAGGGCCTAATATGCATAGCAACATAATCAAATAACATTGGTTTTGATTTTTATATTGCTGCCATATAATTTGCCCTAGCCATTGCAATCAGTAACTTCCCAACTTTGTAGAAAGAAAACTTTTTAGTGAGGTCAAGCTTATGTGCACAATTTTGTTGCCCTCCATTTTGTTTGATAAACCACTTGTGGTTGAACTTCTCATAAAAGGAAAAAGTGGGATTTTACATTCCCCCCCCCCCTTAAAAGAATCTCGTCCCGAGATTACAAAGGAAGGACAAAAGATAAAGATCTACTGAACATGTGCCGCTAACAATTCCGGATAGTTCATTTTAAGATATTTCTCGCTTTCCCACGTGGCTTCTTCAGCACTGTGGTTGCTCCACAAGACTTTGTAGAAATGCAAAGTGCGCCTTCTTGTGGTGCGAGTCTTCTCATCAACGATCTGGGTTGGATGCTCGGAATACGTAAGATCTGGTTGGAGGGCTTCTAAATCCTCAATACGTATATTCGCTGGGACGTTGAGACATTTCCGTAACTGAGAAATGTGAAACACATTATGGACCCCTGCCAACGATGGCGGTAACTCCAATTGATATGCCACAGGTCCACATCTTTTGATTATTGCGAACGGTCCAATAAAATGTGGAGCTAGCTTCCCTTTTACTCCGAATCGATGAATTCCTTTCATCGGGGATACCCGAAGATAAACTTGATCCTCCATCTCGAAGTGAAGAGGTCGACGTCGTTTGTCCGCGTAGCTCTTCTGACGAGACTGAGCGGCTTTGAGATTTGTTTGAATAATGCATACTTGCTCTTCGGCTTCTTTTATTAAGTCGATGTCATATACCACATTCACCAGATTCGCACCAGTTCAAGGGTGTGCGACACTTCCGGCCATAAAGAGCTTCATGTGGCGCCATCCGGATGCTAGCCTGGTAATCGTTGTTGTACGAAAATTCCACCAATGGTAGATGATCATCCCAATTCCTACCATGGTGGATGGCCCAGGCACGAAGCATATCCTCTAGCACTTGATTCACCCGTTCGGTTTGTCCATCAGTCTGAGGATGATAAGCTGAGCTTCGAATCAGTTTGGTACCCAATGCATCATGGAGATGCTCCCAAAAGCGAGCAACAGAAATAGATCCTCGATCTGAAATGATAGTGTGGGGTACTCCATGTAGGCACAAAATTCTGGAGATATAAAGTTCTGCATACCGCTTTGCATTATAATCCACACTGACCGGTATGAAATGAGCTAATTTGGTTAATCGATCGACGATCACCCAAATTGAGTCGTGCTTATGGAGAGTGGGAGGCAATCCAACAATGAAATCCATGCTGATATCCTCCCATTTCCAAGTCGGTATGCTTAAAGGTTGAAGCTGCCCAACTGTCTTCATATGGTCGGTCTTAACTCGACGACACGTATCACATTCGGATACGTATTTTGCTACTTCTCTCTTCATCCGAGTCCACCAGAACTTATTTCTCAAGTCTTGGTACATTTTGTTACTTCCCGGATGAATGGAATACTTGGATAAATGAGCTTCATCCAGTATCTTCTTCCGAAGTTCCATGTTTCGGGGTACCACTATGCGGTTCTTAAACCAGAGGGTACCCTCATCGTCACATTGGAAACATTTCATCTCCCTTTTCTCCATTCTTTGGCGAATGTCCGACATCCCTTTGTCCTCCTTCTGAGCTGCCATAATATCCTCCTTGATAGTAGGAATGAGAGCTAGGTTGTAGAGTGCCCCATATGGAACCAAGTAGAGACTCGGTTCTTCTTCTCCTTCCATTGAGGTAATGGAAAGATTGTTGACATGGGACTTGCGGCTCAGAGCATCTGCGACTACATTCGCTTTGCCTGGATGGTAGTGGATCTCAATATCATAATCCTTGATTAACTCCAACCATCTACGCTGTCGCATATTTAAATCTTTTTGGGTGAAGATGTATTTCATGCTCTTGTGATCGCTGTAGAGATGTACTAAATTACCCAGTAGATAATGTCTCCACATCTTTAATGCTAGTACCATAGTAGCGAGTTCTAGATCATGAGTCGGATAGTGCTGCTCATGGTTCTGAAGCTGCCGTGATCCATAAGCGATCACTCGTCTATCCTGCATCAACACACAACCCAAACCAATTCCTGATGCATCACAATACACGTCAAACGATTTGGTTGTGTCTGGTTGAGCTAATACTGGTGCCGTTGTGAGGTGTTTTACTAACGCTTGAAAACCTGCCTCACATGCCTCAGTCCATACATACTTCGTTCCCTTCTTCAGAAGTTCTGTCATTGGTTTAGCTATTTTGGAGAAACTGGGAATGAACCTCCGGTAATACCCAGCTAAACCTAGGAAACTTCAAACTTCATGTACAAACTTTGGAGACTCCCACTATGGAAATACATCTCTACCATACTTGGTCCTGTTGAGATGTCGTACACATCTGGTTATCTAGACATAACCACCACTACTCTTAATATGACACAAACATGGTCACAAAAGACAAACACGAGCAACCATTTAACTATATGTTACCCCGTGTTGGCAGAAGTGCTGCCACATTCCATTCAATATGTCCTACTCGACGTATTCAAGTTCCTCGGGATCTTCTTCTTCTGCTTCATCATCTGAAGGTAATTGTTCACCCATAATTAATGGTATGTTATGGGCCGGTGGATACACCACTGGTTGTAATTGTGCCTCGGCCTCAATTACATTATCATGTAGTTCTCCTGCTTCATACTCCCAATTTTGAGCTGTCTCAATAGCGGTGTCCCGCTCTTCAGTGACTACTAACAGCTGCTCTTGCTGTTGTTGCACCTCCAATTGACTTGCTTGTAGCTCACTACAAGCTTGCTGTAGTTCAGTGCGAGTCTGTCGTTGTGCGGCACGAGCTTTCCGTATCCTAATGCGAGCATAATGTAACTGACTCTCACACTTATCTAGCCGGTGATTCGTTGGAGCTATGAGCGAACGTAGACCTTTGTTGATAAAATCAAGGGTATCACCCCGCTCCGTCGCTCCCCGCAGAGCCTCGACTTGCTCCAAAATAATGGTGCTTTGCATCGCAACTATCATATTGGAAGCAGCCGCATATGTTCCCAGTGTCGTCGTGGTTGTGTCGCCAAATGGCGTATATGCAGCAACCATACGACGTTGCCACTCAAAGCCGGCCATACCACGGACTGAAATAAGGGCAAATTGAGTCCCTGCCATGGCATCTTGATGAAGCTCACAAAGCTTCATAAGTGCCTCGCTTGCAGCGACTGTCCAAGTGAACTCTAACTGAGCCCCCTCAATGGTAACCGAGAAAGGAGCCCATCCATATCGACGTGGACTAGCCGGAACGTCCACCAAGATGGTGCATGACCGAACACCTCTGTCGATCGCTTCCCTACCCCAATAGCATGGCATCTCGGTGAAGCCAAACTGTTGGAGCACTTCCCGCAGCATACTTGGGAAGCCCGGATGACCATCGCAAGTGGAAAATACCCATCCGTCTGGTAGTAGCATCCTCACACCCGTCATCTATAGAAAGAATACTGGAACAGTGAGAAAGTTTCCAACTCTCAGCAGTTTTCAGAAAATTTTTAAAACTGGAGCTGTAATCACAGTCTGTTCCAGCTGACCTTCCTGTATAATTCCACAATTTCATACAGGAAACGTCAGATCCAAACGTTGGGCTGAATACAAAAGTTGTAGTATACTTTCCAAGATTTCCATATTGTACTCATACAGCTACAAGTGAGCTAGGAAATAGAATCTATACAGGTTTTAAGTTGACCCATATTTTCTGGAATTTTTGACAGAACCTCCCCTGTATATGTAGTGATGTCCGCAATTTATACAGGGCTATCATGATAATATTTTGAGGTAATGACAAAATAAACTTTGTATAACATCAAGTTAAAAATCCAGAAGTAAAGGTTTAACCCCTTAAAAGTTTGTTATACAGGTATCACGCGCGAATTCACAAATAAGTGCAAACTGTTTTAAGTTCTGGACTGCCAGAACCAAGTTTGCAACAAATGGAATTAGACACCGCTATACCCAGATTTAGATCAGGAATGCAAAATATTGATAGAGGATTTCCTAAGCTTTCCAGATATGTATGTATGTGACTATTTCACTAATCTGGATTAAGAGTTATAACTATCCAAACTAAACAGTTGAACTGACTGGTTTGCACCAGTAGTCCTGCAGTCCACTGTTTTGAGTTCCAAATTTGATTTAAATCAAATTTGAATTAGGAAAAACTATAAATATAAAACATGTAGACTTGCCTCTGCCCTTTCTAGACATGTGTCACAATAAGGCAGAAGATGTTCCTACAGTGAGTTATGGCAATATTTCTGGAATTGGTACAATGGTTGGGTCATCCGGAGAAGTTTTAGTATACTCCAGATTTCAATAGAATTTCAAACTTTTCTGTTTTTGTGATCAACATAAAAGTTGTAGAGGTCTTCACGAGCTTTCCATCCATATATGATACTCTTATGTTATCCATTCAATAACAAAGATTACAACCTGGCGAAGTCAAGCCAACTTCTGCCAGAAATCAAGAATCTTGATTCTATCTACCCTATCGAGTCGGAACCCTTTTTACGGAGTCGAAACCTACCAGCATCTGATATTTGGACTTTCCAAAGCATTATGCATCCATTCTGTCGTTGGGGATGGTCTAGTATCATGTTTGATACTGACGGTACTACGTATCTCACCAAAGAAAACTCTATCAGGTATTTCCGGTTACGTCTATAGGTGGTTCCTATATCGTTCTCTCGCAAACGGCTTCTACAAGGTCTTCTACCGTAGTTAATGCTGCAAAACAATCCCCTTTCACACCTTCACACCTCAAGGGCGGCACGGGGAAACACGACAGGCAGTCACAATAATATATATGAAAATTAAATGCATACGACTCTGGTGTGAGTCGTCCTCGAGCGAGGTCATGTATCGAGGTACATGGCTGTGTAAATACATCTGTACAACAAAGACTCCCGTACAATCCGGCTTATACACGCTCGGGCATACGTGTTTCACATGCTCCTATAGAACATGAATAGTTCTAGAGAGGCATACTATCGGGTTATACACCACCCGATGGGGGCTCCCACTAACTTTGAAGCACGCTGGAGTACCGCGTGTCATAGGTTCTCAGAAACATTGAAAGCTTCAGAGACTCCTATTAACTTCCCGTGCCAAGCCACGGAAATTTCACATACCACTCCTCGTATGCTGAGCTTACCGAGATTGACCCTCTCTCGGTGGCGTACCTTACCTCTTACCTGACGTCGGGGCGTCATTACAGAATATAATAACACATAGTTAGTTTACCACCTTTATATCTTATACTAATAATACTCCTTATAAAGGCATATAGCTAATTCCTCACTCAAGTCCTAATTTTTGAAAATATGTTCCTTTCAAGTACACTGTTCCCAATGATGCTCTGATACCATGTCTGTGGGGACCGGAATCCCGACATCCGAGGATCTCATTGGGTGGTGTCGTGCGATGCGACACCCAACAGTATACAAGAATAGAAACTGAATAAAATACAAGACGAAGTCCTTTGATTATAATACAGTGGAAGTTTTACAATACTAGCAGAAGGAAAGAAACATATATATCATAGCTACGCTCTCAGCACTAGCTATGCAAAAGCAAAGTTATCCCTGCCTTGGATACTTTGCACTAGCAACACTCAAATTACGGCAGCGTGCAGGGTTCCCACTCGGTTGTACACCCTGGAGGGGGTGCAGCCTCATCATCAAACCCTTCATCCATTATATAACCTGCAAAAACTCATTAACTGCAAACGTGAGCATAAGGCTCAGCAAGACTAACCCGTCTCACTAGACATATGCAAGGGGACACTAAACATAGGTAAGATGAAGCATAAATGACTCGCCTACAAGTGGATCCTTATAATCAGGTTTTATGTAGCAAATGACATTCTCCAAGCACGACACATCATGGGATCCACAATCAAACAAGAAACAATTTGCCGATGATATGACATGCCCAGAGCACATAATGCTATTACAGGTAAAGTATGGGGAAACTGTAAACTTTAATTTTACTATCTCTAAATCATACAAGGTTACAAAGCAATTATAATTCAATACAATATAATTTTTTGGCTTCTTTAGTATTTACTACATCACCGCTCAGTGAACAAGTGGTACTCTATTACCGCGAGGGACGGTGATTGCAATCAGGACACACCCGGACAACACGACACATACGTCGTTTGGAAGTGTCAGCGAGCACACCTGTACCTACATAACACTTCAGTACTAGGCGTATATGGCCACCTTTGACAAGAAACCCGAACGCCGAATCCATCTCACCTCCGCAAATAGAAGGTCTCTGCACGGAACACCTCATGTGTCTGCCGACCGATTTACACCTTACTGTCCTCAGCCCACCTGTATCGATGGTGAGTTAGTGGGCCTCGACACCCTAGTTATCGAGTTACATCAGTTTACTGGATTCCATATGTCCATTATGTTGCTGGTACAATTCAAGCTTGTCCGAAGGGGCTGCATACGGATGGGCCTTAATCGACACAGGCAGGGCTATGCGACCGAGACTCAATTCTTGCCGCTTCCTATCCATTCCCTACCCGGTCTCAGTTTCATTATATTATGCCAATTTCTATCTAACCAATCCTATGAGATATGTCCTACATCTCTCGTGAGTAGATTCCAACTACTCGACTTCTACCGGATTTCCTATGCATTAGCAAGGCAGTTACTCCAGGTCAAACTGTAACTCGTTTCAACCAATCCTTGGGATTTTTGGTCATGCATGTGGAGTATCAATCATCCTAAATGTAATGCACAATTCATATACTACTCATCATAGTGATAAAGTAAAATTTTATAAATGACTTAAATGCAAATCGGGGCTTGCCTTGTTGCAGGTCAGAGTCTGAGTTAATATTTGGAAGGTGCTCTTCCAAGGCTTCTGGCTCCTCCTCGACTTCGGTCACTATACGATATGCATAGAATACGTATATGAATGACTTTGAAAAATAATTATTACCAAGACCATGATTTTAATTTATGGTGTCCACTATGTGATAATGATCTAATTGGCTTTGGAACTTTGAAGGTAGATACTAGGGAATATGAGAGATGCTCTTGCAAAGAACAGAAGATGATCAAAGTAGGTTGTTGTCTCCAAAATTATGGCAAGCAATTATCTTCCAAAAATTTTAGAGAAGAAACTGTAGCTTGAACATAGCTAGCAGTTGATAATCAAGATAGAGGAAATTGTCCTGGTTCTAGCAAAATATGTTTCATAATTTTCTAAGCTTTGGTGAATGAGTTATTGTATTTCTAAGTTGGCAAGAATTTCTGGATTTATTTTATAATTGAATTTTTATCCTTTTAATCAATATTTAGTTTGTAACTGAATTAGGACTAGGATAGTAGGTCAATTAAATCCAATATTTTTACCGGGCCTAGCGTATGACGAAAGGAAGACTCAGTCCAAATTTGGTACATAATAAAGCAACTGAGCATCTGCGAAAATTCAATAACTAAAAAAGGTTATTGAACTATACAGAAGGTTAAAAAGGTGCAATGGCTCCCAAACTTTTTCTGGTAGTCAGGAACAGGACACTAAATGTTTTGCGAATTTTGGGGATTTTTCCAGTGCCTATCTTATCAGGAAAAATTGTATTGGCATTTGGAAAGAATATTTTCTACAGAATTTAACTTTTAGTTTCACAGAACCTAATTGGCGCTGATATAAACTAGAGCTCAAGCTCTTTCAAACAAAATTTGTTTGAATATTTTTGGAGCATCCTACAGAAAGATATTGATTTTCAAACTTTGGAAATGGTTCTGCACCAAAAGGGAAAATACATCTTTTGAATTTGGCACCAGGGAGGGCCCACTGGATTTAAAATCATCCAATCAGGGGCCAGCCACACCGGGGGTTATAAATTTCTCCATGCGGCCACACGGGATCCAACGGACACAGACAGATCTGGCGCATTGCGTTCACTGGCAGGTGGGTCTCGCGTCCTGGTCTTCTTCCACCTCGGTCCACGGCGCAGGCGGCGACGTTCTCACCGGCGCGCGGCGGCGTTCTCACCGGCGTGCGGCGGCACTTTTGCCGGCGATAGCCTCCGTCCTACGGGAGGCCTCAGGACTCGCCGCTCTCACACACTTTTGCACGGGGAACACGATGGACTAGCTCCTGACGGTGAGGGATGACCGGAAAACAATTCCCGACGGCGGCGGCTAGGGTTTTGGTGCAGTGGAGACCTTCGATTCCCTAGATAAACTTCTCGTTTGAAAGCTCGGGAAGCATCGTGGATGCATGGGGAAGGTCTTAGGAGGGTTTAGAGCTCGTTTCATCGCTGGTAATACCGAAGTCGACGGCGAACCGAGCTCCATCAATGGCGGAATGGGAAAACTTGAAGATCTTGCTAATTAGTCGATGATTTCTTCTGATTTTTGGAGGGAAGGTGCGCTAGGCCACATAGATCATGTCCTCTAACTGGATCGAAAAGATTTCGTACATACAATCGGAATAAAACCGATGATCTAGCCTCAACGTGATAAAAGTGCCTCGGTATTTTAAAGAATACTAGAGCTAGGATGCATGATAGGGATTCAAGCTTAACCAGAAGCTGCACGAGGTCATTGCGCACCTTTTTGTTACTGACCGAAGAGGATGAGGGCACTTGTATCGACGGCGAGCGGCACTGGGTTGATCGCGGTGGCGATGAAAAATGGCGCGGTGCGGTGAATGGGTGAGGACTCCGTCGACGGGGGGGGGGGGGGGCAGCTGGAGGCGACCGACGCCGATGGCGAGCTGGCGCTTGCATGCATCGCGGTGTCGACCGGGGGTGAGAAACAGAGGCGGTGAAACGTTTTCACTGTCTGACCTGTGGGCCCCACCTCTCTCCCTTATCCATTCCTCTAAATTCTAGCTTAAACATTGTCCAAAAATTCCCAAAATTTACAGGTAGACTAAGAAAAATATGGGGAATTCAATTCCGCAATAAGAATTCAATTTCGACTTAGTTTGCATCAAATTCAAATTTGAATTTCCAATATGGGTATAAACCTTGTTGAATTAAATAGCATCTGAGGTCCAAAAATCTCTAAACTTTGAAATCAAGTTCCCTGAACCATAAAAGGCCTTAGAAAAATTTAGGGGTTGATTAGGGCAAAGTTTAGTGCAAAGAAAATTTTTATGTCGACGAGAAATGAATCCTTTGTACGTGTCCAGACAAATGGAAGATGTACTTCAAAAATCTTGAAAATTTTCTGAGAAGCTATTTAGATATTTACGAGTCCAAGGAAAAATTTGGAGCCTTGGATTTGAATCTTTTTGGCAGGGCCTAATATGCATAGCAACATAATCAAATAACATTGGTTTTGATTTTTATATTGCTGCCATATAATTTGTCCTAGCCATTGCAATCAATAATTCCCAACTTTGTAGAAAGAAAACTTTTTAGTGAGGTCAAGCTTATGTGCACAATTTTGTTGCCCTCCATTTTGTTTGATAAACCACTTGTGGTTGAACTTCTCATAAAAGGAAAAAGTGGGATTTTACACTTTGTTCCTGCAAGCAATCGAAGAACACGCAAGAACAAGAAGAACAAGCACTTATCAGTTGAATCAATCTGAAGTGGGGTTCTGGATACAAGTAGACGGGCGATTTAGTCGACACGCGCGTGTACAAGGAAGCAGCAGAAGCTAACTTATGAATAAACAAAACCCACCAGCTAATGAGAGCTGCGGCTACTATTTGTTACCTCCCTAGGGTCGTGAGAAACCCTAATCACGAGTCCCTAATGGACTCCAAACCATACATGGGCCATGGGCCCAATTTTGGTGATGCAGCACCATGGACAGAAAATGTTTTGTTATTAAAATAACGATTTCGGCCGACTCCGAATAGATATGGATATGAGGCTAGATCCGTTTGAAACTAGACTTGATAATCTTTCCAGGAAGTACTTGAACACCCAGATCGGAGTCCGTATGAAGTCATGGTGGTCGTCACAAGTTGGTGTTGTTCTGCTGTCCAAATCCCGTCGGCACGAATTCCCTTCCCATTGGCTCCTCTCCATTGTTCCTAAGCAAAACAAGAAAGCACGTAGTTCCACGGTCTAGATAAGATGGACATAATTCCAAGAATGATTTCACCTCATAGTTTAGTTGACGTGCACGAGCGCGAGTTATTGGACCAGAAACCGATAGCTGAGTTGGTGTGGATGTATCGAGAGTGTTAATGTCCTCATCAGGTCGTGCAAGTGGAGGCTCCCACGACGACATTTGAATTTCATTTACTCATTTTCGAACTGTTGTGCTTGTGTTCGAAACGTTTGAAAACTTGTGTATGGTGCTATATTTGAAAGTTGTTGAATTATATCTGTTGTTCTATATAAATATTGTTGTTTCGTGTGTAAAATGGAAGCTCTCATCCGAGGAGGGAGAGAAATTAAGCATTTTTTTTTTTAAAAAAAACAAGTTATGTCTGTCGGTTTTGTCTATTCCGACGCCCATATTCGGCTACTGTAGGACGCCCATGCGGCACATTATATGTGTCGGTCCCACCTAACCGACCGAATTAAGTAGAGTATATGCGTCGGTTTCTACCGGACCGACGCACAAACACGCGCTCGGTGAGTTCGCCACGTGTCACTTTATGTGCGTCGGTCCTGTCAAAACCGATGCATATAAGTGACATAAGTGCGTCGTTCACGGGGGCCGACGCATTTACTTCTAAGTGTGGCGGCTGCTGGAAACCGACACACATAGACCATAAATGCGTCGGCCCCGACACACTTAGACGTTAAAGGCGTCCAATCTACTTCGTTGGCTAAGTGCGTCAGTTGACCGACACCTTTAGCTTATGTGTGTCGGTTTATGTAGGCAACCGACGCTCATATGGCCGACGCCCTATCGACGAATTCCTGTAGTGCGCTGCCAGGCGCGAGGTTGACGAAGGCTCGTGGGGCCCCTCCCTAAGGCTAATGCTCGTGCGCCCCGGATCTGCTGCGGCTATGCAATCTCATGTGGCTACGTCCGTTAACTCTATGGCCCCATGTGGCTTGATTCCTATTGGACGATTTTAAACCCGTGGGCCCCCTTGATTATTAAACTTTCCCATTTAAATTTTATCCCAGATTTTGCTCCAACTTTTAAAATCATTATCTCCTCGAATACTTGTCCAAAAATTCCCAAATAATTTTTTTTGAACCAAGATGATCTATAATTTCAAGTGGTGCACTTGGATCTGTATGAAAATCCATAAATTATCCTCAATAAAAAATGCTATTGGAATTAATTACTAGTGCTAAATTCATTCAAAAATTCTCAAATTTGTCCACATAATTCCAAATAATTCCCTTGAGTCCAGTAAAAATTTCAGGTCCATTTGAGTTCATTTGAATAGCCAAATGGTGTTTCCAATCTCTATGTACCTAAAAATTCCAAAATGTCCAGAAACATTTCAGCAAATTGTCCAAACTTCTAAATTCAATATCTCACAGTAGAATGGTTTGAAAATTGTGAAATAAATTTTATTGAGTCACTATTGACCTACTATAAACAGAACACCAACTTTTGGCCATGTTAAAATCCCATATTGCCCATGAAAATGTTGGGAAGGGTTTATATACATTGAATTTTATACAACAGAGGCTTCCATGAACTTAGCCCAATTTTGTCCAGCACCTCACCCATAGTACCTAGTGTCGCCTGTAAAATTTCCAGAACCAGTGGCCTTTATTTAATATACTAAACTGCATTTCCTTTCAGCTATGTAATAATACCAATATTGATTCACTTGCATTATTCTTTGCATCTCGAATAGTTGCCGAGCTCGAGGAGACCCTAGAGCCACTAGAAGTCATCAACCCAGAGACTAACTTTAATCCCATCTCGCAGCCGGGCAAGCCCCGGTTTGCATTTAATAGTGTTTTAAAATTTTATTTGTATCACACTATATGGGTTAGATTGTATTGTGCATTTGGTCTAGGTTTTCTTGGAGTTATCCACTTACATGACCAGAGCACCCATGAGAGTAGCGTAGATGTTTAAGTCCTCGATCTGTCCATGCTATGCTTAATGTTATAGTTGCTTCGGTAGAAGTCAAGTAGTTGGAATCTACTCGCGATTTCAGGAATTGGGTTCACATGAGATTGGTCGAATGAGAGATTCACCATTTGATTAAATATGACACCGGGCATGCTGTAAGAGCAGCAGGACAAAGGGGCCTGTGAGCTGTAGCTGTGCTTGTGTCGGTCAAGGACCGATTCGTGTGCGGCCCTGTTGAGCAAGTTTCAAAGTACCGAAGGCATACTGGATATATGGGACCCAGTAAACCGATGTAACTTGTTGACCTTAGGGTCGAGGCATACCCCACCACTTTATAGTTGCGGGTTGAGAGCAGCAAGGTGTAAACCTGCCAGCGGGCACGTCGTACTCCGTGTGGGGGCCTCCTGCTCGTAGCGGTGGGACCGGTTCGGCGTGTAGGTAGCGGGTGAAAGGTTGCCGCAGAAAACATTAGTGGATTGTGCCTTCGCAACTCCGAGTGTGGGTGTATGTGTCGTGCTATTTGTGTATCCCTGCAGGTTTATATCAATTCGAGTCGCCGTCCCTCGCGGTTATTGAGTACCACTTGTTCACTGGGTCATGACGTAGTTAATTATTTCGAGCTGAATATTATTGAATCATGCTTTATGGAATAATTATGTATTGATGCTTGTATGTTTAGATCAGATTGTTCACTAAATTTCAGATTCATGAGGCCTTAATTTGCGGCTAAAAGCTGAAAGTAAGGACTAACATTTAGGCGATTCTTTTAAAAGTGTTGTCCTATCTTATGTACATCCTGCATATAGAGTTCCATGCTTAGTGGAGACGGTTAAGTCTTGCTAAGCTTTCATGCTCACGGTTGCTATTTTAACTTTTTGCTGCAGGTGATGACTTATATGATGATGGGTTCACGGTGAGGTGTTGCCCCCATCGGGGTACACGGCCAAGTGCGAACACTGCACGCCGTCGTGATCTCTTTTGTGTCCTGCTAGTGTGATTCCGTTCTAGGGCTGAACGGAATGACTTTTGCATAGCTTAGGCTTGAGTGTCGAGAGCTTTGAACTTATCTTCCACTTTAGTGTATTTAAATGTATATTATTTGTAAAAGACAAAGCTTGCATAATACTATGTTGTTTCATGTAATCCGATGTATCTTTTTCTGTGTGCTGTTGGGTGTCGCATCACACGACACCATCCAATTGCGATTCTTGGAATGTCGGGACTCCAGTCCCCACACAGGTCGGAGTTCGACAGCCGATACTTGAGGCAAGATGGTCGCGTCCTTATGGAGCACGCTCGCAAGAGGCGGGAAGCAAGGGAAAACCCTTCTCCTTTGGAATGGGGGGGGGGGGGCGGCTGTTCGGCCCTTGCCATGCATCTTCGCATGGCCACCTGGCCACCTAAGTTCCAGCCTCATCTGCCGAAGAAGTACGACGTGATAGTCAACCTCGTCGAATTTCTTCAAATCTACTCCACCGCCATCCTCGCGGCCCGAGGCAATGAGGTCGTGATGACTAACTACTTCCCTGTGGCTCTAACCGGGACAACAAGGTCTTGGTTCATGAGTATCCCTCCTAACTCCATCTATAGTTGGGGGGGAACTTTGACGCCAATTCACTGCCAACTTCGAGAGCTCCTACACCAGACCTAGCATAGAGCTAAATTTATTCACCGTACAGCAGAAGGCAGTAGAATCGCTGCGATCATTCATCCAACGGTTTTCTCAGGTACGGAACACTATTCCTTCTATCTCCAACACCTCTGTCATTGCTTCTTTCCGACAGAGAGTTAGAGACAGGAAGATGCTGGAGAAGCTAGCAACCAAAGATGTCAACAGCGTCACATAGCTCTTCAGCCTAGCCGATAAATGTGCTAGAGCTGTGGAGGGCCGTGAGATGCACTCCAAACTAGCTGCAGGGGCTGGTAAATCCTCCTCCAAAGCTGAAGCTACTGCCTACGGCAGTGGGAAGAAGAAAAAGAAGTCCAACGACATGAAAAAGCTGTTGGCCGGCACACCTACTGCTGATGTTGCTGCAGCTGCAGCTCTTGGTGGCCAGAGGCCACGCCCCAAAAAACGACCCCGACCATCAACTGAGGAAGGTGACGGTGAGAAGATGTGGTGTCTGATCCACAAGACGAACATCCATAACCTCGAAGACTGCCGTGAGGTCCAGAGGCTTATTGAACGCACCAATGAGCGCCAAGAAAAAGCCCCTTTCCGCCAACGGGAAGTGAAACAGAAGGTCAGAGAAGATCTGCCAGAATAGGAGCTTGGCTTTCAGGATGCCAAGAAGTCCCTAAAGGACATCTACAACACTGTGAATGACGACTCCTACATCTCCGACAATGAACGTCGAAAGACTCTCCATATGATATATGGAGGGTCCTGGGATATTACCTCCCGGCGTATCCTCAAGAAGATGCGTTAGAAGATGGCTGCCGTAGCTCCCACCACCAAGGTAGAACCTCATCGGAAGTGGATGGACACCGCCATCGCCTGTGATGCATCGGATTGCCCGAAGAACATGACCTGAGCTGGTCAGTTGCCCTTGATGGTTTCTCCTACCATCAACAATATCCAACTCTACCATGTCCCTGTGTATGGAGGTGTGGCGCTCAACCTCCTCAGCTTCACGACTTTCTCAAATCTCCAACTCAGCCTATTGGACCTTAGGCCCTCACGTCCTTTCTCCGGAGTTGGTCTGGGAGCTATCACTCCCCTCGGATCAATTATACTCCCAGTGACCTTCGGGACCAGGGATAACTATAGGTCTGAGAAGCTAGTCTTTGATGTGGCACACATCATCCATCCCTTAAACGCCATCCTAGGCAGGCCAACCATGTATAGGTTCATGGTCGTAGCTCATTACGACTACCTGGTGTTGAAGATGCCGACTCCTTCAGGTGTCCTCCGAATCCGTGGGGATCTCACTTCTAGAGTCACTTCGCTGGAGGAACTTCATGCGCTTGTAACGGCCCAAGAAGAAGAATCTGGCAAGGAGCATCCAGCTCAACAACCTTCGAGTTCACATCAGCGTGGCTCAACTTTTGCACCTCGCGTGCAACCAAGCGACAACACCGACATCCCCGTCATAGTCATCCAAATTGGTTCTGATGCTCCCCATACCAGTCATATATTGGGGGGTATGGACGACAAATAGGAACTCGTGCTCGTCACTTTCCTCTGGGCGAACGTGGACGTGTTTGCATGGCAAATGTCATAGATGCCTGGGATCCCTAGGGAGGTGATCGAGCACAACCTGAAGATATACCCTGATGCACGGCCAGTACATCAGAAGCCCTAGAAGCAATCTGTCAAATGGAAGAACCTCATCAGACAAAGATCCAAGAAGCTGCTCGACACTGGTTTCATCCAAGAGGTTCACCATCCACAGTGGCTGGCAAACCTAATTGTTGTACCAAAGGCCGGTGGGAAGCTTCGAATGTGCATCGACTACACTACCTTGAATAAGACATACCCAAAAGACCCATTTCCACTTCCTAGAATAGATCAGATAGTGGATTCTACCTCCGAGTGTGAGTTACTGTGTTTCCTAGATGCGTATTCTGGATATCATCAAATACAAATGTGTAGGGAAGATGAAGAGCATACTGCCTTCATTACAGTAGATGGGTTATATTGTTACACTGCTATGCCTTTTGGTCTGAAAAATGTTGCTTCAACTTTTGTGCGACCCACGCACAAAACATTTGGAGAGCTTATTAGAGACTTGGTGGAGGTCTACGTCAATGACATCATCGTCAAAGTGAAAAACAAGGAGTCACTCCTTGACAATCTACAAGCCGTCTTCGACAAGTTGCGCTTGACGCGCACGAAGCTCAACCTGGACAAGTGTGTCTTTAGGGTTAACTCCGGAAAGCTCCTAGGTTTCTTGGTGACTCACCGAGGAATTGAGGCAAATCCGGCCAAAATCAAGGCCATTGAAGAGATGCGGCCCCCAGCCCATGTCAAGGACGTCCACAAGCTAACTGGGTGTCTAGCTGCGCTCATCCGGTTCATTTCAAGACTGGCGGAGCGGGCGCTTCCCTTCTTCAATCTCTTGAGGATGTCCAGGCCATTCCATTGATACGAAGAAGCAGAGAAGGCGTTCCAAGAGCTCAAACAACTCCTCACCACACTACCAATTTTGGTAGCTCCAGAACATGGTGAGCATCTTCTGCTTTACATTTCAACAACTATGAAGGTTGTCAGGATGGTCCTGGTTGCGGAGAGACCGGAGCCATCTTCAGCTCAGGAGCCTAGACCCCTCCGAGAGGGTCCATAGCTACCTGAAGGCGAGTCTGCGTCCCAGCCCCCAGGCATGTATCCTAAAGGCAAAAGGCCTGAGGATCCTCTCTCAGTCAAGGGAGTTCCAACGGTACAAGAAGAAGGTCCAAACCCCTCTGAAGAGGTCCGGGCCGATGAAGAACAAGGTCCAGACCCCTCCTGGAGGGTTTAGGTTGCTCAAGAAAAAGATCTGGACCCCTCTAGGAGGGTCCGGGTTAGTGGAGAAGAAGCTTCGGGCCCTTGCGAGAGGGTTCGGACCATCCAGCGGCCAGTGTACTTCATCTGTGAAGTACTCCATGATGCCAAGACTCGTTACATTGAGGTGCATAAGCTGCTGTATGCAGTCCTTATTGCCTCAAGAAAGCTACGTCACTACTTCCAAGCCCACAAGATATCAGTGGTAACCTCCTTTCCACTGTGTGCTATATTGCATAACCCAAACTCTATTGGAAACATTGCCAAGTGGGTTGCGGAGCTGGTAGAATTCGATCTCGAATTTGTGCCTCGACATGCTATCAAGAGTCAGGCACTTGCTGACTTCGTGGCGGAGTGGACTTTTTCTTCATCAACGCCAGGGGGCCTCAGTGAGCAAAAGCGAGAACCTAAGGTACCGGTCTTCACTTAGTCTCACTGGACACTCTACTTCGATGGCACCTTGCAAAAGCAGGGGGCCGGTGCTGGAATCTTTCTCCTCGTTCCGACCGGGGAGAAGGTCAAGTACATGGTACACCTTGACTTCAAGGCAAAAAACAACATGGCAGAGTACGAAGCTCTCATCTATGGACTCAAGGTGGCTCTATCATATGGCGTTAGGCAGCTAATGGTGAAGGGTGATTCGCAACTCATCATCAAGCAAGTAAAAGGTGAATGCGGATGCAACAATCCTCCACTTGTTGCTTATTTACTTGAAGTCCAAAAACTACGGATGGACTTCCACGTCTTGGATCTCTCTCATGTCCAGCGTCTCAACAATGCTGAAGCTGATGATCTTTCGATGAAGGCTTCAACAGGAGCTTAAGCTCCAGAAGGAGTTTTTGTCAGAAGATTGTCAGGACCTGCTGCTCAGCCCACCGAACCGAATGATGGGGATGAAACCAGTACCTCAAAGTTGGTGGTCCCGGTGGCCCTGCTACCATGGAGTCCACCAAGGATCGTAGGCGCTGTAGGAAGCTCCAAGCAACCCAGCGCGGAAGATCCAGAAGCTCAAGTTAGCTCCGATGCATGGATCTCGGAGATCAGGAGTTACTTGAAAGACAATATCCTTCCTGAAGATGGTGCCTCCGACGATCGAATTCTCAGATTGGCTAAAATATACACGTTGGTAGAAGGGGATCTCTACCGACGTGGTGCCAACGACATTCTAATGCGGTGCATTTCCTGGGAAGAAGGCTGCAAGCTCCTCGCGAGGATCCATGGAGGTGAGTGTGGGAATCATGCGTCTTCCCGCACATTGGTTGGTAAAGCCTTCCGGCATGGCTTTTACTGACCTACAACACTCCAGGATGCAGCTGAGTTGGTAAAGAAGTGTGAAGCATGCCAGTTCCACGCGAAGCAAATTCACACACTAGCTCAGTCGCTGCAAATGATACCTCCCACGTGGCCATTTGCTATGTGGGGGATGAATATTTTGTGACCTTTCTCAGAAGCCGTTAGAGGTTACAGGTTCCTTTACGTCACCATTAACAAGTTCACAAAGATGCCAGAAGCTACCCCAGTAGTGACAGTCAACAAGCAATCAGCTATCAAGTTCTCGAAGTCCATAGTTTGTAGATTCAGAGTTCTGAACAAAGTCATTACTGACAATAGAACCCAATTCACAAGTGCAAAATTCTAAGAGTACTATGAAGATCTCGGCATACAAGTCAGCTACGCATCAGTAGCTCACCCGGCAAGCAATGGCCAAGCTGGGAGAGCTAATGCAGAAATACTTAAGGGACTCAAGACACACATATGAGCGCCTGAAAAAACATGGTGACAACTAGATAAAGGAGCTTCCGTCCGAATTGTGGGCAAGTAGGACAACACCTAGTCGGGCTACTAGAGAGACACCTTTCTTCTTGGTGTACAGAGCTGAAGTGGTCCTTCCTCTAGAGATCACCATGGGTTCTCTTCATGTGCGGACCTTCAACGAAGCAACGCAGGACAAGTTCTGGCATGAAGACCTAGACCTTGTAGACAAGGCAAGGTGCCAAGCGGCTGTTCGGAACGCACGATACCGCTAGGCGCTCTGACGCTAGCAACAAAGGTTCGTGCACAATCGGTAGTTAGAAGAAGGTGATCTGGTGCCGCGGAGAATACTGACTCGTGAAGGGATGAACAAACTACCCCCAAGTCGGGAAGGTATCTTCTGAGTTATCAAAGTAACCCGCCCTGGATGCGTTCGCTTGGCTTCATAGGATGGGACTCCGCTTCCCAATCCGTAGAACATCGAGCACCTCCGTAAGTTTTACACTTAACTTCACGGAAGTGAGTCTGTTGTACAAATCGTATCTCTCGTAGTCCATGGACAGTGTTGGGAAGGGGCTTAGGTGCACTTAACTTGGTCCTGTACTTTAGTGTGTCTTTACCCTCCCTGGGATAGATCAAGACAAATAGCACACTTATTGGTCATTGTACTTTGAGTGTGTCCTTGTCTTCCCCTGTAATTCGAACCTTAACGGAAACACTTTATATGGACAAACTCTTCGTGCATTTCAATTGTACAAGCTCCGTATTTTTATTATAATTTACCTTCTTGTCTATAAAAAATTTGTGCAATTTGCTTGAAATTTAGTTGAAGGTATTTATGTGATATATAAGTTGTATAGTAATCTACTTTGGGTCTTAGCATTGCAGCATGGTCTACTCACCTGGAAACCAAAGCCAATGACAGGTCTGGAGTGTGCTATTGACTTATATCCAGGTCACCCTAAGTACGACACTCTACCTATATCCAGGTCCTAGTACGGCGGGTCCGCAAGGCATTTGGAGCTAAAGAGATTTAATTAATACACTCATGTCGTCATGTTAAATTCCTTAGGATCTAAAATTCAAGGAAGTACACTAAGCCGCAAGTTGTAGACGAGAGGATGAATTTTGCTATTTTTATTGTTTTTTATGCCCAGGAAAAACGAATATTCGATGGCAATTAGCCCGGTGATGGTGGATGCTGCCGGAGCATTAGCTCCGACAACTCCAAGGGGGCCCGCCATCGACGTTCTAAGCATTGACAGTGGGCGCCATCGGACCTACCAAGCTCTGAAAACTCCGAGGGGGCCCATCGTCGACGTTCTAAACGTTGACAGTGGGCACCGTCAGACCTGCCAAGCTCCAACAACACCCAGGCGGCCTGCTGTCGATGTTCTAAACATTGACGGTGGGTGCCATCAGATCTACCAAACTCCGACAACTCCCAGGGGCCACGCCGTCGATGTTCTGTGCGTTGATAGACAGCGCCATCGGACCTATCAAGCTCCGACAACCCCCAGGGGGTTCGCTGTCAACCTTTTATGCATTGATAGTGGGGGTCGTAGGACCTACCAAGTTCTGATAACTCCCAGGGGGATCGCCATCGAAGCAACAAAGGGTCCCTGGAGATATCGGAGAAAGACTCAAAATGCAGAGCTAATGTACTAGCTACAAATTTGGAGCTATCGAATTTTCAAGACGTTGTCTAAATCCTCATGGTAGATACATTCAATTCATTGAACACATCTACCAGGGGGCCAATAATATAAAGGCAATGCATTGAAGAGACAAAAAATGGAATTTGGAGGGATTTCAGATTTCATTCATTCAAAATGAGGATTACAAGGCGAAGGAAAAAAAGGAGAAGTCCTAACTAGTGGAGTTCCTATGGAAAAATGAGGCAACTTTTTGGGCAGCTTCTTGAACGCTGGCCCTGGGGCTTCTTCCTCCTCGACAACGGGTCCTTCGAGCACCGGAACTAAGGACATTTGGGGGGTCCCGGCTCTTGAAACATGCCAACACATATTTGGCAACACTCTTGGCCAGGGTCCTTCCTTCCGTCTCCAATTCATCGATGACCACATCACCCACGACTTCAAGCTTCTTGCCGGCGGAGGTCAATGCCACCAGAGCTTTGTCAATCTTCGGCTCCGGGTCAGCTGGACATACCAGGCTAAAACCAAATGGCACCAGAGCTTCATTGGCATGCCCTAAGAAATTCCAGACTTGCTGGGAATCAGCAGCTCTCAAGCTCCTTAGCTCCTCCAGTGACTTCCTAACAACCGAGAGTTCCGCAGAACCTTCCTTAGACAAGCGTTGGACTTCCTTAGCGTGTTGCTAATACTTTCAGCCATCCGCCTTTCTTGTTCGCTGAGCTCTTTCTCGCAAAGGTTGATACAGTTTCTTCGCTCTGCCAAGTCCTTCTCCTTGGCCTCCACCTTATCCTCTCTGGTGGAGATATCAGTCTCTCTTCTGGAGACTTCTTCTCCCACTGCCAATTTCTCTCCCTTTTCTTGAACGCGCCACTGTTCAAACTGTTTGGCGTGATCAGCCAAGCTCTGCTCTCCCAGCGACAACCTCTGGGCGAGCTTCTCCTCCCTCTTCACGAGGTATTCCTCTTTCTCAAGGAGCTTATCCTCCTTTTGATCGAGGGCTTCCCGGTGTTTGAGCATATGCTGATTCAGTTCACTGAGGTTGTCCGAGCGTTCGTCAGCCGCTTCGTTGGCCTCCTTGGCGTGCTCATAAATGTACCGGGACTTTTCATCGAGATCCTTAATCATGGCCTCTCTTTCATTAAGTGTGCGGTCTAACAGCGCCAGCCGGTCCTTCTCCTTGGCCACCCACTCCTTCTAGTCAGCCAGCGAAGACTGCGTCAGCTTCGTCTCTGTTACGCCAATGCCTTAAGGTGTTACGCTCTTCTTCAAGAGTCTTTGTTTCATGGTCAAAGGTGAGCTCGACCTGGCAGAGACTTGAGCAAGCGTTGTCGATAAACAACGCCAAGGGGATCGGCTCCGGGCCCGCCTGATGTGCCTCAGCAGGCTCCAGCGGGTCTTCCAAAATCAAAACCTGCTCCCACAGCAAGAGCATGTTATCGAACACCTCCGCATCGCCGGGGCCGACCTCCGGAAGCTCATCAAGATTAACAGCAGCAGAAGTAGGTCCCGCCGTAGGAGCTTCAACCTCAGGGGATGATGAAGAAGGTCCCTCAGCTGGATCTTCAACCATTGGCTCAGAAGTTGAAGGACCTGCAGACGGATCCTCTAGTTGCCCCGGCTGGACATAACTACATCTGGAGCTGTCACTTCTGGAGTTGGCACTGAGGCACTTGTTGGAGCTTCATTTACTTCTGGCACTAATGTTGGAGCTTCTACAACAGGCTCCAGAACTGCCAAAGCTTGAACAAATTCTTCCTCTGTGTGGTCCGGCGCTACCACCAGAGCTTCGCTTGCTGGCACTATATTTGTCTCCATGACAGCCGGCGCCGGAGCTGTCGTGCCATCTACCACCTCCACTGGGGGAGAGGCAGGAGCTGGTGCAGGAGCTTCAACCGATGCAACTTCCAAAGCCGCAATAGGCGCCGGAGCTACTGTGCTCGTTCTCAACATTCTGTAAACTGAAAGTAGGGATTCAAGACAAAGCAAAGAGAAAAATCAAAACAAAATTTAAAGAGCCGATCCTTACCTTGGAGTATTGCCGCTCCAATCGGCACAAATCCTCTTCTTTGGCGCTGGGAGCTAGAGCCCGCCGTCGTCGGTGTGGCGGATACTCCAAGACCCGAACCCAGAGTTAAGGAGGCCACAAGCATTGCCACCTCTGGGACCTCCCTCGTCCAAGGTTGCACCCCGAACCTAGAGCCACAAGTTGGCACCGAGGCCGGAGGATACTTGCCGGAGCCAGCACCCTCTCCAAACACTGGAGCCGAAGAATCAACCGAAGCTGGAGGCACAATCACCATGGACCTAAGCCGAGGTTGAGGGGTCACTTCTGCTAGAGTTTCCTTACTCTACTCCTATCGCTCCTCGTCCGCTTCCGCTTGTGACTTGAAACTTCGAAGGGAGCCTTCTCCTTGCCTTTGCTGGAGGTAGACTTCTTCGGAGGGGAAGCAACGGGACCTTTGTCTTTGCCACTGACCGGTGCAAGTCTGGAGCTTTCATGGGGGCAAGAAGCTTCGGGGATAGCATTCCCAGACGGAGGAGCACTTCGACTCTTGTCCATGAGGCCCAAGTCATCAAAAGATGGCATCTTCTTCCGCAGCTCTCTTGTGACCTCTGGCACCATGTTTAAGGGCAGGAAATCCGCCAGAGGAGTCAGATCATCGGGGTGGATGACTCTGTGCTGCAACTTCTGGAGATGGAGCTTCAAATCTCCTTCATTCAGATTGGACCCGAAGCTAGTCTCAATTCGGTTTTAATCATGCTCTCCACTGAATGCCCAGACGAGCCACTCCCTCGTCTACACCGGAGCCCACCGGTTTGTCAAGAAGTTGTCGTTGACCATCAGAGAAGTCATCCCTCCCTCGACGCACTCATGGATCCTTGTCAGTCTCAAGTTGTACTCTTCTCACAACATCAGAGCCACTTCTGATACAACAGTGTTGATGTTGGGGAGACTCTCGGGTAGCTCCAGCATGTCGTGGTGGTCCACCGTGATCAACACCCAATCCTTCTTCCAACTGTCCCACTTCCTGGAAGGGAATGTCTTCAGGTACTTGAGCGGGTGAGTTCTTGCGCTTCACGAAGTAGTAGAAACCCAGGTACTCGTTGCTCTTCCCAGTTGAGTGGACCATGAAGAGGTCTAGGGAGATCGATGTAGGACGGCACACCCACCCACATCTCGCAAAAGTGGACGAAGGTCGCCACTAGCAAGAAAGAGTGGGGGCCGAGGTGATGAAGCTGCAGACCATAGAAGTCAAGCAGCATCAGCAAGAAGCTTGAAAATGGTGGGATAAGCCCCACCATGGCATACGAAAGGAAGTAAACGATCTCGTCGGGGTTCTCCTTCTTGAAGGGGAACATGCTGGTGTGGATCCTGTTGTTGAAAGAGTCGCTCGACCACCCCATGTAGGTGCGGACTCTTGACAGTCTTCATCCTTCTTGATCTGCCTCCAAGGAAGTCCCAACTCCATCACCACAAAGTGGAGCAGAAGAGGAAGAAATATTGCAAGGGCGGAGAGCTCTAAGCACAAGGTTAGAATAAGGCATAAAGAGTTCTCTCCCTCTGCAGGTTTCCCCCTTTAGTAAGCCTTTGCAACGCTTGGATGGAAACTACCTCCAGACCCGAACGTAGATGACCTCGTCAATGACAAGGGGGCCCGGGTCCACTTTGCTTAAAAAGTTACACCAGGCGAACCATTGTCATGATGAGAAGTTGGAAGCCCGAGGGTGGCTGCCTGAAAGGGCTACAAAGATTACACTAGGAACCGATACGAATTTTGTATTGGGAACCGGCTACCTTCAACTGCGTGACATTTGCACGCCAGGATCCCACGCGCCGTGTCAAAAAGGGCCACGTGGCCACGGCATAACTCTTTGCCGTCGTCTCGACCGCCCAGAAAAAAATTTGAAGCCGAAGTGCGGAAATCGAAGATGGCCCCACCTCTGCTAATATAACTTCACCCAGAAGGTTTCTCCTAGAGGTACGCCCGAGGGCCACTATCGATACTCTTGATACAAGATACCCACTGGTACCGCACTTAAAACCAAGGAGTTCCTATATCCGAGTTGAAGACTTCTGAAGACAACACACGTCTGACAGCACTGGGCTCGCATCCCTTGTTTGGGTAGATCTGGTGTTGCCACATGTTCTACGAGACCGGAACTGCTTCCCTTCACAGGGAAGCTCCGGTCCCGCCACATGTCCAACAACCTCGGACCTAACCCCCAGTAGAGGGAAGCTCTGGTGCTACCACGTGTCAAGAGGCTCTAGACCTGCCTCCCCATAGAGGGAAGCTCCGTAGCTGCCACGTGGTGAACCTCCAGACCAAAGCCCCCAATAGGAAGACTACAGAATCTCCAACGGCATAGACATTCAAGAGGCTATTAAACAGCCGTCACAAGACCTGATTAACGTGCCATTAATTCAGCATTAATGACACACAATCAGAAGACCATCAAGACTGATAATGTCGCCATTAAGGCGTGTTATTAGAATGTTAATCAAAATTATGCATGTAGATCGTGTATAGGTGAATTATTACAGCCGGGGCCGCCCGTCGGGCCAGGAAAATACTGTAACGACCAACCCTTAGCATATAAAAGGGTTGTGTTGCATGGTAGAAGACAATTGAGCTCTCACACATACAAGCGACCACTGACACTCGCCACAAACACACATACTCAATCAACAACCACCCCATGGAGTAGGGTACTACGCTCAGGCGGCTCGAACCACGTAAAAAACACTCGTGTCATCATCTTGTTCTTGATCTTACGCGCCCCTTTGAATACGAACCTCTGCGGACTACGCTTTAGTAGTACCGGGGGAAGTGTCATTTACATACTTCAACAGGTATGGTAGTGAATTTCAATCTCATAATCTTTGATCAGCTCTAACCATCTCCGTTGCCACATATTCAACTCCTTCTGAGTGAAGATATATTTCAGACTTTTGTGATCGGTGTAGAGATGTACAAGATTGCCTAGCAAATAATGCCTCCACATTTTAAGTGCAAGTACCACGACAGTGAGCTCAAGGTCATGAGTTGGACAATGCTGCTCATGAATCCGGAGCTGCCGTGATCCATATGCGATCACGTGTCCTTCTTGCGTTAATACGCAGCCAAGACCGATACCGGACGCATCACAATAAATGTCAAAAGATTTGGTCGTATCCGGCTGAGCTAGCACTGGGGCTGTTGTGAGATGTTTCACCAACACCTGAAAAGCATCCTCACATGCCTTGATCCAAATATATTTAATACCCTTTTTCAGCAGCTCCGTCATAGGTTTAGCGACTTTTGAAAAGCTCGGAATGAACCTCCGATAATATTCTGCTAATTCGAGGAAGCTATGAACTTCATGAACGGACTTTGGAGACTTTCATTTCAGCACTTGTACAATCTTGCTTGGATCAACAGCGATACCATCCGCTGAAATAATATGCCCCGGAAATGGCACTTGGTTGATCCAAAACTCGCATTTGCTGATTTTTGCATAAAGCTTGTGATCTTGCAATCGTTGGAGCATGATATGCAAGTGTTTGGCATGTTCTTCCTCTTATTTAGAATAAACTAGAATGTCGTCGATGAAGACCATGACAAAGTTGTCCAACTCCGGCATGAACAAAGAATTCATGAGATACATGAAGTGAGTTGGCACGTTGGTAAGTACAAACAACATGAGAAGATATTCATAGAGCCTGTATCTCGTCGAGAATGCCGTCTTCGAAATATCTTCTGGTCCGATCTTAATCATATGATATCCGAACCAAAGATCCATCTTTGATACTTTAGCACCCACTAGTTGATCGAATAAGATGTCGATGCGCGGTAGTGGATACTTGTTCTTGATCGTCATGGCGTTGAGCGGCCGATAATCCACACATAAATGTAGCGTCTTATCTTTCTTCTTCACAAATAGTGCGGAGCAGCCCCAAGGTGATGAACTTGGGCGTATTAGAACTTTGTCCAGCAGGTCCTTCAAATGTTCCTTCAACTCTGCTAATTCATTCGGTGCCATTTTATACGGCCTTCAAGAAATAGGCATGGTTCCCGAAACAAGCTCAATCTTGAACACTATGTCCCTGTCCGGTGGCATACCCGGTAAGTCATCGGGAAACACGTTAGGATATTCACGGACAACCGGAATATCTTCAAGCTTGGCGGTTTCAACATTAAACACTGCTGAAACTTGCTGAGATGGAACCACAAGATTCAATGTGTTGCAGCCATGTATTGGGGAATTCAATTGAACAGTGCGAGAGCCGATGTCAAAGATAGCTACATCTGTGTCTGAAAGTGCATCTAGGACTCCCTTGTGGGTTTTGGATGATTTATGACAAGCAATTGGGATCCTAACCTTTTTGTTGAGATGAATGCAGGCCAATAATGAAAAATGAGCAAAATACCAAAAAGAAGGGATAATGTGGAGCAAAGTGAACTTGAGCTCAAGGAAAAGAAATAGTAGATTATTGTGTATGGAGTGTGTTAAGGAAACACACCCAAGAGCTCAATCATATTTAAGCACACACACATATTGCACAAAGTTACATAGGACCGGACTAGTCCGATATCAACCGGACTAGTCCGATATCCTTTTTGCACCAGATCAGACAAGTCCGATATCTGTCGGACTAGTCCGATATCATTCTGACTTGAGTCAGACTAGACCTCCCCAGGGCGGACTAGTCCTCAACACACTTCACAAGTCACACAAAATCGGACAAGTCCGTTGTTAACCGGACTAGTCCGATATTCCTTCTGATCCACTTCGGACAAGTCCGATGTTTACACGGACTAGTCCGAAATACCCACTGATCTAAATCGGACAAGTCCTCCAAGTGCGGACTTGTCATCCAACACACTTAGGGTTTCACATGGCTGGACAAGTCCGATGGCTATCGGACTAGTCCAAAGATTTCCTGTAGTGAAATCGAACAAGTCCGTTTTCGACCGGACTAGTCCGATATTTCGGGACACTTAGGGTTTGCTACACACAGCACACCGGACTAGTCTGGTGACCACCACGGACTAGTCTGATCTTTCTGAACCCTAACGGTCACTTTTAGAAACCCCATATAAATAGAGGTGCACGGCCTACTTTTATCTCTCGAACCCTAGCGCCGTCACACCTCCCAAGAGACTAAGAAACCACTTCTCTCCACGAAATTAAGTGCAAGATCGATCAATCCATTAAGAATTACTTCTAGATCATTGGAGAGACACTTGGCACACATCATTGAGCTCTTGGTTTGAATCTCTAACACACTCCTGCGTTTCAATTGTAATTTCTGAGTGTGTTTTTGGTGGCATTGTGATTTGTAATATAAGGGAGCTCTCAACGTGTGAGAACGCCCCTTGAAATTGGTTATTCACCCCTTTGTGATTAGTGGAAGAGGGTTGGCCTTCTTTGCGATCCGACGAGGGTAGGGTTGGAGAAGACCCGGTCCTTTTGTGGACTCCTCAACGTGGACGTAGGTTGCCTTCGTGGTAGCCGAACCACGGGATAAATCGTGTGTCTTGTCCTTTTTGTGTTCATCACTCAAATTGATCAACCTACTCTAGTGTTTGATACACATTGTTCAATTTACAATAAATTGTAGAACACAAGCCTTAATTGTGATACAATCCAATATACAACTGTTAAACTATTGTTTGATTCTATATTTCCACTGCACACATTGAAGAATCAACCTAATCGATTAATCTTGATCAACTTAGTCCGTGAACACCGGACTAGTCCGCACTTTACCGGACTAGTCCGATTTCTCTGGTATTGAACTTGTTGTTGAGTGTTGCAGGATCCGACAAAAATTCAAAAGTCCTATTCACCCCCCCCCCTCTAGGCCTACATTCAATTGGTATCAGAGCTTGGTTCTTCAAGAAAGAGTTTAACCACTCGAAGAGATCATGTCGGACATGAAGGACGTCCAGAAAATCAACAACCAAGAGGAAGTCAACAACGACAAGACCCAAAAACTGGAGAAGTACCTCGAAGCCATTCAAGACTTCAAGGACGACGATGAGGAGACGCTGGAGCTAAAGGCGCTCCTCAGAAAGAAGGCACTTTCAAAAGGGAAAGCGGAAGTTGAAGAGAAGAAGAAGGGGAGTAGTCACACCTACTACTCCCGATATCCTTTTAATTATGATCGTCCAAATTCCAATAACAATCACTACTTATCTATCCCACTTGGAAAAGCCCCACACTTCGATGGGAGTGATTACTCCATGTGGAGGCAGAATATGAAGATGCATTTGATTTCCCTCAACCCAAGTTTATGGCATGTTGTATGTACAGGGATAGATATTCCGGATGACGACGAAGAGCTCACCCCAAGTCAAGAGCAGGCCATCCATAGAAACGCTCAAGCCACAACCGTAATCACCTCCTCTCTCAGTCGAGACAAGTTCACCAAGGTGGATGGACTCGTAATTGCTAAGGAGATATGAGATACACTACAAACAGCACATTAAGGTGACCGGCATGTGCGTGAGGCAAAAATTGAAATGATCGAATGCGAACTAGGAAGATTCGCAATTGAGGAAGACGAGTCACCCCAGGATATGTACAATCGATTGAAGACACTTGTCAACAAGGTTCGATCATATGGGAGCAAGAAGTGGAATGACCACGAGGCGGTAAAGCTCATCTTTAGAGCTTTTATGCCTCGCAAAGTCACGCTATGCTCAATGATCAGAGAAAGCCCCAGTTACAAAAGGATGACTCTGGATGAATTGCATGGTAAAATTATCAACTTTGAAATGATGGAGAAACAAGCCAAGCACGTCAAAGAAATTGCCGACCTCACCTCGGCCAAGAAGAAAGGAGTTGCCCTAAAATCCACTCTCAAGCCTTTATCCAAAGAGGCAAGAGAAGCACAACTAGAGGAGGACAGTGATGACGAGAGTAGTGAGCTAGATGAAGAGGATATGATTTTGTTCATGAAAAAGTTCAAGAGAATAATGAAGAAGAGACAAGGAACAAAATCAAGTGAAGGAAAGTACAAGGAAAGGACGAAGCCAAAGATGAGGCGGGCGTGCTATTGTGGTGAGTATAACCACTTTATAGTCGAATGTCCGTATGAGGACAACAAGAAGAAAATTAAAGAAACCAAGCCTCAACCTAAGAAATTCTTCAAGAAGAAGAAACAAGCCGAACAAGCACACATTGGGAAGGAGTGGGACTCAAACGATGAGTCCTCATCATCCGATGAAGAAGAGATGGCTAGCACAGCCATAGAAAGCACATCCAAGAAATCCACACTCTTCCCCACACTCAGTGCAAAGAAGGGAAATGGCACTTGTCTCATGGAAAAGGAAGGTAAACGCAAGGTAAACATCAAAACCCCTTCCATGCATTCCTACTCTAGTGATGATGAACTAGATAGTGATGATGAGGATATGCTAAATGGACTAGATAGGAAAACTGCTACTAAAATGAAATTTTTACTTGACCATCTTGTTGAGAAGGAGAGGTTAATTGATCGTCAAGAGGACATGATTATCTCCCAAAAGGAGAAGTATGTCAAACTTGACAAACTCCTAGAGCTTGAAAAGGAGAAAAACAGTTCACTAGAGCTTGAGCTAGCTTCAAGCAAGAAAACTTGCTTGGAGTTAACCGACTCAAATGTTGCAATCAAGGACCAACTTGCTGACCTGATCAAGGTTAACAAAATCCTTGAAGTGCAAGTTGAGTCACTTAAGCTAAGTGAACCTTCCTCCTCTTCAAGTTCACCTTCTCAACCCACTAAAACTGATATTGTTCATATGTGCACATGTAGTAAAATCAACACCAGTTTGAAGGAGAAGTCAACCTCCACAAAGGATAAAAATCCTACCCAGTATGGAATTTTTGACAAGGAGAAGATCAACTATGCACGTAGTGCATACTTGGTCCAAAGACCTCCAAATGTCAAATATGGCATTGGTTACTCTTATGATGAAAGGCAACATGCTGGAAGTCATAAGAATAACAGGGGAAGGATCTCCTTTGTGAAGGGAAGATCCTCTCAAACTGATAAGTTGAAGAATAAGAAACTGAACTCGCATGAATACCGGACTAGTCCGGTCGGTGTCCGGACAAGTCCGGTCATCCGGACAAGTCCGGCCACCCAGACTAGTCCGATTCATAAACAACAGCAACTTCTATTTAAAACTTTTGATGCCTCTTATGTATTAATGAGAAACAGTCTTGGTAAGGTTTATGCTTATTATGTTGGGCCACGCCATGGGAACACAAAATCCCATGTGTGGGTGCCCAAATTTATTGTAACTAACCTCCAAGGACCCAAGCAAGCTTGGGTACCTAAAACCAAAGCATAATTTGTTTTTGCAGGCCTATTCCTCTGGTGGATCCAAATGGGTGCTAGACAGTGGATGCACCAACCACATGACCGGAGAAAGGAGGATGTTCATGGAATATGAAGAAAACGAGGACCCAATAGTCAAGGAAAGGTGCTCGGTACCGATAAAATTGCAATATCCTCTGAACACACGCTTTCTCATGTTTTACATGTTGAATCTTTAGATTATAATCTGCTGTCCATATCTCAACTATGTGACAAAGGATATAATTGCTTGTTCACTAACGAGGGTGTGACCGTCTCAAGGAGGAGTGATGGTTCCGTTGCATTCAAGGGTATGTTGAAGGGAAAGCTTTACCTTGTTGACTTCAACAAGGATAAAGCCGAACTCGATACATGCTTGATTGCAAAAACCAACATGGGTTGGCTGTGGCATAGACGGCTAGCGCATGTTGGTATGAGGAATCTTCAAAAACTCCTCAAGGGCGATCACATCCGAGGTTTGAAAGATGTTGTTTTTTAGAAAGACAGGCCTTGTAGCGCGTACCAAGCCGGGAAGCAAGTTGGAGCACATCATCCCGCAAAGAACATCATGACTACAACAAGACCGCTCGAACTACTTCACATGGACTTGTTTGGTCCAGTTGCTTACATAAGCATCGGCGGTAACAAATACGGTTTGGTTATCATTGATGATTTTTCTCACTTCACTTGGGTTTTCTTTTTGCATGATAAGTCAGAAACACAAGGAACACTCAAGAAATTCTTCAAGCGAGCTCAAAACAAGTTTTCATTGTCAATCAAGAGTATTCGAAGCGACAATGGCACGGAGTTCAAGAACATACAAGTGGAGGAGTACCTTGATGAAGAGGGCATCAAGCACGAATTTTCAGCGCTATACTCACCACAACAAAATGGAGTTGCCGAAAGGAAGAACCGAACACTCATAGAGATGGCAAGAACAATGCTCGATGAATACAAGACTTCGGATCGATTTTGGGCGGAAGCGATTAACACCGCTTGCCACGCTGCAAATCGGCTTTATCTTCATCGACTACTCAAGAAAACTCCCTATGAGCTACTCACCGGTAACAAACCAAACATTTCATACTTTTGAGTTTTCGGTTCTCCATGTTATATCCTGAACAAGAAGCCCAGGACTTCAAAGTTTGCTTCGAAGTCCGATGAAGGTTTCTTGCTCGGTTACGATTCGAACATCTACGCCTATCGTGTTTTCAACAAGGCCTCCGGACTTGTTGAAGTAGCACGTGACGTAGTGTTCGATGAGACTAACGGCTCCCAAAAGGAGCAAGTTGATCCATGTGAATTAGGTAAAGAAGAAGCTCCTTGTCTAGCATTGAAAAGAATGGCTCTAGGTGAAGTTCGACCACAAGAGTCACCTTCACACATAAATGAGGAAAATGAACCACAAGAGGAGACCAACAATCAAGGGGGAGCTTCAACACAAGCACGAGAGTATGAAGATGATCAACAAGTCAACGAGGGCAACCACTCAGGGGGAGAAGAAAACGATCATGAAGACACAACTCCCCAAGTGCCCCATCCAAGAGTACACCAATGCATTCAAAGGGATCACCCAATTGACAACATCATCGGTGACATCCAAAAGGGAGTAACCACTAGATCTCGCATAGCTAACTTTTGTGAGCATTACTCGTTTGTCTCCTTTTTGGAACCACGCAGGATTGAGGATGCATTGAAGGATCCGGACTGGGTGGTGGCAATGCAAGAAGAATTGAACAACTTCAAGAGGAACGAGGTGTGGGAACTTGTGGCAAGACCCAATGCAAACGTAGTGGGCACCAAGTGGGTCTTCCGCAACAAACAAGACGAACACGAAGTGGTAACAAGAAACAAGGCGCGACTTGTGGCCAAAGGGTACTCACAAGTCGAAGGTTTGGTTTCGATGAGACTTTTGCTCCAGTAGCTAGGCTTGAATCTATTAGAATATTACTTGCATATGCTACTCACCATGATTTCAAGCTATATCAAATGGACGTGAAAAGCGCCTTCCTCAACGGACCGATCAAGGAAGAAGTGTACGTGGAGCAACCACCCGGGTTTGAAGACGAAGAATTCCCCAACCACGTATATAAATTGCGTAAGGCTCTCTACGGCCTCAAACAAGCTCCTAGAGCTTGGTATGAGTGTCTTAGAGATTTCTTAATTGAAAATAGTTTTCAAATTGGCAAAGTAGATTATACATTATTCACAAAGAATTTAGATAATGATCTTTTTATCTGTCAAATCTATGTTGATGACATAATATTTGGGTCAACTAACCAATCCTTCTGTGAAGAATTTAGTAGAATCATGACAGACAGGTTTGAAATGTCAATGATGGGAGAATTGAAGTACTTCTTGATTCCAAGTGCGGCAACAAAGGGAAGGAACGTTCATAAGCCAAACCAAGTACACACAGGACATACTCAAGAAGTTTGGCATGGACAAGGCAAAGCCCATAAAGACCCCCATGGTAATGAATGGCCACTTGGATCTCAATGGGACCTAGCTTCGATCAAAAGGTATATCGCTCCATGATTGGATCTCTACTTTACTTATGTGCATCTAGGCCAGATATTATGTTGAGTGTATGTTTGTGTGCACGATTTCAAGCCAAACCTAAGGAATGTCACTTGACAGCCGTAAAAAGAATCTTGAGATATTTAGTTCGTACACCCAACCTTGGTCTTTGGTACCCAAAAGGTTCAAAATTCAATCTCATTGGTTACTCCGATGCAGATTTTGCCGGGTGCAAAGTAGATAGAAAAAGCACCTCCGGCACATGCCAATTCCTAGGGAGATCCTTAGTTTCTTGGTCATCCAAGAAACAAAATTCCATTGCTTTATCCACAGCCGAAGCGGGTTATGTTGCAGCCGGGAGTTGTTGTGCACAACTCCTTTGGATGCGACAAACTCTAAGAGATTACGGTTACAATATGAATCGTATTCCTCTCCTTTGTGACAATGAGAGTGCCATTAAAATAGCCCACAATCCAGTTCAGCACTCTAGAACTAAACACATAGACATAAGACATCATTTCTTGAGAGACCATTCCATGAAAGGAGACATTACCATCTCACATGTCAACACCCAAAAACAATTGGCCGACATATTCACCAAGCCACTTGATGAAAAGCGTTTTTGCGAACTCTGAAATGAACTAAATATCCTTGATTCTCGGAGTGTGGCTTGAAAAGTTGCATACCTGTATGACCTCTTCAAAATTTTGACTGAATTGTGAAAATCATCCCTCTTCATTTTTCTCGAAAAACTATGTCAATTATTAGATCTTGATGAATTATGACATTGTGTGATTGTTGTATGCTTACTGGTCAAATTCATCAAGATTAATTGATTTGTTTTGTCCCACCTATTCTCTATTAATGAACCTTCAAATATATATGAATGGGCTATGCAATTTCTCCTGGTGACCATGGACTAGTCTGTGGTTACCCGGACTAGTCCGCTCTTGCAGAATAGTCCGCAGAGTGCCGGTTAGACCGGACTAGTCCGATAGATCACGGACTAGTCCGATATAGCTCTCTGGATGACTTTGGACTAGTCCGGTCATGTCCGGACTTGTCCGATATAGCTCTCTGGATGACTTCAGACTAGTCCGGTCATGTCCAGACTTGTCCGATTTTTCGTGTCCATAACCCTAGCCGCCACCAAACCCTAATCTTCTCATCCCCACATTTGCTCACGCCTTCCTCTCTCTTGCGCTCGAGCTACCAAGGCGATTCTCTGCTCCCTCTGTCAAAAAAGTCCACATTTGGGCGGAGATCAAGCTTGACATCTTGGGGATTGAAGCTAGCGGACTTGTTCGGCCTCCAACCCTCAAACCTTCAAGCTTCAATTGATTTCTTCGGTAACTTTCTTCAAAACCCTAGAAATCTTGTTTTTCTCCATTGTTGATCGTATAGCCTAGCATCCTTCACTAAATACATGCTTATTTGATGTACTACGTGTATGATAGACTAGATTTGCATTAGGAATCATTCCTTGACCAATCTGTTAGGTTTTTGAGGAAGAACACCGGACTAGTCCGGTCCATGCACGGACAAGTCCGATCCTCTGGACTAGTCCGTGCCTGTGCACCGGACAAGTCCGATGTTTCTGAACTGAAAACCTAATTTTTCAATTCCTCAATGCAATTCATTGCTATCTTTTCATACCTATGCCTTGTATCACTTACCATCATTCTTGCAAAATCATTCTCAGATCATGTCGGGCTCAAACAACGAAATCTCTAACTTTGAGGTCGAGTTGGACCATGAAGTGGCACCTTGGTCCTCGGCGGGTCTTGGAAAGAAATGCCAAGAAAGACCCTCGGAGCCAGCTCCTTCACCTCCTCAGGTTCGGAGGAAGGTGCTGGCAAAGAAGCCAGTGTCAAAGGCAGCAGCATCCTCAGGTGCCTCTCGCCAAGCCAAGGGCAAGGGCAAGGGGATAGCAACAGGGCCAGTCGGGCCCTTGAAGCTCCATGCTCCCAGGGAAGGGGTTCGGGACCCTACTGAGGAGAAGTTCAACGGTAAGGGCAGTGATTCTGCAGCCAAGTTCAGAAGCATTGACTGGTATGGCAGGCCAAAGCAAGCTGTCGATGGAAGGTTTTGGTGCAACTTCCATGCAGACTTCTACAAATCGGTGTATCTACCGATGAAGACCCCCGTGGTGCGCAGTCAGTGGATTGACTGGGCACACTTTGAGAAGAAGGGCTGCTCATCGTTCACTGATGTAGTGAGAGCCATTGAGAAGCATGGACTGAGAGACCTGTTTGCTTTCAGACACAACTGGAATGATGAAGTGATTGCGCAGTTCTTTGCGACCTGTCACTTCTCCAGTGAGGATGAAGAGAGTGTCACTTGGATGAGACACAAGTCACACAAAATCAGACAAGTCCGTTGGACTAGTCCAATATTCCTTCTGCTCCACTTCAGACAAGTCCGATGTTTACACGGACTAGTCCGAAATAACCACTGATCTAAATCGGACAAGTCCTCCAAGTGCGGACTTGTCATCCAACACACATAGGGTTTCACATGGCCGGACAAGTCCGATGGCTATCGGACTAGTCCGAAGATTTCCTGTAGTGAAATCGGACAAGTCCGTTTTCGACCGGACTAGTCCGATATTTCGGGACACTTAGGGTTTGCTACACACAGCACACCGGACTAGTCCAGTGACCACCACGGACTAGTCCGATCTTCCTGAACCCTAACGATCACTTTTAGAAACCCCATATAAATAGAGGTGCACTGCCCACTTTTATTCTCTCTCGAACCCTAGCGCCGTCACACCTCCCAAGAGACTCAGAAACCACTTCTCTCCACGAAATTAAGTGCAAGATCGATCAATCCATTAAGGATTACTTCTAGATCATTGGAAAGACACTTGGCACACATCATTGAGCTCTTGGTTTGAATCTCTAACACACTCCTGCGTTTCAATTGTAATTTCTGAGTGTGTTTTTGGTGGCATTGTGATTTGTAATCTAAGGGAGCTCTCAACGTGTGAGAACGCACCTTGAAATTGGCTATTCACCCCTTTGTGATTTGTGGAAGAGGGTTGGCCTTCGTGGCGATCCGACGAGGGTAGGGTTGGAGAAGACCCGGTCCTTTTGTGGACTCCTCAACGTGGACGTAGGTTGCCTTCATGGTAGCCGAACCACGGGATAAATCGTGTGTCTTGTCCTTTTTGTGTTCATCACTCAAATTGATCAACTTAATCTAGGGTTTGATACACATTGTTCAATTTACAATAAATTGTAGAACACAAGCCTTAATTGTGATACAATCCAATATACAACTGTAAACTGTTGTTTGATTCTATATTTCCGCTGCACACATTGAAGAATCAACCTAATCGATTAATCTTGATCAACTTAGTCCGTGAACACCGGACTAGTCCGCACTTTACCGGACTAGTCCGATTTCTCTGGTATTGAACTTGTTGTTGAGTGTTGCAGGATCCGACAAAAATTCAAAAGGCCTATTCACCCCCCCTCTAGGCCTACATTCAGTGTCACCCATGACATTCCCAAAATGAGATCAACCTTTTGATCCTTGAGTATGATAAGAATCGCAGGATAGATTTTTCCACCCAAACATAGAGGTGCCCAGGAGACAATTTCATCGGATGAAATCTTGCCTCCGGGTGAGCACATATGAAATGGATACTTCATGGTGGTGAACGGTATTTGGTGGTTCAGCACAAAGGCTTTGCTAATGAAATTATGGGTGGCACCAGAATCGAATAGAATGAGAGTTGGTTGCTCATGTAAAGTGAACCTGCCCGCTAAAACGGGTTTGCCTTTCGGAGTGTCATCCATTGCAGCATAATTAAATCTGCCAAACTTTGATAAGACTTTCTTCGAATGATCGCGGTGCTGGTCTGAGCTTTTGTGAGACGGCATATGACTGTGGCTCTGCTCATCTTCACGACAATTCCGTGTTAAATGAACCCTGTGTGTCCCACTGAATTGAGGTGGACATAACTGTTGCACTTCACGTTGTGGTAGGGCTGCATGAATAATATTTGGTTGTTGCTGCTGAGATGTAGAAAATATTTGTGTCCTCAGCCGAGGTGGAGGGGCACAAGTCATTAATTGCCACTGTTGTTGTGATGGTTGTACCCCAGACTGAATTTCCTAACAGGATGGCAAATAATACCTCACCCGATATCTCAGAGGAATGTCACTATTACAGTCCGGTAATATGCTTCTTTTCTTCTCTGCTTCACCATGGAGATGCATATCTTCTTTAACAATAGCGGCATTAACCAATTCGTTATAGTTACCGTTATTGAATAAGACCACTTGCTCCTTAAGTTCAGCATTCAAGCCACGGAAAAAGTAATCACATTTCATAGTTTTGGAGTCCACATGATGAGTTGCATACTGCATCAAGCGGTTGAACTCTTTGAAATACTTGTAAGCACTCATTTCTCCTTGCTTTAACTCCATTAAGTCTTCAAACTTCATTCTAATGATCTCGGAACAGACGTGACGTGCACAAAAAGCATTCCGAAATTCATCCCACGCGATGATCATCACGAAGAGTGCCGAAATATTCCGCCCACCAAGCTCCAGCAGCTCCGTGAAGTTGTTGAGCGGCATGTGACGCCTTCTGATACTCATCATATCAGAGCTGATCGAACTTGTATTCAATAACCCAGAACCAATGATTCGGCTCCAAAGGTTCTTTTGCTTCCGAGAAGATAGGTGGTTGCGTCGCCAGAAATCCAAATAAGTGCTCGCTGTTGGAGCACATTGTTGAGTCTCCTGTAGTAAACCTTGTTGTACAAGGGTTCGCAGAGACTCCTCCATCTTGGATAAAATTGCCGTCAGTTCAATTGGCGGAGGCGCCTGCGAAGAAGTTGCAGCATTCATGCCTCAACTAGAATCTCCAACTTCGGGTTGAGAACGCGTACGCACCATACTGCACGAAATGGATTTTGAATTGAGTTAAAATTCAAACTCAGAAGAAGGTGAATATAATCAAAACATTATCTTGTTATGGTCTTTTTGAAAGTATATCAATACTCATGCTAGAACACATCTCAAAGTACGCCTAACCGATCAAGTTTCTGTTCAAACCGAACAGTCTGAAGACATTTGCAATTTTCATCCTGTTGGAGGCAATATCAGGAGCTGAGTTGAACTACATAGTTGTAGTACACTCGAAATCATTTCTATAATGTATTTACTTGCCCCCGTAGAATTTCTGGTTGAGGAGATATGGATTTCTAAAGTTTGACAAAGTTCGCAGATTTCAAGGGAAATTTTGACAGCACCTCCTTTGTATATTGTGGATTTGGCCACAATTTTACAAACAGATAATATCAAAATTTGCCAAAACTTTAAATTACAACATTTTAATACACATAACAAGTATTCAAGAAATGTATCACATGAAGCCATTCGATTTTTCTACTAATAGATATGACAAAAATAGTAACAGGTACAGAGAGGGGTTCCAGTTTCTGTCTAGTTTGGCAGACTTTGGAACTTTGAATTTTTGAATGGGTTAGAAGGGGCTTCTGCTCTGGAGTTCAACGGAAAAGTTGTAGAAGACTTCCTAATATTTCCATATATGTAAAATAAACCTTCATTAGAATTTTCTTATGGGAGTTATGGATTTTTAAAACCAGGTCAAATTCCTGAAAGAAAACAGAGACCCTGCTTTTTGAATCACTTGAGTTTAAACCTACTCCAACATTGAAACAAGTTCAAAATCAGAGATCAATAGCTAATACATGTATTCTTACACCTTCTTGAGTTCATCTTACTGTGATATTCATAATGAATTGATGGGATACATATCGGTACTACGTGCCTCACAAAAGTGAAAATCCTAACCGGATTATACTGGCATATATGTCTAAATCGGTGGCACTATAAACGGTCACTCACAAATGTTTTCTAAGTGCAGTATGCTATCGCGGTTAGTGTACCTGCATAAGACACTCAATTTACAAAACACTCATTATGGTGCCATACGGCATGGCCCGCACGGGCGATCATTTTAGACAGTCACAATAATATATATGAAAGTAAGATATTTGTCCCGTATCATTCCATACGGGCCGCCCCGAGCTGAGCCACGTCTCGAGGTACATGACTGGATTTTCTACCACCCGATGGGGGTCCCACATCTTTGCATAATGTTGCACCAGTAGGAGGCGCACCGGGTTATGTACCACCCGACGGGGTCCCATGTTTTTGCCTAATGTTGCACCAGTAGGAGGCGCTTTTGCGTGTCTATTAAAAAACACACTACGTGCTTTTCAACCGCACGATAGGTGGCCACGTAATTTATCTCTCGCGCTAGGGATCAGCGCTGCCTATGGCCCTTTGAATATTAAATGTACAAGAGTTTCATACTTCGTGTTTTTGACAACACGATGGGATATCCACGCTTTTACCTGAAGCACGCCGGGAAACAGCGTTTTCATATATTCTCAGAATCATGAGAAGGTTCAGAGACTCATATTAACTCCCGTGCCAAGCCACAGGGAACAATCACATGCTACCTCTCGCATGGTGAGCTTACCCGCAATTGATCCGCTTGCGATGGCGTACCTTACCTCTTACCTAACGTCGGAGCATCATTACTAAATATAATAAGTATGTTAGCTTGCCACCTTAAGTAACTAATACTATAATAGACCTTATGTGGGCATAGTGACTAATCCTCACTCGACTACTAAGAAGTTTTCAAAAAATAGGCTCTTTTCACGCGTGCTATTCCCAATGCGGCTCTGATACCAGGCTACGAGAATCGGGGTCCCGACATTCCAGGCATCGCATTGGGTGGTGCCGTGCGATGCGGCACTCAACAGCACACACAAAAAGAATACATGAAACATACAAATGCTTTATTTCATAAGATATTCGAGTTTATGAAATAATGTACATAAGGAGTACATAAGCAGTGGAAGAAACATGATACACTCACTCGAACCTAGCTACTGCACAAGTGAGAGTATTCAGCCCGAAATACCTCATACTAGCAACACGAAGCAAAGCAGTGGCTCGTGGGGTTTCCGCTCGGCAATACAACCCGATATTGGTGATGCCGCACTACGAAACCCATCATATGAGATGTTACCTGCAAAAACATTAATCCACAAACTGTGAGCTTAACGCTTAGGAAGACTTAACCGTCTCACCTAAACATGCCACTCTACATGTTGGAAACTCTATTACATAGGCAGCTGAATTTGCAAAAAGAAACTAGCCTAATGTATGTTCTTTATTTTCAGATTTTAGCACCAATTTAAAGTTTCATAAGAGGTAAATTTAGTTAGCAATATAACTACAGCATGCAAGTAGTAAAACAGTGATTAAGCATAGAGCATAATTCATATCATTCAATTACTCTCAATTTACTACGTCACAACTCAACAAACATGTATGCTCAGTCCATAACCGCGAGCGGATGTGATTGCAATCAATAACAACCCAGAGTGCACGACACATACGCCCACAAGGAAGCCATGTCGGTGCGCTTCACTCTACGCCATATGCAGCCACTTTTCACAAGAGGCCCTAATATGGAATCAACTCTCCATCCCTAGCAAAAGGTCCCCTACACAGACATATCGAAGTTGCCCGCTAGAAGATTTACACCTTTAAGCCTTCTCAACTCCATTCAAAGACAGCAGAGAAGTTTCCACACCAAGGTCTACGAGTTACATCAATTTCCTAGGTCCCATATACCAGTATGCACCCAGTACAGCTCAAACTTGCCCAAAAGGGCCGCACACGGTCCTCAATCGACAGAGGCAGGGCTACACATCCTACCCCGCTGCCCGGTCTCATATTTATTTCCATAAGTCACTCTCTACCATAAACCAATCCCGTTTGAGGTCAATCCAATCTCGCGAGTACATTCCAACTACTCGACTTCTACCTGATTTTTATACAACATTTAGCATAGAAGCAGCTACACGAGGACTTAACAGCTACTCAAATACTCCATGGGTGTTCTGGTTATGCGAGTGGAGTATCAAAATCATCAAGACTTAATGCACAATTCATCTCCAAGACGTAATGTGATACAAAGCAAAATTTTATAAAAGCTCTTAAATGAAAATCGGGGCTTGCCTTTTGGTTGGAATAAAGTGAGTGACGAATCAGTTAATAAACTCCGCCGAGAGGTCAAACCACAGCAGATTCAATATAGAAATCCTCAGTTTCGGGTTGTGCTTCTTGCCCACCTTTGTCACGGTCACTATCGTCATGAATATGCATCAAATTAGAATGTAACTTAGTAAAGTAATAAATGAAATTGCTAATAATTCAAGGAGGATTAATACTAGCTAAAGATGAAGGTTCTGCTGCTGGAATGTATAGCCACAGAGAAAGAACAAGATGAACATAGGAAATGAGGATATGAAATGAAATAGGTATAGTTTTGAACTTAGGCAATGAACATCCAATTACTTGAGTTAAAAAGAGCAACTGGAACTGTAATTTTTACAGTGGAGTTCTAGGTTCATTGATGATCAACCAGAAAATTTTCAGCTTATGCAATGGAATACTGTGGTCTACAAAATTCCAACGAGCTGTAGGCTTCTCTGAATTTTCATGGTCAAACAGAGACTTTTACATAGGCCAAACTAGATGTTATGGATATAGGGGTTCATATAGATTCCAACAAAATTGGTTTGACATTTTTCTAAGCAACCTAGATGGAGATATGCATTTTACAAGTTTCTACCATATTCTAAAAAAGTTTCTGTTGTTTTTACAATTTTCATGAACATATGCAAAAGCAACACAGTTTTGACTCTCCAAATGAGGGCCAATGAATCTGAAACTTGTCTGAAGATCAAGAGATTATGGAGGACTTATGGCCAATATTGGGAATTTTCAATAAAGGGGATCTCCTGGAATAAAATCCCAAAGTTCTGACTTTAAGGAATTTTGAAGAAAATCATAGAGATTTTCATACCAATACAATTACACCAATGCAATGTACTGGTTAAAAAGAATCCACCAAAAATTGTTTCATAATTTTGGACACTTTTACCCGGAGACATGGATTTTCAAACTTTTGGCAAAATTTGGAAATTTAAAATGGAAACGAAAAGTTTAAACTCCTGCCATTAGGACCCATGGCAGACTCAACCACTCAGTACTCAGCAACACAGGGGCCACGTAGTTGCGCAGGCCTGGTCACAAAGGATCAAAGCGCCAGTGCAGATCCAGCAAAGGAGAGGAGGGTCAATGACAAGATGGACCCACCTGTCGGGCTCATCTTCAGCCTCTTGCCAGGCTGACCTGGGAGTCTAGCCACCGGCGGCACCCTCTGTTCCCCACTCCGGGCGGCGCCAAGAGGCAAAGGGAAATAGGGCTCCGGACCCCTGATCCAACGGCTTCTTGGCAAAACCACGACGTGCGGAAGTGGCCGGAACACAGCGGTCCACGGTGAAGGCGGCGGCGAGCTCGCCTGCCATGGGGAAAACAACGCTGACTGGGTAAATTCAAGTCGGGAGATTGCCAAGGAAAATTCTGGTACGATGGGGAACACAAATTTAAACCTCAAATAGACGGAACATGGCTGCAGATTAGGAATCGATGGGGACCTTACTCAAATAGGATGGCGGCTAGGAAAACTAGGGTTCCCAGGCATACACTTGATAATATTCCAATATTTTTGTTCTAGGAGGTGAGCTAGGAAGTTTGCAAGCTATCATCCAACTGGATTAGAGGGTGGTTACACCTAGAACACAAATTGACATCGAGACCTATCATGAAACCTACACAAAGGCCATCGGGAAATCTAGAAATACTCTAGATAGACTCCATGAAAATCTACTAAAATTTGCATGGATGTTCATTGAGCAATTACGCACCACTTTGTTGTTTGAAGGTAGGCACGACAAGGACTGCTCCGTCCTGGCGCCGTCAAGCAGAGGGCGATGCTTGGCTGCAACACACAAGAGCTCCGGTGCAGCTTCAAAATAGAAGGGTAAACGATGAATAAACCTGGAAGGAAACTGAGAATGAAGTAGGGAAGAAGTTGGTGCACATTTTTGCAGTTTTCTGCAGTGGGAACCTGGTCAAGGATCGAGCTTGCCGATGGACAGAGAGAGTGGTGAGCACTCTGTTCTTGTGGCAAGAAAACTGATAGGAGATATGCTGGTATTTCTCCCCCTTTGGTGAAGTAGCAGAGACGGAAAAGCTGAGAGGATTTGCTCAAGTGTACTGGGTGCAGCGCAGCTGATTGCCGCCTTCAAGCTCATGCACCCAGGTGAAGAGCAGAGAAAACAGAGAGGTACAGAGTCGGTTCAGCTCAAATGAGCCACTGTCCAGTGGGTCCCACCAAGTCCATTCTCATCCTCATCTCTAGGAACTTAATTCCTTTACCAGATTGTGTCAAAAAATTCTCAGATCTTTTCGGGTAACTCAATTTAAATATGCAGAACCTAAATCTGGATTCAAAATCCCCATTTGACAATGTTTCAGCTGAATTCAAAATTGAATTTGAATTCAATGGCAATTCAATGCCCCTATTGAATTAAATAGTAAATATACTTCAAAAATTATGAAAATCGACAGAGATGCTTTTTGAATTATGAGAAATTTATTGGGCAACTCAAATCTTCATTTTGACAGAGTTGTAACAGTAGTAAATTTTGAATTTTTAACCCCACACTTCGGTTTAATTAATTTGATCTTTCAATTTCCATTTTGATTTCTTTTCTAACATCACATTGCATAGCTGAGATGAGCATATGAAATCTAGGACTTTTACACCAAACCTCCAAAGAAGGAATGGCGGAAGAAGCAAGACAAGCCGTCCGAGCCCATCCTTCCGGGCTCATGTAACACCCTCATTTTCATCCATCTTGCATTGCATACACTCTAATACATGTTTAATATTAAGCAACACAAAAAAGAACAAGTTTAAAATGAATTAGAACTAGAACAACAACTAAAAACTGGTTTCAGTGCGTACTTGTCCGGATTGGACCCCATACTAGTTCGTTCTACTCTCTGATGTTTTCCGGACTTATCCGCTTTTGATCCCGGATTAGTCCGAAAATGTTTTTGTTGTTGTCTGGAATTGTCCGTTCTCGAGTACGGACTAGTCAGATATTCGCTACTGGAAACCTTCGGAGTTGTCCAGTAATTCCCCATTTTGGTCCACACTTTGAAAATTGGAAAAACCCCCGGACATGTCGGGCCTCATACCGGACTTGTTCGGACCATCTCCGGACTTGCCCGTTCAAGTCTCTGTTCCATATCGGACTTGTCCGGCCCCCAAGCGGACTAGTCCGGTATGCCTGACTCGGATTCTATTTCTTTCTCCAAGACAAGTTATTGGATAATTACTTTATTGGACCCAAGAACATCGTGTCCAACCCCTGTGGAGCCCATGTGGGACCCCACCTAGGCCTCCACTGCCTTAAACTCGAATTCCACCCAAACCCTACCACCTCCACCCTATATAAACACCCTACCACCCACCCTTTCATCTCTTTGCCACAATTGAAGAAAGTCCTTGCCCTAGTTCGTGAGAGCCGCCACCAAGGAGCCTCCACCGCAGGGAGAAGAAGGAGAAGGGAAGAAGGAGGGGGTTCAATCAAGATTGTTGTCACTGTTGCGATCTTCGTCAACACTTTGTCGTCAACGTTTACCTCCATCAATTCTTCATCTTCTTTGGATCTAGGTAATGATCTTAGATGCATCTTTTCTACGTAAACTGTGATTCCATATTAACTTTAACTATGCTCTAATTGAAAATTCGGCAAAACCCTAGTCTTAACAGACTTGTCTTGTCCCAGTGCGGACTAGTCCGATTCCCTCTCTGTTCCAGCACGAACCTATCTGGCCTCACTACGGACTAGTCCAGTCTTTCTGTTCTGAAAATTCCTGGAACTTCTTTAATATGCTCCAAAATTACTTGTAACTTGTTCAAACATGTAAAACTTAATTATAACTAGTTAGTAAGAAACGATATCAACTTAATAACATGCATCAGTCATGCATGTCATGACATATTGAGTAATATATGAGCATTTATTGATTGTAATGCTTGTTTTGTTTGTTTGTTGCACGGAATAGAAGGTGTTGCTCTAGAGGGTGCTGTTGAGGATCTCCAGCATCAGAACTCCGAAGCTTTTGATCCTAACTAATCTCAAGAGCAAGGCAAGTGTCCTTAAAAATTTTGATCCTGTTTTTAAGTGTTTTGTTTGCAAAACCGCATGCTTGTGTCAATTTGATGGGAAACCCAAGATAGGTGTTTACTAGACTTGTTTAGCCATCATTGTCGCATGGAAATCTATTGTAGAGAGCCGGGAAGGGTATTTTACCTTTTTGCTTTGCTCTAAATAATTGGGATGGGAAAACAACCAGATGGCTTAATTATGAATTAATGAACCTATGGATAATGTGAATTGATGAACATGATTAATTGGTAACATGGGACTTAGGAGATCTAAGTAAGCATGGGTTTTGGATTAGGTTGGAAGATATGGTGGTTTGCTTTCTTTAGATCTAATGACCGATTCATGCGAGAATAAGCCAGGACTACAGCGCCACCACAAGGCCATGTATGGGTGCCGACTTAGCCGATTAATTAGGTGTATTGCCAGCATTGTTGGATCATTTGGGGGGGGGGGGATGGGAGTCGGTTGGGTTTCCAATAGCGGCGAGACTGCCCTGGGATCCGGACGGCACAAGAGGGGGCCCTTGGTTGGATGTGCTCAGTTGGAGGCATCACCACCGGTGACATCTCAGTGGGTCTCAATATGTTGGTAACCCTTTATAAAGGCTATTTTGTGATCTCTTGGCCATACACCTAAGGAAGTGTATGGCATAAGGGAGGTTTCTTTAGTCATTGACAGGTGACGAAATCACAAACTTATGGGTAAAGTGGTACAACCTCTGCAGAGTGTTAAAAACTATCATGATAGTCGTGCTCCCGATTAATAGCACCTGTATGACCTACATGATTAGAGGGAACTTGGGAATTTAGATGGTTATGGTTATGGTTATGGATTGAATGGTGGTAAATGGACATGGTTAATGATGATGGTAAGGATATGCTACATGAATGGATAATGGGTGATGGATTCGTATTATGTTAATTATTCGGGATATGATGGGATTATTTCACATAGACATTGTAGGATGCTTTTTACATGTTTTAAATGTACTTTCCAGCAAATTAGCCATTATTTACTATCATTCCGTGTTTAAGCTACATGTCATTATCTTCCCACACTTGCTGAGTACGATATGTGCTCACTCTTGCAATTTCCCCACTAACAATTTTAGGTGATGTTTGGGAGTACCCTGAGGATAATGCGGAGTACTAGTTGTGTGCTGCCGTTGACTTGCCTGTGGATTGCTTGGAGCAGCGCTATCCCCTATGCTTAGTTTGCTTAGATTAATGTTTAGATTATTTCCACTGTATTAGTTTCATATTTATCAATAATGATCATTAGAGTTGTAATTTGAGGATTATTTGAATATTGTAATAAAAGTACCCTTTTATTTAATTTGTGCTGTGGTAATTTTCTGTATATCATTTGTGATGCACTCATGTATGTGTGTTGAACGTCTTGGGCACACATATGCGTTCACTTGGTTCATTTTCGGAACCGGGTGTCACAGCCCGGATGTCAAGAAATGAATAAGGAGGAATGTCCATCTCATTGGACGGTGGTGAGACCTAGCCAATAGGTTAAATTGGTAGTTATCCTTTCTTTATTTTTTTCTTTTCTCTTCATTCGGTTTTCACCATTTAGTTTGATTTTCCCCACTGCATATTTGGTTTTTATTAGCAAGTTGAGAATCTTCTATTCTCAACTATCATTTTCATTTCTTTATTTTTCATAAAAAGAAAATTGTTGGATTTTGAAAAACAAAAGAGTTTTTATTCGAAAAACATATTTTATGAGCTGCAAATGTGGTATTTCACCAACGTGCTGATTTTATAGCCCTCGGGGAGCCACCTACCAAAAACAAGAATAGGGGGGCCCACATTGCAGTGTGGCTAACCCCCTTGTTCGATCGACATGGAGAAAGGGCCATTTTGGCTCTCTCCTCCAACGACTATATTTGGTTCCCTTGATACCGTTGAGGAGTGTACACTATAAATGGTGGCTGTGAAGAGCACTCCTCTTCACACTTCAACTCATTTCACACCTCCCCAAAGTCACTCTTTGCTCACATTATTTTTCTTGCTCTTCCTTGAAGCACTCTTGCTCAAATCCAAACCAAAAAGTTTTGCTTTTGTTTGCACTTGAAATTTGCTCTCATGCTCTTCGAGGGAAATTCGTTGGGGTTTTGCTTTCACTAACATCACCTCTTTCGAGTTTTTGCTTTGTTGCGTTCTTGCTTGTTGTGGCCATGAAAGGAATGAAGAGGTTGTTTGGGAAGAGGAAGGAGGCTGCAAGCTCAAGCCATGGTGGAGAATCAAGTGCACATCCCTCTTCTATTGCTACACCAAGTTCATGGAAGAGGAGTGTATGTGAGGACACTCCCATGGGCGAGAAGAGCAACCCGCACCAACTCCTCCACAACGATTACCTCAACATACAAAGTGAAGTTGAAGATCAAGCAAGCAAGCTCCTTTAAGATTGTGAGTTTTCTCATACGAAAGCTTATGATCTGGATTTGATCTCCAAAATAGGTATGGATTCCGAATTGCTTTCCATTTGGCATGCACTAGGATGGGAAAACTTTGCTGACATAGAGGAGAGAGGTTCATGCCTACTCTCCATACAAATCCTTTACACATTTAAAACATGATTTGATGGTATTTATTTTAGATTATTTCAAAAATAATACAATATCCTATGGAAAGAATTAAGTGAAATCCTAGGCTTCCATAAACGTTGTTTGCTAGATTTAGACATTTTGCCTAAGTTTAACAAACAAAGTTTTTGGCAAGAATTGACTAGTGAGGTCAGATGTAGTGCACCTAGTAATAGCCACTTTGACAACCCTACCTTACGCTTCATGCATAGATGGATGGATGTGACTATGTTCCCTAAATGAGATTTAAGGGTAGTGCGTGAAGATGAGTTGAAAATTTTATTTTCCATGGTTAAAAAGATAAAAGTTGCTTGAAAATTTTGTTTACCTCTGGCAGGGTAACTAGTAGCCGCGCAAGGAGAGCGGCCATGCCTCTGATAAGCTCTGATAGGATCTTGGTTCCCGATCTTTTGATGAGAATAGGAGGGTTCGATTTGTGGAGGAGAAGACGTTGGTGATCCAACTACACCGTCCCCAAGACAATGCGCCTTAGTGATCGGTACACCGACTCCAAAGTTGTATTGATCTTCTGGCGCACAATCAACCTGACCACGAGGGCCTTTGTTCCTGCAAGCAATCAAAGAACAAGTAAGAACAAGAAGAACAAGCACTTATCCATTGAATCAATCTGAAGTGGGGTTCTGGATACAAGTAGACGGGCGATCTAGTCGACACGCGCGTGTACAAGGAAGCAGCGGAAGCTAACTTATGAATAAACAAAACCCACCAGCTAATGAGGGCGGCGTCTACTATTTGTTACCTCCCTAGGGTTGTGAGAAACCCTAATCACGAGTCCCTAATGGACTCCAAACGATACATGGGCCATGGGCCCAATTTTGGTGATGCAGCACCATGGATATAAAAGGTCTTGGTATTAAAATAATGATTGCGGCCGACTCCCAATAGATATGGACATGAGGCCAGATACGTTTGAAAATAGACTTGATAATCTTTCCAGGAAGTACTTGAACACCCAGATCAGAGTCCGTATGAAGTAGTGGTGGCCATCACAAGTTGGTGCTGTTCTGCTGTCCAAATCCCGTCCGCGCGAATTCCCTTCGCATTGGCTCCTCTCCATTGTTCCTAAGCAACACAAGAAAGCACGTAGTTCCACGGTCTAGATAAGATGGACATAAGGCCAAGAACGAGTTCACCTCATAGTTTAGTTGACGTGCACGAGCGCGAGTGATCGGACCAGAAACCGGTAGCTGGGTTGGTGTGGATGTATCGAGGGTGCTGATGTCCTCATCATCCTCCCCTTCTTGCATTTGAGTCGTCCGCGACTCAAGCTCATCTTCTTCTCCCAAATATGGCTTCAAATCTGCAATGTTAAATGTGGGACTAACCCCAAAATCCACAGGCAACTCGAGTTTATATGCATTATCATTAATCCTTTCTAACACTTTGAATGGACCATCAGCTCGAGGTAACAATTTAGACTTTCTCAAATCAGGAAACCTATCCTTTTGCAAATGTAACCAAACTAAATCACCAGGTTCAAAAGTGATAGGTTTCTTTCCCCTACTACCAGCAAGTTTATACTTGGCATTCATGCACTCTATATTCTTCTTAGTGGTTTCATGCAATTTTAAGATCAATTCACCACGATGTTTAGCATCAAAATTCACTCGTTCCATTGAAGGAAGAGGTAATAAATCAATAGGAGCTCGGGGTACAAATCTATAAAAAATCTCATAAGGGCATTTCTTAGTACTAGAATGTAGGGAACGATTATATGCAAACTCAACATGAGTCAAACACTCTTCCCACATTTTTTTATTCTTTTTCAAAACAGCCCTAAGCATGGTAAATAAACTTCTATTCACAACCTTAGTTTGACAATCAGTTTGGGGATAACAAGTAGTTGAAAATAAAAGCTTAGTCCCCAATTTTGCCCATAACGTTCTCAAAAATGGCTAAGAAACTTAGCATCACGATCTGAAAGTATTGTGTTTGGCACACCATGCAACCTAACAATATCTCAAAAAAAAAAAAAATCAGCAACATGTGTAGCCTCATCACTTTTACGACAAGGTATGAAGTGTGCCATTTTAGAAAATCTATCCACGACAACAAAGATGCTATCTCTCCCCTTCTTTGTTCTAGGCAGTCCTAAAACAAAGTCCATAGAAATATCCCCCCAAGGCATGCTAGGAATAGGAAGAGGCATGTACAAACCATGTGGATTAAGTCGTGACTTAGCTTTTTGACATGTCATGCAGCGAGCAACGAAGCGCTCCATATCTCACCTCATCTTTGGCCAAAAGAAATGATCAGCAAGTATGTCCTCTGTCTTTTTCACTCCAAAGTGCCCCATCAGCCCGCCTCCATGCGCTTCCTGTAACAACAACAGACGAACGGAGCTAGATGGAATGCATAACTTGTTAGCTCTAAACACATAGCCATCGTTGAGGACAAATTTATTCAATGTTTTTCCATCTTTACATTTCAGCAATACATCTTTGAAATCAGCATCATGTTCATATTGATCTTTAATCATTTCTAATCCAAAAATTTTAAAGTCAAGTTGAGATAGAAGAGTATAACGTCTAGATAAAGCATCAGCAATAACATTATCCTTTCCCTTTTTGTGTTTAATTACATAAGGAAAAGACTCAATAAATTCCATCCACTTAGCATGCCTACGGTTCAGTTTCCCTTGACTCCTAATATGCTTTAGTGATTCATGATCAGAATGGATAACAAATTCTTTGGGCCACAAATAATGCTGTGATGTTTCTAAAGTTCGTACAAGAGCATATAATTCCTTATCATAGGTAGAATAATTCAGAACAGGCCCACTCATTTTCTCACTAAAATATGCAACAGGTTTTCCTTCTTATAACAAAACACCACCCAATCCAATCCAACTAGCATCACATTCAAGCTCAAAAGTCTTAGAAAAATCAGGAAGTTGGAGAAGAGGTGCATGCGTCAACTTATCTTTCAGTATGGTAAAGGCATTATCTTGTGTGGTGCCCCAAGAAAAAGGCACCCCCTTCTTCGTAAGGTCATTCAATGGAGCAGCAATGGTGCTGAAATCCTTCAAAAAGCGACGATAGAACCTAGCTAGCCCTAGAAAGCTCCGGACCTGTGTGATGGTCTTTGGTACAGGCCACCCCCGAATAGCCTCTACCTTGGCTTGATCAACTTCAATTCCATAACCTTTGTCGAGTATTTCTTGTACTTGGCGCTGAATCTCCTTTGTTTCTTCCGGATTTGTCCTGTATGGTGCACAATTGGGCAATGAAGCACTAGGAATGAGGTCAATCTGGTGCTCAATCCCTCAAAGTGGTGGTAGTCCTAGTGGTATTTCACTTGGAAACACATCAGAATATTCTTGCAAAATGTTAGCAACAGCAGGAGGCAAAGAATGTTGCATATCGTAAAGGGAAATCAAAGAATCTTTGCATACCAAAGAATAGGCAACAGAGGTGGAAGCAATCAGTTCATTAATATCAGATTTCGTAGCAAACAAGCATTTTCCCTTCAGAGATATCTCATTTTTCTTATCAAACACAGATTTGGCATTGTTATTGTTCTAAACGTTAGCATGGTCCTAAGATTTAGTTTTCCTAGCTCTAGCAACATCATCTTGCACAATAGCTTCAGGAGACATAGGATGCAACACAATTTTTTTATTGTGGTAAAGAAAAGAATACTGATTTGATCTACCATGATGCATAGAATCTCTATCAAATTGCCAAGTCTTCCTAGCAAAATATTACAAGCTTGCATAGGCACAACATCACATTCAACGACATCCTTATATGATCCAATAGCAAAATTGATTCACACAAGTCTAGTTACCTTTGCCTTACCATTGTTGTTTATCCATTGAATGTAATAGGGATGTGGGTGCGGTTTGGTGCTTAGTGCCAGCTTGGTCACCATGTCACTGCTGGCCAAGTTGTTGTAGCTACCTCGATCAATGATCATACGGCAAGATCGGTCTTTGACGACACACTTTATTTGGAATAATGTGTGCCTTTGATTTTGTTCCGCTTTCTCCATTTGTGCACTAAGCACACGCTGCACAATGAGACTATCATAGCGCGCTGCATCTTCTGCACCAATATGCTCTTCTTGATGTTCCTCGCTACCTGCATAGTCAGCTGCAAGCAAAACACATGTATCGTCATCAAAATCGCTAGCGGATGAGTACTCACCGTCATCTTTAACAATTAGAACATGTTTGCTTGGGCAGTCACGCTGCACATGGCCAAAACCCTTGCACTTGTGACATTGAACATCTCTAGATCGTCTGGTAGATGCTACGGAAGAAGCACTCTTAGTGGGCTTTTGGGTGGTCTTTATTGCTGAGCTAGTGGAAGAAGCATGTGGCGTGTTGCCGGGGGGAAGAAGGTGTTGCCCGACTTGGTGAAGAAGATTGTGGGGAAGCACGCCCAGTCGAAAGAGTAGTCGTGCATGGTTGCCATGAGCTAGTCTTTCCTGCAGAAATATTAGTTCTAGAGCTAGCTCGTCGTCCCTACACTTCCCTTTCAGCTATACAAGCAAGATGAAACAAACTAGTAACATTATTGTAATCTTTATAAGCAAGTATGTCCTGAATTTCACGGTTTAAACTACCCAAAAATCTAGCCATAGCTGGTTCCTCATCCTCGTCTAAATTGCAACGCAACATACCAATTTGTAATTCCTGAAAATACTATTCTACACTTTTAGCTCCCTGTCTCAATTATTATAACTTATTTAACAGATCACGTGCATAGTAAGAAGGAACAAATCTAGCCCGCATGAGACATTTCAAAGCATCCCAAGTTTGTGGTATGTTATTAGGATTTTTCTTGCCATGTTCTATCCACCAAACAGAAGCAAAATCAGTAAACTCACTAGTGGTTGCTCTAACTCTTGCGTTTTCAGGAAACTCATGACATGCAAATTTTTGATCAACAGAAATCTCCCAAGTAATATATGCATCAGGGTCATATTTACCATCAAAATGAGGTATCTTAAATTTGATCTTGTTAAAAGTAACATCATGATTGCGTACCTCACGCAGATGATGTCCACCCATACCTTGACGGTTGCGTTGTAGCCGGCGCCGTGGCCTAGCTTCCTCATCTTCCCCAATCTCCGTATCTGCAGAATAGTCATCTGCATTGTCACGTACAATAATAGGAGTATTGCTCACCCGTCCATCCGCAGTGCGTCCACGATCCCTCTCCTCAAGGCGCTGCAGGATGGCTCCAATAGAGGTGTTCAATGTTTGAATGGAAATCTCCAACATGCTGATTTTGGTGTTGGTGTCGATCTGCATATTTTCCAATTGACCAAAGTGGTCAATAGTAACACGAAAATCCTCATCAAGCGCTTCTATGCGTAGCCGCCCTTGGCATTCGAAGTGTTGTATAATTCCCCGTGTGCGAGGTGAATGCACGTCTTCGTTTGTATTTGCTCCTCCTGCCATGGTTAGTAGAAAAAAAGAACAATCCAATATGAAAGGGTAACGTTATCCCTAGCTACAAAGGTGTTGGTGGAGATAACTCGCTCACTCTCAACCTGTTCAATCAAGCTCTTACCTGTTCTTACCAAGCTCAGCAAGATGGTGATGGCAACTAGCAAGTAATGAACAACTTCAAGAGCAGGTGTCAATCTATGGCTTTAGGTGGCTGAACTAGCACAAGGAGCAAACTTTCACCATGTTAATCACAACAAGCTGAATAAATGTTTTACGACAGTACTGTGTTGATCTTAGTCTAGACCGTACTATATACGCGAGCCGAGACACCAATGATCGTCACCTAAAACACCCCAAACAACAATCAGATTTTTTTTCTTTTTTTTTCTTTTTTTTCTTTTGTTGGGGTGGTCACCCAAACTCTCTCTAGATGGAATCAGGAGACCCTAGAACAAAATTTGCACATGTGGCTTTTGATCTTGCACTTGCCTTTTTTTTCTCTAATTGCTTGTGGCTTTTGTGCGGCTTTTGATTTTGCACTTGCCTTTTTCTTGTTGTCAAACTCAAATTACTAATCTGACTCAAACTCGAAGTAGCAATCTGATTCGAACTCAAACTAGTAATCTGACTCAAACTCGAACTAGCAATATGACTCAAACTCGAAGTAGCAATCTGATTTGAACTCGTAATCCGACTCGAACTCGAACTAGCAATCCGACTCAAACTCGAAGTAGCAATCTGATTCAAACTCAAACTAGTAATCCGACTCAAACTCGAACTATGAATCTGACTCGAACTAGGTGACCGAATGTGACACGAACTCGAAACTCTAGTGGTGCAAAACTAAAGACCAGCAACTTGACTCGTCAAAGCAACCATGAACTCAACAAGTCTTGATTAAGTAGAGAAAGTAAAAGGCACAATGGTCTAGGAATAATGGAAAAAATAGATCTAGTATTTGTTTGGGCTTTTTCTGGACTATAGGATGATAACAGCAGAAAGTAAAGTAATGGTAGCACTCTCACCGGTTAACCTTGCTCTGATTACCACTTGATAGGATCTTGGTTCCCAATCTTTTGATGAGAATAGGAGGGTTCGATTTGTGAGGAGAAGACGTTGGCGATCCGACTACACCGTCCCCAAGACAATGCGCCTTAGTTATCGGTACACCGACTTCGAAGTTGTATTGATCTTGCTGGCGCACAATCAACCTGACCAAGAGGGCCTTTGTTCCTGCAAGCAATCGAAGAACACATAAGAACAAGAAGAACAAGCACTTATCAGTTGAATCAATCTGAAGTGGGGTTCTGGATACAAGTAGACGGGCGATCTAGTCGACACGCACGTGTACAAGGAAGTAGCAGAAGCTAACTTACGAATAAACAAAATCCACCAGCTAATGAGGGCGGCGGCTACTATTTATTACCTCCCTAGGGTCGTGAGAAACCCTAATCACAAGTCCCTAATGGACTCCAAATGATACATGGGCCATGGGCCCAATTTTGGTGATGCAACACCATGGACGGAAAAGGTCTTGGTATTAAAATAACGATTGCGGCCGACTCCGAATAGATATGGACATGAGGCCAGATCTGTTGTAGACTTGATAATCTTTCCAGGAAGTACTTGAACGCCCAGATCGGAGTCCGTATGAAGTAGTTGTCACAAGTTGATGCTGTTCTGCTGTCCAAATCCCATCCGCGCAAATTCCCTTCCCATTGGCTCCTCTCCATTGTTCCTAAGCAAAACAAGAAAGCACGCAGTTCCACGGTCTAGATAAGATGGACATAAGGCCAAGAATGAGTTCACCTCATAGTTTAGTTGATATGCATGAGCACGAGTGATCGGACCAGAAACTGGTAGCTGAGTTGGTGTGGATGTATCGAGGGTGTTGATGTCCTCATCAAGCTCCACGGTCCATGAGTACAAAGAGGAATAGGACCCAACGGGTGATGCACCTGGATGGACTCAACCTCCATCGTATGAGACCAAAGTTCCATCTTGGCATGGATGGTCGGGTGCCGCGTGGGAGCCACCCTTATCAACTTCAAGCTCTAGCAGCTTGCCTCCAACGTCCATGAGAAGATGTCGTTCCTCTTCGGCTAGAAGTCATCATGACTATTGCCAAGGAATGACAGATCCCACTAGACGTATGGAAGACCTTGAAGTGAGAAAGGGTGACATCTACAATACTCTCCAAGGGCATGTCCAAGGTACCCAAGACTGCCAACAACACATGGATGCTCAATTCACCAACTTCAACTCCACGCTACAACAACAACAACAAGCCAATCTCGCGGCATACTTTCGTCATCAAGGGTTCAACACTCATCACAGAGGTGAGTGAAGAACAAGCTTGGGGGAGGACCCCCACTTGAGGTAAATTGTATCAACCCCTTTGCATATTTATTTTCCATTCACCCATCATCCACCTTGCATATAAAAAATTATAATAAATAATAAGTAGAGTAGATTTGTTTTCAAATAAAATCAAAGAGTGCGGTAAGAATGACTTGGAATTCACATAGATGAAATGTTGAATAGTTGTTCTGTTTTAATTTTCCTAACTCCCTAGTTTACAACTTACTACTCTCCAACATATTGCTCTCATTGGCTAATTGCTTTTGCCTTGACATGGAAATTGTGGGTAGCGCAAGCTTAATCCATTTTAAGTTGTTGTGAGATATGATATAGTGATAGGGCTACTATTCCTAGTTTTAAAGTATAACTTAGATTTCCGGAGAAAATTCTAAAAAGATTTGAGTTACTCTCATTTGATTGGAAATACCTACCAAAGCCATATGATATATTACATTGATAGACCTTATGCATATGCTATTTGTCTTCACATCGATCTTTGTCAAACTACTATAGACCTAGGCGATATTTCATTCATTACTTTTTGAATTCAAGACTTCACTTGCACATGCTATACTTATACACTAGAAGTAAGCAAATTCCCATCATACCACTATTCCACAATAAAAAGGGAAACTCCATACCATTCATGCTTAGTACTCTCTCCAAAATTTCTTGCAAAAGGGAGTAGAAGACATGGCTACAAAAAAAAAAGATAAAGAAAAATGCATGCTTACTTCAAAAGCATGAGAAAAAAAAAAGAGAGAAAGAAAAGTAGCCATGTTTCATCCCTGCAATATAAGAGAGTGCACTTAAAAAGGAGTCATCTAAAATATCCACATCCACCTCCATTCCATCACACATGCACAAGTGTTGAATCAAATAGTTTTGAATTGATTTCTCCTAAGGCTTGCTTTTTGACTTAGCAATATTATGTGTTGCAAATATGCCTACTACATTCCCTACCAAGCTCTACATACGAGCTTTATGTAGAAGTAGGATGAATTTAGGAAAAATGCCTTGGTACTTAGAAATCTAAAGAAGAGACTTAGAGAATCCAATTGAGGTACTTAAAAATCTAAATTGAACCCTCCGGAATTTGAGTTGAACTTGATTTCTAGGGTATGTGTGCTCCATTTGCTGTTCTATCTTTCAACCACTGATGAATAGTAGATGGCATAAGCCCCATAATGACTTGAGATGGGTGAAGTACCATGCCAATTTTTTCGATACTAGGTAGGGTATTTTGTTGTGCAAATGGTACTTTTGAAAAATAGAACATTGTAGCAACTCCCGATCATCAACCTAAAGTCTTGACGTTGCTCAGGATGAGCAAAGGATAAGCTTGGGGGAGTATGTTGACGGTTGTTATATACCAATTTCACCCGTCAATATAACTCAATTATGTGAAGGAATTGTCATTTTTTGCACACATCACCTTTCTATTTAACCTATTTCCACTTGTCCTTGGAGAAATAGTGCATGAAGGGAATTATTGCAGAAAATGAAGTAAAAGAGGGGGAGCAATCCTATAAAATACCATCCCAGCCGATCAAGCGTCGACATGTGGCACCACATGGATCAAATGGCCCACAAACAGATGTATCCGAGGCCATCCAATAGTGTACACCCTATATCAGTCAATGGGGCCCACTTGGAAGCCACCTGGAGAAAGCACATGCCGTTTAGAGCCAAGACCAGGTCGGATGACCTGGTGGTTTGGTCGACCCCTTCCTGATGCCAAACTCGGTCTGCTTCCATGTGTTGGCTCCTCCCGACTTGAAGAAGTCAATGGTGACTGGCTCGCGCACGTTTGATGGCGGGAATCGACCCTTCTCCACCTATAAATAGGACCCCCTACCCTCACTTCACACACACACACCACTTGATTATTCATTCCATTGTATCCACTATCCTCCATAGGTTTAGAGGAGTTTAGGCTGTAGAGAGGAGAGCCTCTAGTTCATAGTCCAAGTAGGAGAGGAGTAGAAGAAGTCTCTTCCCAATTCCTAATTGGGAAAGGTATGTGTCGGTACTCGACATACCGGGAATCTCGTGCACAGGCTAAAGCCGCCTATGAGTCCAACCTTCCTGCCAAGGCAGAGTCCTAGGGCGCCACGTGTCGAGAAGACCCGGACCTCTCTACCTCAGATACAGGGTCTGTAGTATCCACATGGACCTCAAGGAGGAGTTTAGCTCCCCCTCAAGGACGAGCTCGCAAGCGACCACGTGTCCAGCAGGACGGGATCCCGCTCCCCCATAGAAGAGGGCTCTGGTGCTGCCACGTGGTTGGAGGCAATAGATAGGCCACCTCCCCGAAGAGGCGGGCTCCGACTCTTCAATGTGTCCCGCAGCCCTGGAGCCCCCGCTCTACGAAGGAGCGAGCTCCAGGGCTGCCACAGGGTCTGCGGGTCAGGACCTGGCCTCCCCCGTAGAAGCTATCTCCCAAGCTGCCACGTACCCTGCAACTTGCCCTGGGCGGTGGTTGCGGAAGTTAAGAGGGCGGTGTGCCTTGTTAAAATATGGCATTGAAGACTCGCGTGTTCCCCAGGCAAATGATGCGACGCAAGCCTGCTGTCAGGTACCGCTACGCCCAATCGCATCACAGTGAAGATGCCACTGGCCTACCCCACTCCGCCAAGTGTGAAGCTTAAGGCGACAGGGATAGTCAGATGGGACATCCCCTTCCATCATCAACGACTACGCATGGGCCATTGGCGGCCGAGGCAGCAAGACGGCGAGCCTTCAAGCCATGGTCAAAAGAGACTTGTGCGAGAAGCTTCACATCTTTAGGATAAGATCACCCTGGGGCGACCTGTCGGGCCCAGGACCCCACTTGTAAGGAGTCTGGCCTTATCTATAAAAGGACCAGACTACCACCGTTACAAAGCATCCCCAATCTACGCGCGCGCACACACACACACACACACACACACACACACACACACCAGCAATATAACCTCACTGTGGAGTATGGTGTTACGCTTTTGCGACCCGAACCAAATAAAAACTACAGTCTCACACTCTCATATGCGCGATCACTCAATAGAGGACTAAGCCCTACCAATCAAAGAACATCCGCGGACTGCTCCTTAGCAGATCCGAGAAAAGTGTCGCATTAACACTTCTACATTTGGCATGCCAGGTAGGGTCTTTTTTCCCTCAAAAAAGTGGTTGCGCTTTCACCGCATTGGTGTTCATCAAGCTCGTGGATGGCGTTTTCTGAGGCCACCGTCCGGTGATAAGATCCATTGCCCGAGCATCACATTCTGGTCCATCACGTCCTCGTGCAGATGCAACTGGCCAGGGTGGCGCCTTCGGGCATGCCCCGACTAAGTTAGCGCCCCCGCAGCCACCGACTGCAAGTTCGGAGAGCGCTCTGGTAGAAGTGAGGGCCTTGCTCTACCACCCACCATCAATGAACGCTTCTAAGGGAGCAGCTCAGCAGTGGGTCTAAGACATCGACCACTTAGTCGTGGCAACCATCAACTCTCCTAATAGAGGGAGAGGTCATGTGTCGCTATCGTGCACGCCGTCCATCGACTATCGCACCGCCGACTCCAGATCCACCAGGCTTACTAGCGCTAGCAAGATCCCCACTGAAGACTTGAGGGCTGAGCTTGACCTTTGTCAAGCTCATACATATGGTCGCGTCATCATCGAGCAGTAGCAGAAGAGGCAGCGCAACCTTGACTCTGAGTATGGCCCTCAAGGGCCTGAGCAGGAGCCATCCTCTGTCTAAGGTGGACCACAGGTAAACCCTCCACCACCGCCGCCAAACCAAGATTATGTTGGGTCGACTGCACCCTGCAGTACTCTGTGCAGCAGGTGTCGCAGTAGCAGTACTTGTCACAATCGATACCACAACAGAAGGCTCCACAGCAGCCACACGTGGTGCAGCAACCCCCTCTGTTTTATGCTATTTCGTACGCCTCTCCGGCAAAGCCTATTGGAGGGTGCATGGCCTTGGCGCCATACCTCCGCCTGACGACGTGGCCGTGCAAGTTCCGACCACACCTGTCAGAGATGTTTGACGGGAGCGTCAACCTAGCTGAGTTCCTGCAGATCTACACCGCGACACTCCTTGTTGCAGGAGCGGATGAGTCTGTCCTGGTGAACTACTTCCCCGTCGCCCTGATCGGATCAGCCCAGTCATGGCTGATGAACCTGCTCGAGGGGTCCATAACCTCTTGGGATGAGCCCTGTCGGTAGTTCACGGCGAACTTCGGCATCTCCTACACGCGCCCCAGCATCAAGCTCGACCTCCACGTTGTGGGTCAGCAACCCAAGGAGACGCTATGATCATTCATCCAGCATTTCTCCCAGGTACACAACTCCATCCCCAACATCTTGAATGCTTCTGTCATAGTAGCATTCTGGCAGGGAGTGCGTGACCGGAAGATGCTCAAGAAGCTAGCCACACACAATGTGCAAGATGTCTCTGAGCTCTTCTCCAATGCCGATCAGTGCGCTAGGGCGACAAAAGGCCGTGACTGGCAAACCCAGCCCGCCCCCCAGAGGGGGCGTAGTCGCCAAGACCGGCGAAGGCACCGTTACCCCGAGTAGCGGCAAAAAGAAGAACAAGAACCGGGGCGGCGGCCAGAACAAGCCGCTGCATGGGTCACCCATCGCCGCAGCAGCGGCGACCAGTGTGGAAGACCCCCACGCTCCAACAAACACCCACATTAGCCACCTGTTACTGACGACAGCGTCGATCCCTCCCAGTGCACAAGACTCGCGACCACATCGCGAGCGTGTGGAAGCAGATCAAGAGATGCGCCGAGCGATACTAAGAGCGAGCGTAGTAGCATCCCGAAGGCGCCCCCTTTCGCTAGTAGGAGGTCAAGCAGAATGTCGACCCCAAGGTCAACGACGACAAGGAGATGGAGTACCAGATGCAGGAACAGGCTGTCAAGGTGGTCCACAAAGACGAGGACTCCGACGCCAACAGCGACCACGAGTGTCGCAAGACTCTCCACGTCATATTCGAGAGGTCTTGGGATCCCGTGTCTTAGAACACGGTCAAGACCCTACGCCGAGCAGTGGCTTCGATAGCCCCTGCTCTCGCTCCAGCGCTGTACCACAAGTCGAAGGAGACGCCAATCAACTTCGATGCCTCCGACTGCCTTAAGAACATGGCAGGAGTCGAGGTCCTACCTCTTCTGGTTGCCCCCACCACTGCTAATGTCAATCTCCACTACGTCTTGATAGATGGTAGGACCACCCTCAATCTCATCATTTGTGCAGCCTTCGACCAGCTGCAAATCTCAATGTCAAAGCTCACCCCCTCAAGCACGTTCTTTGGGGTTTGGTTAGGGAACATCACCCCGTACTGAAACATCAAACTCCGGGTGACCTTTGGGACACCTAACAACTACAGGAACAAGATCATCCTGTTCTACGTCGCAGACGTCCGCCTCCCCTTCAATGCCATCATCAACCAGCCCGCCCTATACCGATTCATGGTCGTAGCCCAGCTACCTTGTCTGAAGATGTCGAACCCCTTCGGCATCCTCAGGATCCGCGGAGACTGCACTTATGTGGTGTTAGCCTTGGAGAAGCTCCAAGCCCTCACAACAGACCCAACACCAGCACAGGGCAATGCTAGGTCGAGTCAGCCTCCGCCGAGCTCGCGCCAGCGCGGCTTACCTACTGCACCCCATCTGCAGCCTTCCAACAGCACCAACACTCCCGTCAAAGCTGTAAAGATCATTTCTGGCTATACTCAGACCACTTGCAAGGTGGGAGGGGGCAAGGCAGAAAGTAGGAATGCCTACTCAACGCCCCACTGGTAGCTATCGATAACAAGTTGCCCGACAACCATCACAACTATCGCAGAGCTTTGGGCTCCCTGTATATATTAGCTTAGTAGGACAGTGTGAATGTGTTCATAGTGTCTAGGAGCAGCATTTAGAACAAATAAACTCTGGTAGGGTAAGGTCCATAATGCGCAGTCATCTTTGCCTGGTCCTGAACCCTAAGCCTGTGCACCCTACCTCCCTCGGCATCTGGAAGTAGGCAGTTTCCCTCTTTTGTAAAAGTTTGTCTCCTCCTATGAATACTGACATAAAAGAATCACTGTCTTACTTCATGTTTCCCTAACAATGTTCATTTAATTATGCACTAATTTTATGATCAACCATGCTAGACTCATTTACTGTATATTTCCTTCATATACACGGGTGTACGCTCTGTATCTCACCCTTGCTGGAGTCGTACAATCCTACTGCAGGTGGGCTTGCTTGAGGTACCTGCAGTGTGTGAGGATTGCTCACGGCTACCCCCATCCTTAGAGTTTTGTGAAGCCGGATGACCTCCCAGGAAAGGCCTAAGCCGAGCAGGAGGTCGAGAACATGTGAGCTTCTTAGGCTGGTCCTGTACCCTAAGCATGCACGTCCTGCCTCTCAGCGTTGTGGCCAAGTACTGGGGGCCGGAAAGATGACACCCTAAGAACAGCGGGAGCCAGATCCCAAAGCACTAACACATTGAATTACCCAAGCCTCGTGTGTCAGCTCAGGACAGTAAGACATGACAAAGCTAAGGAAGAGGAACAGGTAAAACGGGTGAGCAAACTAGTCCCTCCTTTATCGTGTGTGCAAGACAGCCAGCTCTGGCACCACCCAAGGGGCCTGCCATCGACGTCCCAACATGTTAACGACAACAACAAGCATTGATAAGTGAGGACACTCTCCTGCCCTGCTCTTGTTGCAAACAGGTTCTCTTGTGATAGCCTGTAGACCAGGGGCCTGCCATCGACGCCTCAACAACAATGGTGAGCGACGCTGGAGCAGCCAGCTCCAGCACCACCAGGGAGCCTGCCATTGACGACTTCGTGACGATGGTAGGCGAGGCTGGAGCAGCCAGCTCCGGCACCACCCAAGGGGCCTGCTATCAATGTCCCAGCATGTTGATGATAGCAACAAGCGCTGATAAGTGAGTACACTCTCCTGCCCAGCTCTTATTGCTAACAGGGTTCTCTTTTGGTAGCCTGTACAACAGGAGCCTAACATCGAAGACTCAACAGCGATGGTGGGCAACGGCGGAGCAGCCAGCTCCGGCACCACCCAGGGGGCCTTGCCGTCGATGACTCTACGATGATCGTGGGCGATGCCGGAGCAGCCAGCAACGGCACCACCCAAGCGGCCTGCTGTCAACGTCTCAACGATGATGGTGGGTGACGCCGGAGCAGCCAGCTCTGGCACCACCCAAGGGGCCTGCCGTTGACGTCCCAACATGTTGATGACAGCAACCAGCGCTAATCAGTGAGTACACTCTCCTGCCCTACTCTTGTTACTAACTGGTTTCTCTTGTGGTAGCCTGTACACCAGGGGCCTGCCGTCGACGACTCAACAATGATAGTTGGCGATGTCAGAGCAGCCAGCTCAGGCACCATCCATGGGGCTTGCTGTTGACGTCTCAACAACGATGGTGGGCAATGCCGGAGCAGCCAGCTCCAACATCACCCAGGAGGCCTGCCGTCGATGTTTCTATGATGATGTTGAGTGACCCGGAGCAGCCAGCTCCGGCACCACCCAAGAGGCCTGCTGTTGACATTTTTACGATGATGGTGGGCGACGCCAGAGCAACTAGCTCCGGCACCACCCAAGGGGCCTGTCGTGGATGTCTCAACATGTTGACGAAAGCAACAAGCGCTGATAACATGTACACCAGGGGCCTGCCATCAATGACTGAATGACGATGGTGGGCGATGCCGGAGCAGCCAACTCCAGCACCACCCAAGGGGCCTGCCGTCGACGTCTCAACATGTTGACGACAGCAACAAGCGCTGATAAGTGAGTACACTCTCCTGCCTTGCTCTTGTTGCTAATAGAGTTCTCTTGTGTTAGCCTGTTGAAAGTGCATCTAGGATCCTCATGGGTTTTGGATGATTGATGATGACAATTAAGTGACTAATGAGCTCAGTGATCTTAAGCACAGGTGTGGACTTGAATGGAAGCACAATCCCTCAAAAAGGAAAAGGATGAAAATGGCAATGTCAATTCGAAAAGGAGAAACTAGGGTTTCTAGTGCGTCGAGTTTGGACTAGCCAAATAAGTGTGAGGATGTGTGTGTAAAGTGCATTGAGATCAAGTTGGGAGCTCAAAGCGGTTTAGAGGTCAAACCCATTGAGAGAAAAGAGTTGGAAGGAGTCTGGCAGTAGGGCCGGACTAGTCCATGCAGGTGGCCGGACTAGTCCGCCCCTTGCCGGCCAAGTCCGTTTTCAGCCGGACCAGAAGGGTCTGACTGAGTTCGGACTAGTCCGTAGTGGGAACGACTAGTCCGGGTAGTCGAGGAGTGAGTTTTGGGGTCTAAGTCCCAAAACCACGGACTTGTCCGTTTTCGTCCGGACCAAGAGGTCCTGACTGAGATCGGACTAGTCCGCCCTGGGGGCCGGACTAGTCCGGGTATGAGAGAAGTCGATGGTTCAGAGACTAAGTCTGGGAAGGCCGGACTAGTCCGCCCAGGGGGCCAGACTAGTCCGTGGTCTTCAGACTAGTCTGTTTTCACACAGAACAAAAGGTTCTGTGTGAGATCGGACTAGACCGGTGAGGGCCGGACTAGTCCGTTGTTGAAGTGACCGTTTGAATTTGAAGTTTGGCGGGTAGTGTGACGATTGCCGCGCAGTGCGATAGTTGTCAGGGACGTCAGTGGTCCCCTAGGCCGGACTAGTCCGGGCTGTAGGCCGGACTAGTCCGCCCATCTGCTGAAGTCAGCAGTATGGGCTTGGGACCTCTATAAATAGAGGACCCCTGGGTTCATTTGAACCAACCTTTGAGCAAGTTAAAACCCTAGCGCTGCCACAACAACCTTGAGCCTCCCAAGGCCTCCTTCTTGCCTACATTCCCTCTAAAACTAATTCTTGTGTGGATTAGAGTTTAGTGAGGTGAAGAAGAGGAAGAACACCGCTCTTTGGCTCTCGGTTTGATCTCATGCACTTTGTGAATCTTTGTGATCTGTGGCTTGAATCAATCTTTGTGATTTGTGATTGTATTTGTGGTGGGTGCCTCAGATTGTGAGAAGCCCCAACAAATCTTGTATTCACTCTTTGTGATAGTGGAAGAACCAAGTTAGGCCCGTGTGGTAAACTTGGTGAGGGAAGGGTTGTTGAACCCGGTCCTTCGTGGACTCCTCAACGGGGACGTAGGTTCCTTCGTGGGATCAAACCTTGGGATAAAATCCTTGTGTCCCTTGTGCTCTTTACTTTCACTTATTGCTCAATACTTCTAGAGTTAACTTTATTGGTCTTGTTGATCAGTCTTGTTTCATCGTGATCCTTAGTTTCATACATGTCATATAACTTTTCAAGGGTCACTAAGTCATTCTAACAAACCTTGCATCACGAGAATTGGACTAAAATTTGTTAGAAACCCTTTTTAGGCTTTTCCCTATAGGAGGACCAGACTAGTCCGCCCCTGGACCGGACTAGTCCGCCCCCTGAGTTCTAATCTCGTTTTATAAAGTCATTTCAGGTCGTTTAGCCTATTCACCCCCCCTCTAAGCAACTTTCAATTGGTATCAGAGCAGGACTCTCCCAAAAGAGTCTAACAACTCGGAGAGAAGATGGCTGGAGTGGGGTACGAAGAAGTCTCAACTAGTGAGGTTCAAGCAACTCCAGAAGATATTCTCTTCTATCAAGACAAATCAACGGATGACGAAGAGATTCGCCAGCTCAAGGCGAAACTTCGAGAGAAGTTGAAGATTCCCAAGGTTGACACATCAACCTCCACATCGAGTGGCACAATCAACTACAACCAACAAGGCTACAACTATGAACGCCTTGTCTCCAACAACCACTATCTTTCCATCCCATTGGGGAAGCCTCCCCAATTTGATGGAACCGACTACGGGATGTGGAAACACAACATGAAGATCCACCTTGTGTCACTCAACCCCTCACTATGGCAAATTGTCTTGACCGGGTGCACATCCCTAAGAATGATGAAGATATCACTCCGGAGCAAGCCGTGCTCCTTCACCGCAACGCTCAAGCGGCCGGAGTGATCATCTCATCTCTCTCAAGAGATGAGTTCAACCGAGTGGATGGACTTGAGGTGGCCAAGGATATATGGGACACCCTCAAGACGACTCATGAAGGCAACCGAGTCATGAAAGAAGCTAAGATTGAGCTCATAGAAGGAGAGCTCGGGAGGTTTGCCATTATGGATAGTGAATCTCCCCAAGAGATGTACAACCACCTAAAGATACTCATCAACAAGAGTAGATCTTATGGCTGTACCAAGTGGACGGACCACGAGGTGGTGAAGAGGATGATTCGGGCATTCATGCCTAGAAACGTCTCTCTTTGCTCCATGATTCGAGAAAGTCCGGGGTTTGCCAAAATTACCCCGGAGGAGGTCCTTGGAAGGATCATCAACCACGAGATCATGGAGAAGGAGGCGCTCTTCTACAATGACCTCCAAAGGTTCACCGCCTTGAAGATGAGGAATGTTGCACTCAAAGCAACAACCTCCTCAAAAGAGCAAGACAAAGATGATGAGGACAGCCTTGACACCGATGAGGAAGAGGCCTTCTTCATCAACAACTTCAAGAGGATGATGAGAAGAAGAAAAGGAGGATACAAGCATGAGAGTAAAGGCAAGGAAAAGGCAAGGCCCAAAACCAAGAGAGCGTGCTACAATTGTGGCGAGTACGAGCACTTCTTTGTAGATTGCCCACATGAAGATGGCAAGAAGAAGAAGGAGGGCAAGCCACAAGAGAAGAAGCTCTACAAGAAGAAGAAGCCCTCTGATCATGCTCACTTAGGCAAGGAGTGGGACTCTAACGATGAGTACTCCTCGTCCGAAGATGAAGAGAAGATGGCAACCATAGCCATCGGGAGGAGCTCTAAGGGAAGCAAGCTCTTCCCAAATCTCTGCGACCACGAGCCAACTTGCCTCATGGCAAAACAAGGAAGGAGAAAGGTTAACTCTAACTCATCCTCCTGCATATCCTCTCATGATGATTTTGATAGTGCTAGCGAAAATGAACACATGTTTAAGGACATAAGTAAGAGCACATTGCGAAGAATGAAATTGCTTTCGGATGAGATTTTTGAGAAGGAGGAGCTCATAGATAGGCAAGAGGACTTGCTTATCCAAGAAAAGGAAAGATGTAAAGAGCTCATTGAGCTCCCTGAGCTTGAGAGAGAGAAGAGCAAGGCATTAGAGCATGAACTTGCTCTAAGCAAGAAAACATGCTCAAGTCTTGAGGAGACAACCATTGAGCTCAAGGACGAAATTGGCAACTTGGCAAAAGTTAACAAGATCCTTGAGACTCAAGTTGAGTCCCTTAAGACTAATGTAGCCTCTTCCTCCAAAAGCTCATCCTCCTCAAAAGTTGCATCCAAAGCAATATCAACTTGCAAATGTTCTAACTTGATTCTTAAATTAAAGGATGAGCTTAAGTTGACTCAAGGCAAGCAAGCACCTAAGAGTGGCATCTTTGACAAAGAGAAGGTGGCATATGCATGAATTGCATACACCAACACAAGACCTCTCAATGTCAAGGATGGTCTTGGTTATACTAGAGGTGGAAAGCAAAATGCCAAAACCTCCAAGTATGGCAAAGACTTGATTGTCTTTGTCAAAGGAAGCTCATCCCCAACTAAAATTGAGAAGAACACTTCAACTAGCACCTACTTGCCTAAATCTGAACTGCATCCTCTATTTCATGATTTTGATGCATCATATGTTTTGATGAGGAACAAGTATGGCAAGGTATATGCTAGATATGTTGGGCCACTCCGCAAGATCCCCAAGCCTTGTGTGTGGATGCCCAAATGCCTCACTACTAACGTCAAAGGATCCAACTCTGCTTGGGTACCTAAAATGAAGGCATAATCTTGTTTTGTAGGCATACTTCTCCGGTGGATCCAAATGGGTGCTCGATAGTGGGTGCACAAACCATATGATCGGAGAGAGGAAGATGTTCGAGGAGTATGAGGAACATGATGATCCAAATGAAGGAATCCTCTTTGGGGACAATAGCCGAGGGAAAATCCTTGGCTCCGGTAAAATTGTCATTTCTCCCCAACATACTCTTTCTAGTGTTTTACATATTGATTCTCTTGACTATAACCTTTTGTCCATATCACAACTATGTGACAAGGGTTATAATTGTGTTTTCACTAATGAGGGTGTGAGCGTCCTTAGAAGAGGTGATAACTCAATCGCCTTTAAGGGTGTGCTCAAGGGAAAGCTTTATGTTGTGGACTTTGCCTCGGATAAAGCTCAACTTGACACATGCTTAATGGCAAAAACCAACATGGGATGGCTTTAGCATAGACGGCTAGCCCATGTTTGGATGAGGAATTTACAAAATCTTCTTAAGGGCGAGCACATTCGTGGTTTGAAGAATGTTGTCTTTGAAAAGGATAGGCCATGTAGTGCTTGCCAAGCCGGGAAGCAAGTGGGAGCTCAACACCCCTCAAAGAACATCATGACGACAACAAGACCGTTGGATCTGCTACATATGGACCTTTTCGGCCCAATAACCTACATTAGCATTGGCGGTAACAAATATGGTCTTGTTATTGTTGACGATTTTTCTCGTTTCGCTTGGGTGTTCTTCTTGCATGATAAGGGTGAAACTCACGGTGTCCTCAAGAGGTTCTTGAGGAGAGCTCAAAATGATTTTGCCTCAAGAATCAAAGCTATAAGAAGTGACAACGGCACCGAATTCAAGAACAGTCAACTGGAAGAATTCTTGGATGAGGAGGGCATCAAGCATGAATTTTCAGCTACATACTCCCCTCAACAAAATGGGGTGGCGGAACGGAAGAATAGGACACTCATTGAGATGTCAAGGACAATGCTTGATGAGTACAAGACTTTGAATCGGTTTTGGGCGGAGTCGGTTAACACCGCTTGCCGCGCCGTCAACCGATTGTACCTTCACCGCCTCCTCAAGAAGACTCCCTATGAGCTTCTAGTTGGTAAGAAACCCAATGTCTCTTACTTTCGTGTTTTTGGGAGAAAGTGTTATATTCTCAACAAGAAGCCTAGGACTTCAAAGTTTGCTTCTAAGTCCGATGAAGGTTTCCTGCTTGGTTATGACTCAAACACCCACACCTACCGTGTCTTCAACAAAACCTCCGGTATTGTTGAAATAGCATGTGATGTGGTGTTTGATGAAACTAATGGCTCCCAAGTGGAGCAAGTTGATCAAAGTGTACTAGATCAAGAAGACTCTCCACAAGAAGCTCTTAGGAGAATGGCACTTGGAGATGTTCGACCACTAGAACAACATCAATGCTCAAGTGACCAACAACAAGATGATGCAAGCCACTCCCCACACGATCAAGTTGAAAATGAACAAGTGGCACCTCAAAACGATCGAGAAGACGAAAGTCAAGGGGGAGGCATTCATCAAGGGGGGGATCAAGAAGAAGAAGAAGATGATGATGACTCAAGAGCTCAACCTCCACATCCTCGTGTGCATCAAAGCGTTCAACGGGATCACCCCGTTGACAACATACTAGGAAATATCACCAAAGGGGTAACCACTCGTTCTCGCGTTGCAAATTTTTGTGAACATTACTCTTTTGTTTCTTCTTTGGAGCCCCATAAGGTTGAAGATGCCTTGAGAGACCCGGATTGGGTGGTGGCCATGCAAGAGGAGCTTAACAACTTTGAAAGGAACAATGTTTGGGAGCTTGTCAAGCGTCCACAAGAAAATGTTGTGGGCGCCAAGTGGGTGTTCCGCAACAAGCAAGATGAACATGGTGTTGTAACAAGGAACAAGGCACGACTTGTGGCCAAGGGGTACTCACAAGTCGAAGATTTGGATTTTGGTGAAACCTTTGCTCCCGTAGCTAGGCTAGAGTCAATTCATATATTACTTGCTTTTGCTACTCACCATGATTTTAAGCTCTACCAAATGGACGTCAAGGGTGTGTTCCTAAATGGCCCAATCAAAGAGGAAGTCTATGTGGAACAACCACCGGGCTTCGAAGACCAAGAATTCCCAAACCATGTCTTCAAATTGCGTAAGGCTCTCTATGGCCTCAAACAAGCTCCTAGAGCTTGCCATGAGTGTCTTAGAGACTTTCTAGTTCAAAATGGTTTTAAGATAGGAAAAGCTGATTACACTCTCTTTACAAAGCATTTTAATGATGATCTCTTTGTGTGCCAAATATATGTCGATGACATTATATTTGGTTCTACTAACAAAGTGTTTTGTGATGAGTTTTCTAAGATAATGACAGAGAGATTTGAGATGTCCATGATGGGGGAGTTGAAGTTCTTTTTAGGTTTTCAAGTCAAGCAACTCAAAGAAGACACGTTCATAAGTCAAAGAAAATACACTCAAGACATATTAAAGAAGTTTGACATGGACAAGGCCAAACCCATCAAGACTCCAATGGCAACAAATGGACACTTAGACCTAAACGAAGACGGTCCAAGTGTGGACCAAAAGGTATACCGTTCCATGATTGGCTCTTTGTTATATCTTTGTGCATCTAGACCGGATATTATGCTTAGTGTGTGTATGTGTGCACGTTTTCAAGCTGCACCTAAGGTGTGTCACATGACCGCCATGAAGAGAATTCTTAGATATTTAGTTCACACACCTAGCATAGGACTTTGGTACCCCAAAGGATCCAAGTTTAACCTCATTGGCTATTCCGATGCGGATGATGCGGGGTGCAAAGTTGATAGAAGGATCACATCCGGGACATGCCAATTTTTGGGTAGATCATTAGTGTCTTGGTCCTCTAAGAAACAAAATTCCATTGCTCTCTCCACAGCCGAAGCGGAGTATGTCGCAGCCGGAAGTTGTTGTGCACAACTTCTTTGGATGAGACAAACTCTAAAGGATTATGGTATAAACTTGCTCCATATTCCTCTCCTATGTGACAATGAAAGTGCCATCAAAATAGCCCATAATCCAGTTGAGCATTCAAGGACCAAACACATAGACAGTAGACACCATTTCTTGAAAGATCAATCCTTAAAGGGGGATATAGTAATTTCCCATGTGAGAACCGAGAACCAACTAGCCGACATACTCACCAAGCCAATAGATGAGAAGCGATTTTGTGAGCTTAGCAGTGAGCTCAATATCTTAGATTCTCGAAATATGGCTTGAAACATGCACATCTGGATGTTTACCTTTTGCCTTATTCAAAAGAATGCATGTGGTTGAAAAATTAATCGGTATCTCGATTTTATTCAAAATATTTGAAAAACTAGAGACATTGTAAGTTATGGTCATAGTTTGAATGTTGAATGCTTACTGACCATATTCATAAAGTTTTGGTGTGGAAATATGTCCAAAAGGATCATCTATAGTGGCTGAAACTCAAATATATATGTTTTCAGCCTCCCTGGACCGGACTAGTCCGCCCTCTGGCCGGACAAGTCCGGATCCGGACTATTCCGGGTTTGGTCCGCTGACCGGACTAGTCCGGCCCCTGTACCGGACTAGTCCGGCCCCTTGGGACTTAAACCCCCCAGGAGGTGGCCGACCCCTCCTCTTCTTCACTTTTGCTTCTCTCTCTCCCACACGCGCTCAACCACCCTCTTTCGGCAATTTTCGATTCCAACCACCAAAAATCATTTCCAATCCGTGCATTGGAAGCTCCGGAGGTGTGGGAAACTTTCCCCGATCACTCGCGACGCGATCCATCCCCGATTCCGTCGATTTATCTAGATTTGAAGAGGTATCCCCCATTTTTCAAAAACTTGCCTCATTCTTGATTCTTTGAGTTTTTGATAGATGCCTCTTCATTAAAGTTACTTCTAGTGACCTTGTGATCATAACCTAGGAATATTGCGACTTGATTCCAAAATTTCTCGAAAAACCGTTAGAGTTAGGGTTTAACCTATGTGAATCGGACTAGTCCGGTACCGGGCAGACTAGTCCGCCCATGGGGCGGACAAGTCCGGTGTACACAGGTCAAACTCCAACTTTAGTCGTTTCTCGAGATTTCTTTCGCATTATTCCAACTCCTTGACCTACTATCTTATGGCATCTATTCTTTTCAGCTGAAATGGCCGCTCCTCGCTGTTCCGCTTCTCCCCCCACTGACCCCGAGTAGGAGGCGGAGCAACTTCGTCTCGCCGAAGAACGAGCAAGAGCCGAAGTTGAGGCTGCTGAGAAGTATCTCGAGCAGCATGAGAAAGCAAAAGCAGCCAAGAAGCAACAAGCAAGGGCCGCAACGTTGGCCTACAACGAAGATGAAGCAATGGCTCGGGCCATTGAGGAGTCCCGCAAGGAACTCCGGAAGAAGAAGAGAGAGGAGCGTGAAGCTCATAACTCTCAAGCGGCTGCTGCACAAGTCTCCAAGCGGAAGAGGCTTGTGAGCCTTGGAGAGAAAGAGAAGGGCAAGGAGCCAGCCCAAGGAGAAATTGCTGAACGCCAGATCGAGCGTGATCCGAAGAAGGGCAAGGCTCCGGCTCCCGTGGAGCCCAAGAAGAAGAAGCACTCAGTAAAGGTCCCGGCTGCAAAGGCCAAGGGCATCTCTATCAAGGAGAAAGGGAAGGCCAAACCGATTGGCCCCCTGGAGGTGCACTCTCCCGAAAGGAATCCCAACAGGCAGCGTGAAATGGCTACAAATGTTTTCCATGGAAAGGGAGCCGAGAAAGCAAGAAGGCTCAGGACGGACAAGGTGTACAAGTATGAAAGGAGCACCGCCGACCCTCGGTTCTGGTGTGACTTTCATTGTGATTATTACTGTCTCGTCTACCAAAGCATGAAGAAAACTGTGATTGAAGCACAGTGGGTAGACTTGGAGTACTTGGCCAGGAAGCAACATTCTGCTTTTGATGCACTCATTGAAGCACCTGAGCGCCATGTGCTTAGGGGTGGGCATTCGGTTAATTCGGTTCGGTTAATTCGGTTAATGGTCAATTCGGTTAATAGAAATCGATAACCGAATATGACCGAACAAAAACATTAACCGCACAATTCGGTTGCGGTTAATTCGGTTTGGTTAATCGTTTAACCGAATTAACCGCATATAGATTAAAACACAATTTAAACATAAAAATAAATAAAGAAAATTTGAAATTTTAATAATAAAACAACATGAAATCAACTCAAACATAAAAAGACCAATATATAAGTTAATATACAAGCATACATCCATGTTTGATAAATTATAAACCAAGAGAAACAAAAATAGACATGAACAAATCACATAAAATTCGGTTAATTCGGTTAATTCGGTTAATCGGATTAAAAACCGAATTATTAACCGAAAACCGAATAGCGAAAAAATCATAACCGAACCGAAAACCGAATTAACTGAAAATTTCAGTTAATTCGGTGTGGTTAATTTCGGTTAACGGTTATGCGGTTAACCGCGCCCACCCCTACATGTGCTCAGGAACATCATGGGATTCAAGTATGACTAGAACGTCGAAGTCATCCTGCAGTTTTATTCCACCGTCTACTTCACCACCTCTGGTGATAGAAGGATCATATGGATGACGCATGGCGAGCAGCTCTCTGTCACATTTGAGGAGTTTGCAAAGATTTTAGGTCTTGAGACTCATTTGGATCATGAGATCATCATCTCTAACCTCAAGGCCGTTAACAGAGATCAGCTGGACTACATGTACCCAAGCCATGTGTCCTATGAGCCAGGACTTGGTCGCAACATCAAGCCTTTCTACGGCATCCTCAACAGGATCCTGAGGTGGACCATAGCACCAAAAGATGGTGATGCAGGGGTGATACAAGGCAACTTGAGGCACCTGCTACTTCTCATTGATGGGGAGGAGAAGTTCAATATCGTTGACTACATCTTCGATGACATTTTCAACATCTCGCATACCCCCAACCGAGCTTGCTGGTATGCCCCCTACATCATGAACCTCATTGAGAAGGTGTCGGGCGTGACCTTCGTCAAGGATCTGACTCACCACCCACTCCATCCTCAGACACCCCCTGCCGTCCCGCCTCCTCCGCGCCGGAAGAATGCGGAGCCTCCCTCCTCCTCGGCGATGCCAGCTTCTCGGCTCGTGGCACCTTCCTCCCCACCTCCACCTCAATCCATCAGCGCCTTCTTCAAGTGTTTCAAGGCGATCTTCACTTCCTCCCGGAAGCAGGAGATTAGGAACCAGAGGGCACACAAGCGCCAAGAGAAGTACCTCAAGGCGGTGTGTGACAAGATGGAAGTTCCTATGTCCTCTCCGGAGGCGAGCGACGGGAAGATCACACCTTTCCCCGACTTCACCCCCGACGAGCTCGCCCATATCCAAGAGGACGGGAGCTCTTCCCGGGCATCTCCTTTGGCTCGTGCCTCCGATGACGACGACGACGATCATGAGGACCCGGAGGCCAGGGAGAGCGACTCCGACGCTGGGGCCGATGATAGTGAAGTTAGTGACGAGTGAGTGGTTAAGGGTTCAAGTTCCCCCTCTTCTTTTCCTTTTTGGTGTCTTGATGCCAAAGGTGGAGAGTTAGATGGGAGTTAGTCGGGGGAGAGTTAGAAAGGAGGGTAATTAGTTGTATCCCTTTATTTTGATCCTTGGACATGTTGCACTCCTTATTGTAATATTTATGTCATGTCGGATGTTTACATTTGTGCAAGACTATGTTTTGAATGTTCAATGTCAATATGATGCTTTGAATGTCTTTGAATGTCTATTTTTTGATCATATTCATGCTAATTATGTCATGTCACAAATTGTTGACCACAACACATAGGCACCCCACCATAACGTGTGTATGTATGAAGGACTTCCTCAATCTCTCTTTCATAATGCATTCATTGAAGGGGAGTAACTCATACATCCGCACTTATGAAAACCAAATTTATACTCTCTTATATGAAGACTTAATGTGTTGTCATCAATCACCAAAAAGGGGGAGATTGAAAGTGCATCTAGGATCCCAGTGGGTTTTGGATGAGTGATGACGACAATTAAGTGACTAATGAGCTCGGTGATCTTAAGCACAGGTGTGGAGTTGAATGGAAGCGCAATCCCCCAAAAAGGAAAAGGATGAAAACGGCGATGTCAACTCGAAAAGGAGAAACTAGGGTTTCTAGTGCATCGAGTTTGGACTAGCCAAATAAGTGTGAGGATGTGTGTGTAAAGTGCATTGAGATCAAGTTGGGAGCTCAAAGCGGTTTAGAGGTCAAACCCATTGAGAGAAAAGAGTTGGAAGGAGTCTGGCAGTAGGGCCGGACTAGTCCATGCAGGTGGCCGGACTAATCCGCCCCTTGCCGGCCAAGTCCATTTTCAGCCGGACCAGAAGGGTCTGACTGAGTTCGAACTAGTCCGTAGTGGGACGGACTAGTCCGGGTAGTCGAGGAGTGGGTTTTGGGGTCTAAGTCCCAAAACCACGGACTTGTCCGTTTTGGTCCAGACCAAGAGGTCCTGACTGAGATCGGACTAGTCCGCCCCGGGGGCCGGACTAGTCCGGGTATGAGAGAAGTCGGTGCTTCAGAGACTAAGTCTGGGAAGGCCAGACTAGTCTGCCCTTTGGGTCGGACTAGTCTGTGGTTTTCAGACTAGTCCATTTTCACACGGAACAAAAGGTTCTGTGTGAGATCGGACTAGTCCGGTGAGGGCCGGACTAGTCCGTTGTTGAAGTGACCGTTTGAATTTGAAGTTTGGTGGGTAGTGTGATGATTGCCGTGCAGTGTGACAGTTGTCAGGGACGTCAGTGGTCCCCTAGGCTAGACTAGTTCGGGCTGTAGGTCGAACTAGTCCGCTCATCTGCTGAAGTCACCAGTATGGGCTTGGGACCTCTATAAAAAGAGGACCCCTGGGTTCATTTGAACCAACCTTTGAGTAAGTTAAAACTCTAGCACCGCCACAACATCCTTGAGCCTCCCAAAGCCTCCTTCTTGCCTACATTCCCTCTAAAACAAATTCTTGTGTGGATTAGGGTTTAGTGAGGTGAAGAAGAGGAAGAATACTGCTCTTTGGCTCTCGGTTTGATCTCTTGCACTTTGTGAATCTTTGTGATCTGTGGCTTGAATCAATCTTTGTGATTTGTGATTGTATTTGTGGTGGAAGCCTCAGATTGTGAGAATCCCCAACGAATCTTGTATTCACTCTTTGTGATAGTGGAAGAACCAAGTTAGACCCGTGTGGTAAACTTGGTGAGGGAAGGGTTGTTGAACCCAGTCCTTCGTGGACTCCTCAACGGGGACGTAGGTTCCTTCGGGGGATCGAACCTCGGGATAAAATCCTTGTGTCCCTTGTGTTCTTTACTTTCACTTATTGCTCATTACTTCTAGAATTAACTTTATTGGTCTTGTTCATCACTCTTGTTTCATCGTGATCCTTAGTTTCATACTTGTCATATAACTTGTCAAGGCTCACTAAGTCATTCTAACAAACCTTGCATCACGAGAATTGGACTAAAATTTTTTAGAAACCCTTTTTAGGCTTTTCCCTGTAGGAGGACCGGACTAGTCCACCCCTGGACCGGACTAGTTCGCCCCTTGAGTTCTAATCTAGTTTTATAAAGTCATTTCAGGTCGTTTAGCCTATTCACCCCCTCCCCTCTAGGCAACTTTCACCTGTACATCAGGGGCCTGCCGTTGATGCCTCAATGATGATGGTGGACGACACCGGAGGAGCTAGCTTCGGCACCACGAGGGGGCTTGCTGTCGACGACTTCGCGATGATGGTGGGTGATGCCGGAGCAGCCAGCTCTAGCACCATCCAAGGGGCCCGCCATTGACATCTCAGCGATGATGGTGGGCGACGCTGGAGCATCTAGCTCCGACACCTCCCAGGGGGCCTACCGTCGACGAATCTACGACGATGCTGGGTGACGCTGGAGCAGCCAGCTCCGACACCACCCAAGGGGCCTGCCGTCGACGACTCTACGATGATGGTGGGCGACACCAGAGTAGCCAGCTCAGGCACCACCCAAGGGGACTGTTGTCGACATCTCAATGATGATGTTGGGCGACACCGGAGAAGCCAGATCCGGCTCCACCCAGGGGGCCTGCCGTCGACGACTCCACTCAAACAAAGCTTCGCACCCCTGGAGGGGCCACACCGAGGTCACCCACTCAAACTCCCCCGCTCCACTGGGGGCCCGTCGAAGACATCTTGCGATCAAATGGTAGGTGTGCCGAGGCACCTGGCCGCATCTACCAGGGGGCCTCTAAGGGGGTTCCATAGGCAGGACGTCAACCGATGACGAATAAACCATGTCAACTGTGCGATCGTTGGTCCCTCAAAAACTAACGAACTCGGCAAAAGTTCTTCAAGCCCTTATGCAGCTAACGACTCGGAGCAACAGTTTGAGAAGCACAAGACAAGCCAAGAAACCAAACACAAAGTAAAATCCATTGAAGAATATTTACAAAGGGGTGAACCTCGGATACATAGATGGGCCACTAGCTTCAATCCCTGACGAATTGCGCGACGACGTGTTTGGCGGCATCCTTGACCTCTGCCACTACCGCTTGCTCACTCCTCGACGGGGCCTTTGAAAACTGGCTCCAGCGGCATCTGAGGGTACAGACTCCGGTAGCACACCAGAACATGGGCACTGTCTCCGCCACCAGTTTACCCTCAGCTTCTAGACGTCGGGCCAGTTGACGCTCCTGCAGATTGAGCTCCCGAGCACGACGCTTCGAAGACTGCTCCCGAGACCGAACATCAAGCTCCAGTTAGTTGCTGCTCCCGGTCCAGAGCCAGATTGCTCTCCAGGAGCTCAGGGTCTTCGACGAGAGACTACAGCCTGTCCTGATCTGCCTCAGCCCGAGTCATCATCCCCTGGGCCGCCACCTCTTGCTCGATGACAGTAGCCTCTCGCTCAGCAACAGTGGCTTCGCAGTGACCCAAGGGCTCTTGACCCTCTTCAAGGGCACGCAGGCGGGCATCATCCGTGTCATTGGCAACCTTGGCATCGGCTAGAATCTTTTGGGACATTGGGTCCATGGCCTTTGCCAAGCAGTGCCTCAACTCCAGGTCCTTGACCTCGGTGATCCTTGACCTCACAAGGTCCTCCCAGGCTCGGAGGTGCTTGCCCTCAGCACACAGCTTCTTCCACTCTGCGGCAAGGGCTCCCTGCGCCTAGCGGAGGTTGGATTGCACCAGGTTGATGCAGGAATGCGTCGGCCATGATGTTGGAGAGGTGCTCTGGCTGCGCCGAAGTTATGGAAGGCCGCCCGGTGATCATCTTGGGAACCTCTTCCTCTCACAACGGTGAAGGTGAGACCACCAGTACCCGAAGCAGCAGCACCACCGTCGCCCATGGAGCCACCCACCAGATCAGCAGCCACGGAGGCCAGGCCCTGAGCCCTTTGAGTCGACGCCGAAATTGCCTCTAGTATGACAGTTGGAGGTGCCTCCGGCACGGCGACAGGAGATTCTTCACTACCCACGCTAGGCGCGGACACCAGAGCAATGCTCCCCTGTGCCGGCTTGGCAGTATGCTTTGTCGGCGCAGCTGTAGCCCCCTGGGCTGACTTCAGAGCGCACCGGGACACTACCCCCAGCGGTAAAGGTGTCACAACAACTGATGTAGATTTGCAGATCAAGTTCAAAATCTGCCCAAACTAGAAGAACAAAAGAGATAACAAAGCAAGCATTGGTAAGAATGCCTTACCGACGTCCTCGGAAGCTCCAGCGGGGCTCGACCTTCGGTGGCTCTGAGCTTGCGGGACTTGTCGACGGTGTGGCAGGCGTGGTCACCTCGGTCGGGTGTCCACTAGAACCACCGACGATGCTGCCACCCTACATCGGCGTACCTCAACCGACTCCAACGGTACCACTCCTGGAGCCTCCTCCCGAGCCATCGTCAATGTCAGCTCGAGGCCTCTTGGCCTGAGGCTCCGTGGGTGTAGCACTCCCAAAGCCCTCTTTGACGCCTTGGATAGCACCAGTGGTAGAGATGGTGGCCAGTGCGCCGGCCACAAATGAACGCAGAACCACCGCTTCACAGGTTGGACCTCCCCCCGAAGAACTACCAACACCTGATGCAGAGGAAGGGCACTCAGTGGACATTGACTTGGAGCCAGGACTGCCCACGGCGGCGACCTCGATGATGACCAAGGGTATTTCTCCTTTGCAACCTTGATCACCAGCGACTTCCCCTTTCCTACGTCGGAGATGGGCGCCTTCCACTTCCCTGTGTCGGGGACTGGTGCCTATCGTTTCCCTCTGTCAAAAGGCGCCCCATCCACCCTTGACGCTTAAGACCATGGAGCAGGTGTAGACTCCTGTGGCGGGTCGATGATGGCCAATCCATGGTCCACATCGCCAATTTGCCGCAAGACAAGACCGAGCACGTCTAGGTTCGGCATCTCCTACAGGATCTTCATCTCAATGTTTTGATCCAAGCAAAGCAGCAAACAGGACTGCAGAAGGTTGAAGACATCGGAAGTCAGCAGGTCATCACACGCCTTGGTCATTACAGAAAACACCTCTTGCGGGATCCTCTTCGTGTCGCGACCCCGCACCATCCTAGTGTCGTCCTGCGGGCCGAAGTATAGTCACGCAGGATGGCTACGATGCTGGAGGGGGGCCTGATGTCGACGCACGAAGTCTGCCATCACCATCAGCTTTGACAAACCCTGATCCTTGAAAAATCAGATCCTTTCCATAACTGGGGTGTACGCTTACTCCAACTCTGGGTGCTCCTCCCAGGTCTTCTTCTTGAGTACCGACCAGTCGGTGGGAAGAACCATGCGATCGTGGGCGTCAGCCTGTACGATCACCCAGTCGCTCCTCCAGTCAGCCCACATCGCTGTGGAGAGCAGGGTGATGTACTTGAAAGGGTTGTTGGCCTGATGCTGGAAGTAGTAGGCACCGAGGAAGCTGGTCTTGCTCTTCTTCCCGGTCTGCCTCAGCGTGAAGAACTGCCAGAACACCGACATGGACGGGTACACCCCGACAAACATCTCACATAACTGCGAGAACACCGTCACCACCACCAGAGAGTTCGGTGACAAGTGGTGAAGCTAGAGTCCGAGGACCTCCAGAAGCGTCACCAAGGAGGAAACAGGAGGACCAAACCCGGAGTACGCATATGAGTTGAAGAAAACAATCTCTTTCTACCCCAGCTCCAGAGGCAGGGAGCCAGGATGGATCAGATCCCACCACTCCTCGTCCTCCCAGCCAAATAGCCGCCTCACAGACGCTACGTCCTGTATTTGGGAAGGAGGTAAGGCTGAGTCCATTTTAACAGGAGTCAAAGAACTTCAAAGGCGGGGGAAAGAGTGGGTGCTCAAGGTGGAATATGAAAGCTCGAACGTTGGGGGTGCGTAAGGGAGGAACCACCTTTGCCCACAAAGGTTTCCTTTTTAACACCCTATTGACATTTGAGCACACCGCGCAAATTGCCTGGGGCCAAAACCCACTGCTCAACCCGCAGTGTCCCTGACGATGGGGCCCAGGTCCCCTCTGAGAGAGATTGGCCCGAGTGGACTTACATCTAAGAAGAAAACTCCGCGGTTCCATAAAGGCGGAAGTGAAAGCAGCAAAAGCACAACAGTCGCATTGGGAACCATCGCGATAAAGAAGCTGCTGCAAGCAAAGATCTTGTCGCTATGAGCCCTCAACCACAGGGGGACATGTGTGATAACAGTGGCACACACTGCTCTGGCTAATCAAGATAAAATGAAAAGACAACGCGGGAAAGTAGGGATAGGGCTCCACTCTAGGCTCATCACCTACCCCCAGGGTGGACCCAGGGGCCACTGTGGGTACCCGGCATACTGGGTACCCTCGCGCACAGGCTAAAGCTGCTTAGGAGCCTAGCCTTCCTGCCAAGGCAGGGTCCGAGAGCACCACGTGTCCAGAAGGCTCGGACCCCTCTATCTCAGATACGGGGTCTGGAGTGTCCACATGGACCTCAAGGAGGAGTCCAGCTCCCCCTCGGGGACGAGCTCCCAAGAGGCCACATGTCCAATAGGACGAGATCCCGCCCCCTCCCCCCCACCCCCCATAGGAGAGGGCTCCGGTGCTGCCATGTGGTTCGAGGCAACAAACAAGCCACCTCCCTAAAGAAGCGGGCTCCAGCTCTTCAACATGTCCCACAACCCTGGAGCCCCCGCTGTACTCAGGAGCGGGCTCTGGGGCTGCCACGTGGTCCACGGGTCGGGACCCGTCCTCCCCCATAAAGGCTATCTCCCTAGATGCCACTTACCGTGGAACTTGCCCTAGGCGGTGGGTTGCGGGAGTTAGGAGGGCGGTGCACCTTGTCCAAATCAGGCATTGAAGACTCACGTCTTCCCCAGGTAAATGATGCGGCGCACTCCTGCTGTCAGGTACCACTAATCCCAATCGCATCACAGTGAAGACGTTGCAGGCCTACCCCACTCCGCCAAGTGGGTAGCTTACAGCAACAGGGACAATCAGATGGGACATTCCGTGCCATCATCAATGACTACGCATGGGCCACTGGCGACCAAGGCGGCAAGATGGTGAGACTTCAAGCCGCAGTCAGAAGAGACTTGTGCGAGAAGCTTTAGATGTTCAGGATAAGATCGCCCTGGGGCCACCTGTCGAGCCCCGAACCCCACTTGTAAGACATCTGGCCTTGTCTATAAAAGGACCAAACCGCCACCGTTACAAAACATCCACAATCTACGAATACACACACACACACACACACACACACACACACACCAACAATACAACCTCACTGTGGAGTAGAATGTTACGCTCTTGCGGCTCGAACCACATAAAAACCACAGTATTACACTCTCATACGCACGATCACTCGATAGAGGACTAAGCCCTACAGATCAAAGAACTTTTGTAGGGTGCTCCTTAGCAGATCCGAGTGAAGTGTCGCATTAACACTTTGATAGTATGACTCTCATATTCCTATTTGTATTTGTGACATTGCTCTTAATAAAGATGTTATCTTTAGTCTTCTATTGTTCATATACTTGGATGAAGCATTTCTTGTTTGATTGTGGATTCCATATATGTGGTAGGAGTAGTATTTATGATTATACTATATCATTCTCATTATATCATCATAAGCACTACAAACCCCCACTATAGTCTAATTAGCTATGACATGATTATGTTAATGTGAATCACTTATGCTATGTATTAACATTGGTTCAACGATGATTTAGTTCATTGCCTTAGGATGGCTTGTTTCTAGGCTCTTAAGGTAATTACTTAATATGCTAGCATGGTGCTAGGGTAGATAAGTAGCGTTGAATGTCTCATAGACCCACAGATTGAACAGGTAGGCAGTAGGTGGTGACAGCCCGATTTGTATTGTAATCCTCCATGTTCAGCTATGCCACAAGCTCTTGGCGGGAGTCGTCCTAGTGTTGCTAGGGGTAATCCCGTGCCCGATGTGTTAATCAACTTAGCATGAGAATTCATAATTAATATGATTATTATTAACTAACTTAGACTATGTATATATATATTAGAAGCAGAGTAGGAGTATCTACCTAACTCTTAGCCTAGACCCTCTTTGCCTCATTTACCCCCTTAGGATAGAATGCTCTTGTGTGTGTCACACTACCTCCAACTATCATTTACCCATCCTTACTAGAACCCTACCTAGACAAACCTATCCTCTCCATTTGATGATTGTTTTGCTTCCACATAGCCTTCCTTTAAGAGAATATAAATGACACCCTTTGGGAATACTCAAAAAGGGGAAATGCTACATCGATAGCTTCCGTGCACTTGCAGATTTATATATGTCATGTTAGTAGCCATCAACAAGCATTACTTGCACCATTGCCAGGGATGATTTGTTAGTATTACTTAAGAACTATCAACAGGTGGCAGGGTACATAGGAGCTTTTAGCCTGTGCACGAGGGTACCCGGTATGCTTGGTACCGACAGTATGGCTCATGTATCTTTCTTTACATGTGTGACTTCATGCTTTATAATAATATTATTATAAGTATTTATTTATTCATATACTTGGACAAAGCATTTTTGTTTGATTGTGGAGTCCATGTATGTGCTAGGTGTAGATGTTATTATGATCTAGTCATAATGTTCATATTTTGTTATCATAAACATCATAAACAACACTATAGTCTAATTAGGTATTAATATGATTATGTTAACATGAATATGTTACTGCTTGGTTTCGACATTGGTTCAACGATGTTTAGGTTAGTCATTGCCTTAGGATGATATTTGTATCCGGATTCTTAAGGTATTTACTTAACATGTAAGTGTGGTGCATAGATAGTTAAGTAGTGTTGGATGGATCATAGTCCATGGTTTGTAGAGGTAGGTGGTAGGTGGTGACAGCCCTATCCGTCCATAGTAATCCTCCATGTTCGGCTACAACATAGGCTCTTGGCAGGAGTCACCTGGCAGACCAGGGTAAGCCCGTGCCCGACATGTTGGACCACCAAGCATAGTATTCACTGTTAGCATATTCATGTGTACTTTATTAGGGTATGTATATGAGTAATTAGAGAATAGTAGGAGTAGCTCCATCTCGTAGTCTAACCCTCGCTAGGACAATCTTATCCTCAGAGTAGATTGCTTAGGTGTGTGTCACACTACCCATATTATCATCTTACCCCTGTTCTGATCAACACTTAGTACCCTATACCTTGATCATAAGAATAGTGTTTACTTTACTTCACCAACTTGCTTTGGGATAAATACGATTCCCTTGGCAATACTCTTGGGTGAAATGCTACAACAGTATCTTCCATGCGCTTGATCTCATCTCCTACCGGAGATGATCTGTGTTGTTAAGAAATACCAACGATCTCTTTACCATCTTGATAGCATACTGGAGAGTTGTAGTCTAGTAGAAGCCCTGCCGAAAGGCCTTACCAAACAGCGTGCGGGAAGACGCTTGGTTCTCGCACTTGTCTCCATGGATCTCCGCGAGCAAGTCCCAACCCTCCTCCTGGGTTATGCACTGCAATAGAACGCCATTAGCGCCATGCCTGTAGAGATCACTCTCCACCAACTCTATCTCTTAGCCAACCGAATGATACGTTCAGCGGATGCATGTTCATCGAGCAGTATGTTGTGATTCAAGTAGTCCCAGATCTCTGTGATCCATGCATCGGGACCTGCTTGAGCTTCTGGATCTTGGGTGTCGGGTTCATGGAGTTCCCGTGATGCATACGATCCTTGGCGGGCTCCATGGTTGCAGGGCCATTGGGACTATCAGCTTCGGGGTACTAGTTTTGCCCCCTTTGCACGATTCGACAAGCTAGGTTGTGGATCGCAACAACTTCCTTTCAAAGACACCCTTCGAGACCAGAGCCCCGGTGGAGCCCTTCGTTGACAGGTCATCGGTGAAAACATCATCGGCACAGGGGTCATGGCTCAGTTCCAAGGCTTGGAAGTCCTTCTCTAGCTTTTGCACATGCAGCAGGTAGGCCGCTAGCTGCAGATTGTTGCAACAGCATTCTCCTTTGACTTGCGTGATGATCAGCTAGGAATCACCCTTGACCATCAATTAGTGGATGCCAAGAGACAACACGGTCTTGAACACGAAGATGAGGGCTTCATACTCTACCATGTTTTTGGTGGCCTTGAAGTTGAGTCGCACTATGTGCTTGAACTACTCCCCCGTTGGCGTGAGGAGAAGGACCCTGACTTTGGCTTCCTACTTGGGTGACGAGCTGTCAAAGTAGAGTGTCCAGTGAGGCTCGATGAAGACCGGAGCACGAGGATCTAGCTCGTCGTCATCTTGGCCCCTTGGGTTGCTTGGTGATGGCGTCCACTCAGCTACGAATTCAGCCAACACCTGACTCTTTACCACATGGCGCGATAAGAAGTCGAGCTCCAACTCCGCCATCTCTGCAGCCCACTTAGCAATGTTGCCAGTTGCGTTGGGGTTGTGGAGAACTGCCCTCAGTGGGAACAAGGTCACCACCGAGATCCTGTGGGCTTGGTAGTAATGACGAAGCTTCCTTGACACCACGAGAACTACATACAACAGCTTGTGTACCTTGAGGTATCTTGTCTTGGCATCGTGGAGGACCTCGCTAATGTAGTAGACCAAACGCTGGGTGGTTCAGACCCTCCTTTGTGGGGGGGTCCAATGCATCTCCTTCAATTGGTACCGAACTGTGAGGCTCCTGGCCTTCGGGGTCCAGACCTGCCTCTGGGGGTTGGGACCTAGAGGCATCTTGGTTGTCAGGGCCCCCTACGGGGTCCGAACCAACCTCCAGGGGTGTGACCTAGAGGCAGAAGCGCCTTGGTTGTCAAGGACCCCTGCGGGGTCCGTGACCCTGGGCCTCAGCACCAACGGCAGCTGTCTCCCCTAACACTTGTGGCTGCTGGGGCTCCGATCGTTCCGCGACCAGGACCATGCTCACCATCTCTGTTGTTGCGACGATGTAGAGTAGTAGAGGTTCACTGGGCTCTGGAGCTACCATGATTGGTAGTGATGTAAGGTGCTGCTTTAGCTCTTGGAACACCTCTTCTGCCTCCTCGATCCACACGAAGGGTCTGGACTTGTGTAGGTGCTTGAAGAACAGGAGAGCCCGCTCAGCCAGTCTAGAGATAAACCGACTGAGCGGATCCAAATATCTCGTGAGCTTATGTGCGCCTTTGATGCGAGCTGGAGGCGGCATCGGCTTGACTGCCTTGACCCTCTCTGGGTTGGTCTCGATTCCTCGATGTGAGACTAAGAAACCGAGCAGCTTCTCGGTAGAGAACCCGAACATACACTTGTTTGGGTTCAACTTCGTGCGCGTGGAGCCCAGCCTATCAAAGACTAGGGCGAAGTTGTCTAGCAAGGATGTATGCGTTTTGATTTTGACAACGATGTCATCAACATACACTCTACTAAGTCTCGGATGAGGTCCCCAAACATTTTATGCATGGCACATACAAAGATAAGGAGTGCATTCGTAAGACCATAAGGCATGGAGACATAACAATACAAGCTGTCTACTGCTATAAAAGCAGTGTGCCCTTCATCTACTCTAGACATTGGTATTCGATGAAAACAAGAATAAGCATCTAGAAAGAACAGTAGATCGCAACCTAATGTAGAGTCTATAATTTGATCTATCCTAGGGAGCGGGAATTGATTTATTGGGGCATGCCTTATTGAGACTAGTGTAGTCGATGCACATATGAAGCTTCTAGCCTGCCTTGGGGATGACAACAGGGTTTCCTAGCCACATGGGGTGGTGGACCTCTCGAGTGAAGCCGACATCGAGCAGCTTCTTGATCTCTTCACCGATGAAGTTATGTTGCTTGATGGACAACTTTCAAGGCTCCTGTTGCACCGGTCGGGCGTCGGGGTAGATCTTCAGATGGTGCTCGATCACTTCCATGGGGATCCCGGGCATCTGTGACGGTTTCCAGGCAAACACGTTTACTTTGGCCAGAAGGAAGGTGACGAGCGCGAGTTCCTATCTGTTGTCCAAGCTCCCTGCTATGTTGGTGGTCCCAGCAACGTTAGAGCTGACTTGGATGACCTTGACGAGGACATCACTAGTGTCAGAAGGCTACACATGAGGTGCACCGGTTGAGCTACGCTGGCGCGTGCTCGGGGGAGGCTAGCTTGCTTCACCATCGCCAAGGGAAGGAGTCCGGGCCGCCACAAGTGCTTGGATCTTTTCCAAGGCTGACACTACGGTGGAGAGGTCTCCACGGATCTTGAGGACACCACTGGGTGTAGGAATCTTCAATACTAGATAGTCGTAGTGAGTTACTACCATGATCCAATACAAGGCCGACTTACCGATGATAGTGTTGAAGGAGAGGTCAACCTCTTATCAAAGAAGACACTCTCCGTACGATAATTCTTGGGTGTCCCAAAAGTTACCAGGAGGGAGATATTATCGTATGGGATGACGTGCCTTGGTCCTACCCCCAAACAATAGTTCGAGGGCTTGAGCTTGGACATGGGGATCTGCAGCTTCTAGAAGGCTGCACAGCTGATGAGGTTGAGGCCCGCCCCTCCATCGATGAGCATGTGGTAGAGCTTGACATTGGCGATGGTCGGGGCAACAAGGATCGGGAGTAGTCCTGCTCCCGCCATGTTCTTGGGGCAGTCGGAGGTGTCGAAGCTGATCGATGTCCCCATCCACTTGTGGTGTGGTGTTGTGTTAGGGGGTAGGAGCTACCGATGCCACCGCCCGACGTAGGGTCTTTACAGTGTTCTAGGACGTGATGTCCCAAAAGCCTCGTAGATGATGTGGAGCATCTTGCAACGCTCATTGTCGGTGCTGGAGTCAGAGTCGTAGGGTGCATAGACAGCCTTCAGGGCGCGCTGGGTGTCCTGGTACTCCATCTCCTTCTGCTCATCGACCTGAGGGTTGACCTTTTGCTTGCCTTCCCACTAGCAGAAAGGCGCATTGTATGGGCGCAGTTGCCGCTACTCGCGATAGCGCTTCACGAGCTTCTTGATTTCCTGACACTCACTTGCGCTGTAGCGCTTGGTGTTGTGCATCGAGCATCGCACTCTGCTGTCACCACTGTCAGGTGACTGTAGTGGTCGCTTGTCAGGGTGTGGCCCCGGGCACCATCGGCCGCTGCAGCTGCAGCGACGGGAGCCCCGACTAGTGGCTTATATTTACCACCAGCCTTCTTATTGTTCTTGCTGCTGCCTTGGGCAGCATCGTCTGCACCAGGCTGACTGGCTTTTCCTGCCTCTTGGGCAGACTGGGAGTGCTAGTTGCCCCCTTCTGCAACCCTAGCGCAGCTATCCGCCAGCCTGAAGAGCTCGGAGATGTCTTGCACCTCGTCGGTGGCTAGCTTCTCGAGCATATTCTTGTCCCTCACACCCTATCAAAATGCAAATATGACAGAAGTATTTGAGATGTGGGGATGGTGTTTCTGACTTGGGAGAAACGTTGGATGAAGGACCGCAGTGACTCTCCCGGGTGCTGCCGCATGGTGTGGAGGTCTAACTCGGTGTCGAGGCGAGTATAGGAGCTACCAAAGTTCACCGTGAACTGCTGGCACAACTCCACCCAAGAGGTGATGGACCACGTGGGGAGGTTCATGAGCCATGACCGGGCAGAGCTGGTCAGAGCGACGGGAAAGTAGTCGGCCATGATGGCCTCATCCCCTCCTACAACCAAGATTGAGGTGGAGTTGATCTATAGGAACTAGGGCTGTCAATTAAGCTCGAGGCTCATGAGCTACTCAATTTTGGCTTGTTAAAAGCTCGATTCGAGCTCGGCCTGATAGATAAACGAGCTGAACTCAATCTTCATCTCAAGCTCGCAAGCCTGATGAGCTCAAGCTCGTTAAGCTCGATAAGGCTCGTTTAGATTATTTTTTAATATTTTTCTCTTAAATATTCTTTATTTTTATTGTTTAAATGAGCTTATCAAGCTTGAAGTCGAACTCTTACGAGCTTCAACCGAGCCTAACTATTTAAACGGGCCTTATCAAGCCGAGCTCGAGCTTGACTGCAGGATCAACTTGATTTTAGGATCGGCTCGAGCTCAGCTCAAATTCTTAACGAGCTCGAGCCTCAAAGGGTAAGCTCACTCAAGCTCGGCTCGTTGACAGCCCTAGCAGGAACTCGGCAGGATTGATAGTCTCATCTTACTTCTCTGGCAAGTGGGGTTAGAACTTGCTCGGCTAGACCACGAAGCGAAGGTGTGGTGCCAGGGCTGTGCATCCTATGCCTACCCCTGCAAGAGCAGGGTATGGTGCATCGTACGCTTCGGACGCAGGCTGTGCAGCGTACAGCAGGGGTGCAGGCTATGCTGCATATAGCAGGGTGCAAGTTGTGCTGCGTACACCTAGGCACAACGCCCGATGCGCTGTAGTCGCCCACAAGGTTGCGCGTCTCTCACAGTGTCGCTCGATGGTGATGAGGCCATCTTCTATCGCGCGGCGACGGTCGAGCTCGACCCTGAGGTCGGCTGTGGAAAGCCTAGTCGAGTACGAGTCAACCGTCCGCCTGTCGATAGTTGGCATGTGCGACACGTGCAATAGGGCGGCCTGTTGCCTCCTTCGTGCAGGCGTGTTGAAGGCAGCAACGACGAGGTGGTCAATGTTGTTGAGGGCGGCAATGACGATGTGTTTGACGTCATTGATGCACTACTCAACAGCTCCCTATGGAGCATCCACAGCTAGTGGGTTGAGGAGGAAACGCGCCGCAACCAGCGCACTTGCTGGGCTTGCAACCGATGGCATCATCATCACCGAGGTGGTGGGAGTCCGCCATGAGGCGTCAGCCTGATCGGCTGCAGCAACAGAGGTTGTGTGGCCGCTTGTAGGGTCGGATCAGTCTCTGGAGTGGGAAGTGGCTCCGTCCTCCCCCGCTGTGATGCGTCAGGGTTGGGAGGAGCCAACGATGAAGTGGAGGTTCACCATTGTGGTGATGTTCGCCTTTTCAAGGAACGACTGACTTCAAAAAGTGCAGTAGCCCCTACCTAGCGTGCCAAATGCCGAAGTGTGGAAATGACACTTCCCCTGGACCCGCTATGGAGCAGCCAGCGGAGGTTCTTTTATAGGAGGGGCTAATGATTGAAGTAGTCAGACGAAAAGGAGAAGGTGAAGATGGTGAACACAAGAGATTTATGTAGTTCGAGCTGCCGGAGTGTAATACCTACGTCCATGGGAGTGTGTTGTATTGCTCCTGCTTGTGTGTGTGTGATGCCTATGCACTTGTGTAAGCTTGAATAAAGATGAGTTAGAGTTGTCTATGTTGATGGTTGCGCGATCCTTTTATAGTCCAAGGCCGGGCAATTAGAAGTAGGACCCGGGGCCTAACAAGTGGCCTCGAGGAGATCTTAATCCTATACAAAATCTAGGGCATTATGGCTACTTGTTGCTTCCTCTGACCGTGGCTTGAAGACTCGTCGTTCTGCCACGTCGAACGCCAGAGGCTAAGCATAGATGTTGATGATGGCAGGGAATGTCCCATCGGTCGTGTCACTGCAACCTACTCTGCCAGCTATGTGGTGGAGCTCTGTTGCACCTTTACTGTGATGTGGTTGGGCACAATACCACCTGACAGGGGCGTGCGCCACGCCCATGCATCTGAGGAAGGTGCGGGTCTTGAATGCATGATTGGACAGAGCATGACACTCTTTACTCCTGCGACCTACTGCCCAGGGCGGGCCGCAGGACACGTGGAAGCACCAGAGCTGCAGGACACATGGTGGGTCCAGAGCCTATCCCTGAGGCGAGGCAGGATCCGTGCCCACTGGACACATGGCAGCACTAGAGCTTGCCTCTGGGGGGAGGCCAGACCCTGTGTCGCAGGATATGTGACGGGTCCGAAGCCCACCTCTGAGGAGAGGCAGGGTCCAAGCCAGCTGGACATGTGGTAGCACCGGAGTCGGTTTTTGCGGGGAGGCTAGGCCCAGAGCCATAGGACATGTGGTGGGTCTGCAGCCCACCTCTGAGTAGAGGCAGGATTCGGGCCCGCTGGACACATTGCAGCACCAGAGCCTGCTTTTGCAGGGAGGCCAGACTTGGCGCCGCACACGTGAGGGTTCGGAGCCTACCTCTGAGGAGAGGTGGGGTCCGGGCCGTTGGACACGCGGCAGCACCGGAGTCTGCCTCCGCAGTGAGGTAGGGTCCTTAACCGTTTCCAGCCTGTGCGTGGGGAACCCGGTATGCAGAGTGCCGACACAGTTTTTCTATCCTGTTCCTCTCTTGCCCACTAGATGGATATTTATGGGAAAATCCTGTGTTACAGTTTTTGAACTTTATCTAATTAATCCTGCTTCTCTACTATCAGTGGATCTTTTCCTGCTCCAACAATTTTTCTATCTCCTCGGCTTACAGTCATCGAACATTAGATAATTAATCTTGCTTCCTTATGATAGGGATCTTTTCCAGCTACAATTTTTCTATATCCTCAGTCAACGGCTTCTCTCTTTCTAAAATCTTAGCAGTTAGATCGAACTTAATCGCTTCCTTGAATTCCCTACCGAGGTTCTAGAATCGCCACCATCACCCTTTTAATACAGATCGATCCCGAAGACAGAGATTAGAGTGCACTACCAGCTAACCGATCAGCCAAGTTGCCTGCACGCAGAAGAATCTTTGACGCCTCCCACGCTCCTGGAACAACTTTCTTTGAATTTTCCTCTTTCAACGAACGTGTCTCAAACCTGAGAACATTGGGTTTACTCACTTCCTGCACAGACTCTTCGTCAAATGTAATCATGATCGACCAATGATCAGAGCGAGTTTGAGAATTTTAGTTTTCAAACTTCATTTACTATCTCCCGATCCAATCTTTGCCGGATCGCTCCACTATGCCAGGTGAATTTTGTTGCCAACATAGCCAAAGTCCATGGAAAATCACACTCCAACAATACCTCCCTGAAAGCCTACATAAAGTGCATCGGCCTCAAGTTGCTCCCCTCTTTCTCATATAGATAGAGGATTTTGTTATGATCACCTATAATCAACCAAGTCAGATCACATATGCCTTCGACTTTCACTTCTAATTAAGAAAGTATATGTTATATACTTCCACCACATCAACCTGCTGAGACCCTTCAGTTCGATATGGTAGTCAAGGGTAACCAAGAAACTCAAAATTGTCACCTAGCTTATATTGCTAGATCGAATCAACTCAAAAAATCTGCTAAGGAGAAAGGGGTTTAATATTTAAGGCAATGGCTACAACTGCGTCTTATGTGACCGAAACATTGAGGAGCAAACTTATCATATGTTCCTTACATTCCTTTTTGTTGGTATATGGTAGTCATCATTGGGATCGCAACCTATACTTCCTCAACACCTTTCAACAAGCAAGGAAGTCCTATAACCTTGCTCTACCATTCATAGATTTCCTATGGTGACTTGGAAAATCTGGAAACAAAGGAATGGGATAATCTTCAGGAAAATTGCCCCGTCCTTCCACTCTTGGAAGGAATGCTCTTGTGGCACGCTTGCACTCCATGCCCATCAATTCAAAGAGGAAGTTAGGGACAGGTTCCTATCTTGGTGGGACAATATGTCCACCTAATTCAGTATTTTTCTTTGGTGATGGCCACCCATGTACAGCCTATCGACACTTTACCGATGTTTTTCTCTTTTCGCATATATTAATATATTCTCGCAGTAGGGACTTCTCCTGCTATTTTGCTTCAAAAAAATAGCACTAACAACCGCCTTGTGAACATGGCTTGTGCATTGCGTGGGACCTCAATTGGCAACCCATCCCAAGGATGCGAGTCATCAGTTTTTTTTGTAACCATAGCCAATGAATGTGAAGATCCCTGTCTTGCACATCAAGATTATGAATAACTAGGCCTCCATATTGCAATGGTCGTTGGACACGACTCCAAGGCACCATGCAGTTCGCACCATGAACTGTCACTTGAACTTTCCAAAGAAATTCTCACCCCGTGTTGGAATTTTTTTATTAATATATCTTTTAAAAAATAATATAAATAACATACGGAATGAAAAATTGGCAAAAATGACCCAGCTTTGTACAAGTAAAATACAAAATATGAATTTCGTATTTGGCACATACGAAATGTAGATTTCGTGTGTGCCACATCAGATGTTGCATGCCACGGTAGAACAAATGTCACGGTCGAACAAATGGACACATACGAATTCCATACGTGCCACATACGAAGTGCACAGTACCTTCGTATGTGGTACGTACGAAATTCGTATGTGTCCATTTTTCACACTGCACTTGATGAATTTTACACATACGACGATACCGGTAGGCCCCATCATTCGGGGAATTCCGTATGAGGCACATACGAAATTCTCAACGGGGCGAATATCGTATGTGTCTCATGTGAGATTCGATCTGGGACCGGTGGCCTCAGGAACCACTCGACCGCGTGGCACACTACGTCGAATTTCGTGGAAGGCACATACAAAATACATGGCCTACGTGTCATTTCATGAGAGGCATGTACGAACCAGGGTTACTTTTCAAAATTTTCAAAATCGTAGGTTATTTATATTAAATTCTTTTTCAAAAGGTACATTAATAAAAAATTGCCCCATCTTGTCTATTGCTTTGATTGCCCATTTGGGTATAGACGAGGGAACCACCTTGACTGTGATGACACGGTCAGCTTGATTTATGGGGGGGGGGGGGGGGGGGGAGTCTCCTAATTGGGGAGGTGAACAGTAATTCCATCAATTAACGAAAATAGCTCCGCCTTGGTCATCTTGTGAACGGAGAGTGTCACGTGGCCTTTGCAGATCTCACACTGGCCAGAGAAATCAGGCAAAAATAAATCAATTTAGTTAAGTAGAAAAAATAGATGCTTATTTTCTATATTAGAGATAAGAGTTCAGTTTATTCCTTAGAGATAGAGTCTCATTTTCCATAATATAATCAGCAGCACCGGCTATATATTGTAGCCGATGTATAGCAAATAAATCAAGCAAGAATTATACTCCTGTCCCTATTCATCACGATGTCAGCGCCGGCGCTGGTGATCATGCATCAGGTTTGGCGGCGTTTACAAGAACGTCTGTGACAATTCGGTATCATGAGCAACAATCCCATGGGCAACGAAGATTCTGTAATGGACATTGCATTCGACGTTCTGTATGCTACATTAGACATGCTTAGCGATCAGATCGCTAAAATCACCTGGACTGTACAAGAAGAGATCACGGAACAGGTGACGAAGCGTACTTCCACGATTCTAAACGATATTTTTGATCCGGAATTATGTGCTCTACATCAACTCAAACAGATTCGGACGATGACTCCTCATCGATTCTGGTCTTGTGTGCGAGGTTGCTCTTCCACTATTATGTTTGATGGTCCATAGCAACCCGAGTCTGATAAGCACAGGTGTGGCGTCCTCATCCAAGCTCGAGAACAAGCTTTTTGTAAGGGAGGTAGAGATGTCACGTGGCCTTTGCACATCACGCGGGCCAGAGAAATCATGCAAAATTAAATCAATTTATTTAGGTAGAAGATAGAGGTTATTAGTTTCCATAATAGAGTTAAGAGTTTGATTTGTTCCTTAGAGATATAATCCTACAGCACCGACTATATATTATAGCTGACGCATAACAAATAAATCAAGCAAGAATTATAGTCCAGAGAACCTGTCTCTATACCCTTGCCTCTGTTCATTGGCGACATTAGCAACGATGCCGGCGATTAGGCGGCAGGTTCGACATCGTTTACAAGAACGTCTGTGATAGAGAGTGGCAGCCCCAAGTAGGTTTAAGGAAACTTTTTAATCTCACATGGAAGCATCTTTTATATGGCAGCGACTAGAATGCAATCAGTATTACGGTGCAGTCATGCAATCATCAATCCTCATTCATTGGATATGCATCCTACCGTTATTTCGTTTTTTTACTTAACCCACTCTACCTGATGCACTTCGATGGAGGGGTTAAGTAAAAAGATACAATGATCGTTCGATGCAGATTCAATGAATGAGGATTGCTGATTGCACAATTGTACCGTAACACTGATTGCATTGTAGTCGTTGTCCTTTTATATTCTCTCCAAGTTCTCTTCATTGCACCAAATTGGAGTTCTCAAAACTTTGCAATATTGGTATTGATCCCCGAGGCATGCATAAAAATGTTCACTAGCTGTTGGGTGATGGACTGGTCACAAGACTATGGTCGTAGGAACATAACCATGTCATCCGTATTAAAAGAAATCCGATGTTTTGCCTGCTCAACATCCAATAGTTGAAGGATACCATCAAGTGAAGCTTGTGACACTAGGGAGTTAAGCGCGTCCATCATCAGCATGAATAACACATGGGATAAAGGGTCCCTTGACAGTTGATATAAGAAAACAGGCACCATTTCCTTCCAAAACCCAGCTGCTGCAATACCTCAACTAGAAATGATCAAGATATGGAGTCAAAAGTTTTAGAGATGTCCAATTTCAGCAATACATGATGCTCCTTTTGTGGTTGGAAACATTTCACCAATTGTTAGACGAGCAAGAAATTGTCATGACTATCCCTTCCATTGACAAATGCACTTTGGTTGACAACAAACATGTTGGACAGCAGGAGGGGCAAGGCGATTAGCCATGAGCTTTGCTACCAATTTAGCAAACCTATTATGAGACTTATAGGAGAACACCTACAAGTAAGCTAATATGACATAAACCACTGAAGGGATTACTCAACTCACCTAATAAAAAAAACTTTGTTGTAACATGCGCACACTTGTTGTTTTATATGTTAGGCTCATATTGTGGCTGCTGCTATGTGTTGGACAATATGGAATTACAAAAATAATATTGTGTTTGAAAGAAAGAATTTGAGTTTCTATTGCAGGTGAACTACATGGCTACGCATTGGCTCCATACATGACTTGTGCTGCAGAAGCCTTTCTTCCGGCCTATGGTACTGGATATATGCAGGAGTTTGGAGCAGATTGTCAATGATATAGTATTCCAGGCACATGGGTGACATTCTAGGTTTCGGATTAGTTGTTACTAGCATGTGTGGTGTTGTGCTTGTAATTTCATTTTCATTTTTCTTTCTTCCTTTTTAGGCCGCGTGCATTGATAATGTAGAAGTCGTGTTTGTTTATTTTTCATGTAAGATGTATCAACTCAATGTAATTGACATGAGGATGAATAAATATCTCTTTCCTAAAAAAATTTAAACTAGTGCAAGTTTCCACATTCCTTTCTCAGAATAATATGATATCTTTCAATATGCATAATGCATATATCTTTTCAACTGTTATTTTAAACGGGAACAACTACAATGCAAATTACCAGAAAGATAGTTTAGTGTAAAATGAGTGGTTTGTGATGCATATTCATTGTTGGTCTGCAATGGAACCACATATATGCTAGCAAAACGCTAAAATTATGGTACAGTGCCTCTATGGGAATCAAAGGATCAGCAATAAAACCAGAAATGGCTCAAATTATCATTTTTGAAGTCTAAATTGTTGGCAAATCGGCGGTACGATACTCTAGCAATTCTACCGCATCACCCAAAAACATGCGAGTATAGAGGTAATAGATTGTTGAACTTTGAGAGTTGATGGTCCCAATTCAGTCTCCCACTAAACGTGCAGCGCAACGGAAGATCTAGTCTATATGCGCGTTGGTGTAGGGGAAGTAGATGACCACGTTCGTATCCTCCTCGTCCTCGTCACAACAGCTGGTAGACAATTACGATCGTGTCCTCCATGTCCTCATCACAGCAGCGAGTTGAAGATGACGTTATCGTGGCCGATTAGCGTACCAGTAGCAACATCGCCTCTGTGGAGTCCACACGTACGAGGAGGAACATCGTGCGTCGGTGTGCTAGCACCGCGCGCTGCAAGGGTTCTAGCGAGAGGCCTGCAAGAGATGGCTACTAGAGCTGTTACGTGGTGGAGTAATCCGCCCCTAACCCTACCCCTCATATTTATAGGCGTGCTAATGGGCTTTTAGGTCGCAGACCATTAGTACTATAATTGATTATGGATCAAATATCCAATATGTCTTATCCAAATTGTTATGATTGTCTCTTGGGCATATCACCAACAGTCTCCCACTTGCACTAGAGATAATCATATATGCAAGCTTTTCAATTTTCCAACCTATTAAGTGTGTGATCCATTAGGTTCATGTGCAGTCGGTTGTGAATGGAAACCGTTTCCATCCACAAGTCGGCAGAGATACCTAGCAGGACATACTGAATCCCGAATGTACATAGAGATCATATCGGCTGAACCAAGATGCATTCACATGCTAATCCCTTTGCCACACGATACCAGTCAAGCTCAAAGCGAGATACCTGCCATCCTTGTGATAGCTCGACCATTCACTCGATCAAATAGTAAATTCTATCCATGACTAACCTTTAGTCATTGTGATTAACTTCTTAATCACATTGGCATTGTCATGCACATTAAAATCCAACTATCTCAAGGGGCCTAGACATATCTCTCCTATTATTTAGGAGGGGCAAATCCCATCTTGATCCGCACAAATCCCATTCCATATTTTATTATGTACTCGAAGACTACTTTTATGACTACTCAGTTACAGAGTAGCGTTTGATAGTCTCAAAGTACACAACAACACATAGTGAGAAACAATAGTCTAAGGATCTAGCAGGTGTATCACTCAAGACCAATTGATGGCACATATGAAAATAACAATCCCAACAGTGTCTCGGAGTGGATCAATCCAACACCATGTTCACCGACATGTGTTCATATTATTTATTTGATATCTTCATATTTATGATATGTGAAACGTGATCATCAATTTATACATGTGCTTGTATGAGTATCATCATTATCTCATATAATGACGTAGACTAGGGATCATTTCGAGTAAAATTATAATTAACAAAGAGTTTCACGAACAAGTCACATACTTGATGATCAATGTAAATAACGGGTATTCAAATAACAATTTATTTGATTGTACATAAATATAGCTATGACACAAGTCTCCCATGTACACACTAGGATCACTGATGTAAGTATTTGATACCCATAGATCTTGTGTGTGCCTCGTGCTTTCATTGTGGAAGAGGCTTTGTCAACGGATATGCACCATTCAAATCTGTATGCACCTTGCAAATCTTCACATCACCTCGGTCGATGATCTCTCAAATGAGGTGATAGCGTCGTAGTATATGTTTGAATCTTTTGTGTGATCCAAGCTCCTTTGACTGTGCAATGGCTCTACTATTGTCACAATAGAGATCCATAGGACCGGACACACTAGGAACAATACCCAACTCGGAAACAAATTTTCTAATCCAAACAACTTCCTTTCCATCTTCAGAAGCTGCAATATACTCCGTCTCTATTGTAGAATCTGCTACTGTATCTTGCTTGGAACTTTTCCAGCTCACTACCAGGCAGAACACAAAACCAGATTGCGATCTGGAATCATTATTGTCTGTTTGGAAGCTAGCATCGGTGTAACCTCTTACATCAAGCTATTCACCTCTAAACACTAGAATGCATCGTTAGTTATTCTTAAGTACTCAAGCATGTTTTCAACAACTTTCCAATGAGCCTCACCATAATCTAAATGATACCTGCTCGTGACGCTTAGAGCATAGGATACATCTGAGCGTGTGCATAGCATGACATATATGATGGATCCAATAGCTGAAGCATAAGGAATCACTCTCATCTCCTTTTGCTCATCAGGTGTCGAAGGATACTGACTCTTGCTTAGAATAATGCCATGTGACATTGGCAATTCTTGGAATCTTGCATATTGAACCGATTTAATATCTTGTCAATATATGTATCTTGGCTTAATCCAATTAGCCTTCTAGATCTATCCCTATAGATCTTTATTCTCAAAATGTATGTTGCCTCTCCAAAATCTTCCATTGAGAAACTTTTTCTTAATGAGGATTTAACAGCATCAAGCGTTGGAATGTAATTTCCGATCAACAATATATCATCTACATATAGGATCTGAAATACAACTGCGCTCCCACTAAACTTCTTGTAAATACAAAAAAATTCTACGTTCTTGATGAAACCAAACTCTTTGACAACTTCACAAAACGTAGATTCCAACTCCGAGATTTGTGCTTCAATCCATAGATGAACTTTTGAAGTTTGCATATTTTACTAGCATTTTTAGCATCGACAAAATCCTCAGGTTGTGTCATGTACACATTCTCAGTCAGACTTCTATTAAGAAATGTTGTTTTGACATCTGTCGAAGGGTCAATGCGACACTTCCCCCAGATCTGCTAAGGAGCAGCCCGCGGAGGTTCCTATTCGGTGGAGCTTAGGACTCAAACTAGTGTTCTAGCAGAACAATATGAGATCGTTGTTTTTACGTGGTTCGGGTTGCAAGGAGCGTAACACTCTACTCCGCGGTGGATTGTATTGCTTGGTGAGTGTGTATGCGTATGTGAGTGTATCGGGGATTCTGAGTCTTGTCCCATGTATCGGTGGCGGTCTGAGCCTTTTATAACGAAGACAACAAGTGGGGTCCCAGGGCCCGACAGGTGGCCCCGGGGCGATCTTATCCTAAAAGATCTAAGGCTTCCTTCATAAGCTTCTCTGAGCGTAGCAGTGGAGACTCGCCGACTTGCCGCCTTCCTTGTAAGTAGCTGATGCGCCATTGCTGACGGTGGCAGATGGTGTCCCGTCAGCCTGTCTTGTTGCCGCAAGCTACCCACTTGGCCAAGTGGGATAGGCCTGCAGTGCCTTCACTGTGATGCGATTAGTCATAGCGGCCTCTGACCGTTGGCGTGCCCCTCGTCGTGTGTTGGATGTGGGTGCGGACCTTCAATGCCTGTCTGAGTGGAGTGCTCCAGCTTTAAACTCCCACACCTTATTGTCTAGGGGGTGCTACAAGACACGTGGAAGTGCCGGGGCAGGTCCTCGCCGGGGAGGTTAGCCCTGGTCCTTTGTGGCATGTGGCAGCTCCGGGGCTCCCGAGGGCACGTGGCAGCTCCGCTCTCTCCTCAGAGGGAGGGCGCTTGGTCCGACGCTCCAGGCTACGTGGCAGCTATGGAGCTTCTCCGCCGAGGTTGTGCGAGGTCTCCCCTCAACACGTGGCACCTTGGGAGGTTGTCTCCCCTTAGGGTATTTATCCCATCCTTTGTGCCCCACGTGGCAACACTGGGGCTGGATCTTGCGGGAAGATGAGGTCTCGACAACTTCTAGACACGTGGCGCTGCCGCACATGCCCCAGTGTCTTCATCCTGTGTGCGAGGTTACCCGGTCTGCAGGGTACCGACAGTGGCCCCTGGGTCCTCCTTGGGGCAAGATCAAGAGCCCAAAGGTGGAGCCCTTTCCCTGTGTTTCCAGCATTGTGCTTTGAATTCTGTCTTGGGTAGTTGAAGCAGTGGGCGCTCCTGCCAACATCGCCACGCGTCTTCCTTAGGTTGAGAGGTTATGGTGACAAGATCTTTGCTTGCTATCATTTCTTTGCCTTCTATGGCACTTTTAACCGCTACGGTTCCCGATGCGGTTATAGCCCTTTCGTCGCCCTGCCTCTATGGGAGTTGTACCTGTTACTTTTCCAGGTGACTGACCGCCTGGGCCAGCGCTTCTACCCAGGGGTGTAGGGCCTATCGTCATGGACGCCGGGTTTTGGAGTGGTGCGAGTCGGTCTTGGCCTCGCTGCACTCAGGCGCTGTGGTGGTGATTTAAAAAGGAAACCTTTAGGGGAATCGTTTCCTTCCCTAGTCACACCGTGCATCCTAAGCTTTCGCCTTTCTCCCTGAGCACTCGAGCTTCCTTACTTTAGCCAAAGATTCTCCCCTTCGCTTGCTCCAATGGCCTCCCCACTGCCCCCGTCTCGCCTTCAGTCAGCAGACGACCTATTGTCGATGCGGCAACTGATTGGCTGGTCGGCATCGGAGCGTGCGGGGATGATCCACTGTGGATCTCCCGCTCTTGAAGATTTGCACGAGGAAGAGACCATCCTCTTCTCCGCCTACGTGTCTGCAGGGCTTGGGCTTCCGCTGTCAAGGTTGTTCTTCGCCGCGCTGGAGGAGTACGGGTTGCAGCTTCAACACCTGTCGCCAAACTCCATTGCGGTGATGGCAGTGTTCGTCCACCTCTGTGAGGCGTTCGTGGGCTTCAAGCCAATGGTGGAGTTGTTCCGGCTCTTCTTTGTGATGAAGACCACCGGGAAAACCGAGACTACCCAGGTGGGTGCCTACTACTTTCGGCACCGGGACAAGTCCACCCAACAATACATCCCTTCCCTCAAAGGGGGGAAGTGGAAAACCTAGAGGGAAGACTGGGCAATCGTGCGGGTTGATGCCCATCCTGCGCTGAAGATGCCCACTGCCGGTCATGCTACTAATCCCACCATCTGGGAAGCATTACAGGGGCTGCCGAATGAGTATATGCTGATATTGAGAAGGATCCGGTTCTTGGCGAGCAAAGGCTTGACCTCCCTGATGGTGCTGGCTGACTTCCTGCATCATCGTACCGCCCCTTTGCAGAACCGTCGCTATGAGACCTGGTACTATACCAGTACTGATGATCAGTGTCGGCTGGCTCCGGATGATCTTTCGCCGAAGGTGTTGGATGGTTTGCTGAAGTTGGTGACCTGTGATACGGTTGACAATGAGCACGTCTCCATCCCAGCTGCCAGCCACTCTTCATGACCCCCGTTGAGAGGGACAAACTTGTAAGTTTGATTTTGGCGGTCAACGTGTTCGGTGTCACCCACTTGCACCCCCGAGGAGACGTCTAGAGTTTCAGCGGTTCTAGCGCGGTGTCGCGTCATGTTGCAACAAAGCTCGGAATCCTCCCGCTCGTCGGAGAAGGCAGAGGTAGGGTCGCCATCATCCTCCGTCGGGCCGGAGGGCAGTCAGCCAGCACCAGCTCCGTCACCAGGAAGACGTTCCCGCCGTCTAGCCATGGATTCCGCTATCCTTGCATCGAAGAAGCAGAAGTTGACGCGGGGAGGCAGCACCCCAACTTCTCATTTTGATCGGGCTAGATCGGCCGAAGCTATAGTCGTAAACTTGGTTTCTGATTCCTACAGCGGCTCTGGTTCTGGTGGGGGGGGGGGGGGCAGAGGGGTCTGCGTACGAAACCATGTCAGCGCGGTTCGGTTAAGAGGCAGAGCCAGAGACGGCGGTGCCAGTCTTGCAGTTAGGCGCCGGTGGTCTTGATCTATCGCTCCGGGTGGAGGGCCAGGGTCACTGGAGTGGTCTGACCCGCCGTAGGGCGCATATTCTTCCTCTGCTCTTCCCTTCTTTCCCTACGCACGTTCTAACAGAGTTTTATCCTGGCTTCTCAGTGCATCGTCAGCCGACTTGGTGCCCTTGGTGCTCCCTGGGGTGGGCTTTGTAGGCCCTGTCCTCCCCAGAGATGGGGCGGAGCCTGCCATGTTGCGTCCTACGCCCGAGGGCACATCGGCCCCAGGTGCCACTGACGACTCTACGCTCTCGTCCGTCGAGGCAGGTGGGGCTGAAGTGGCGCATAGAAAGGGAGCACTAGGCGAGGAGGTGCCCGACGAGGATGTGCCTGGTGTAGGTGTGCCAGGCGAGGAGGTGCCTGGCGTGGAGGTGTCGTGCCGGGCGAAGAGGTGCCAGGTGTGGAGGGGGCTACACTGATCGTGGCTGCTCCCCTTAGTGAGGCTGACCTGCCCGTCGTTGAAGCGGCGCGAGCGCCTGACGTTATTGTCGCTCAATGCGGCGACTTGCCACTGGCTTCCAGTGATGCACTTGTAGTGGAGGAGGGGGCTTCAGCGCCGGGAAGCGGTGCGGCGATTCTCGGAGCTCCAGTTGGGGCACCAACTGGTCCCCAGCCACTGGTGTCTGCTGTGGCATCGACGGAGGGGGCAGAGAGGAAGTCGCCTGTGGTGACGGTCCCTTCGATTCCTCTTTCCGACGCTGTTGCCGCAGCCCGGTCCATCTTACGCCAGACTTAGGCTGCTTTCACCCGGGAGTGGGATGAGCTTGTAGGGGAGCGACGTTTGGTGAAGCTAGTTGATGCCAAGAATAAGCAGCTTGAGGTGGAGGCTCTGAAGGCCCATGTCACCGCTGATGCCCGCCTGAGGCTGTGCGAGGATCAATGTCTGGAGTTGGTCTGTCGCGAGGTTGCCCTTGCGGATGCTGAATGGGACTTGGCGATGAAGGAGGGGGGGGGGGGGGTCTCTCGGGGCCTGGAGGAGAAACACCAGGCTTTGCAGGACTTGGAGCTCGCCATCAAACGTCAGGAGGATTATCTGGAGCATCGTGCTCAGGAGCTTGCTGATCGGGAGGAGGCTGTATAGAGAGAGGCGGAGAGCCTCCAGGTCTCCCGTATGGCCGAGGCCCAAGGGGTCTGATATTTCCTGGCTCGTGCTGGGGCGGTGTTGGAACCCCTCGGCCTTGCTCCCGTGCCGCGTGGGGAGCCATCTGAGGGAGTGGCCCAGCTGCTTCCTTCCCTGGGGTCCCTCTGTTCGTCATTGGGGTCGGTGAACACTGTCCTTGCAAGGCGACTGGAGGCCGAAGGAAAGGAGTTGGCTGAGTTGGTGGCCTGCCATGTTCTGGTGTGCTTTCGAAGCTAGTACCTGCAGATCCCGCTGGAGCTAGTGGAGAAAGGTCCCTTTGATGAGCGGGAGGCTGAGGCTAGGGCCAAACTCCAGGGCCTTGCTAAGGAAGTGGCTTCTTTATTCTAGCGTAGATGAGGCCAGTGGCACCTAGGTACCATGTTTTTGTATCCGTGGATGACCAATTTGTGTAAATAAATGGTCATGAATTTGGTATTATGTTGCTTTGCTTGTTGGCTTTGTTGCGTGCTTCAAAAAGTTGCCCCAATTCCTTCTCTTGTGTAAGGTCTTGTAGAGCCTTTGTTGATGCCGTTAGCCTTTTAGAGACAAACACTTGCACAGTTGACACAGTCAGTTTGTCGCTAGATGACGCCCTGCCTACGGAACCCCCCTTGAGAGGCCCCTTGGTAGGCGTGGCAAGATTGTTGGGTACGCGTGCCACTTGAACGCGGGGTGCCTTCGACAGGCCCCCAACGGACTAGGGGAGCATGAGTGACTGGTCTCAGTGTGCCCCTTTCGAGAACGTCGGGTTTTTCCTGAGTGTTGTCGTCACCGACAGACCCCCTGAGAGGTATCGGAGCTGGATGCTCCGTTGTTGTCCACCATCATTGTGAAGTCGTCGACGGCAGGCCCCCAGGGAGGTGCCGGAGCTAGATGCTCCGGCATCGTCTACCATCTTCATAGAAATGTTTACGGCGGGCCCCCTGGGAGGTGCCAGAGCTGGATGATCTGGCATCATCCACCATCATTGTGAAGTCGTCGACGGCAGGCCCCTGGTGTACAGGCTATCGCAAGAGAAACCTGTTAGCAACAAGTGCGCGGTAGGAGAGTTTACTCACTTATTTGCGCTTGGTGTTGTCGCTGATGTTCTAGGACATCGACAACAGGCCCCTTGGGAGGTGCCGGAGCTGGATGCTCTGGCGTCGCCCACCATCTTCATAGGTACGTTGGTGGCGGGCCCCCTGGGAGGTGTTGGAGCTGGATGCTCCGTTGTCGCCCACCATCTTCGTATGTACGTCGACGGCGGGCCCCCTGGGAGGTGCCAGAGCTGGATGCTCTAACATCGCTCACTATCTTCTTAGAAACGTCGATAGCGGCCCCCATGGGAGCTACCGGAGCTGGATGCTCTGGTGTTGTCCACCATCGTCGTGAAGTCGTCGACGGCAGGCCCCCAGGGAGGTGCTGGAGCTGGATGCTCCGACATCGTCTACCATCTTCATAGAAACGTTGATGGTGGGCCCCCTGGGAGGTGCCGGAGCTGGATGCTCCGACATCATCCACCATCGTTGTGAAATCATCGACAGCACGCCCCTAGTGTACAGGCTATCGCAAGAGAAACCTGTTAGCAACAAGTGCGGGGCAGGAGAGTTTACTCACTTATTCATTCTTGGTGTTGTTGTTAATGGTCTGGGACATTGACGGTAGGCCCCCTGAGAGGTGCTGGAGCTGGATGCTCTGATGTTGCCCACTATCTTCGTAGAAACGTCGATGGCGGCCCCCATGGGAGGTGCCGGAGCTGGATGCTCTGACGTTGTCCACCATCTTCGTAGAAACGTCAACGGCGGGCCCCCAGGGAGGTGCCAGAGCTGGATGCTCCGGCGTCACCCACCATCTGCGTAGAAACGTCAACGGCGGCCCCCCTGGAAGGTGCCAGAGCTGGATGCTCCAACGTCGTCCACCATCGTCATGAAGTCGTCGACAGCAGGACCCTGGTGTAGAGGCTATCGCAAGAGAAACCTGTTAGAAACAAGTGTGAGGCAGGAGAGTTTACTCACTTATTCGCGCTTGATGCTGTTGTTGACGTTCTCGGACGTTGACGGTAGGCCCCCTGGGAGGTGTCGGAGCTAGATGCTCCGGTGTTGCCCACTATCTTCGTAGAAACGTCGACGGTGGGCCCCAGGAAGGTGCCGGAGCTAGATGCTCTGGCGTTGCCCACCATCTGCGTAGAAACTTCGACGGCGGGCCCCCTGGGAGGTGCCGCAGCTGGATGCTCTGATGTCATCCACCATCATCGTGAAGTCATCGACGGCAGGCCCCTGGTGTACAGGCTATCGCAAGAGAAACTTATTAGCAACAAGTGTGGGGCAGGAGAGTTTACTCACTTATTCGCTCTTGGTGTTGTTGTTGACGTTCTCAGACGTCGATGGTAGGCCCCCTGGGAGGTGCCGGAGCTAGATGCTTCGGCATGTCCACCATCGTCGTGAAGTCATCGACGGCAGGCCCCTTGTGTACAGACTATTACAAGAGAAACCTGTTAGCAACAAGTGCGAGGCAAGAGAGTTTACTCACTTATTCGCGCTTGGTGCTATCGCTGACGTTCTAGGATGTCGACGACAGGCTCCTTGGGAGGTGCCAGTGATGGATGCTCCGTTTCACCCTGCTGCTATGTCTTGCACACATAACGGAGGTGCATATTGTTTTGCTTGCTGGTGATCTTTCCCTATTCCTAAGTATAGTCATGTCTTATAGTATTGGGGTGGTACACGGGATTTGGGTAATTCTGTGCATTGGCGCTAAGGTCTAGCTCCCGTCTTTTTCGAGGTGTGAGCGTCCTGGCACCTGGTACTTAGCCGCAGCACTAGGAGGCAAAGTGCACATGCTTGGGGTACAGGACCAAGCTAAGCATGCTGCGCGCTCTAGACCTTCAGCTCGTCTTTGGCCTTTTGTGAGGAACCATTTGGAACCACAGGGCCCCAAGTAAGAGGGGAGCCGCGAGGTTCCAAGACACCTTGCAAGTACCTCAAATACATCCGCCTGCAGCAGGGTTGCATGACTCTACTAGGGGCGATACAGAAAAAATTCACCAAGTACACGAAGACGATGTACGGAAGACAAGTTTAGTTTGATTGATCACAAAATTAATAGGTAACGTAAGTGAGCATAAGAGAAAGCATATGGTAAGACAGTGAATTTCTTATCATTGGTGTTCCCAGGAGTGAATTGGCTTCAATATGGCAAGGGAGGTATAGTGTTCATGCTTAGGGTACAGGATCAAGCTAAATGGTTGAACACTCTAGACCTGTCCCTCCCAGAGCTTGGTTGTCATACATGCCGTTCCTTGGCACCATGACACCCTACACTGTCCTACTTTTAAGCTTAGGGATAGAACTTATGGAGTTTCTCTATGTTCCATGGGTTGGGGAGGGGCTCTCCTTCTTCCGTGGCGAGGCGGACACACCCGGGGTGGGATACTTGTATCACTCGGAAGGGGCCCTCCCAGCTGGGGGAAATTTTGTGCGACCCTTCCCGAGAGAGTAAGCGTCGCAGCACCAGGTCACCTGTCTTGAGCTCTCTACTCCGCACGAACCGCTCTTGTTAGTGCCTCAGCGCCTGTCGGTAACGTGCGTTTTGGATGATGGCATGCCACCTTGCTTCATCGATGAGGTCGACATCTCCTCGTCGGAGTCGTTCCTGTGAGGCTTTATTGAACGCTTGGACCCTGAACGAGCCCACAGCGATTTCTGGGGGGAGGACAGCCTCGTCCCCATACACCAGAAAGAAAGGTGTTTCCCCTGTGGCACGTCTGGGTGACGTCCTTCTTGCCCATAGTGCACAGGGGAGTTCGTTGACCCATTTGGCACCATGCTTATCCAAGCTGTCATATGTGCGTGTCTTGAGGCCCCTGAGGATCTTAGCGTTGGCCCTTTCGACTTGTCCCTTACTCTTTGGATGAGCCACAGATGCATAACAAACTTGGATGTCGAGGTATTCGCAGTAGTCCTCGAAAGCTGCACTGGTGAACTGGGTCCCGTTGTCGGTGATTATCCTGTTCGGGATCCCGAACCTACAGACAATTGATTTGATGAACTTGATTGCGGACTCCTTGTTGATGTTGATCACTGGGGCTGCTTCCGGCCACTTGGTGCACTTATCTATGGCAACATAAAGGAACCGGTACCCTCCGACTGCCGTGGGAAAGGGTCCCAGGATATCCAACCCCAAGACCGCGAAAGGCCAGGAGGGCGGGATGATCTGCAGTGGTTGCACTGGGGTGTGGATTTTCTTGGTGTGGAACTGGCACGCCTTGCACTTCTTGACCAGTTTGACTGCGTCTTGTAGCACTGTTGGCCAGTAGAAACCATGCCAGAAGGTTTTGCCAACCAGCGTGCGGGAGGTCGCGTGATTCCCACACTCTCCTTCGTGGATTTCCTCGAGCAAGTTGCAACCTTCCTGCTGAGTTATGCACCGTAACAATACGCCATTGGCACCACGTCGACAGAGATCACCTTCTACCAGCATGTAGTGTTTTGCCATCCTCACGATCCCCTCAGCGGATGTTGGGTCCTCCGGGAGGAGGTTGTCCTTCAAGTATTCCTGGAGCTCCGTGATCCATGCATCAGGACTGTCTTGGACTTCCAGATCTTGGGCGCCAAGTGATTCGGGATCCATGGTGATGCTCAAGAACCTTGGTGGCCCCCATGGTCGCAGGGCTGCTTTGGTTGCCAGCTCTGTGGGGTTGGGCTCACCTTCTTCATTAGGCCATGCTGGCCTAGCGGTCGGCCGCACCAACCTCCTGCTAAAGACCCCTTCTGGAACGGGGGCTCTTGTGGATGCCATGGTTGACATGGCATCGGCGACATAGTTGTCGGCGCGCAGCACATGGTAGAGATCCAAGGCCTCGAACTCAGCTTCTAGCTTCTTGACATGTATCAAATATGTCACAAGCTGCAGGTCGTTGCAGCAGTACTCACCCCGGACTTGCTTGATGATCAGCTGGGAGTCTCCCTCGACCAACATCTGCTGGACACCAAAACCCTGTGCAGTTGTGAGCCCGAAGATGAGGGCTTCGTACTCCGCCATGTTGTTGGTGGCCTTGAAGTCGAGGCGCACTGCGTACTTGGACTGCTCCCCTGTTGGCGAGGTGAGCATACCCCGGCTCAACCCCTTGCTTCCTTGAGGATCCGTCGAAGAAGAGTGACTAATTAGGTCCAATAAGTACCGGAGCCTTGGGCTCTGGTTCACTGATCTCCCGGCCCCCTGGGTTGCTCGGTGAGGGGGTCCACTCGACAATGAAGTCCGCCACAGCTTGACTCTTGATTGCATGTTGTGGCAAGAAATCAAGTTCCCGCTAATTCAGTCGCCCACTTGGCGATATTGCCAGTTGCATTCGGGCTGCACAGGAGCACTCCCTGTGGGAATGAAGTCACCACTGATACTTGGTGTGCTTGAAAATAATGGCGGAGCTTCCTCGATGCGATTAGCACCGCATAAAGCAGCTTGTGCACTTCGAGGTACCTTGTCGTTGCCTCATGCAGGACTTCGCTGATGAAGTAGACTGAGCGTTAGATTGTCTGGGATCCTTTTGGGGAATCCGGTGCATCTTCTTCCTTTTGCCCCAGGTCTAGCGACCCCATGTCTCCTGGGTTTGGCGCTTCCTCTCAGAGCTGGGACCTAGAGGCTCCTTGCTCTTCGGGGCCCCCTTTGGGGACCCGGATGTCCTCTGGGGAATGGGACCCAGAGGCTCCTTGCTCTACGGGGCCCCCTTGGGGGACCCGAACGTCCTCTGGGGCTGGGACACAGAGGCTCCTTACTCTCTGGGGCCCCCTTGGGGGACTCGGATGTCCTTTGGGGGCTGGGACCCAGAGGCCCCTTGCTCTCCAGGGCCCACTTGGGGGAGCCGGGGGTCCTCTGGGGGCTGGGACCCAAAGGCCCTTTGCTCTTCGGGGCCCCCTTGGGGGACCTGGACATCCTCTGGGGGCTGGGACCCAGAGGCTCCTCGCTCTCTGGGGGCCCCCTTGGGGGACCCGGACGTCCTTTGGGGGCTGGGACCCAGAGGCTTCTCTGTCGTCGGGGCCCTCTGCAAGCTCCATGCCCTGAGGCACAAAGTCAATGACAGGGGTCCCTTCCTTTCGTCGGCGATGCTGGTGATCGGCCTGCTCTGCAATCAAAACCATGCTTACCACCTCTGTTGTGGCGGCGATGTAGAGGTACAGGGGCTCTCCGGGCTCCAGTGCCACCATTATTGGCAGCGTCGTCAGCTGCTGCTTTAGCTCGCGGAACGCCTTCTCCACTTCTTGGGTCCAGAAGAACAGTCCAGACTAGCGCAGGAGCTTCAAGAACGGAAGGGCCCGCTTAGCCAGCCTAGAGATAAATCAGCTGAGCACTGCCAAACACCCTGCAAGCTTCTGCACATCCTTGATGTGGGCTGGGGGCCACATCAGCTCCACCGCCTTGATCTTCTCTGGGTTGGCCTCAATACCTCGGTGTGAGACCAAGAAACCGAGGAGCTTCCCAGCTTTGACTCCGAACACGCATTTTTCAGGGTTGAGCTTCGTGCGTGTGGTTCACAATCTATCAACGACTAGGGCAAAGTTTTCTAGTAATGATGTATGTGACTGGATTTTTACTACGATCATCGACAGATACTTCTACTAGGTTCCGAATGTGGTCCCCAAATGTTTTATGCATAGCTCGTACAAAGGTGGGGGGAGCATTCCTAAGACCATAAGGCATGGAGACATAGCAGTAAAGGCCATCTATGGTTATGAATGTGGTATGTTCTTCATCCTCCCTACACATTGGGATTTGGTGGAACCCTTAATACGCATCTACTCCCTCCGGTGCACAAAAAATTGTCGTTTTGGACATGTTCTTGCATACCAAGGAAGCATTAAATAAATTTCTTTCTTTTGCAATACAACTCTCCTTAGTGGTTCGAGTGGTCTTCATCACGTTTTTCCAGCCAATCTGATGCAGGTTCGATTCCTAGGTACACGCTACCCATTTTTTTACACCATTTTCCATGGCATGCAGTGTAAAACGACAATTTTTTGTGCACTCTTGGCTTTACTGTAGAACAACAGTTTTTTGTACACCGGAGAGAGTAGAAAGCATAGCATATCGCACCCCGAAGTTGAATCTACGATTTGATCAATTCTAGAGAGAGGGAAAGGATCTTTAGGACATGCCTTGTTGAGGTTGGTGTAGTCAATGCACATCTGAAGCTTACCACCAGCTTTGGGTACGACAACCGAATTAGCCAGCCATCTGGGATGGTGGACCTCCCATATGAAGCCAGCATCGAGGAGCTTCTTGATCTCCTCGCAGATGAAGTTCTGCCGCTCGATGGACTGCTTACGGGGCCTCTGTTGTTTCGGTCGTGCGTCAGGGTAGATCTTCAGACGGTGTTCAATCACTTCCCTAGGGATGCCTGGCATCTACGATGGTTGCCAGGGGAAGATGTCGACGTTGGCTTGTAGGAAAGTAGTGAACGTCGACTCCTGCTCGCTATCCAGACTCCCCGCGATACGGGTGGTCTGAGCCGTATCAGAGCCAATCTGGATTGTCTTGATGGATACGTCATCGTCGTCGGGGGGGCTGCACTCGTGGGCAGTGGCGCGGCTGCGAGCGCGTGGGTCTGGCGAAGGCTTACTCGGCTCAGCATCACTCAGGACAGGTGTTGGGACTGTTGGCAATGCTTAGAGCTTTTCCAAGACCGTCACCACAGCAGCACAATCTCCACAAATCTTGAGGACGCCAGAAGGTGTCGGCATCTTGAGGACAAGGTAGCCGTAATGGGCTACTGCCATGAACCGGTACAGGGTTGGCCTGCCGATAATGACGTGGTAGGGGAGGCTAACCTTCACGACGTCAAATAGGATATTCTTCATCCTAAAGTTCTCGGGTGTCCCTAGGGTCACCCGGAGGTGGATGCAGCTGTACGGGGTAACACTCTCCGGTCCTACCCCCGAGAACGATCTTGTCGGGGCGATCTCATACACTGGGATCTTCAGCTTGTCGAAGGCCGCATGGCTGATGAGGTTGAGGCCGCCTCCACCATCCACCATGACGTGGTAAAACTTTACATTGGTGATGGTGGGGGTGACGAGGAGTGGCAGCTGCCCGACTCCCACCATGTTCTCAGGGCAGTCGGAGGCATCAAAGCTGATCGTCGCCTCAATCCATTTGTGATGCGGCGTCGGGGCATGCGTAGAGGCTGACGAAGTCATTGCCTAGCGCAGGGTCTTGACTGCATTCCTAGAAGCGGCTTCCCAACATCCTCCACATATGACGTGGAGTGCTTTGCGACGCTCGTGGTCGCTGTTGAGGTCGAAGTTCACAGCCTGGTTTATCGTTTCCACAGCACGTTCCGGCTTTTGGAACTCCTTCTCCACGTGTTCGTCGACACGATAGTCGACCTTTTGCGGCTTGATCTCGCTGCAGCTCTCAAGCTTGATGAACACCATGGTTGGTGAAAGCGCTACCACTTTTTTGAGGGAAAAAACCACCTACCTGGCGCGCCAAAAGTCGAAGGTTCAATGCGACACTTCCACAGGATCTGCTAAGGAGCAGCCCGTGGAGGTTCTTGTTCGGCGGGGCTTAGGTCTCAAACTAGTATTCTAGCGGAAGAGTATGAGACAGTTGTTTTTACGTGGTTCAGGCTGCAAGGAGCGTAACACCGTACTCCATGGTGGATTGTATTGCTTGGTGAGTGTGTATGCATATGTGAGTGTATCGGAGATTCTGAGTCTTGTCCCTTGTATCGGTGGCGGTCCGAGCCTTTTATAACCAAGACTGGACGCCTTACAAGTGGGGTCCCAGGGCCCAACAGGTGGCCCCGGGGCGATCTTATACTAAAAGATCTAAGGCTTCCCATATAAGCTTCTCTGAGTGTGGCAGTGGAGACTCGCCGTCTTGCTGCCTTCCTTGTCAGTAGCCCATGCGCCATTGCTGATGGTGGCAGATGGTGTCCCGTCAGCCTGTCTTGTTGCCGCAAGCTACACACTTGGCCAAGTGGGATAGGCCTGCAGTGCCTTCACTGTGATGCGATTAGTCATAGCGGCCTCTGACCATTGGCGTGCCTCGCGTCGTGTGTCGGAGGTGGGTGCGGACCTTCAATGCCTGTCTGAGTGGAGCGCTCCAGCTTTAAACTCCCGCACCTTACCGTCTGGGGGTGCTGCGAGACACATGGCAGCGCCGGGGCAGGTCCTCGCCGGGGAGGCTAGCCCCGGTCCTTCGTGGCACGTGGCAGCTCCGGGGCTCCACAGGGCACGTGGCAGCTCCGCTCTCTCCCTAGAGTGAAGGTGCTTGGTCCGGCGCTCTAGGCTATGTGGCAACTTTGGAGCTTCTCCGCCGAGGTTGTGCGAGGTCTCCCCTCAACACGTGGCGCCTTAGGAGATCGTCTCCCCTAAGGGTCTTTATCCCATCCTTCGTGCCCCACGAGGCAACGTTGGGGCTGGATCTTGCGGGAGGCTGAGGTCTCGACAACTTCTAGACACGTGGCGCTGTCGGACATGCCCCGGTGTCTTCATCCTGTGTGCGAGGGTATCCGATCTGTAGGGTACCGACAACATCCATCTGTCATATTGCATAATCAAAATATGCAACAATTGCTAGGATAATCCAAACAGACTTTAGCATTACAGTGGACGGGAAAGTTTCATCATAATCAACACCTTGAATTTGTTTGAAACATTTTGCCATCAATCGCGCTTTATAGATGTGAACATTTACATCCATGTTTTCTTTTTCTTGAAAATCCATTTACAATCGATAGGTCTCACACCTACGATTGGATTAATTAAGTTCCAAACTTGATTCTGGTGCATGGGTTCAATTTTGGATTCCATGACTCCAAGTCATTTCTCAAAGTCGGGTCCCTTCACTGCTTCGTTGTAGGTCATGAGCTCATTATTGTTCAACAATACCATGTCATGCTGCTCCTAGTTAGAAGCGTTAACTTTTCCGTCAAGGGCGTGCCCTTGTAGACCTTCGTGGGATTGGTGTTTCATCAACTGGTTGCACAACATCTTGTACATCTTGTATAGGATCAGTAGGTGCCAAAACATTTTTAGGTGTTTCTTGAATTTCTTCAAGATGCACCTTGCTCCCGCGCGCTAACTCCTTTTGATAGAAACTTTTTGTCAAGAAGACACCATTGTAAGCGGTAAACACTTTACCCTCTGCTTTATTATTAAAATAATATTATTCAATTTCCTAGGATATCCCACAAACAAGCATTTGTCTGATTCGAGTATGAGTTTCGACGTGAAGCTTGCGAGAGTTGGCGGCTAGAGCTGTCACGTGATGGAGTAATCTACCCCTAACCATACCCTTCATATTTATAGGCGTGCTAACAAACTTTTAGGTCGCAGGCCCATTAGTACCCTAATTGCTTATAGATCAAATATCTAAAAGGTCTTACCCGAATTGTTATGATTGCCTCTTGAACATATCACCAACATAAACTACATTAAAATACAAATCACAAGCCTAGTTTTAGATTTAGATGCACAAGAGTAAAATTGAAGAACGATCTCTCAATATAGCAAAACCATTTATTTTTGTGTGCTCCAATGAAAATACATTTAATTTTCATGGACCATGATGCTGGCTCATGAAATTAAAATGTATTTTCATGGAGCAAAATGCTGGTTAACTAAAGTAATATCTATGTATTTTCTTAAGCCTCATACTTAGCCAACGAAATTACATCTCATTAAAATCTCACCCCACCCCTACCCCACATCCCGCTCCGCCTCCGCCCCATGCCCCGTGCCCACTCCCCCTGCCACCGCGGCCGGTGCCGCCGTGTCACGCTCGCTGAGTGACCGTGTGGGTCGGGTGTGTTGTGTGGGTCAATGGGTCTGTGAACCCGTGAACCTTGTACTGGTTAAACACTGACCCAGGAACGGGAATCGAACAGAAACAAAAATTCAGTTTAAGCGTTCGCCGAGTCTTCTTCTTCCTCGCTCTGCGAGTGCTTCGTCCAGCCCGGCGGCGGCTTGCGCATGCCTCACTTCACGATCTAGCGAACCGGCGGCCACGGAGACGTGACAAGTGGTATCGGAGTCTCGTCTTCCACGGTGGTTGCTGGGACTGCTACTCTTCAACGGGTGATTCTAGTCGATGGCGTCGTCGGCCGTAAGATCCGAGAGACTTTGTTCAGGCTTCTACGAGGCCAACCCGCACCTGCTGGGGTACGCGCTAAGGGCGTACCCTAGGTTGCAAGAGATGAGGACTTTGTCGCTCGTCGCTCCCGCATGTCACCCGCATGCCCTGAGTGGGACGAGGACCTCGTCGTCCTCGCACGTCGCCCGCGCGCTCCGCATGGGACGAGGACTTCGTTGTTTGTCGCCCTCGCGCATCACTTGCGCGCCTCGCGTCGGACGAGGACCTCGTCGCCCGATGCCCTCGCGAGCCACCCGTGCGCTACTCATGCGACGAAGACTTCCGCACTCGTCTCCCTCGCGCGTCACTGCGCACAGTCATCTCCTCAACACTTGCGACATTGTCGTCCACCCCAGGCCACCGACACCATTCACCACTAGGCGCCGTCGCAATAGATGGGCTACTGCATCACCCTCGCCGACTCCAGCTTCACGAGGCTGTTGAACAACTCGGGGCGGGACATGGCATCCAGGACAGTCGTCGCCCACTCCGCCAGGCTCATCTCCGCCCAGTGCGCCTCCACCACGCTCATCTCCGCCGCGCGCCGCCTCCTCGCCACCGCACTCCTCGACGACGAGCCCACGCTACACACAAGCACTACACTGGGCACGTGCTCGCGGCTCACGGTCCCTCCACCACCATCATCGACCAGGTCACCGTGCTCGGCGGCTACCACCATCACCTCGCCACGCGCGTCATCAAGGTGTTCGACGAATTGCCCGAGTAGCTCGAACGAGGTGCTCACTTCCCTGGGCTCTTCAGCTTCATCCGCCATGGGCTTCGGCTTCAGTACCCCACGTCCGGCTCCACTGCTACCATGACCGCTGCAACCACTATGCCATCACTGTCATCAGCGGCACGTCATGGAGAAGAGAGGTGGGATCGATTGGTTGCTATACTGGACCACATTACTCAACGTCTTGATCATTCCAATGAGGTGCAACACCAGATGCTAAGACTGCAGGCTTGGGAGGTTTTGGTGGAAGAACATGAGCTATGCAGTGCTTGGTCACTTGTCCATGAGATGAGCAAAGAGATCAGTCCTACTGTTGTATACAAGGTGGTGCCTGTTAGTGACCAGCAGCTGTTCAACAAGGACAAGAAAATGGATTCTCAGTTTGAGGATATTGATGCAGCATTTGTTGGCTCACTCGAGGATGAGGTTCTTGCAGGGGAAACTGATGAAACCCTGAAAGTTGATGAGAGCGTTCCTGTTTCTGAAAGCAGGGTGAGCAGAAGGACGCTCCAGCAGCATTTCAGAACAAATATATAGAGGTCGCTGAAAATGAGAAAGAAGAAAAGGAAGAGAAACCAACATTTGTCCCCTCAGTTGTGATATGGGATGAGTTTGAAGAGGAGAAAGAGGAAGCAGAAGTCTGCAGTGAGCCATCCGGATATGGGAATATTTATCACTGGTTGGGTTCACTTGGAGATGTTGTGGAGAGTCAGAACAGGGTACTGACAAGTGAAGTTTCAGAGAGATTAGACACAGAAGATGGATGGGCAGAAGAATTTCTGATGCAGCAACAACAAGCTATTAGGGATAGTGTTGGTCACAAGGTTGGACATCACTGGAATGATTCAGAGAAAGAGGAGGATACAAAGGTTGTGATATGGGATGAATCTGACAATGAGGAAGAAGAAAATTTGAAAATAGGGATGAGGGTGCCAATGTCAATGATGTAAAGGCAGAGGACACGGCACTTGCTGCAGGCGATGAGGCCAGTGCAGAGGTTTCAGCTGCAGAAGATGATTTCATCAATGACCTACCAACAAAGTTTGATAATATTGCGGTGTTCAATGATGCTGAAATGAGAGTGACAAGGTTTCACCATTTTTTGAGAAAACTCAGGTGGAACAGTTGCATTGTTCTGGAGCTCTGGAGGTTGCAGAACAAGCTAATCAGGGAGAGCCAAAGGAGTTTGAGGTCATTGACAAGTATCTGCAGTGGGATTATAGTGGCAAATCCACATCAGAGAAATGAAATGGAGAGGCTGGGAGATTTTCTGCATTCATTAGTTCTAAATTGCTGACCAAAATGAATTGCAAACTATTGGTTGTGGCCCTGCACAGGTGATTATAGGCAAAGATGGTGGCATATTCCAAAAGAGGGAAGTACTGATTGCAATGAAGGCTGAAGAGGGGAGGGTTGAAGTTGATGAGGATCTGCAGTCTATGCAGCCCTTATCTTCCAAAAAAGAGGCTGATGCAATATTACTTCAGTTGGGTCCTGACTATGGTGTTCCTACTGATATGATGATGACTGCTGTGGAGTGGAGAATTATTAGACACACATTTGTCACTGATACGAGGGTGCTGCATTTAGGCGCTGAGGATGCCGTTTTGGGCTTCGAGTGGTTGGAGGGAAATAGCCAATTGGTGGCTGACTGGGCTACCAAGTGCTGCACGATTACAATGCAATGGACATGACAGTTTCAGAACATTCTCCTCCTGCACATGTTACTGAACTATTGAAGGAGCTTCAGGTTGTCCTTGCTGATCCTAGATACAACATTTTTGGCTGGGTAGTGCTGCTTATTTTACAGTTCAGACTATGCAACAGGCAGTGATATATACACCAATACTTACTCTGTCAGTTCAAAAAGGTTGCTTTCCATTCATAGGGTAGTTTCCATTTGATCCTGGTATTTCTACACATCTGAATTTTCTGCTATAGCTGCTGTTTCGATTGCACCGGCTCTCTGTGTTTGTCAGATATTCAATTCACCCTATTACACCTAATCATACTTTAAAGACTGGTATGCCTTATGATGCAAGTGGTCAGTCTGAGATTCAAGCTTCTCTTCCACAGTGCAAAAAGTGGGTAGACTGGCAGGGATTAAAGCTGAACCTGTGATTTTATTCAGCAGGTTGTTCAGGCTGTACTGAATGAAGCGAAGGCCACATATAACTGGTTACATATGTCTGGTTACATACTGTTACTGAACCAGCCACTATATCCTCATCAAATTGTTCTTTCGTGGATACCCTCATGGGTGATCAGTTTGGAATGCATCTTGTCTAAAGCTAACAGAATTATATGAGACATCAGGTTAAAATGAAAACAAGCTCTGATGGGTGTTGAATATGTGTCGAATATTGTGTACAAGTTGATTATGCTTAGGACTTTGAGTTGTATTAGCGGTGAAATGTAGAGTTCGTGTTTGACTCTTTAATCGGTCTTCTTATAAATATGAGAGGAGGACCAATGTTGTGACCATGACGACAACATAGCGATAGACTCGCAGCGAGGAAGCGATAGCTCCCGTCGGGACCTCGTAGCGGGCTGATTCGCGTATTGCGGAGGAGCATCCGTAGTCATTACCCCGAGGATGTAGGATTCGACTTTACCTCATTATCAAATATCGTGCCTCGCGTGTCGTCTGTGATCTTGCATTGTATGCCTCGTGAGATCCTTCATCGCTTCCGCGTGCATATTTTCTAACAAGTAGTAATCATAGCCACGGTTGAATCGGATCTAGAGATGATGCTGAAGATTGCAAACAGGCATGATGGTATGTTTCACACCATGCGAAGCTCGTACGAAGTGTCCGGAAGGGACATGGCGTAAGGTGGAGCATGGCAGCTATCGACGACTCGATCGGTGGAGTTGGACACGTCGAGTGTGGCGGCTTGGACCGTCCGTTGAGCTGCATCAACGGGTTTTGTCTAGACGTGGAGAACATATTAATAGTGGCTCGAGCAAGGACGGTGACTTAGACTCACGACCTAACTGATGTGCGATCAGTTTGATTGGAGGGGCTGTTACATACTCTGGAGTAGTTACAGCAATAGCGATGATCATGATGGATTCAGTGATTTTTTGAGGTGACTTGTGTTTGCTTGATTATGATGAGGCATGATTTTTCTCCGTAATCAAGCTCGGCGGCGCGCACGAAGTGTCCGTGGCAAGGATACAAGGTGTGGTGCTTCACGATATCCGGGCGTTCGCCGGAGTCAGAGAAGAAGTTGTGTACACTCGTATGGAAGGTGGACTTGTTGCGTACTCGAGTTGGGATCGGAGGAAGGTTTTGTTGGAGATCACGTGTACAAATTGAAATCAGAGGGGTACGTATGCATATGGATGGAAATAAGCTACATGCATGCATCGGTGTTTGCTGCATGGAGACATGGTGGAGTCCAGAGATGTGCTTGACTTGACTGATCAGGAGGCAGGTTGGATTTTGTCTTTGTTTGCTTCCTTGGATTGGTTAACTCCTTCATGTGACTTCGACTCATGCAAAGTGCAAACTCGGCTCTGATTCATGGGACAGGGTGCTCCACAAGGAACGATAGGCATAATTTTTCCGTATGGATACGAACGGTGTCGCGGCCTCTATATAATCAAAGCGAGTTAATAAAAAAATGGCAGTTCGTATTCAACCGAAGCTTGCAGCAGTTGACAGTGAAAGGCGGGTTGACACTGCTACAATAAGCCTTATTGCAGGCGGCTCCAAACCTATTATCACACGCGATTTTTAAAACCGCCTAAAACGAAGAGTCTGTGATAATCCGCAATTTCACAGACGGAAAAGTGATACCGCCTGTAAAGAAATATTATCACAGGCGGTTTTTACTTATGCTAGCCGCCAGTGAAGATAAGTTATCATAGGCGGGTGGTGCAACATATATATCCGCCTGTGATAATTGTCTTATCACAGGCGGGTCTTGCAGCATAACTAACCGCCTGTGATAATGGTGTTATCACAGGCGGATGTTGACCTACATCAAGCCGCCTGTGAAGACCTTTTACCGCAGTCAGTTTCTACCATAACAGTAACCGCCTGTGATAATTAAGTTATCACATATGGTTCTTTACCTGTATCTAGTCGCCTGTGATAATTGTTTTTTCACAGGCATGCCTAGCCATTGGTTAATAACTGCCTGTGATAAGGTATAACCTATGCAGTACTACTGCTGTTATTTCTAATTTCCAGGTCAATTCAATATAATCACAGAACAAACATCAACAATATCATCACAAAACAAAAGTCAACAATATTATCATCACCGAAGTCAATTTCACTAAAACAATATACATATGTACAAGTTACACATACAATTCATCTCATAGTTTACAAGTTTTCACTAAAAACTTTTCTATTGGCATAGTCGTAAAGTTCTGGCACATCAGCTGTTGCACCATTCTTATCAAAGAACTTACTTTTTTTGTGCAAAATTTCGCGATGAATGAACTGACATAGTTTAGAAGCAATCCTGTCGGCTCCTCCATCAGGAATACTTCTACAAACCGGTCATTCTTCGTTCAGATTCTTCGTGTGCTGCAATATAACACATAACAAGGTTTAGAATGTGTTAGTTTGAACAATCTCAAAGTACAGATCAAAGTGAGAGTATACAAGAATTTAGTTGGTATTTTTGGAGCAGTTGTACTATGATCAATTAAATTTTGAAGTTGGAATCAAAATATGAAAATAATATTTCTGGTAATATTGAACAGTAGAGAATATAAGTATTAAACTATGCTAGTTACAATGAAAATGAAACTCAAAAGTAAGAAAATAAGGTATCGACATTAAGGATAACTTACAACCTCACGATTCACTCTATATACGCCGGCGGTCCGAAGATGCTCGCATACATAATACCCGTATAAGACACTCCCAGCAGGCTGCTTCGGACAAGCATAATATGTTTTAATGTCCAATGCATTCGTATTGGAAGGTCTCTCACCGCCAAGCTGTTCTGCGTAAAACCGCCAAGCGCTGTAATACAAGAAATGTCATATAAAACTTGTCAACACATTCTAAATGTGTGTAAATTAAAATTATTGAATAAACGTACAGTTTCAAAATGGAAAGAAAATCTTTGTAACGATCTGGTGGGAAATCGGCCGAGTCCAAGACTGTTGTCTTTCCCTGCGTTGGCTTGATGAAGATCATTATGTAGTGATCACTGCAAACACACAAACACATGTGTTAACAATTACCAATAACCGCCATTTCAATGACATGTGTCGAACTTACTCGAAGTTGTACGTAGCCTTTACGAGGTCCTTGCTGTCTATGACAAAGTTAAACATTGTATGTCCTATGTAAGCTGCAACTTCTGTCCTTTTATCCTTCTTAAGTTTTGCGATTGCTTTTTCAAAATCTTTTTTTTCATGTGCTTGAAATGTGCTGAGTTTCGATCCGCCTGGACATCGAATAGCGCCTTTGCAATCCTAGTAGGGTCAGAGGATACCCGTCTTGCGTGCCAACTTTTTATTATCCATGTATTGCATCCTATTGAAGAAGTCCAAAATTGTTATAATATCATAAAATGCGTATGAGTGTAGTAAGAAAAGCAAATACAAAATATTAGAGCACTTACAAGCACCAGACGAGCAGCAGGTTGATTTCGAGCATGCCCCGATGCAAAAGGGGATGCAACTCTTAAAATAAAATGACTCGTCTATCTTCTCTGGTGCTCCAGAATGCTTGTTTTGGAATACGAAATGTGACACAATTAAGACCATATCTTGTGCTGGCAAGGATGTACCACTCATGCATTCTTCTGAGCGGGACGGGTTGTTTGCTATGTTGTACGGATGTCATGAACGGCTTCCCATTCTCAAATTTAGGAGGAATATCCTCAAGCTTGTATATTGGAACTCCTGGTTTAACTAAAGCCGTCCGCCGATTATACATGACACAGTCTTCTTCCCACTCCTCGATATTTCCTAATTCTGGCTCATGAGAAGAACAAGATGCACTCGATTTTATAATATTTTCCTTCATAGTTTCCAAATACTTTGATGCTTCTGATGAATGTTTCTTATTTTCGTATGAGCTAACTTTGATAGGCACTAATGATCAAGGAGTAGTCGTCGGAAGTTGGACACTGGCTTGTTGAACCTGTTGTTCAACTGATTGCTCTTTACTCCCAGCAGCTGGCTCTAGTACTACTTCAAGCTATTGCTCAACAAGTTGCTCTTTACTAGCAACAGCTTGCTCTGGTACTGCTTGAAGCTGTTGTCCAACTTGTTGCTCTTGGATATCTTTACTAGCAAGGTTACTATCATCCTTGTTGAGACATAGGGGGAGTGGATCTTCCTGGACTGGGAGTGGATCTTCATGCACTTTCGCCTTAGAAGATGGGGTTGCAGTATTTGGAGATGTGACGGGACTAGAAAGTGGCTCATCGTCCAACACGATATCGCGTCGGTGCCAAGGATTAATTGGTTGACAGCCTGCCCCAGAGTCATGATCCCCTCAGGTGTGACGTGGTCTATTTCATAATTTTCATAATCATTATCAATGATCTGAAGAACTTGCACCACAGCATAATACAACGGAAGTTATCGGTACCTTGAGTACCGTATACCCCTTGAGATTGCAAAGATCTCAAGAAAATGTCATCTACTTGATTTGAAGACCTTCGGAGGCCCACATGTCAGACATAACCGGATCCGCTTCCCCAACATGGTTAGTCCCAAGGTCGCCACGTGTACCATCAAACCGGATCTACCGTCCCCAAGGGGGAAGCTCCGGGCTATGTACCATAACGGCACCCCCGGACCTAACCCCAGATCGAGGGAAGCTCCAGAACTGACACGTGTCTGGTGGCACTGGACCTATCTGTTCCCCACAGTATGCTCCGGAGCTGCCACGTGTCCAACCATCGGATCTTCAGCCTCAAACCTCCGGTAGACTCCACAACGGCTCCGGATCTTCAAAGGGGAATCAAGGACTTCAAGACCCGATTAAGTGTCATTAATACTATGTTAATGACACATGATCGAACGACCCTTATTACCAGTAACGGCGCTGTCAAAGCCCGTAACTCGGTCATTAAGGGTAATTAAGCGCATCAAATGTGTATCAATATTTGTAGCCGTCCGGGACACATGTCGGGCCAGGCCAACTTGTAACGGCCTGTCCTTGTACTATAAAAGGACAGGTCGACGATCATCTGATCAGATCTGGTCTGATCGGCTCACACGCGCTCTCAACTCACGTCACCTGAGTTGAGTTCATACATCCAATACAACACCAACACACCCCATGGAGTAGGGTATTACGCTCAGGCGGCCTGAACCACGTAAATCTTTGTGTCTCCTGTGTCATTTTACATTTTACCTTCTTGAATCTCCGCGCGCCCACACCGAACTTCAAACTCCGCAAACACTTCTAGTAGTGTCGGGAGATCTGTCGGATCAAAACCACCGATAGTTGGCGCGCCAGGTAGGGGGGCCTGAGATTTCAAGAATGGTGATCAGCTGCTGAATCATCCAATGGTCATCCCGCTGTTTAAGCTGCTGGGGGCAATCTCTCCAATATGCAGCCACCAGCAGGAACCTCAGTCCCAGCAGGAGTCACACTTCCACCACCGCCGCCTCCACCAGCAAATCAAGCTGGGCAGCACGATGGTGCACCGGCGTCAATCAATGCGTCGGCGAATCATGACAATCCGGAACACGCACTCCATGTAGCATGTGCTCTCCTTCAGCGCCCACCACCTCCGGATGCATCCTGGGATGCAATGGAGCAGTGGAGGGCCGATGTGGAACACTTGGTTGCAGCAGCAGCCGACCGCATCAGTAACCAGGATCCTCCTCCTTCAGGACGGGCCCCGTCGCAGCGACGGACCTTGTCTGGCAGACTTGGTCCGCACGTTTCCAACAACAGGAGACGTGCTGCGTCACAGCAAGTGACGTCATTTCCCTCCAGGGAACGACACACTCACACGGTATCAAGGCTTTCAACTCATGACCTCCGGGCGGAGCTTGATCGCCGATACCGTCAACAAGACGGCAGAGTCCATATCGAGCGTGCTCGTGAAAGACGAGAAGCTCAGGAAATTCCTGCTCCTGAAGGAGTAGGAGGAGGCTGTTCAGCCCTGGCCATGCATCTGCGTATGGTCAGGTGGCCACAAAAATTCCGGCCTCACCTGCCGAAGAAGTTCGACGGGACTGTTAATCCTGTCGAATTTCTTCAGATTTACTCCACTGCTATCCTAGCAGCTAGAGGAAATGAGGCCGTAATGGCCAACTATTTTCCAATGGCTTTAACTGGGACCGCCCGGTCCTAGTTTATGAGCCTTCCGCCCTACTCCATCAACATATGGGAGGAGTTGTGCCGACAGTTCACCGCCAACTTCGGGAGTTCATATACCCGACCAGGCACCGAACTGGACCTTTTTGCAGTCGTGCAAAAAGGGGGAGAATCCCTGCGATCATTCATCCAGAGATTCTCTCAGGTACGAAACACTATCCCTTCTAGCGCTTCTGTCATTGTGGCATTTAGACAGGGCCTACGGGATAAGAAGATGTTGGAGAAACTGGCGATCAAGGAGATCACCAGTGTCACGGAACTCTTCAGCTTGGCCAACAAATGTGCCAGGGCTACGGAGGGTCGTGAAATGCACTCCAAACCACCTCCGGAGGATCGCAAGAAATCCTCCAAAGGAGAAGCCACTACCTCCGGGAGTGGCAAAAAGAAGAAAAAGACCAACGGCAAGAAGAAGCCGTCGGCCGGCGCATCTAATGCTGCAGCTGCTGCAGCTCCGGGTGGCCGGGGGCCACGCCCTGAGAAGCGACCTCGACCGTCTTCTGAAGACAGTGGCAAACCCAAGGTGTGGTGTCCAATTCATAAGACGAACAACCACAGTTTGGAAGACTGCCGGGAGGTCCAAAACCTTGCCGAGTGTTACAACAAGCGCCGGGAAGAAGTTCCTTTCCGATAGAGGGAAGGAAAACAAAAAGTTGACGAAGCTCCGGCTGAAGAGGAGTTAGGTTTTCAGGATCCTAAAAAGGTCTTGAAGGCCGTCTACACCTCCGTCGACGATGATTCTGACGTCTCTGACAACGAGCGTCGGAAGACCATGAACACCATTTTTGGTGGATCATGGGACATCACCTCCCGCCGCGTCCTCAAGACAATGCGTCGGGACATGGCCGCTGTAGCTCCTACAGCTAGGGCGGAGCCTCATCGGAAGTGGATGGACACAGCCATCACTTTTGATGTTTCGGACTGCCCTCGAAGCATGGTTGGAGCAGGCCAGTTACCTTTGATGGTATCTCCTACCATCAATAACATTTAGCTCCACCATGTTATGGTAGACGGAGGTTCGGGGCTGAACCTCATAAGCTTCGAAGCTTTTACCAAGCTTCAGCTTCGACCTTCGGATCTTCACCCCCCTACCTTTCTCCAGAGTAGGTTCGGAAGCCATTACCCCACTCGGTGCTATTACTCTCCCCGTTACCTTTGGGACCCGGGAGAAGTATCGCACTGAGAAGTTGGTCTTTGACATTGCTCAGATCAACTTACCTTTCAACGCCATCTTGGGTAGGCCTGCCTTGTACAAATTCATGGCAGATGCTTATTATGGCTACCTGGTGTTAAAAATGCCAACACCAGTAGGCGTTCTCCGGATCCGCGGAGATCGCACTGCTGGAGTAACCGCTCTAGAAGAACTTCATGCGCTTACTACGGCGCAAGAGGAGGACTCCAGGCAGGAGCAAGCTCCAAAACCCCCGAGCATTCGTCAACGAGGCTGACTTCTACACCTCGTGTGCAGCCAAGCGGCGACACCAACATTCCCGTCAAAGTCGTCCAAATCGGTTCCGATGCCGCTCAGACCACCCGTATATTGGGGGGACTGAATGACAAATAGGAACTCGCGCTCATCTCTTTCCTCCGGGCTAATGTCGACATGTTTGCCTGGCAACCGTCACAAATGCCTGGGATCCCCAGGGAAGTGATTGATCACAATCTGAAGATCTACCCTGACGCTCGGCCCGTGCATCAGAAAACTCGGAAGCAATCTGTGGAGTGACATAACTTCATTCGACAAGAAGTGAAGAAGTTGCTCGAAGCCGGATTCATCCGAGAAGTCTTCCATCCAAAATGGCTGGCAAACCCAGTCGTTGTGCTCAAGGCCGGCGGGAAGCTTCGGATGTGTATTGACTACACAAAACTAAATAAGGCGTGTCTAAAAGATCCATTCCCACTACCTAGAATAGATCAGATAGTGGATTCCACCTCCGGGTGTGAATTACTGTGTTTCCTAGACGCATACTCTGGGTATCATCAAATCAGAATGTCTAGGGAAGATGAAGAGCATACCTCTTTCATCACATTAGATGGATTGTACTGTTATATAGCCATGCCATTTGGTCTCAAGAATGCAGCTTCAATCTTTGTACGAGCTATGTATAAACCTTTTGAAGAACTCATTAGAGACGTAGTGGAAGCGTACATCGATGACATCGTGGTCAAGGTCAAGAACAAGGAGTCACTCCTTGACACCTTACATGCTGTCTTCAACAAGCTGCGGGTCACCCGCACAAAGCTAAACCCAGACAAGTGTGTCTTCGGGGTTAGCTCCGAAAAACTTCTTGGTTTCCTGGTAAATCACCAGGGCATAGATCCGGCGAAGATCAAAGCCATTGAAGACATGCGGCCACCAGCCCGCATCAAGGATGTCCAAAAGCTGACTGGATGTCTAGCAGCCCTCAACCGGTTCATTTCAAGGCTGGCGAAATGGGCACTTCCCTTCTTCAAGTTATTGAGGAAGTCCGGACCATTCCAATGGTCTGAAGAAGCAGAAAAGGTGTTCCAGGAGCTAAAACAGCTCCTCACCACCCTACCAACTCTGGTAGCTCTGCACCCTGGTGAGCCTTTGCTGCTTTACATTCAGCAACTGACGAAGTCGTCAGTATGGTCCTGGTTGCGGAGAGACCAGAACCATCCCATGCTCAGGAATCCAGACCCCTCCGGGAGGGTCCGGAGGTTCCTGAAAGCGAGTCTGGGTCCCAGCTCCCAGACTTGAGTCCACAAGAAGTTACTTCAGAAGATCCAGACCCCTCCGGGGGGGTCCAGGTCGCTTCTGAAGAAGCTCCGGGTACCTCCAGCAAGGACCCGGAGGTCCCCGAAGAAGGTCCGGATCCCTCCGGGAGGATCCGGGTCAATGAAGAGGAAGCTCCGGGCCCCTCCGGGAGGGTCTGAACCATCCATCACCCAGTGTACTTCATCAGTGAAGTACTTCATGATGCCAAGACTCGATACCTAGAGGTGCATAAGCTGCTCCATGTAGTTCTTATCGCCTCCAAGAAGCTTCGCCATTACTTCCAAGCTCACAAGATTTCAGTGGTGACTTCTTACCCACTTCGAGCAATCTTGCATAATCCCAATTCAACTAGGAATATTGCAAAGTGGGCAGCAGAATTGGCCGAATTTGATCTCGAATTCATTCCAAGACAAGCAATCAAGAGTCAAGCATTGGCATATTTTGTGGCGGGATGGACTCCCTCTACATCAAACCCTGGGGGCCCCAGCGAGCAGAAGCCGGAACACAAGGCTCCTGTCTTCACCGAGCCTCACCGGACCCTCTACTTCGACGGCTCCATGCAAAAACAGGGGGCCGGAGCTGGAATCCTTCTCCTCGCACCAACCGGGGAGAAGGTAAAATACATGGTACACCTTGACTTCAAGGCGACCAACAACATGGCGGAGTACGAAGCACTCATCTACGGACTAAAGGTGGCACTGTCATATGGTGTCAAGCAACTGCTGGTCAAGGGAGATTCACAGCTCATCATTAAACAAGTGAAGGGTGAATGCTCCTGCAACAATCTCCAGCTAGCTGCTTACCTCCTTGAAGTCCAGAGACTTCAGAAGGACTTCGAAGTCCTAGAACTCCACCACGTCCAGCGTGCCCACAACGCTGAAGCCGACGAACTCTCGACGAAAGCGTCAACCGGAGCTCCAGCTCCTGACGGAACTTTTGTCCAGAGGTCGTCAAAACTCACAGCTCAGCCTGCCGAACTGAGCGAAAGGGGCGAGATCAGCATCCTGAAGCTGACGGTCCCGATGGCCCTGTTACCATGGCAGCCATCAAGGGTCGTAGGTGCTGCCGGAAGCTCCGAGCAACCCAACACGCAAGACTCAAATGCTCAAGTTAGCTCCGATGCATGGATCTCGAAGATCCGGAGCTACTTGAAAGACAACATCCTTCCTGACGATGATGTATCCGCTGACCAGATAGTCAAATTGGCTAAAAGATACACGTTGGTCGAAGGGGATCTCTACCGGCGCGGTGCCAACGGCGTCCTAATGCGGTGCATCACAAGAGAAGAAGGCCGCGAGCTCCTCACAGAAATCCATGGAGGCAAGTGTGGGGACCACGCGTCTTCCCGCACACTGGTCGGTAAAGCCTTCCGGCATGGCTTCTACTGGACTACAACACTCCAGGATGCAACTGAGCTGGTGAAAAAATGCGAAGCATGCCAATTTCATGCAAAGCAAATTTACACACTGGCTCAACCTCTACAAATGATACCTCCTACATGGCCCTTCGCTGTGTGGGGGATGGACATCTTGGGACCTTTCCCAAGAGCCGTCGGAGGTTACAAGTTCCTGTATGTTGCCATTGACAAGTTCACCAAGTGGCCGGAAGCAACTCCGGTTGTGACAATAAACAAGCAATCTGCGATCAACTTTTTGCAGTCCATTGTATGCAGATTTGGAGTCCCAAACAAAATCATTACTGATAACGGGACCCAATTCACAAGCTCTGCATTTCAAGGATATTGCGAAGACCTCGACATTCAAGTTTGCTACACCTCCGTAGCTCACCCGGCAAGCAATGGCTAGGCCGAGAGAGCAAATGCTAAAATCCTGAAAGGACTCAAAATGCGAACCTATGAGCGCTTGAAAAAACATGGAGCCAACTGGATTGAAGAGCTTCCGCCCACTCTATGGGCCAACAGGACAACTCCAAACCGGTCAACTGGAGAGACACCCTTCTTCCTGGTGTACGGAGCTGAAGCAATCCTTCCTCCAGAAATCACCTTGGGGTCACTCAGGGTCCGGACCTTTGACGAAGCCACGCAGGGCCAGCTCCGGCGTGAAGACCTGGACCTCCTTGAGGGGGGAAGGTGCCAAGTAGCTGTTCGGAATGCCCGATACCGCCAAGCCCTTCGGCGCTATCATCTGCGGCATGTACACAACTGACAGCTCGAGGAAGGCGATCTGGTGCTACAGAGAATACAATCCAGAGAAGGGTTAAACAAACTCTCCCCCAGCTGGGAGGGACCCTTCCGAGTGATTAAAGTATCCCGTCCCGGAAGCGTTTGCTTGGCTACCGAGGATGGGACACCTCTCCCAAATCCTTGGAATATTGAGCACCTCCGTAAGTTCTACACTTAATATCACGGTGGTGAATCTGTAGTAACTTGAGGTGTATGTTATAGAGTAATTGTACAGAGTTGGGTAGTTCCTCCGGGAGAACAGCCGGACCTTTCCCGGAAGGTCCGCAAAGTTTATGCAACACTTGTCACAGTCTCAGAACTAAAAGTGTGGCTAGCTACCCTGGGTCAAACGAGAAATGAAACACGCTTAGCCTGGTTCCGTACCCTAAGAGTGTACTTGTTTCCCCTGTACCTCGGACCTATAATGAAAGACATCTTCATTTGAAACAGACTCCACGTGCATTTATTTTGTACAGGCTCAACATTTTTTATTTTTCTCTTTCTTGTCTATAACAAAGTTGTGCAATTCTTAAGAAATTTTAGTTCGACTAGTTCATGTACAATTCAAGCTGTATTGTCAATTCTTTTGGATTCAAATATTGTTCATGGCCCACTCGCCTGAATGCCGCCAAGCCAATCTAGGGCTGGAGTGTGCTATCGACTTAGCCTGGTCAAGCACCCTAAGTACGCCACTCTACCTACACCCCGACAGGCCGAAGTAAGGCGGGTCCAAGTACAATTGGATCTGGAAGAAAGAAGGCAACACATTCGGTTGTATTCAAAATTGTGTTTGACCTAAAACTTTCTTGGGAATCGTAAGCCGCGACGAAGTTATAGGCAAGGAGCGAATTTTACTATTTTTCTTGGCTTCAGTGTGCAGGAAAAATAAAGAATCCACGTTGATGGAGAAAAGCCGGAGCTAACAAAGCTCCAACTCCCCCTAGGTGGCTTGTGATCGATGTTAAACATTGAAAACGAGCATTACCGGAGCAACCAAGCTCCGGCAAAGCTAGGGGGGCCAGCCGTCGACGCAGAATAAAAGATGGTGAGAAGACCCCACAAGCGGAGTCTATTGCCGACAAGCTACGCGTTGGCAAAGGTCACTGCCAGAGCTACTAAGCTCTGACACCCCGGACGGCTAACTATCGATGCTCCACACGTTGATAGGGACTATTGCCAGAGCTACTAAGCTCTGACGGTCGTCAATGCCGGAGCTTCTGAGCTCCGACAACCTCAGGGTTCCTTCACTATCGAAGACTTCATACCTACACTCTACAAGTTCGAAGCAAACGAGTCTTCAACAAAATACAATATCCTCTTGGTACATGTTCACAATCAAATTGTGTACATCTACCAGGAGGCCAAGTGAAGACAGAAGTGTTGAAGACAAAAAATGAAATTCATTAACAAATTGTGGATTTCATTCATCTGGAGACAAGGGATTACAAAATTGGGAAAGAAAAAGAGAGAATACAAGTGGGAGCTACAGAGATGGTCCTAAACCCTATGGAAGAACTAGGCGACCTTCTGAGCAACCTCCGACACGTTGGCTCGGGTGGCTTCACCTTCTCCTTCGATGGGACCTTCAAGCACCGGGTCCAGAGGAAATTGGGGATCCCAGCTGGTGTAGCACGTCAGCACATACTCTGTGACGTTCTTCGCCAGGGACTGCCCCTCAGCCTCCATCTGGTCCGCGATGGCGTCACCCATCTTGGAGAGTTTGTCACCCGCCGAGCTCAACGCTTGCAACGCCAGGTCCGGCTCCGGCTCTGGATCATCCGAACGCACGGGACTGAAGTCCATTGGTGTCAGCGCGTCGTTGGCTTTGCTCAGGAACTCCCAAACCTGTAGGGAGTCCGCAGTCCTCAAGACCTTCAGTTCCTCCAAGGATCTTTTGGCCGCCGCCAGTTCAGAATTCTCACGAGCAAGGCGCTCAACCTCTTTGGCATTTTGCTGAATCTTTTCAGCAACCTGTTTCTCGAGTTTTCCGAGCTCCTCCTCCTGGAGGTGGATCTTGTTCCGGCGGTCGACCAGGTCCTTCTCCCGGCCCATAACTTTCTTCCCCCTTGCAGCGATGGCACACTCTTGCTTGTAGAGTTCCCGCCCTCGCACCCAGGCCTTCTCCTCCTCCTCAACGCAACGCTCCCTTAACTTCTTGGTGCGTTCGTCGAGGCCCTTGTCAGCCAGAGCCACCTTTTCGGCGAGCTCCTCCTCCCTCTTCAAGACATCATCCCGCAGCTCTAGGAGTTTTTGCTCTTCGTCTTCGAGCTTCTTCTCCCTCTCCTCAAGTGCCTCCCAGCGCTTGATGAGGCTAGTGTTAATGGCTTCAAGCCTTTCTTGGTGATCATCAGCCGCACTATTAGCTGCCTTGGCCTGCTCATAAATGGCTCGGGATTGAGTGTCGAGGGCACGAGTCAAGCTCTCCCTATCATCCAATAATTTGCCCCAGTATTCCAGGCGGACCTTCTCCTGTTTGATCCACTCCTTGTCGTCTGCCAGCCTCGACTGCGCCAGCTTGGTCTCGAAGTAGAGCCCATTACGCCACTGCCTAAGGGTTTGGTGATCCTCTTCAAGAGCCTTGCTGTCGTGGTAGAACGCCAGCTGGACTTGACGTAGACTGGAGCAAGCGTTGTCAATGGACAACGATAGGGGAATAGGGTCCGGACCTGCTGGGGTCTCCTCCGCTGGTTCCAGTGGGTTCTCGCTTACAAAAATTGGGTCCCACTCCACAAGAGTGGTCCCCTGAGCCTCCACGGCACTAGGGCCATCCTCTGGGATAGCCTTAGTCGCCACTGAGGAGGGTCCCACAGAAGAAGTTCCGACCTCCGGAGGTGGTTCCGAAGGCCCTGCCGCCAGGTCTTCATTCGCCCCCTCAGGCAGGGGGCCAGCGACTTTATCAGGGCACCCTGGCTCAGTAGCAGGCACCCCCGCCGTCATCACTTCCAGAGCAGGGGCTACTTCCGGCTCCGGCCTGGGCTCCTCCTCCACTGGTGACTCGGGTGTTGGCGCCTCGACCATCATGGGTTCGAGTGTTGATGCCTCCACAACGACCGGCTCGGGCGCCAGAAGGACAACAACAACCGGCCCGGAGGCCAGAGCTTCAACCTCAACCGGCTCAGGCGCCGGAAGATCTTCAACTGTAACCGGCTCTGCAGCCGGAGCTTCAGTGGCAACCGGCTCTGAGGCTGGAGCTTCGGAGGTAGCCGGCTCAACTGCCGGGACTTCCTCAACATCCGGCTCGCTCGTCGGGACTTCAATAACCTCCGGCTCAACCGCCGGGGCTTCGACAATTTCCAGCTATGGGGCCGGAATCACTGCTTCCTCCGGCTCAGCAGCCGAAGCTTCCAACATCTCAGCATCAAGACCTGGGGCTTCAACTTCTGGGGCAGGTGCCGCTTGCGCATCTTCTCTCCCGTGGTTCGGCGCTACCACGGGAGTCTCGGGGGATGAGTCGAGGTCCATGACAACGACAGCTGACGCCGGAGCTGCTGCAGCTTCAGCCACCACTTGGGGCAGCACCGGGACAGGAGCATAAGCCTCCGCCCTCACAGCTTCAGCTGCTGTGGCTGAGGGCGGAGCCTCACTCCTCTTCTTGGGGACGCTACAGATGATGGATGAAGAAACTTAAAAAACAGTTACTAAAACAAAACAACTGTCTGAGGTAAAGATTAAAAATTACCTCGGAAGGCTTCCGCACCAGCTTGCACGGAATCTCTTTCCCGGGCGTTCTGGACTGACCATGGCCGCCGCCGGCGTGGTAGCTCCGGAAGGCCCCCCGGAACTTGTTGCAGCCGCGGGCATTTCCTTAGTCGAGGCCCCCCTCGATCGGGAAGGACCTCCGGACCCAGAGACCTCACCTGGCCCTGGTACTGGAGTTACATGCCCGGGGCTAGCACCCCGGGAAGACACTGTTGCAGGTACAGTCGCCGAAGTTGTAGAAGACCTCCCCCTCCGGGGAGAAGGAGCTGCTGCAGAGGGTGCAGGCCTGACGGACCTTCCACCGGCATGCTTTAGCTTCCTCTTCCGGCTCGAGGGTTTGGCCGCCGGCTCCTTGCCCTTGCCGACGACTTCGGTCCTTGGCTTCGGGGCAGGGGCGGAGCCACCTTCAGAAGCCCCAGGGATCACCACCCTGGAAGTCGATCGTCTCTCGATGACACCGAGGTCGTCAAGCACCGACATCGTCTGCCGGAGCTCCCTGCTGAACTGTACTTCCATGTTCAGAGGGAGGAAAGCTGGTGGCGGGGTCAAGTCATCACCCGCGACGTCGATGCCGTGCTGGAACTTCTTGAGATGAAACTCCAACGTCGCCCCCTCCATGTTGGACTTCAGCCCGGTCTCGACCCGGTCGTCGTCCATCACACTATTGAGGGTCCAAGTGAGTTTTTCTCTCCTCTTCAGCGGTGCCCACCTGTTGACCAGGAAATTGCAAAATACCGCCTGAGGAGTTAATCCTCCCTCCACACATTGGCGCATCCTGGTCAGAGTAGGGTTGAAGGCATCCGACAGCACCGGAGCTTCACTCCAGACTCCAGTGTCGTTGTTGGGGAGGCCTTCGGGTAGCTCCAGCTTCTCGTGCTCCTCCACCCGGATGACTATCCAATCTTTCTTCCAATCGTCCCACTTTCCAGAGGGAAACGATCGGAGGTACTTGAATGGGCACTTCTTGCGCTTCACAAAGTAGTAGAAGCCAAGGTACTCATCACTCCTTCCGGTGGTATGGACGGTGAAGAAGGTCCGGAAAAGCTCAATGTAGGGGGGGATGCCCCGACATTTCACAGAAGTGGACGAAGACAGACACTAGAAGAATGGAGTGGGGGCCAAGGTGGTACAGCTGCAGACCATAGAAGTCTAGCAGCATCAAGAAAAAGGAGGAAAAAGGTGGGATCAACCCCACCATGGCGTATGCAGAAAAGTACACCATCTCGCCGGCGTGCTCCTTCTCGAATGGGAGATTTCCCCCGGCGCGGACCAGGTGGTTGAAGAAGTCCGGGGACCACCCCATGAGGGCCCGAACCTTCTTCAGGTCACTTTCGGTCTTCAAGCGGCTCTCGCGGAGACCCAACTCCATCGCAGCACAGCGAGGCAAGGGAGGAAAAGCAAGCACAAGTTTGGGAGTTCGAGCGCAAGTTTAGATGAGAGGCGTAAAGAACCCCAGACGGTGCACGCTTTCCTTCTTAAGTAAGCCCCCACAATGCTTGGATGGAAACCGCAGGGAAGCCGAAGATACTATTCAAAAATTTCACCCTGCCGATGACAAGAGGGCCCGGGACCACCCTGACGATCAAGTCGAGGTTCTTACCCAGGCGAACGGTTGTCATCATGAAAGGCAGGAAGCCCGAAGGCGGCGGCCTAACAAGGCCCGCAGAACTGATACAATTTTCGTATCGGGAACTGGCGACCTTCAATTGCGTGAGATCCGCACGCCAAAGATCTCATTTGCTGCACCTAGGATATGCCACGCGGCGAGGATTTAACTCCAAAACTATCGCCAATGGCACATCTGAAGACCTTTGAAGACTCGGCTCAAAAGTCGAAGGATGGACCCACCTCCGGCGGAATGACTTCACCCAAGGGGTCTTCCCCAGAGGTGGGCCCAGGGGGCCACTGTCGGTACCCTGAGTACCGTATACCCCTTGAGATTGCAAAGATCTCAAGGAATGCCATCTACTTGATTTGAAGACCTTCGAAGGCCCACATGTCAGACATAACCAGACCCGCTTCCCCAACATGGTTAGTCCCAGGGTCGCCACGTGTACCATCAAACCTGAGCTACCGCCCACAAGGGGGAAGCTCTGGGCTATGTACCATAACGGCACCTCCGGACCTAACCCCAGACCGAGGGAAGCTCCGGAACTGACACGTGTCTGGTGGCACCAGACCTATCTGTTCCCCACAGTATGCTCCAGAGCTGCCATGTGTCCAACCATCAGATCTTCAACCTCAAACCTTCGGTATACTCCGCAACAGCTCCAGATCTTCAAAGGGGAATCAAGGACTTCAAGACCCGATTAAGTGTCATTAATACTATGTTAATGACACACGATCGGACGACCCTTATTACCAGTAACGGCGCTGTCAAAGCCCGTAACTCGGTCATTAAGGGTAATTAAGCGCATCAAATGTGTATCAATATTAGTAGCCGTCGGGGCCACATGTCGGGCCAGGCCAACTTGTAACGGCTCTGTCCTTGTACTATGAAAGGACATGCCAATGATCATCTGATCAGATCTGGTCTGATTGGCTCACACGCGCTCTCAACTCACGTCACCTGAGTTGAGTTCATACATCCAATACAACACCAACACACCCCGTGGAGTAGGGTATTACGCTCAGGCGGCCCGAACCACGTAAATCTTTGTGTCTCCCGTGTCATTTTACATTTCACCTTCTTGAATCTCCGCGCGCCCACACCAAACTTCAAACTCCGCAAACACTTTTAGTAGTGTCGGGAGATCTGCCGGATCAAAACCATCGACAGAAGTGGATTCCCGTTGAAGTCACGATCAGGCTTTGCCATAGCAGTGGCAACCTGTTTGATTTTGTTCCCTGCTCTGCCTATCGGGACAAGAAGATGACAAGATTGTCGTTAGCAATATCATCGACAGAGAACTTATGGGTTGACCCTAAGCCTGGCACAGAACCAATGCTGCTAGGGTAGGCAGTTGGAGATACTAATTGCTCCTTTTGCACTAGAACCATCACTGTACTTGGTGCCACTAATTGTCCCGATTTTCTAAGTTGTTCCATTATTTCTTGCATATTTTCTTTGACCTTTTGAGCAATCGTTTCATCAAGTGTTTTCTTAAACTTCTCACGTCTTCTATATGTGTATTTATTTTTAGGGAAAGCATCTAGCCAAGACATTTGAGAAGAGACTGCTCTAACCCGTCCGTTGTGTTCAGGGTTTCCTAAGATAGCGGTAAGTTGGTCATTCTCCCTCTTCGGCTTGAAGAGACCCTTCTGTTGCTTTTCAATTAATTCTTTCATTTTTTTCCTCTACTTCATTCATAGAGTCGGGCTTTTCAAGTTTGCCCTCGCTGGTCAAACCTGACCGGGCAAAGACCCACCGCTGAGTTCGCTCATCGCAGCCTTCTAATGGGTGAGGATTGCCCTTACTGGTAATTTCATCTAATATCTTATACCATTTCTGGACTTTGGGGGCATATCCGGCAAACCCCAAGCAATGATGGTATTTGTTCTTTTTTGCAAGCTCTGACCTAGTTGCACTTAGAGCTTTAGCATCAAGTGTGCTCTTTTGACGAACAAACTCTTGCCACTGAGCTTGTGTGATTTTTCCCATCTTCCTCGGGCTAGGGACCTTATCGGACTTAACATAAGCATTCATTTCACTCTTCCAGCCACGAAACTTCTTGCCGCAAGAGACCAATGTTGCTCTTACAACTTCTTCTGTGCCTTTCGGGAACTTGAATTGTTTCTTTATCCTTTCCCACAACTCATTCTTGGTTTGCTCGGGTAATTTCCTCCAATTCTCGGTTTTGATCGGCACAACCTCCCTAACAAGAAAACCGCATGCATTACGGTACTTGGTAACTGAATCCAGTGGTTCTTGGGGAAGCACACCTGGACCGACCCTTGTTATGTACATGATGCGGTCCAATGGACCCTTATTGGGACCTCGTTGCCCTCGTTTCCGCTTGAGTGAAGTTGAGGATTCATCCATTGTAGAACCTTCTGCGGTTTTAGGAGCCGATGTCACCTCATTGTCTTCGCGATTAATCTAGGTAGAAAAGAATTATAAGACTTCATATACTTAACAACCAACATTAACTTGAACTGCTGAAGTTAAGATTCGTGATCCATACCTCGTCGGCAGGATCATATTCCAGGTCTAGATCTACTAAAGTCTTTTTATTTTTTATATTCGGAAAAGGATCTGATGGACTGTGATAGGAGCCTGAACTGTTGGAGTCAGTAAACTCCATATTGTCTTCTTTATTGTTACTACCAGTACCAGTCTTCTTAGGGCTTTCCATGCTATATCTAATAAGACAAAAATCTAATAAATGGCATATTAACTCTACATGAAGTGTTGCATGAAGAAAAAGATGGAAGCATTCTAAGATTTGATAAGGCACTCTAGGGTTTAAGGCGACTGACCAAAATGTTCCTATACATTGCGAGGGTGACAAGCATGTTAAAGTTGCTCACCAGCAATGGCAATTTTATCTTCTTTTTCTAAATAGGCTAGCTTCGTTCAGAGTGGCGACCACATTCTTGTGGTTTACTAGGCGGCGCCTAGCTCCGGACCTATAACTGATCAAGAAAGGGACAAAAAGCAAATCCCCGCACAGCTCCTACCTAGCTTAGAGGGCATTATCGTCCCCACTCTCAAGTTTCCTCTTATTCCCTGTCACTGGTTCTTCTGACTATTGAATGAAAAACAACATGCTGATGCGTACTTGTGCAGATGCAGTGCCTAGAAGAGACTGATAGCAGCAGCAAGAACTAGCAAGCTCACTTTACACCGACAACCCAAGGCATAACTTAGTCAAAATTAGTCAAGTATAGCTATATCTAATGTAACTTAGCCAAAATTAGCCAAATTTACTCAACTTAACCAAATATAGCTAAATCTTGCCCCGCATAGTCAAACTTACTTGATTATGCTTCAGTTAGCTAAATTTGGTCATATTTAAAACAAATTTTCTCAATTTTTACTCAATTAAGTAAATTTAGTCAAAACACATTTTTGAAGTTATATAGGTCTAACTAAATTCTTGTATCATACAGATCGGCAGCATATGCTCAGACTCCATCGCCACACCTAGTGGTACCTAGATATGGGCGTGAGGATGCTCCTGGCATCACAAATGAGTTGGCCATCAACTTGTTTGGCTTCAAAGCTAAATAAAGCATAGCTTTGGTAGCACAGATTAGCTACAATTGCTCAAATAAAGCTGATGGAGCCACAAGTGCAGACATCTTTGGTAGCAAAGATTAGCTACAATTGCTCAATTGAAGCTAACTTAGAGAAATAAAAGCAAACTTAGCCAAACTTAGTCTAGCATAGCTAACTCTAAGCAAAAGTAGCCAAATATAGCCAAATATAGCATAACTTAGTCAAAATTAGTAAAGTATAACTATATCTAATGTAACTTAGCCAAAATTAGCCAAATTTGCTCAACTTAACCAAATATAGCTAAATCTTGTCCCTAATAGAGAATTATGTGGCATATGCAAGGCCGATGACAAAATAGAGAATATACTACTGTTACTAGGGTCTAGAATCATGTTTACCACTAATGTGTCAGAACAGAATAGGATCATGCACAATACGATGACAGAACGCGCAGACTGACAGTTTTGCTACATGATCCTACAGGCTTTGCTCCAATGAATATAACGAAGTGGAACTTCTTCAGCATATATTTGGTAAACCTAATGATCCTAGGAGAACAAAAACAACTACTATTCAGAATATTATCTCTGCAAACTACCAGAAGATGAAATGCTACTGATTTCACAGTTTCAGACACACAGAACCAACTACCAATTTATCGTGATATAACCATCCACGACGAAGGGAGTAACTCCTATTCATTCGAACTTGACATTTTTATCTCTGCAAACTACCAGAAGATGAAATGCTACTGATTTCATAGTTTCAGACACACAGAACCAACTACCAATTTATTGTGATATAACCATCCACATAAATCTTGCCCCACCGAACCATAACCAAAGATGCCACCGAACTTGACAGTTTTTTGAATTCCACCGAACCCTAACCAAGGATTCCTACCATTTTCCAATTCCCGAACCCTAACCAAGGATATGCAAGGCGGCGGCGAGGGCGGTGAGGGAGGCAGCACGACGAAGGAGGATGGAAGGTCGAAGGGATTAGGGTTTACCTTGAAGCTCGGCGGCGATGGCAATGGCTTCGCTCGGCATACCTGGAAGTGACGAGGGCGAAGCTTGGCGGCGACGGCGGCGAACACTTGGTGGCAAACGAAATTTTGGCAGCCTAACGGCGTCTAAGTGTTTCGCCCGGGTTAGGTTTTCCCAACGCTGCCGAGGGGTATATATAGACTCCCATTTTCTCAGGCGGATTTTAAGTACCGACCGCCTCAGAAGATGGTTACCTCAGGCGGGTTTTACTTACCAACCGCCTGAGAAGATAAAATTATCTCAGGCGGTTTGGTAAGTAAAACCCGCCTGAGATACATCTTCTCAGGCGGTTATTAAGTACCAACTGCCTGTGAATATATTTACTTCTTCTTAATTAATATTCTTGATTAAATGTGGGTCCTTTAAAAAGGCAAAATTCCACTTTCTTGTAATATTATTGATAAGTAAAGGTTACCATTAAATTTCACTTCATAAATCCTTTGAAATTGGTCAGAACATAAAAAACATACAACAAATGCTATTTTTCATTTTTCTATCTTGATCGATATAATTATTTTTTCATTTATTTTTTCAGTGGACATTTTTACTCATCATAACAACCTCTATGAATTTTTTCATATTTTTTTTTAAATTTTTTTGAATCAATGTGTGTTCATAATTTGATGAATGCCTCATATGTATATGAGCATTTAGTAGAATGATGGATAATTTGAAGTTTGACATGTTGGAATGCTTTAAAAAAAATTAACAAAATTCATAAATGTATAAATGATACAAATATGTTCATACAAACAAATTTGAGTGAAGGATCTTTTTTTATGAGATACACAAATGTGAATAATATGTATGTCGAAGGTCTTAAACGACACTTCCCCCGGACCTGCTTAGGGAGCAGCCCGCGGAGGTTCTTTGGATTCACGAGGGCTAGTCCCAGGAGATTGAGCGCAGCGAGATGGTGAACACAGAGGGTTTACGTGGTTCGAGCCGCCAGAGCATAACACCCTACGTCCACAAGAGTGTTTGTGTATTGCCTTGCTTGAGCGTGTGTGAGTTTTGATCGATCCCCTGTGAAGGTCGCCTGCCGAGTCCTTTTATAGTCCAAGGACTCTACAGTCACAAGGTGGACCCCGAGGCCTGACAGGTGGTCCTGGGAAGAGCCAAATCCTATACAAGATCTAGGATTAATGCTATCTACTTCCCTTTGTCAGGGGCTTCAATGTGCTGTCCCGCCGCGTCGTGCGCCAGGTCTACACATACTTGTTGATGATGGCAGGGCATGTCCCTCTGTCTTGTCCCCGTAGCTCACTCGTCCGTCTTGCGCAGTGGGTCTGTACTGGCTACTTGGAGAAGACAGGACACTAGAGCCCTGACTTTCGCATGCGCGACTCCGCTTCGCCCGGGGAAGGCGCGCGTAGTTAATGCATGTCTGAGCAGCGCACTCTTTCCATTACTGCGGCCTCCTACTGCATTGAGTTGGTCCTCCATCACGTGTTCGCACCAGAGCCTGCCCCTGCGGGGAGTTGAGCGCCCGGCTGTTCAGGCCACGTGGCGCCTCCATAGCCCACCTCCGCGGAAGGGCGGAGGCTCAGCCCTGCGGGCCACGTGGTAGTTCAGGAGCCCTTCCCTGCTGGGAGACGGGCCTGGTCCCAGGGGTTCCAATGGCTATGTGGCAGCCCTGGAGCCCGCCTCGGCGGGGAGGCGAGAGTCCGGTTCTGCCGGCCACGTGGCACCCCTAGAGCCTGCCTCGGCGAGGAGGCGAGGGTCTGGTCCGGCCGGCCACATGGCAGCCCCGGAGCCCGCCTCGGCGGGGAGGCGAGGGTCTGGTCCTGCCGACCACGTGGCAGCCCCGGAGCCCGCCTCGGCGGGGAGGCGAGGCTCCAGTCCTGCTGGCCACGTGGCAGCCCAGGGGCCCGCCTCAGCAGGGAGGCGAGGGTCCGGTCCTGTCGGCCACGTGGCAGCCCGGGGGCCCGCTCCGGCAGGGAGGTAGGATCTGGTCCTTCCCTCCACGACGTGGCAGCCTCGGACTCTGCCTCCAAGTAGAGGCCGAGTCCTTAGCCGTTTTCTCCTTGTGCGTGGGGGTACCCGGTCTGCGGGGTACCGATAATGTGAGTAGAAATTAATTTGATATTTACCAAAACATTACAATGTCAGCTATACAAGTTTTAAAATATTTTGTTCAGGTGGTAGATATTAATTTTATACAAATGTAGAAGAAAGAATCATCAAATTTGGACACAATTTGCGGAATCTAAACATGTTTGAGTATTTATATTGGAATCTAAATAAAAAAAGCAAGGGATAAGAAAACTGAAGAACAGTATCGGGCATTATCTCAGGTGGTTGGTGAGTAAAACCCGCCTGGGATAAACATCTTCTCAGTCAGTTATTAAGTACCAACCGTCTGTGAAGATCTTTACTTCTTCTTAATTAATATTCTTGATTAAATGTGGGTCCTTTAAAAAGGAAAAATTCCACTTTCTTGTAATATTATTGATAAGTAAAGGTTACCATTAAATTCCAATTCATAAATCCTTTGAAATTGGTCAGAACAGAAAAAACATATAACAATTGCTATTTTTCATTTTTCTATCTTGAATATAATGCTTTTTTAATTTATTCTTCAGTGGACATTTTGATTCATCATACCAACCTATATGAATTTTTTTAGATTTTTTAAATTTTTTTTGAATCAATATGTGTTCATAATTTGATGAGTGCCTCATATGTATATGATCATTTAGTTAGAATGATGGATAATTTGAAGTTTGACAAGTTGGAATGCTTTTAAAAACTTAACAAAATCCATACATGTATAAATAATACAAATATGTTCATACAAACAAATTTAAGTGAATGATCTTTTTTTCTTATGAGATACACAAATGTGAATAATATGTGAGTAGAAATTAATTTGATATTTACCAAAACATTACAATGTCAGCTATACAAGTTTTAAAATATTTGGTTCAGGTGGTACATATTAATTTTATACAAATATAGAAGAAAGAATCATCGAATTTGGACTCAATTTGCAGAATCTAAACATGTTTGAGTATTTATATTGGAATCTAAATAAAAAAGAAGCAAGGGATAAGGAAACTAAAGAGCCTCGGGCATTATCGCAGGCAGTTTGTAATAAATAACCCCTCACCAACCGCCTGCGAAGACGTGTCGACGTTCGTGCGCGACCTTTCTTTTCCCCGAGGCGCGACCTTTTAATGCGCGGTAAACCAACTGCTCCATCTTCCACTCCGCGCGTCCCTTATTAAAGACGCGCCATCACCCTTTAGTTCTCCACAAGCGCATCGCTCACTTTGAATCTTCTTCTTTTCTTCATCTTCCTCCACTCCGACGACCCAACACCACTATGGCCGACTTTTCGCCGCCAAGCCCTTTGAGGGAGCCACCTTGCAAGAAACAATGTTGCAGCTCTCCCGAGAGGATCAAGACCCAGCAGCGCCTCCTCATGGCGCGAGAGGCGTACAACAATACGTCTCGCGCCATGAGTGCCTTGGGGCTGAGTACCCTTCCAGAGCATCCTGGAATGGGTACCATCAGCAACTACCTTTACGCCCTCACGGGGGTGGCTGATCGTCTCGACATTTTGTTCGCGACGATGGCCCAGGTTCTTGGCCCCGAGGGCCGCAGAACGCTGGTGGAGGCGACGGCTAGCAACCTCGTTCTGGGGGTTGCATCGCCGGTGCAGCCGGTGCAACCGGCCCTGTCTCCTATTGCACCGGCGCCAGAGTCGCCGCCGGAGGACGAGGAGGAGGAAGAGGAGTAGGAGTAGGATTTAATTAGTTTTTCTTTGTTGTTTTTAGTTGCTTCTGTTTTGTAAATATAGTTAATGAATGAAATCTATCTTTGTTCATCTATGTGATTGAATATGACTTGTGTATCTTGTGTGTTCTTGTGTGTTCTTGTATAAATATCGTGTGTCTAGTGTGTTCTTGTGTGAGATGTGTGATTGAATATTGTTAATGAATGAGTATCTTGTGTGTTCTTCAACTGTGTGAATGAATGGATGTGTAGTGTGTTCATCGTGTTCCTCAGACTCGGGTAAATTATCTCAGGCGGTTGGCAATTAAAACCCGCCTGAGATAAACATCTTCTCAGGCAGTTATTAAGTTAATATTCTTAATTAAATGTGGGTCCTTTAAAAAGGCAAAATTCCACTTTCTTGTAATATTATTGATAAGTAAAGGTTACCATTAAATTTCACTTCATAAATCCTTTGAAATTGGTTAGAACATAAAAAACATACAACAAATGCTATTTTTCATTTTTCTATCTTGATGAATATAATGCTTTTTTCATTTATTTTTTCAATGGACATTTTGATTCATCATACCAACCTACATGAATTTTTATAGATTTTTTAAATTTTTTTTGAATCAATGTGTGTTCATAATTTGATGAATGCCTCATATGTATATGATCATTTAGTTAGAATGATGTATAATTTGAAGTTTGACATGTTGGAATGCTTTTAAAAAATTAACAAAATTCATACATGTATAAATAATACAAATATGTTCATACAAACAAATTTAAGTGAATGATCTTTTTTTCTTATGAGATATACAAATGTGAATAATATGTGAGTAGAAATTAATTTGATATTTATCAAAACATTACAATATCAGCTATACAAGTTTTAAAATATTTTGTTCACGTGGTAGATGTTAATTTTATACAAATGTAGAAGAAAGAATCATCGAATTTGGACACAATTTCCAGAATCTAAACATGTTTGAGTATTTATATTGGAATCTAAATAAAAAAGAAGCAAGGGATAAGGAAACTAAAGAATAGTATTGGGCATTATCTCAGGCAGTTGGTCAGTAACACCCGCCTGAGATAAACATCTTCTCAGGCGGTTATTAAGTACCAACCGCATGTGAAGATATTTACTTCTTTTTAATTAATATTCTTGATTAAATATCTTCTTAGGCGGTTGGTAAGTAAAACCCGCCTGAGATAATCATTTTCGCAGGCGGTTATTAAGCACCAACCGCCTGAGAAAAAGTTAAAAACCGCCTGTGAAAAACCGACGCCTATATAAGGACCCCTCACCATAGTCAAAACGTAACCCTAGAGAATTTATATCGACGTCGCAAGGCTGCCGAATTTCCCCTGCGCCGCGCCGCCGCTCCGCCGCCCATCTCATACTGTCGCGCCGCCGCTCAACCCCGCACCGCCACTTCTCTACCCAGCCGGCCCAACGTGCTGACGCCTCCCCACGTGCAGACGCCTCTGCAAGGTAAATGTAGTTTCCTTACTTTTTCTTTGTATATTTTCATTAGCTGATAAGCTGTTAGTTTTGTGTTCTAGTATATGGATTCTATCCTTTTGCATGTGTAAGGACTGTATGGATTGTGTTCTGGTATATTGATGTATGGACTATATGGATTGTTTCCTTTTTGTGTGTTCTGCTAGTTTGGTCTTTTATATATTGATGTATGGACTATATTGTAATAAGCTTAATTGTAGTTTGTACCTATTATATGACATGAATATGATGTTTAATTAACAGATGCTATTGTAATATATATAAGATGCATGAAGTTTACCCGAACTTGTAATTGTAGTTTTATGTGTTTTTCTTTTCAATATGCTACTTGTGTGTGCGTACCTCCTACTTGCATATATTTCAAAAGAGTGATTAGGGTTAGCTTTCTAGGGAGATGGTTTTATAACTCACCTATTTAGTTACCATGGTTGGATGGGATCCGACGTCAAGATATAACAGACCGGATCCCACCCAGACCTAGCCCATGCTGCTGGGCCTGTTTATCCCCCCCCCCCCCCCCCCCCCCGACTTCAATCCTTCACCCCCGATTGCTGCTCTAGACACCTCCGACTCTGTCTGCCTCAAGCTGCAGTAGGGTTGGGCATTGGCGACCATACCTCCTCGTTGCTAGGTGACATCAATGGTGGCAGGGTGCAGAAGCCAGCGACAGGGCCATCTGCAAGCGGCAGTGAGGTCGAGAAATGGCACCGGGGGTGGAAGGCGGCACCGGGGCCAACTGCAGGTGGCGACAAGGACGGAGTCAGTGTTGGAGGCACCGTGGCCAGCAGCCGGCGGCGGCGAGACCGAGAGACGGAGGTGATGGCCGGAGCCGCGGGCAATTGCGCGCGGTGGTCGGTGGAAAGTCGGCTGCAGTCACCGAAGTGGCGAAGTGGAGCTGTGCCACGCTCTAGCAGCGCGCCTCTCCATCGCCTCTGGTCGGGGGCGGCGGCAAAAATCCACCCATACCCGCACCCGTCAGGTGCAATACCCGTTGGGTACCCGTACCCGCGGGTATAATTGCTATCCCTAGATCCCACCCAGACCTAGCCCATGCCACTGGGCCTGTTTGCCCCACGTCTTCAATCCTTCACCCCCGCTTGCTGCTCCCGACGCCTTCGACTCCGTCCGCCTCAAGATGTCGCCCGTCTCCTACATTAGTCGCCCTAATCATAATTGTTATGTCTCTGTAAATTCATTTTATATAAGACCTTTAGAGAATATTTGTGGCCAAATTTTGTAAATCTGACAAAAATTCTATTATTGAAGCATGGACCGTCGAGCGTGGATGTATAACATGCCAAGACCTGATCCTATGTACATTCATAATGTTGCAAATTTTATTGAAGCATCCAAAAGACATGCGAAGTTGCAAAAGATAGATGACATATTATGTCCATGTATCGACTGCGAAAATAAGATTGCTTGGACGGATACTATAGTAATCCAATCTCATTTGGTGAAAAGAGGTTTCAAAAAAAAACTACACAATATGGACAGAGCATGGTGAGTTAGATACACATGATGTGGATAAAGATGATGAGAGAGGTTCAGATGATGATAATGTTCATATCGATGATGGTAGTGACAATCAAGCTGGTGATGATGATGATGAGTTCAATTGTGAGGAGATGTTGCGTCACATTGAACCATATGTATTGACTTCTATGGGAGCAAGCAAAGGTTTAAGTAAAATGGAGACATTGCAGAATGCGGCGATGGAGCTTTTATATGATGAATCAAATGGTTGTGATAAATAGTTTACTACATTGCGTGCAATCTTAGGACTATTAAAGAAAAAAGCTACGCACGGATGGTCCAATTGTAGTTTCTCTGATATTTTGAATCTTCTAGCAGAAATTCTTCCAAATCCAAATAAACTGCCCAGAAGCACTTATAAAACGAAGAAACTTCTTTGCCCGATGACACTAGGTGTGACAAAAATACACGCTTGTGTGAACCATTGTATTCTGTATCGCAAAGAGCATGAGCTCACAACTAGATGCCCTATTTGTGGTGTCAGTAGATATAAGAAGGACTACAATCACCAGTATGTTACCAACATGAAAAAGACTCAGAAGAATAAGAAGTTTATTTTTGGTCCTGAAGGTGACGATGACGATACTTCTAGCGATGCAGACGGGAAGAATAAGAGAAAAATTCCTGCCTTGGTGATTTGGTACCTTGAGGTAATTGATCGCTTGAATCGTTTGTTCTCAAACCCTAGGGAGGCTGAACTTATGCGTTGGCATTCCGAGCAACGCAAGAAGAATGAAAAACATATATGACACCCTGGTGATGTAACACAGTGGAAAAATTTTGATATTCAGTATCCAGAATTTGCGAAGGAAATCAGAAATATGAGGTTTGCCTTGGGTACAGACGGAATGAATCCGTTTGGTGAAAAAAGGAGCATACACAGCACATGGCCCGTGGTGTTAATGATGTACAACCTACCGATGTGGTTGTGTCACAAAAGGAAATATATCTTGTTATCTGTTCTTATCCAAGAGCACAGAAGATGTTTCACTGAATGGTTAATGGACAAAAATATACCATACGGAAACACTATAGAAGAGGCAACAATGAAGAAGTTAGCTTCTGGACGATCTGCTTTGGTGACATCATGGCAAGCATATGACATGAATGGTTACACATTTTACACTAAAGAAAAAGATAGTAAGAGTGTTGCACAAAATAGTGGTGTTCGTATTGAGGCTTATGATTCACAAGGGCAGAAGACCACATACTTCGAGTTCATAGAGGAAATATGGGAACTCAATTATGGCGAAAGAATGGTAATGCCCGTATTTAAGTGCCAATGGGTCAAACATCCTGATGGTGTGAAAGTGGACAATTACAGGCTGACACTGGTAGACATGAATAAAGTGGGTTATAAAGACTGTCGGTACCCTAGGTACCATATACTCCTTGGGATTGCAAAGATCTCAAAATTCATCTACTTGATTTGAAGACCTTCGGAGGCCCACATGTCAGATCTTACCAGACCCGCTTCTCCAACATGGTTAGTCCCAGGGTCGCCACGTGTACTATCAAACCGGAGCTACCGCCCACAAGGGGGAAGCTCCGGGCTATGTACCGAAATGGCACCCCAGACCTAACCCCAGACTGAGGGAAGCTCCGGAACTGACACGTGTCGGGTAACACCGGACCTATCTGTTTCCCACAGTGTGCTCCGGCGCTGCCACGTGTCCATCCGTCGGATCTTCAGCCTCTAACCTCCGGAAGACTCCACAACGGCTCCAGATCTTCAAAGGGGAATAGAGGACTTCAAGACCAGATCAAGTGTCATTAATACTATATTAATAACACACGATCGGACGACCTTAATTACCAGTAACGGTGCTGTCAAAGACCATAACTCGGTCATTAAGGGCAATTAAACGGGTTGAATGTGTATCAATATCAGTAACCGCTAGGGCCACATGTCGGGCCAGGCTAACTTGTAACGGTCTGCCCTTGTACTATAAAAGGACAGGTCGACGATACATAGAGGGGGGCCAGAGACACTCTCTAGAGAGACACTCTCCGGGGAGGCACTCACTCTACACTCTCAACTCACGTTGAGCTCATACATCCAATACAACATTAACACACCCTGTGGAGTAGGGTATTACGCTCAGGCGGCCCGAACCACATAAATCTTGGTGTCCCTTGTGTCACTCGACATCTCACCTTCTTGAATCTCCGCGCGCCCATACCGAACCTCAAACTCCTCTAACACTTTAGTAGTGTCGGGAGATCTGTCGGATCAAAACCGCCGACAGTTGGCGCGCCAGGTAGGGGGTGCCTGAGATTTCAAGAATGGTGAACTCAGCCGCTGGATCATCCAATGGTCATCCCGCTGTTCAAGCTGTTGGGGGTAATCCCTCCAATATGCAGCCACCAGCAGGAACCATGGTTCCAGCAGGAGTCACACTTCCACCACTGCCGCCTCCACCAGCAAATCAAGCTGGACAATGTGATGGTGCACCGACGTCAATCACTGCGTCGGCGAATCTTGACAACCCAGAACACGCGCTTCATGCAGCACGTGCCCTTCTTCAGCGCCCACCGCCTCCGGACGCATCCCGGGATGCAATGGAGCAGTGGAGGGCCGACGTGGAACACTTGGTTGCAGCAGCAGCCGACCGCATCAGCAACCAGGGTCCTCCTCCTTCAGGACGGGCCCTGTCGCAGCGATGGACCTTGTCTGGCAGACTTGGTCCGCACGTTTCCAACAACAGGAGACGTGCTGCATCACAGCAGGTGACGTCGTTGCCCTCCGGGGCACGACGCACTCACACGGTATCAAGGCTTTCAACTCATGACCTCCGGGCGGAGCTTGATCGCCGATATCGCCAACAAGACGACCGAGTCCATATTGAGCGTGCCCGTGAAAGATGAGAAGCTCAAGACATTCCTGCTCCTGAAGGAGTAGGAGTAGGTTGTTCAGCCCTGGCCATGCATCTGCGTATGGTCAGGTGGCCACAGAAGTTCCGGCCTCACCTGCCGGAGAAGTTCGACGGGACTGTTAATCCTGTCGAATTTCTTTAGATTTACTCTACTGCTATCTTGGCAGCTGGAGGAAATGCGACCGTAATGGCCAATTATTTTCCATTGGCTTTAACTGGGACCGCCAGGTCCTGGTTTATGAGCCTTCCACCCAACTCCATCAGCAGTTGGGAGGAGTTGTGCCGGCATTTCACCGCCAACTTCGGGAGTTCTTACACCCGACCAGGCACCGAATTGGACCTTTTTGTAGTTGTGCAAAAAGGAGGAGAGTCCCTGCGATCATTCATCCAGAGATTCTCTCAGGTACGAAACACTATCCCTTCTATCTCTAGCGCCCCTATCGTCGTGGCATTTAGACAGGGAGTGCGGGATAAGAAGATGCTGGAGAAACTGGCAATCAAAGAGATTACCAGTGTCACAAAACTCTTCAGCTTGGCTGACAAATGTGCCAGAGCTGCGGAGGGCCGTGAAATGCACTCCAAACCAACTCCGGAGGATCACAAGAAATCCTCCAAAGGAGAAGCCGCTACCTCCGGGAGTGGCAAGAAGAAGAAAAAGACCAACGGCAAGAAGAAGTCGTCGGCCGGTGCATCCAATGCAGCAGCTGCTGCAGCTCCGGGTGGCCGGGGGCCACGCCCCGAGAAGCGACCTCGACCGTCTTCTGAAGACGGTAGAAAACCCAAGGTGTGGTGTCCAATTAACAAAACGGACAGCCACAGTTTGGAAGACTGCCGGGAAGTCCAAAACCTTGTCGAGCGCTACAACAAGCACCGGGAAGAAGCTCCTTTCCGACAGTGGGAAGGAAAACAAAAAGTTGACGAAGCTCCAGCTGAAGAGGAGTTAGGTTTTTAGGATCCCAAAAAGGTCCTGAAGTCCGTCTACACCTCCGTTGACGACGATTCCGACGTCTCTGACAACGAGCGTCGGAAGACCATGAACACCATTTTTGGTGGATCATGGGACATCACCTCCGGCCGCGTCATCAAGACCATGCGTCGGGACATGGCTGCTGTAGCTCCTACAGCCAGGGCGGAGCCTCATTGGAAGTGGATGAACACAGCCATCACTTTTGATGCTTCGGACTGCCCTCGAAGCATGGTTGGAGCAGGTCAGCTACCTTTGATGGTATCTCCTACCATCAATAACATCCAGCTCCACCATGTCATGGTAGATGGATGTTCGGAGCTCAACCTCATAAGCTTCGAAGCTTTTACCAAGCTTCAGCTCCAACCTTCGGATCTCCACCCCTCCCGACCTTTCTCCGGAGTAGGTCCGGGAGCCATTACCCCACTCGGAGCTATTACCCTCGCTGTTACCTTCGGGACCCGAGAGAAGTATCGCACCGAAAAGTTGGTCTTTGACGTTGCTCAGATCAACTTACCCTTCAATGCCATCTTGGGTGGACCTGCCTTGTACAAATTCATGGCAGCTGCTCATTATGGTTACCTGGTGTTAAAGATGCCAACACCAGTAGGCGTTCTCCAGATCCGCGGAGATCGTACTGTCGGAGTAACTGCTCTAGAAGAACTCCATGCACTTACTACGGCGCAAGAGGAGGACTCCAGGCAGGAGCAAGCTCTAAAACCCCGAGCATTCGTCAGCGAGGCTCGACTTCTGCACCTCGTGTGCAGCTAAGCGGCGACACCGACATTCCCGTCAAAGTCGTCCAAATCGGTTCCGATGCCGCTCAGACTACCCGTATATCGGGGGGATTGAACGACAAATAGGAACTCGCACTCATCACTTTCCTCCGGGCTAATGTCGACGTGTTTGCCTGGCAACCGTCACAAATGCCTGGGATCCCCAGGGAAGTGATTGAGCACAATCTGAAGATCTACCCCGACGCTCGGCCTGTGCATCAGAAGCCTCGGAAGCAATCCGTAGAGCGACATAACTTCATTCGACGAGAAGTGAAGAAGTTGCTCGAAGCTGGATTCATCCAAGAAGTCTTCCATCCAAAATGGCTGGCAAACCAAGTCGTTGTGCCCAAGGCCGGCGGGAAGCTTCGGATGTGTATCGACTACACAACACTAAATAAGGCATGTCCAAAAGATCCATTCCCATTACCTAGAATAGATCAGAGAGTGGATTCCACCTCCGGGTGTGAATTACTGTGTTTCCTAGATGCATATTCTGGATATTATCAAATCAGAATGTCTAGGGAAGATGAAGAGCATACCTCTTTCATCACAGTAGATGGATTGTACTGCTATATAGCCATGCCATTTGGTCTCAAGAATGCAGCTTCAACCTTTGTATGAGCTATGTACAAAACATTTGAAGAACTCATTAGAGACATAGTGGAAGTGTACGTCGACGACATCGTGGTCAAGGTCAAGAACAAGGAGTCACTCCTTGACACCTTGCAGGCTGTCTTCGACAAGCTGCGGGTCACCCGCACAAAGCTAAACCCAGACAAGTGTGTCTTCGGGGTTAGCTCTGGAAAACTTCTTGGTTTCCTGGTAAGTCACCGGGGCATAGAAGCTAATCCGGCGAAGATCAAAGCCATAGAACACATGTGGCCACCCGCCCACATCAAAGATGTCCAAAAGCTATCTGGATGTCTAGCAGCCCTCAGCCGGTTCATTTCAAGGCTGGCGGAACGGGCACTCCCCTTCTTCAAGTTATTAAGGAAGTCCGGACCATTCCAATGGCCTGAAGAAGCAGAAAAGGCGTTCCAGGAACTAAAACAGCTCCTCACCACCCTACCGATTCTGGTAGCTCCGAACCCTGGTGAGCCTTTGCTGCTTTACATTTCAGCCACTGACGAAGTCGTCAGTATGGTCCTGGTTGCGGAGAGACCAGAACCATCCCATACTCAGGAGTCCAGACCCCTTCAGGAGGGTCTGGAGGTTCCTGAAAGCGAGTCTGGGTCCCAGCTCCCAGACTTGAATCCACAAGAAGTTACTTCAGAAGACCCAGACCCTTCCGGGAGGGTCCAGGTCGCTTCTGAAGAAGCTCCGTGTTCCTCCAGCAAGGACCCGGAAGTCTCCGAAGAAAATCTGGACCCCTCCAGGAGGATCCGGATCAATGAAGAGGAAGCTCCGGGCCCCTCCGGGAGGGTCCAGACCATCCAGCGCCCAGTGTACTTCATTAGTGAAGTACTTCATAACGCCAAAACTTGATACCTAGAGGTGCATAAGTTTCTCTATGCAGTTCTTATTGCCTCCAGGAAGCTTCGCCATTATTTCCAAGCTCACAAGATCTCAGTGGTGACTTCTTACCTACTTCGAGCAATCTTGCATAATCCCAATTCAACTGGGAATATTGCAAAGTGGGCAGCAGAATTGGCTGAATTCGATCTCGAATTCATTTCAAGGCAAGCAATCAAGAGTCAAGCATTGGCGGATTTCGTGGCGTAATGGACTCCCTCTCCATCAAACCCTGGGGGCCCCAGCGAGCAGAAGCCGGAACACAAGGCTCCGGTCTTCACCAAGCCTCACTGGACCCTCTACTTCGACGGCTCCATGCAAAAGCAGAGGACCAGAGCTGGAATCCTTCTCCTCGCACCAACCGGAGAGAAGGTAAAATACATGGTACACCTTGACTTCAAGGTGACCAACAACATGGCGGAATATGAAGCACTCATTTACGGACTAAGGATGGCACTATCATACGGTGTCAAGCAACTGCTGGTCAAGGGAGATTCACAACTCATCATTAAGCAAGTGAAGGGTGAATGCTCCTGCAAAAATCTCCAGCTAGCTGCTTACCTCCTTGAAGTCCAGAGGCTTCAGAAGGACTTCGAAGTCCTAGATCTCCACCATGTCCAGCGTGCCCACAACGCTGAAGCCGACAAACTCTCGACGAAAGCGTCAACCGGAGCTCCGGCTCCTGACAGAACTTTTGTTCGGAGGTTGTCAAAACCCACAGCTCAGCCTGCCGAACTGAGCGAAGGGGGCGAGATCAGCATCCCGAAGCTGACGGTCCCGATGGCCCTGTTACCATGGCAGCCATCAAGGGTCGTAGGTGCTGCCGGAAGCTCCGAGCAACCTAGCACGCAGGACTCAAATGCTCAAGTTAGTTCCAATGCATGGATCTCGGAGATCCGGAACTACTTGAAGGACAACATCCTTCCTGACGATGATGTATCCGCTGACCGGGTAGTCAGATTGGCTAAAAGATACATGTTGGTAGAAGGGGATCTCTACTGGCGCGGTGCCAATGGCATCCTAATGTGGTGCATCACAAGGGAAGAAGGCTGCCAGCTCCTCGTAGAAATCCATGGAGGCGAGTGTGGGAACCACGCGTGTTCCCGCACGCTGGTTGGTAAAGCCTTTCAGCATGGCTTCTACTGGCCTACAGCACTTTAGGATGCAACTGAGCTGGTGAAGAAATGCGAAGCATGTCAATTTCATGCAAAGCAAATTCACACACCGGCTCAGCCCCTACAAATGATACCTCCTACATGGCCCTTCGCTGTGTGGGGGATGGACATCTTGGGACCTTTCCCAAGAGCCGTCGGAGGTTATAAGTTCCTGTATGTTTCCATTGACAAGTTCACCAAGTGACCGGAAGCAACTCCAGTTCTGACAATCAACAAGCAATCCGCTATCAACTTTTTGCAGTCCATTGTATGCAGATTTGGAGTCCCAAACAAAATCATCACTGATAATGGGACCCAATTCACAAGCTCTGCATTTCAAGGATATTGCGAAGACCTCGACATTCAAGTTTGCTACGCCTCCGTAGCTCACCCAGCAAGCAATGGCCAAGACGAGAGAGCAAATGCTGAAATCCTTAAAGGACTCAAAACGCGCACCTATGAGCGCTTGAAAAAACATGGAGCCAACTGTATTGAAGAGCTTCCGCCCACTTTATGGGCCAACAGGACAACTCCAAACTGGTCAACTGGAGAAACACCCTTCTTCCTGGTGTATGGAGCTGAAGCAATCCTTCCTCCGGAAATCACCTTCGGGTCACTCCGGGTCCGGACCTTCGATGAAGCCACGCAGGACCAGCTCCGGCGTGAAGACCTAGACCTCCTTGAGGAGGGAAGGTGCCAAGCAGCTGTTCGGAATGCCCGATACCGCCAAGCCCTTCGACGCTATCATCAGCGGCATGTACACAACCGACAGCTCGAGGAAGGCGATCTGGTGCTACGGAGAATACAATCCAGAAAAGGGTTAAACAAACTCTCCCCCAGCTAGGAGGGACCCTTCCGAGTGATTGAAGTATCCTGTCCCGGAAGCGTTCGCTTGGCTACCGAGGATGGGACACCTCTCCCAAATCCTTGGAACATTGAGCACCTCCGTAAGTTCTACACTTAATATCACGGAGGTGAGTCTGTAGTAACTTGAGGTGTATGTTATAGAGTCATTGTACAGAGTCGGGTAGTTCCTCCGGGAGAACAGCCGGACCTTTCCCGGAAGGTTCGCAAAGTTCATGCAACACTTGTCACAGTCTCAGGACTAAAAGTGTGGCTAGCTACCCTGGGTCAAACGAGAAATTAAACACGCTTAGCCTGGTTCCGTACCCTAAGAGTGTACTTGTTTCCCCTGTACCCTGGACCTATAATGAAGGACATCTTCATGTGAGACAGACTCCACGTGCATTTATTTTGTACAGGCTCAACATTTTTTATTTTTCTCTTTCCTGTCTATAACAAAGTTGTGCAATTCTTAAGAAATTTTAGTTCGACCAATTCATGTACAATTCAAGCTGTATTGTCAATTCTTTTGGATCCAAATATTGTTCATGGCCCACTCGCCTGAATGCCGCCAAGCCAATCTAGGGCTGGAGTGTGCTATCGACTTAGCCTGGTCAAGCACCCTAAGTACGCCACTCTACCTACACCCCGGCAGGCCGAAGTAAGGCAGGTCCAAGTACAATTGGATCCGGAAGAAAGAAGGCAATGCGTTCGGTCACATTCAGAACCGTGTTTGACCTAAAATTTTCTTGAGAATCGTATGCCACGACGAGGTTATAGGCAAGGAGTGAATTTTACTATTTTTCTTGGCTACAGTGTGCAGGAAAAATAAAGAATCCACGTTGATGGAGAAAAGTCGGAGCTAACAAAGCTCCGACTCCCCCTAAGTGGCTTGTGATCCATGTTAAACATCTAAAACGAGCAATACCGGAGCAACCAAGCTCCGGGAAAGCTAGGGGGACCAGCCGTCGATGCAAAATAAATGATGGTGAGAAGACCCCGCAAACGGAGTCTGCTGCCGACAAACTACGCATTGGCAAAGGTCACTGCCGGAGCTACTAAGCTCCGACAACCCGGAGGTCTAACTATCGACTCTATGCGTTGATAGGAACTACTGCCGGAGCTACTAAGCTCCGACAACCTCAGGGGGCCTTCACTATTGAAGACTTCGGACCTACACTCTACAAGTTCGAAGCAAATGAGTCTTCAACAAAACACAATATCCTCTTGGTACATGTTCATAATCAAATTGTGTACATCTACCAGGGGGCCAAGTGAAGACAAAAGTGTTGAAGACAAAAAGTGAAATTCACAAAAATTTGGGGATTTCATTCATCTGGAGACAAGGGATTACAAAATTGAGGAAGAAAAAGAGAGAATACAAGTGGGAGCTACGAAGATGGTCCTAGACCCTATGGAAGAACTGGGCGACCTTCTGAGCAACCTCCGACACATTGGCTCGGGTGGCTTTGCCTTCTCCTTCGACGGGACCTTCAAGCACCGAGTCCAGAGGGAATTAGGGATTCCGGCTGGTGTAGCACGTCAGCACATACTCTGCAACGTTCTTCGCTAGGGATTGCCCCTCAACCTCCAACTGGTCGCCCACCTTGGAGAGTTTGCTACCTGCCGAGCTCAGCGCTTGCAACGCCAGGTCCGGCTCTGGCTCTGGATCATCCGGACGCACGAGACTGAAGCCCATCGGTGTCAGCGCGTCGTTGGCCTTGCCCAGGAACTCCCAAACCTGTAGGGAGTCCGCAACCCTCAAGCCCTTTAGTTCTTCCAATGATCTTTTGGCCGCCACCAGTTCAGAATTCTCGTGAGCGAGGTGCTCAACTTCTTTGGCGTTTTGCTGAATCTTTTCAGCAACTCGCTTCTCGAGTTTTCCGAGCTCCTCCTCCCGGAGGTGGATCTTGTTCCGGCGGTCAACCCCTTCTCCCTGCCCCTTACTTTCTTCTCCCTGACAGCGATGGCACACTCTTGCTCGTAGAGTTCCTGCCCTTGCACCCAGGCCTTCTCCTCCTCCTCAGCGTAGCGCTCTTCCAATTTCTTCGTGCGCTCTTTGCGGCCCTTGTCAGCCAGAGCCACCTTTTCGATGAGCTCCTCCTCCCTCCTCAAGACGTCATCCCGCAGCTCTAGGAGTTTCTGCTCTTCATCTTCGAGCCGTTTCTCCCTCTCCTCAAGTGCCTCCCGGCGCTTGATGAGAGTAGTGTTAATGGCCTCAAGCCTTTCTTGGCATTCATCGGCCGCACTGTTAGCTGCTTTGGTCTACTCATAAATGGCCCGGGATTGAGTGTCGAGGGCGCGAGTCATACTCTCCCTGTCATCCAATAATTTGCCCCAGTATTCCAGGCGGACCTTCTCCCGCTTGATCCACTCCTTGTCATCTGCTAGCCTCGACTGCGCCAGCTTGGTCTCGAAGTAGAGCCGGTTACGCCACCGCCTAAGGGTTTGGCGCTCCTCTTCAAGAGCCTTGCTGTCGTGGAAGAAGGCCAGTTGAACTTGACGCAGACTGGAACAGGCGTTGTCAATAGACAATGACAACGGGATAGGTTCCAGACCTGCTGGGGTCTCCTCCGTTGGTTCCAGTGGGTTTTTAGATACAAAAATTGGGTCCCACTCCACAAGAGTGGTCCCCTGGGTCTCCATGGCACTAGGGCCGTCCTCCGAGATGGCCTCAGTCGCCATCGAGGAGGGTCCTGCTGTTGAAGTTCCGACCTCCGGAAGTGGTTCTGAAGGCCCCGCCGCCAGGTCTTCATTTGCCCCCTCGGGCAGGGGGCCAGCGACTTCACCAGGGCACTCCGGCTCAGCCGCGGGTACCTCCGACGTCGTCACTTCTAGAGCAGGGGCTGCTTCTGGCTCCGGCCTGGGCACCTCCTCTATTGGGGGCTCGAGCGCTGACGCCTCCGCAACAACCAGCTCGGGCGCCGGAAGATCTTCAACAACAGCCGGCCCTGCGGCCGGAGCTTCCACGGCAACCGGCTCGGGAGCCCGAAGGTCTTCAACATCAACCGGCCCTGCGGCCAGAGCTCCAACAACGACCGGCTCTGCGGCCGGTGCTTCAGAGGAAGAAAAGCTGATGGCAGAGTCAAGTTGTCACCCGCAACGTCGATGCCGTGTTGGAACTTCTTGAGATGGAACTCCAAGGTTGTCCCCGACATGTTGGACTTCAGCCCGGTCTCGACCCGGTCGTTGTCCATCACACTGTTGAGGGCCCAAGCGAGTTTTTCTCTCCTCTTCAGCGGTGCCCACCTGTTGACCAGGAAGTTGCAAAACACTGCCTGAGGTGTTAATCCTCCCTCCATGCACTGGCGGATCCTGGTCAGAGCAGGGTTAAAGGCTTCCGCCAGCACCGGAGCTTCACTCTAGACTATAGTGTCAATGTTGGGGAGGCCTTCGGGCAGCTCCAGCTTCTCTTGCTCCTCCACCCGGATGACTATCCAGTCCTTCTTCCAGTCATCCCACTTTCCAGAGGGAAACGACCGGAGGTACTTGAATGGGCACTTCTTGCGCTTCACGAAGTAGTAGAAGCCAAGGTACTCATTGCTCCTACCGGTGGTATGAATGGTGAAGAAGGTCCGGAAGAGTTCAATGCAGGGGAGGATGCCCACCCACATCTCACAGAAGTGGACGAAGATAGACACAAGAAGAATGGAGTGGGGGCCAAGGTGGTATAGCTGCAGACCATAAAAGTCTAGTAGCATCAAGAAAAAGGAGGAAAAAGGTGGGATCAACCCCACCATGGCGTACGAAGAGAAGTACACCATTTCGCCGGCGTGCTCCTTCTCGAACGGGAGCTCTCCCCCGGCGCGGACCAGGTGGTTGAAGAAGTCCGGGGACCATCCCATGAGGGCCCGGACCTTCTTCAAGTCACCTTCGGTCTTCAAACGACTCTCGCGGAGACCCAACTCCATCGCAGCACAACAAGGCAAGAGAGGAAAAGCGAGCACAAGTTGGGAGTTTGAGCGCAAGATCAGATGAGAGGTGTAAAGAACTCCAGACGGTGCACGCTTTCCTCCTTAAGTAAGCCCTCGCAACGCTTGGATGGAAACCGCAAGGAAGTCGAAGATACTACTCAAAAATTTCACCCAGCCGATGACAAGAGGGCCCGGGACCATCCTGACGATCAAGTCGAGGTTCTTACCCAGGCGAACGGTTGTCATCATGAGGCAAGAAGCCCGAAGGCGGTGACCTGACAAGGCGCGCGGAACCGGTATTATTTTCGTATCAGAAACCGGCGACCTTCAATTGCGTGAGATCCGCACGCCGAAGATCTCATCTGCCGCACACGGGATATACCACGCGGCGAGGATTTAACTCCAAACTATTGCCAACGGCACATCCGAAGACCTTTGAAGACTCAGTTCAAAAGTCGAAGGATGGACCCACCTCCAGCGGAATGACTTCACCCAAGGGGTCTTCCCCAGAGGTGGGTCCAGGGGGCCACTTTCGATACCCTGGGTACCATATACTCCTTGGGATTGCAAAGATCACAAGGGAAAGTCATCTATTTGATTTGAAGACCTTCGGAGGCCCACATGTCAGACATAACCGGACCCGCTTCTCCAACATGGTTAGTCCCAGGGTCACCACGTGTACTATCAAACCGGAGCTACCGCCCACAAGGGGGAAGCTCCAGGCTATGTACCGAAATGGCTCCCCCGGACCTAACCCCAGACTGAGGGAAGCTCCAGAACTGACACATGTCGGGTAACACCGGACCTATCTATTTCCCACAGTGTGCTCCGGCGCTGCCACGTGTCCATCCGTCGGATCTTTAGCCTCTAACCTCTGGAAGACTCCACAACGGCTCCGGATCTTCAAAGGGGAATCAAGGACTTCAAGACCCGATCAAGTGTCATTAATACTATATTAATGACACACGATCGGAAAACCTTAATTACCAGTAACGGTGCTGTCAAAGCCCATAACTCGGTCATTAAGGGCAATTAAACGGGTTGAATGTGTATCAATATCAGTAACCGCCAGGGCCACATGTCGGGCCAGGCTAACTTGTAACGGCCTGCCCTTGTACTATAAAAGGACAGGCCGACGATACATAGAGGGGGGCCAGAGACACTCTCTAGAGAGACACTCTCCGGGGAGGCACTCACTCTACACTCTCAACTCACGTTGAGCTCATACATCCAATACAACATTAACACACCCCGTGGAGTAGGGTATTACACTCAGGCGGCCCGAACCACGTAAATCTTGGTGTCCCTTGTGTCGCTCGACATCTCACCTTCTTGAATCTCCGTGCGCCCATACCAAACCTCAAACTCCTCTAACACTTTAGTAGTGTCGGGAGATCTGCCGGATCAAAACCGCCGACAAAGATGACCTGGGTTCTCGCCGATAATGTTGCACAAGTTTTTTATATTCAAGATCTAGAAATTGAGAAGATGCATGTAGTTGTTTCTGGAAAGCAAAATATTGTTGGGGTTGAGAATGTGGGAGATAATGAAGAGGAATATAATCAGTATGAAGAGATGTACCTTTTCACCAAACCAGAAAATATCAAGTGCGTAGAGAGAAGCATTAAAAAGAATTTGAAACCCTATATGCAAGAAGATGTCAATGCTAGAAAAAATGTATATAGCAATGCGAGATGATATATACTGTATATATTTGTATCTTCTGATATCAACTTAGAACAATGTTCTATTTCAGCTTTAGATAGCATGTTTCAAACATTATTAAATTCAGCTTCTGTTTCGAGCTCCTGTCAAGCTAATCCCTTCACAGCAAGCTCTTGTAGATGCAAGTAACACCCGAGACTCATCATTTGGATTGTTAAAAGCTTCAATTGAAGTCTGACGATACTTTCCGTCCATTTGAGGGCTTGTTTGGATAGGAGTACACCCAAACAAGCCTTGCAAGATTTCTTTCTCTTCACTCCATTTTGATAACTTACGAAGATACTACTTTATCGGTTCTAATGGCTGAATATATTGACTACAAATCAGTACCATCTCTCTTAGTGCTTTACACAATCGACGAAACGTACAACTTCAATCACAAATATTGTTTTTACCATTTTCATAGGAATTTGACCTTAATCTTTCAAGCATAGATTTATTAATAATTGAAGCTTCTTCATCAGACATGTTAATAGCAGTTACGAGGGAAGGGTGTGTCGAAGCTAACGAAATCTCAATGGGACTAAAGACAAAGAGACGTTGCATATGAGTGATAATGTCCAGGTTAGACAGCATGAAGCTATGATGACAGCCTTCATGCTGTTTAACCTGGATATTGCCACTCATATGCAGGATCTCTTTATCTTCAGTCCGATTCAGATTTTGTTGGCTTCGACACATCCTTCACTTATAACTGCCATTAACATGTGTGATAAGAAAGCTTCACTTATTTGATAAATCTATGCTTGAAAGATTAAGGTTAAATCCATATGAAAGTGTAAAAACGAGATTTGTGATTGAAGTTGTTCGCTTACTCGCTTGTGTGAAGCACTAAGAAAGTGAGTACTGATTTTTAGTCAATATATTTAGGCATTAAATCTGAGAAAGGAGCATCTTCCTAAGTTTTCAAATGGACAAGAGGGAAAGAAATCGTTCAAATGGATGGGAAAATCCTTCCAAGGATCATCAGACTTCAAATTGATGCTTTCAACAATTCAAATAATGAGCCACGGGTGTTACTTGCATCTACAATAGCTTGCTGTGCAGGGATTAGCTTGACAGGAGCTTAGCAGCATCAGAGGCGGTTGGTAAGTAAAACCCGCCTGAGATAAACATCTTCTCAGCCGGTTATTAAGTACCAACCGCCTGTGAAAAATTTAAAAACTGCCTATGAAAAACTGACGCCTATATAAAGACCCCGCAGAGGCACGTCTCTGCCCAGTCCCACATCGCGCCACGAGGTACCTAAGTAAATTTGCATAGTTTCCTTACTATGCATTGCATGCTACCTTTTTCTTTGTATATTTTCATAAGCTGCCAGTTTTGTGTGTTGGTATATGGATTGTGTCCTTTTGCATTTGTGTACATATGCGTTTGGACTCAATAATTTGGAAGTTTGGTCTTTCAGATAATGATGTCTCGGGCGTGTAGCCGATTGAAGGAGGAGCGCTTGGCGTAGCGCAAGAACCATCCCCATGTATGTACATATGGCACACCGGTCGCATGGTTGTATATACATATGTATCTGTAATTGACTGATGAACTTAACTGTAGTTTGTTTTTCTGTCTTGTTTGTTTTTGGTATTTTCAATTTCTCTGCGTAGGGTTTCTCTGCGAAGCCTGAATCAGGAGATTTATTGAAGTGGCAGTGCATCATCCCCGGTAAAGAAGGGGTAAGTCATGAAGAACAAGCACAATATGAGTTTAACCATCGTCCTCCTATTGATAAATTTCTTTTGCAGACTGAATGGGAAGATGGTTACTACCCCCTGACAATCTCCTTCTCTGAGGACTATCCCTTGGTGCCTCCAAGATGCGCCTTTCAAAGTGGGTTCTTCCACCCAAATGTCCATCGTTCGGGAGCACTCTGCATCGGGATTCTTGATCAAGAGACTGTAAGATAGACCTATTTTGCTCATGTAATTATTACTTAACTTTTGTCGAACTTATTTGAACTGATTTCTTATATTGCTTAAATTATATTTCGTAGGGGTGGTGCAGTGCTTTTACAATCAAAACTATACTACTTGAAATTCAGCGTTTGCTGCATCAGCCAAATGTGCCCGATGTTAAAAATGATTGCTATAATCTACTTATCAAGGTTAGATGACACTTTGACTTAGTGACCAATGTAGGTTATTCATTCCTCCTTCGACATTTGTTAATTTAAATAATGTCAATATTTTCAGGATCAAGCGGAATATAAGAGACGTGTTCAGAGTAAGCAGGACGGTACAATTTAGATTGATCGATGGGAGCTTCATCGTCGATCTACAATGAATGTAGCATGATTTTTGTTTTCTACTTGGCAGGGCGCTTGATCGTCGTTGTTTGCAGCTGTTACAGAGAGAGGCTCACTTAAACTTGTGCTCAGTGTGTAAAGATGTTATCTTTGAACAATTGTAAAGCCTCTAATGGTGTATTATCACAATTAAGTCAGCCCCACTGGTGATCGAGCATTTCCTATAATGCATTACTGTACTAGTATCCGCTCATCTGTGTTTTTTTTCTGATACAATTTTCCCTGCAATGACTACATACGGTTGTGATAATTGCAATGACTACATTCCTGTAATTTCAATGAAAACCGCTTGTGATAATTGAACAACTACATATGGTTCTTACACAATGACCGCCGGTGAAAATACATGATCTTCTTAGGCCGTTGTTAATTAAGAACCGCCTGTGAAGTTCATTACATTACAGGCGATTCTTAATTAATAACCGCTTGTGAAGATCATGTATTTACCCAGGCGGTTGTTTCTCAAAATCCACCTGTGATGTTAATTTATTGCAGACGGTTCTTAAGTAATAACCGCCTGAGAAGATCGAGTATTTACCCAGGCGGTTGTTTTTTAAAATCCGCCTGTGTTGTTCTTTCATCACAGGCGGTTATTATATCATTCGTCATCACAGTCGCATATTTTTAAGGACCGTCTGTGTTTGAAAAATTGAGGCGCATGTAAAAATGCTTTTTGTAGTAGTGTGACTTCGTCATGTGCGAGCCATGTGATAGTCATGGAGGCTTGAGAGCGGCAGGCTGTGACAACAGTTTATGGCGTAGGTGCACGTGCATGCGGCTGCATGTTCAGGAGGAACACAGGAGTACACGATGACGTGCTTGTGCGTGCAGGAGGCACGCAGCTTCGCCGTGTGGTACGTGCACGTGCAGGGTACTTTCGGGTATCCGTGGCAAGAGGCAAGATGGCGCTGAGGGGTACTAGATTTGATATATGAAGTTTGATGGCAGCGGCAACATGTTCTTGTGGCACATAATGGTGAAAGATTTGTTAGCACAACAAAGTCTTTTGTTCGTTCTGAAAGCGAAGAAACCGGTCAAGATGGAGGATGACGACTGAGAGGAGAAAGAGATGCAAGCAACTGCAACCATATGGTTGTGTCTGTTTGTCAATGTCATGTATCATGTCATTGGGTTGACTACACCAAAATTTTTTTGGGATAAGCTGAAAAATCAGTTCATGTCGAAGACTCTGAGGATCAAGCTGTAATTGAAGTAAAAATTATATGAGCTGAAGATGCAGAAAGGATCTGATCTATTAGAGCGCATAAATGTTTTCAATCAAAGGATCACAGATCTAGGTCAGCTAGATGTAAATATTGATGATGATGATAAGGCAATAATTCTTTTATGCTCGTTGCCACCATCTTATGAGCAAACAGTTACGACTCTGACATTCGATAAGGATTCCATCAAAATTGAGGATGTTACTGCAGTGTTACTAGCTCAAGAGCAAAGAGGAAGAAAAATGCAGTATAAGAACCTCAAGTTGAAGGTTTGCTAATCAGAGGTGAGAATGCCAAGGAGAAGATGGAGGTTAAGAGCAAGAAGAAGAAAAAGGTGCAGTGCTATGTCTGCAAGGAGTGGGGACACATTAAAAGAGATTTTCTAGCAAAAGTGAAGGGTTCAAGTGCTAATGTGCTAACTTCTGAGAGTGACTCAGATAGCGACAGTGATGTTCTCTTAGTGGGTATCAAAATATAGTCGACTAGAGCATGGATGTTAGATTCGTCAAACTCTTTTCATGCAACGCACAAAAGGGAGTGGTTCTCTTCGTACAAGTCAGTTGATTTTGGCAAAGCTTATTTAGAAGATGATAGGAGATACCCTATTATTGAAATGGGCGAGATCAAGATCAAGACTCAAGATGGAGTTGAGCATGTGCTTTGAAGTGTTAAGCATGTACCGAAGCTTCAAAGGTATCTAATTTCACTTGGGGCTCTAAATCATGATGGTCTATTATTTCGGGCTGAACAGGAAAGGCAATGAAAGTCATGAATGGAGATGATACTGTGATGATATCAAATTTGTACAAGTTACAAGGGTATTACGTTGTAGGTAGAGCCGTAGAAGATGGAGTTGTGGAGATAGTGATGTTCTCTTAGGACGATGAGTCTAAAGCATTGAACTCATCGAGTGGCTTTCTGTGAGCTACAAAGTCGATAAGTCAACTCCGGGTACATGGAGGTTCGCGCATGACGACTTCAAGGTGGTGTAATATTCGCCAAGGGGGAGTTTGTCGGATATGTGTCGAATATTGTGTACGAGTTGATTACGCTTAGGACTTTGAGTGGTATTAGAAGTGGGGTGTAGAGTTTGTGTTGGACTCTTTAACTAGCCTCCTTATAAATATGAGAGGAGGACCGCTGTTGTAACTATGACGACAACATAGCAATAGACTCACAGAGAGGAGGCGGCGGCTCATGTCGGGACCTCGTAGCAGGCTATTTCGCGTATTGAGGAGGAGCTCCCGTTGTCATTGCCTCGAGGATGTAGGCTTCGGCTGAACCTCGTTAACAAATATCGTGACTCACGTGTCGTTTGTTATCATGCATCGTGTACCCCAAGAGATCTGTCGTTGCTTCCGCGTGCATATTTTCTAACAATGGGGTTCCTACTTTCTGCTAGACGGAGGATTGTCAAGAAGATTCTGATGGGGGGCAGGTTCACTGTGCTTCTCAGGGTCGACAAGTGAAGATCAATGGATCAGTGCTACTGACGCTGCTATTTCACTGTGTGGAGGTGCCATGCTCAACTCTACCATGTTGGAAGATTAATATGTCTTAATTCTATTGTTCAAGGAGCTGGATGCTTGGGACAAGCATCATTTGGGGTCGGGGGAGATGTCACACTCGTTGAGTGGTCGTGTCGACCGGTGGGGCGGTTGCGTTGTGTGGGCTGATGGGTTTGTGGACCCGTGAACCCTGTTGTACTAGTTAAACATTGACGGTGGGATCAGGAACTGGGAACCGGATATAAACAAACATTCAATTTATGCGTTCGTCACGTCTTCTTCTTCCTCACGTCGCGAGTGCTTTGTCCCACCCGGCGGCAACGGCCACGGAGACGTGACACGCCGCCCGCCCCACCACGCCCCCAGCTCCCTTCCCCTGCTTCTGCAACGCCTTCATCGTCCTCTTTTCCTTTGTGGAGGCGCTGCAGATCCCCGTCGAGAAGGTCGCACTGGAGTTCGGGACACTTGCCGACGTGCTCCTCGCCGAGGACTCGGCCCTCAGCAAGGATGGCACGGGGGGAGGTCGACCTCCGCGAGACATACTGGCCACAGCTCCCTGCTCGGCGCCTCCGCTTTGTTGATGGATTGTTCCGCCCTATCCAGCACCCGAACCGCGCCGACGGCCGCCTCCAACCACCTAGCCGGCGACATATGGCGCCCCGCATCAAGGGTATCCGTTCGGCCCATGGCGTCGGCGACGTTCGTGCCTCCGTGGAGGAGCCCGCGACAGCGTCCAAGACGAAACAGCAGCCGACCGCCAACTATTTCATCTGGCATCACCTCAGGAGCCTCGCACCGTATCAGCCCATCTTGCCCTTTGGGGTACAACTAGTTGTTCGACCCTCTGTTACACTTCCGGCTTTGTTTGGGAGATTGGGTTGGAAAACCCAGGGCAGCAAAACACGTGGGGGATTTTCTCTATCCCTGGGTGGGTTTTCCACAGGGGAAATGTTGTCTATTTGGAGGTAAGGGGTAGAAATCCCGTACCACAAAATGGTCTTAAAAAATCATAAAAAATAGAATAAACTCAGAAAATAATAAAAATTCATAAAGTGCCTTAAATATTTAGAAAAATCAAAATATGAAAACTGAAATTTTGAAGAAAAAAACTCAAAAATATCAAAATATTAACGCGCAAGACTTGTAACATGAGCCAAAAATAGTATAATACCATATAAATTGGTGTTCCATCATTACTACAATGTTATGAAAATTCATTGTGCTCTACAAAAGCCTTCTAAAATAATTAAATAATGTATCATTGTCAAAAAATCCTTCACAGGAGAAGCTCAAGAAGAACATGTTAACAACTGGTTGGCCATGATAAAAACAACTATATGGTCCATGATTGGCTTCAAACTCTTACATCTCTCAGAAGAAGCTTGAGAAGCACATATTAGCAACGTTTAAGAGATTCCATTTGGTCTGCTTCAAGATGGCGTATTAATATGTCTCAGGTTTTATTCAAGGCTTACAGAATAGAAGGGGCAAGACATAGAACATGTTCTAAACACAAATTGTAAGCCAACATCTGTTTGTTCGCAAAAGCTGAAATGGCCATATACAGATCAATACAATCATAAAGCGTACCAGATTAATTATACAACAATGGCACGTCTGTTCTGACTAATATTATCTGTGGAAGCAAATTTATGGTTCATTTCCTTATACAACTATGCTACCAGTACGTTTCAAGAAACTGCTGGCACCTACTGTTCAAGTTTATTTTACCATGCGTTAAAAAGCAATAACATATGGTAAGAAAACACCAGCTGGAATTAGTGATTCTCAACCCCCAAGCACCTAAAAGGCTGAAACAAAAGTAGCAACATAACATATGTCAAATGCAATCAAGATCAAGGGTAGGCATCGTTATAAAATGAATGAAGTTATTATTTGAGGTCAGTTAGTAACTACCAACATCTCACGATATATTATGCCGTTTGTGGCACCCAAGAGATCAAGACACATGGCCACCAGAAAAATATTTGACACTTGGCACATAAAACTGAAGTCTGAAAACCATATAAAGAAAGACGGAACCTAGAATATGTACTTAATTAGCCTGATGCTACTACACAGAGAATAAAAAATACTTTGACAGAAAGAATACAAGAGTACTTATGAAAACGCTAACAATCCCAGCTGACCAGAGGAATAAGAAAATATCTCATATAGTGAACCTGTAGTCTCTCCTGGAAGAAATACTTGCCTCATTATCCATCATAGTTGATGCAGGTTTCCAAACCATTCATTGAACAGCTTGTCCCCTCAAGCATTTGCTCTTTTGAAAAGTTCACGCCCTAAATAGTTTCAGGGAACGTGTTCACTAAAATCTACAAGCAGGGTAAGGTGATGGAGCAGAGAACAAGAATGGGACAAGATGTATAGTAATTAAATTATTTATGTAACAACATTTGCCAAAGAAAAAAATACATCTTCCAATTTTCATATGGGTTGCTGGCAACTTGAATGAAAGTGCATCTAGGCATTCCCTTGTGGGCTTTGAACGATTGATGACAAACAAATGAGATCCTAATAAATTTATTGAGATGAATGCAGGTCAAAAAAATTAGATATTATGGTGCAACCAAAAAGGTGAAAAAATGAGAAGTGAGAAAGGAAGAAGCCCGAATGATCAATGGAAGCGCAAAGTAGACATAATTGTATAGGATGTGTGTGAGAGATACATCCCAAGAACTCATGTCTTTGAGTAGAGGGTAACTGGGTAATGACTAAAATCAAAGTAATTCACTGAGCACCGGACAAGTCCGTTCACGAAGCGGACTAGACCGTTTAACTTTCTAATGTCACAATTCACTGAGCACCGGACAAGTCCGGACACTAACCTGACAAGTCCGTTGAACTTTCTGATGTTTCAATTCACCTTGCACCGGACACGTCCAGACACTAAGCAGACAAGTCCGTTCAACTTTCTGATGTTTCACTCAGACAAGTTGGAAAAACACAATTCACATTGGACCGGATTAGTCTGTCATTTTGCGGACTAGTCCGATTAACGTTCTGTAATCACTATGGACTAGTCCGATGAACTTTATGTTCCAATACGGACAAGTCTGGTATACCTCACACAAATTAGGGTTTGTAGTCTGCTGCACATTCCATGCAGATTTTAGACAGCACACCAGACAAGTCCGGTCACAAGGGTGGACTAGTTCGACCGTCGAGATCCCTAACGGTAATATTTTTGGAAACACTATAAATAGGTGATCCATGACCCCACACTCTACTATCAAGAACATAAACCATAGTGCTGCCATTCGTCCCAAGAGCACAAAAACACATCTCCTCAGACATCTAAAGGCCTAAATTTTGGGTATCCAGATTTTGTATAGGAAGATCATCGTCTAGAGAGATTGGCTCAGTTCAGTTGGAGGAATTTCTACCGATTATTGAGTGGTTCCTTTTCTTTCTACAAGACCTTCCAAAGTTCCCGAAAAAGGCTCCTTACTCCTTCTCTTGTGGCGCCCGTTCCTGACGAGGAAGATGCTAAAGACGGTTCGATAGACTCCTTGGGAGCCTGGCCGAAGCAATCCCTTCGATCGACCATCCCGTGGCCCTTCAGCTCTGTCTAGTATTACCTCCTCTTCCACTGTTTTCCTTCCATTGTCGCTCGATCATGTCAGCTTTTGCTTCCTTGATCAGGTCTTCATTGTTCCATAAACTAAGCGTTCGAGCTCCCGGAGGCGAGCAATCAAACCCGTTCCCGGTAAGAGCAGGTCCCGAGTTCTTCCCGTACTCTTAAAGGGGGGTTGGTCCGAGAAAGCCCTGACTGAATGATGAGCCTTTACCAGCTAAGGGGAAATAGGTGTGTTGGCTGCACTTTGTAATGAGAATCAAGATTTTGTTTTGTCTTTTTGTATCAAAACCCCTCGGAGGTTACTAGGCAGATCTCAAGGTAGAAGTCTCCTATTTCCTTTCCTATTCGTCCTTCCCCCTAGAAGGGGTTTCTGCTTCCGTTTCAAGCAGACGAGAGAGACGGGCCGCAGCTGGTCATAAGGAAAAAGAAGAAGGATTTACTGAATCCCCGCCTACATACAGATAGATAGGGAAGATGGATGAAGAAGTCTAGCTAGCTTCTAAATGAAATGAAGCAATGGAAAGAACGACGACCTATGAGGTATGACATGCGCCTAAGGAGAAATAGCCGAGGAGTCGAGTGACGCTCTTTCCTTGCCGCCAACGCACGCTAGATGGAGAGTAAGCAAGCTACCTTGCTTGCATTGCATTCGTTAAACGGTAGCTTTCGCGCCCTTCCTGCCTGCAGAAATTGATGTGAATGATCCAGCCCCACCAAACAAGGAAGAAAGCTAGCCTCGGAATAGAGGTTTTCTTTTGCCTAGGGCTTATACCCCCCTCAGGGCGAGGGCTCGGTCCCTCAGTTCCTGCTGCCAGGAAAGGTATAGAAAGATTTATAACTCCTACACTGCTCTTTCCGGGCAGCATAGGTACTTGACTTGTAAAAGAGTGGAATGGAATGGAACGGAGTTTATGGAGTGGAGCGGGGCTTATACCCCCCTCAGGGCGAGGGCTCGGTCCCTCAGTTCCTGCTGCCAGGAAAGGTATAGAAAGATTTATAACTCCTACACTGCTCTTTCCGGGCAGCATAGGTACTTGACTTGTAACCCTGTGAGTGAATGCCAGTGCCTATGAGCTTTTACGAAAGGAAGTTCATACTTGATGAAACGCACATCATCCAATGAATGATTTCAGAACACAGACGGAGAGATATTGACTTTTTTCACAAGCAAGAAAACGGATGATATCCAGATTTGGTATAGGAAGATCATCGTCTACGCATCATTGAGCTCTTGGGGTTTGATCTCTCATACCCTCGTGCATTACTTGTAATCTTTTTGAGTGTATTAGATCATCTTTTTTGCTGTAATTTTGTGGGAGCCTTCAGTGTGTGAGGTTGCCCCACCAATTTGGTGATTACCTCATGATCGTGGAACTCAAGTCGGCCTTGTGTGCTGACTTGATGAGGGAAAAGGGTTTGAAGAGGTCCGGCTCTGTGTGGGCTTCCTCAACTAGGAGAAGATCTTTTTGGTGAGATCGAACCTCGGTAAATATCCTTGTCTCGTGTGTTACATTCTTTTACTTTTGCAATTACCATCATCTAGGGTATAAAATTGACCAATCTTGTAATTCATGTTAACTTTGTATTCCACGTGCAATTCTTCTATCCTAATTGCTCACTCAAGTTGTTAGGGTAGTTGATTACATTTCGTTGCTACGACGTTTGTGATATCTACATAAACATTTAATCTTTTTGTAGCACATCAAGCACACCGAACTAGTCCGTATACCACACCGAACAAGTCCGATCCATCCTGTATTTGACATTTTGATTAAGTGTTGCTGGAAAAGTTTTTCAAAGCCTATTCACCCACCCTCTAGGCCACATTAAATTGGTATTAGAGCAGACTCTCCTTTTACGAGACTCACCGCTCGGAGAGACAAATGGCCATGGACAAGAACAACGAGATCCTGGAGATGCCCATCATTAGAGATGAACAAGACTCCAAGGTAGTCGATGTGCTCAAGGAGCACAAACAAGACGATGAAGAAGTGCGTGAACTCAAAGCACTTCTCAGGAAGAAGCTCCTAAGCCAGAAGGGCAAGAAGGAGAATGAAAAGCCAAAAGGGGTAGTCATCAAGACTACTCCCGGTATCCTTTTAATTATGAGAAGCTTAACAATTACAATCATTATATTTCTATTCCTATGGGAAGACCTCCACAGTTTGATGGCAATGATTATTCAATGTGGAAATATAATATGAAGATGCATCTAATATCACTTAGTCAATGCACAAGCCATTGCGGTGATGACTTCATCCTTGAGCCGAGAAGAGTTCACCAAGGTGGATGGACTTGAAGTTGCCAAAGACATTTGGGATACACTCAATACTGCTCATGAAGAGAATCGCCCTGTCCGCGAAGTGAAGATTGAGATGCTTGAGGGAGAATTGGGGAGATTTGCCATAGAAGATGGTGAATCCGCTCAAGAGATTTACAACTGCTTGAAGACACTGATAAACAAAATTTGTGCTTATGGAAGTAAGAAGTGGACTAATCATGAGGTCGTGAATAGAATGATAAGAGCCTTTATGTCTCAGAACATTACCTTGTGTTCTATGGTAAGGAAAACCTGAGGTTCCACAAAATGACCCCCGATGATGTTCTTGGCAAAATTATCAATCACGAGATGAGAAGAATCATGCCAAGCTCACCTCATCAAAAAATAAGGTTGTGGCCCTCAAAACGACTCGCATATCAAACGACAAGAAGATCCATAAGGTGCAAGACGACGAAGATAGCAACAATGTGAGCACCGATATGGATGACGAAGAAATGATCCTCTTCATGAAATGATTCAAGCGCATGATAAGAAGAAAAAAAAGAGACAACTCTAATGAAGGCAAAAGCAAGAATAAAGACAAGTCCAAAACTAGGAGGTCATGCTACAATTGTGGTGAATTGGGCACTTCATAGTTGATTGCCCATATGAAGAAGATGACAAGAAAAAAAAAATAAGCTAAACAACATGACAAGAAGAAGAAACATGTAGTCCAAGCACACATTGGAAAGGAGTGGAAACGACGAGTCCTCCTCCAAAGACGAAGATAGGGTGGCAACTGTTGCCATCAAGAATCCATCCATGCAGTCTACTCTCTTTCCAAACTTGGGAGGATGGAAGGAGTCGAACCACACTTGCCTTATGTCCAAGGAAGGCAAGAAAAAAGTTATATCTAAACCCTCATATTTACATTACTCTGATGATGAGTTTTATAGCAGTGATGAAAATGAAGACATGCTTAAGGGTTTAAGTAAAAATGCATTAGCTAAAATGAAAATGTTGACGGATGAAATATTTGAGAAGGATGAACTTATCAACTGACAAGAAGATATGCTCGTCCTTCAAAAGGAGAGATATTCCGAGGTTGAAAAGGCTCTCAAGCTTGAAAAAGAAAATAGAGAAGCACTTGAGCGTGAGCTAGCTTTGAGCAAGGAAACTTGCTCAAATATAAATGATTTGAATGTTGTACTTAAGGATGAGCTTGTTAACTTGATAAAAGCTAACAAGGACCTTCATGTACAAGTTGCATCACTCAAGCAAAGTGTTCGCTCCTCTTCTAAGAGCTCACCTTCTTCAAATGCTGATTCTATTCCACCTAAAACTTGTAATTTTGCTAATTTGGTTCTTGACTTGAAAAATGAGCTAAACGTGGAACAAAGAAAAAATTCACCCAAAGGTTGCTTTTTTGATAAGGAGAAAATCAAGTATGAACGAAGTGCATACTCTTTTGCTAGAGCTCCTAATGTAATGGATGGCCTTGGATATTCTCGAGGTGAAAAGCGTAATCCTAGAAACCCCAAGAATAACAAGGAATTGATTGCTTTTGTCAAGGAAAGCTCAAATCAAGTTAAGAACACAAAACATATTCCTTACATGAAAAAGCTAAAAATGAACCAAACATCATGTTTCATAACTTTAATGCCTCATATGTTCTTATGAAGAATAAATTTAATCATGTTTATGCCAAGTATGTTGGGCCATTCCACAAGAGTCAAAAATATTGTGTGTGGGTGCCCAAATGTCTCATCACTCACATCAAAGGACCCAAGCTAGCTTGGGTATCTGGAACCAAGGCATAATCCTATTTTGTTGGTGTACCCCCTCCGGTATATCAAAAGAAGTGCTTGACTGACATCAATCACATGATCGAAGAAAAAATTATTCATGGGGTACAATGAAAATCGAAATTCATCTCCACTGATACTATCAATACAAGTGCTCAAGATGTATCTCAACAAGAGAGCAATGATCAAGGGGGAGCTTCTGCACAAGATCAACCTCAATAGGATTAAGATAATCAATTCAGCAATGGAGGCAATGATCAAGGGGGAGATGAAGAAAATGGAGAAGAAAAGGAGGATACTAGACCATATGGAGCTGGTATATTAACTTTTGTTGGTAATTTAGTATACTCATGTGCATCTAGGCTCATTATTATACTAAGTATATGGTTTGTTTGCAATATTTCAAATCACTTCGACTCTCAAAATGTGGATTGAAACATTGCATACCTGATTGATTCTTCAAAGTTTACTTATTTTTGCGAAAAATTATCCCTTGTCTTGATTTTATCTCGAAAACTATTTAAATTAGTGAATATTGATGAATTATGGCCATTGTATGATTGTTGACTGCTTACTGGTCATTTTCATCAAGATTATTTGTGAAATGTTGTCCTTTGGATCACTATTAGATCAAACTTCCAAAAATCACTTTGTTTCTAATTCAATTTTGTCCAGCAGACCCGGACTAGTCTGTGGTCTGTACCGGACTAGCCCGTTGATGCAAACTAGTCCGACTCTGGTCCGGCATACTGGACTAGTCCGACCCCTGTGCGGGCTTGTCTATATTTATTGGGCTTAAACCCTAGCCAGCTGCTAGGACATCTTCTTCTTCCTCTCACAATCGCTTTGGCACTCTCTCTCAAACTTTAGCTCACTAGGTGATTTTCAATTTTGACCACCAAAATCGAAGGTTCCTCCATAGGAACTCTTTCCCTCGGCGTGAAGCATCTCTCTCTGGACTAATCCGGACCTTACACAACTCCTCCAACCTCAAACTTTGATTTTTCAATAAAAGATTCACTTAACCCTAGTTCTCATCTTTCCATAAATCGTTCTTATTTTTCTTGATTCCTAGGGCATACATTACACTGTTGTATGTATTCCTACTGTATTCCTATCCTTGTAGCATCAATCCTTGTTTGATTTGCTGGAATAGAAAACTAGGGTTCATACGTCAGACTGAACTAGTCCGGTGCTTTGTGCCGCCATGTCCCATGCTCCGAACAAGTCTGCACTCCAAAAACGGACAAGTCTGGTCCCCTGATAGTTTCAACCACTAAATTATTATATCCACAAAGTCTACATATCATTCTTATCACTCGTTGTTTTCTTCGTGTCAAGCATGATGTTGTCTGCTTCAGATGACAGCATGTTTGACTATGAAGCCGAGCGTGAACGTGCAAGAATGAAAGGGCAAAAGAAAGGGTAAGCAAGAAGAGACATGACTTCAATGCCCACTCCTCTCCTCCCGATGATGTTTTTTCGATAAAGAGGAAAGTGGTAGTAAAGAAAGCATTGAGCAAGGATGGTGTTAGTGCCAGCTCAACAACACTTAGAAGAAGCACCAATAAAAGAAAATGACTTGCAAGTGGTCCCATTGGTTCTCTTAAGATGAATTCACCTGTGCATCGCAACAGGCAGTCTTCAGAAAATGACTTCATGGGGAAAGGAAACAAGTTGGCTGACAAGTTCGAAAGATTGAAGTTTATGAGCAGCCAAAGCAATCTGCTGACTCGTGATTCTGAAGCCACTTTCATGCTGATTATTATGAGCATGTCTACAGCAAGATGAGAAATCCAGTGGTTGCTATAATGGGTGGACATGACTTATCTACAATCCAAGAACTGTCAAGCATATCATGAAGTCTTGGAAGCATTGGAGAGGCATGGCTTGAAGGATCGTCTATCCTTCCAATATAATTGGAACAATGAAGTCATCACTCAATTTTACTCGACTCTCTACTTCGCCCGTGATGATGGGGATGAGTTGATTTGGATGACACATGGATCCAAGTATAGTGTCACTTATGAGGAATTTGCTAGGATACTCCATCTCAAAGACACCTTAAACAATGACCTTGCAATTCACAACTTGAAGCCTTTGGAGAAGGATGAGCTAGCTTTCCTCTATATCACAAGAATGCCATACAAGGCACCTACCACAAAGTACTTGAAGCAATTATTTGCCATGCTTAACAGAAATTTGAAGAAGACTATTGCTGCAGAGGATGGAGATGCAAGGACAATTCAAGGAACTCTAAGGACTTTGTTGAAGTGTGCGATCGACACTTCCCCAATACTACTAGATCGTAGCCCGTGGAGGTTCTTGATTGGTTGGGGCGCACATGGGATTATGAACAAGACAGTGACACGAGGAGTTCTACATGATTCGGGCCACCTGAGCGTAAAACCCTACTCCACGGGATGTGTTGTCATATGTATGAGTGTATGGTGTGTAACACCCCAGCCACTACGGGCCTAGCAGTCATTACTCCTGGCAGCTCTATAGGATCACAGACTAGCCCCACAGACCAACACTAGTCTTTTCTGCGCATTTTGTCCTCACTCGTGCGGACCCGGGAAAACTTCCAGATCGGTCACCCATCCACAAATTTCTCTGGGCCAAGCACGCTTAACCTCAGAGTTCTTTGCAGGTGTGCTTCCGGGAACGAAGGTATACCTTGGTGGTATGAGTATTCTATCAATCTTATTAAGCCTTGAGCCAGGATGTCACAATCCATCCCCCTTAGAAGACCGACGTCCTCGTCGGTCAACTCTCAAGCCAGGAACGTCCCCTCTTGGCCATGTCCATACGTTTAGTACTGGCATACGTACCATACCGTGTCCCTCCTAGAGGACCCACACGTCATGCGTACGTACCCACATCCCTGACCCGTACGCACCCATGAAACTGCGAGGGTCGGCTCTGATACCATTCAGTAACACCCCAACCACTATGGGCCTGTCAGTCGTTACTCCTGGCAGCTCTCTAGGATCACATACTAGCCTCACAGACCAACACTAGTCTTTTCTGCACGAGATATAGAATTTAGAAGTTGCTATGATAATCTGACACTATTCTGTTGACTAAATATGATTATCAAATATCATACAGGTTAGAACTGTTATTAGGCACGGTTGATGAAATTAATAAATTCTGAAATTTTTGTAGTAGAACAGGGGTACATAGAGGAGTATTCTGTAAAAATTTGGAAGGTGGAAACTGAATAAAACAGCAGAAACAATTCTAGAAAGGAATCAACTTACTAGAAATATGAGTTTATGATGATTTGGTCTGATCAACTTAAAAGTAAGGATCATAAAGAGTATACAGGAATTTATTTGGTATTTTTGGAGTAGTTCTAATAGGATCAAATGAATTTAGAAGTTGGAAATGATTTTTTGGAAATAGTTTCTGGTGATTTATGAACAGGTTAAATGCGCCTGTTATTTTACTGGAGCTGAGGAACACCTAAATTAGGCTCTTGGTAATTTTTTGTTGAATTTCTAATTGAGTGATCACTTGTGAAAATTCCATGAGTGTTTGGACAAAGTTTGGTTCAGATTCAAATTCAAATTTGAATTCAAATCCTTTTTCAATGATTCCATTGAACTTTCTCTCTACTTTGCCGCGATGGAGTTGGGTCTTCCCCGCATCAAGATCAAGACCAACGAAGAGATGTCGAGTGTCCGGATCTACATGGGGTGGTGCAGCGACTCCTGCAACAAGGACATCCTCTTCGGCAAGCTCCCCTTCAAGAAGGAGCGCACCGAAGAGATGGTGTACTTCTCAGCGTACGCCATGGTGGGTCTGATCTCACCTTTTTCAAGCTTTCTCTTGATGCTGCTGGATTTCTACGGCCTCCATCTCTATCATCTCGGCCCCAACTCCCTCTTGCTGGTGGTGACCTTTGTCCACTTCTGTGAGATGTGGGTGGGCGTGCATCTTTGCATTGAGCTGTTGAGGACTTTCTTCACGGTCCACACCACTGGGAAGGGGACAGAGTTGATAGGCTTCTACTACTTCGTGAAGCGGAAAATTGCCCCTTCAAGTACTTGAAGACCTTCCCCTTCGGCAAGTGGGATGATTGCAAGAAGTATTGGGTGATCATCAAAGTGGAGGAGCACGAGAGGCTGGAGCTACCAAGGGCCATCCCAATGTCGACACCGACGCCTGGAACGTAGTTCTGGAGCTGTCGGAAGCGTACAACCCATCCTGGAAAGGATCCAAGAATGCGTAGAGGGAGGAGTGACCCCTCCCCCCAATTGGTCTTCGACAATTTCTTGGTGAATAGGTGGGCTCGGCTGAAGACCCGGGAGCGGCCCGCACGGGCTTTCAATAGTGAGATGGATCATAACTGAATTGAAGTCGGTTTGAACACCAACTTGGATGATGAAGCTTTGAAGATACATCTCAATAAATTTCAGAATGGAGGTATCTCCCATGACGCCCTAGCTCCGCCGGCTGCCTTCCTGCCTCTGAACATGGTTCTAGAGGTTAGCAGGGAGCTCTAGAGGAGGATGCCAGGGCTGGACGACCTAGGCGTGGTGGAGAGACATAGTACCTCCAGGGTTGCAATCCCCGGAGCTTTAGACAGGGTGGCCCCAACTGCTCCAAGCCGGAAGGATGATGGCGCTAGCAAGGGCAAGGGCAAAGGCAAGGAGCCCGCCAAATCTTCTAGCTAAAAGAGGAAGTTAAGGCATGCTGATGGGAGCTCCGTCAGGTCAGCTCTGTCTCCAACAGACCCTTCTCCCCGGCGAAGCAGATCTTTAGCAGCCACGCCTCCTTCGATGCTAGCGTTCTCAAGGAGCACAAGCTCTGGCAAATCGACTTCGGCTCTAGTGCTAGCTGCGGGCTCAAGGTCCGGCGGTCCTTCCTAGCCGAGGGAGGTACCGACTGAGAAGACTCCAACTGCAGCGGCTAGCTCTCAGCCGAGGTCTGAGGTCTTTGGCTCACCAGATCTGGTGGGCTCTGACTTCGGGCCTCAAAAGAAGAAATTTCACGGCAACTGGGGCGGTAGCATTCCCAGGTAAGCATTGTCATCTTACCCTGAGGTGCCAACCTTGTAATTATCATGTCTTTAATTTTCTCGATCTTTTGCTTCTAGGGTGTCGAGAAAAAGTCTGAGGCTTCGTCACCTGCTGCAGCGACTGAGGCTGAGCGTGCATAAGCTCTAGCTTCAACCCTTGTGCCTTCCCAAGTGGTGGTTGAAGACACGACAACTTTGGTGCCAGCTATCGTTGACTTGACTAATGAGGAGACGCCAGAAACTCCCGTGGTAGCGCCGGACCATGGGGGAGAAGTCGATGAAGATGTGCTAGTGGCTGCAGCACCGACGGCTGATGCTCCGGTAAAGGAGACGGAGATGGCGGAAGCTCCATCGAAGGTAACTGAAGCTCTAGCGCCTCTGCCGGAAGTTATTGAAGATCCAGCGGTCGAGCCAGAGGTGCCCAAAGATCTGGCCTCTATGCCAGAGATTATTGACTCCCCAGCACCTGAGTCGGATGCAGTGGAAGTACCGACGCCTGAGCCGGCTGTAGTGGGGGTCCCGGACGAAGCTCCAACATCTGACCCGCTGGTGATTATTCCGGAGGCGCCCATGTCCGAACCGGAGCACTCGAAGGAGTCGGCGACGGGCCCTCCACCTACGGAGCCGTCAGTTGAAGATCCAGCCGGGGGATCTTCAGTGTTAGCCCCAAAATTGAAGTTCCCTTAGTGGTACCTTCGTGGCATCAATAGAAACAGAAGAGCTTCCTGGGGCGGCCCTAGTGTCGCAGTACCACAAGGGACCATGGTGTGGGACCCAAATTTTGTGCTTGAATACCCCTTAGAGCCAGCGAAGATGACCCGAGCAGGCCCGAAGCCTATTACTTTGGCGTTGTCTGTTGACAATGCCTGCTCCAGTCTCCATCAAGTCCAGCTCGCCTTCGACTATGATAGCAAGGTCCTCGAAGAAGAGCGCCACACCTTAAGGCGTTGGTGCAACAAACTTCATTTCGAAACCAAGCCAGCATAGACAAGGCTTGCTGACCAACTGGAGTGGGTCGAGAAGGAAAAGGCCCAGATGGAAATTGGGGTCAGCTGCTGGAAGAGAGGAAGGCCTCCATCAGGGCCCTCGACGCTAAGTCTTGGGAAGTTCTCGAGCATGCCACAAAGAGCAATGATGCTGCTGACGAATGTCAAGACAGCCTCAACACTTTGAATGAGATTTTCCTGAAGCGCCGAGCGGACCTCGATGAGAGGGAAGAGAAGCTCCTGGAGATACAGGAGGATATTTGAAGAGAGAGGGGGAGCTCGCCCAAAAACTGACTTTGGGAGAGCAAAACTTGGCAGACCGCACCAAGAAATTTGATCAGCGGTGAAGCAGGAGGAGGAGAAGCACTTCAAGCTGGGGCAAGAGCTCTCAAAAAGAGAAGTTGATGTTGCCACCAGAGAGGGGAAGGTAAGAGGCAGGGAGAAGGACCTGGCCGAACGGCAGAACCGCATCCACCTCCAGGAGACAGAGCTCGCTGATCGCGAAAAGCAAGTGGCTGAAAGCATTCAGCAACATGCCAAAGAGTTCAAGCACATCGGTCGAGAAAGTTCGGAGCTTGCAGCCGCCAGAATGTCATTGGAGGAGCTGAGGAATGTGAGGGCGACTGAGTCCCGACAGGTCTGGGACTTCTTGGGGGCATGTCGACAGAGATTTGGTGCTGCTTGGCTTCAGTCCGGTACGTCTGGAGAACCCAGCACTTGAGCTGGACCAGACACTGGTGGCACTTAGCTCTACTGGCAGCAAACTCGGCGCGATGGGTGACATCATCGCCGACCAGCTGGAGACATAGGGGAAATCTCTGGCCAAGAACATCACCGAATATGTTCTAGTGTGTTACAAGAGACGAGATCTCCAACTTTCTCTAGATCTGGTCTTCGAAGGACACATTGTTGAAGAGGAGGATGCCACTAGGGCTAGCATCCAAGATGCTGCCGAGAAGGTTGCCTCATTTTTTCACAGGACTTAGAGCCTCCAACAGCTAGGACCTTTTTCTCTTTTGCCTTCTATTGTAATCCTCATTTTGTAATCCATAACTTCCGATTAATGAAATCCACTCTTTGAATGAATGAATTCAATCTATGCTTGTCTTCAATGCATTGTCCTTTATCTTATTGGCCCCCTGGTAGATGTACACAATTTGATTGCGAACATGTAGCAAAAGGTTTGACAATGTCTTAATGACTTGGACGTTTTGAACTTGTAGCTAGAACGCTTAGCCTTTAGGTCCGAAGTTTACTTCTGACATCTCTAGGGACCCTTTGTGACATCGATGGCGGCCCCCCTGGAAGGTATCAGAGCTTGATAGGTCCGACGGTGCCCACTGCTAACACGTGAAACGTCGATGGTGGACCCCTTGGGAGTGTCAGAGTTTGATAGGTCCGATGGCGCCCACTGTCAACACATGAAACATCGACGGTGGGCCCCTTGGAGTTGTCGGAGCTTGGTAGGTCTGATGGCGCCCATTATCAATGCATGAAATGTCGACAGCAGGCCCTCTAGGGTTGTCAGATCTTGATAGCTCTGACGGCGCCCATTGTCAACACATGAAACATCGACGGCGGGCCCCCTGGGGGTGTCAGAGCTTGGTAGGTCCAACGGTGCCCACTGTCAACGCAACATTTGGGAACCCTGGGATCGTCGGTGCTTCCCAGCTTTGACAATATCCACCATCAACATAGAATACGTCGACAGCGAATCCCTTCGGGGTAATTTCTTCACCATCTTCGCTTGAATCATCATAATGCTTCACGTCGACGGCGGGCCCCCATGGGGGTTTTTGAAGCTTGTTAGCTCCGAGGATGCCCACTTTCTATGTTAGAAACATCACGGGGGCCCCCTTGGGGGATGTCGGAGCTTAGTAGCTCCGGCATCGTCCACCATCGTCATGAGTTTTCATTTTTACTGCGCATTAAAGACAAGAAAAACAATAAATTTGCCCTCTCATCTATAATTCCTTTGCGTCTTACTGTTCTTATTTGAGTTTTAGATCCAAAGGAGCTCAATATGATAACAAGTACATTGATGCAATCTCTCCAAATCCGAATGCATTTAGGACCCGCCCTATTGAGGCCTGCCGGAATGTAGGTAGAGTGGCATACTTAGGGTGCATGACCAGGCTAAGTTGATAGCACACTCCGGACCTGACAATAGCTTTGGCGTTCAGGTGAGTAGACCATCTAGCAATGCTAAGATCCGAAAAAATTGACAATGTAACTTGTAGAATCATATGAAAAACTTTGGGCTAAAGCTCAAAAAGAATTGCAGAACTTCATTATATACAAGAAGGAAAAGGATAATAAAAGAAATCGTCATGTACAAAATTAATGCACGTGGAGTCTACTTTTGCACAACAATGTCTTCCATTATAGGTCCGACTTACAGGGGAGACAAGGACACACTTTGGGTACGGAACCAGGCTAAGTGTGATATACATCTTGTCGTAACCAAGGGTAGATAAGCCACATTTTCAGTACAAGGACTGAGTTAAATGTTGCTTGAACTGCCCGGACCCTCTGGAGGGGTCCGGATATTCTCCCAGAGGACCTATCCGACTCTGTGTATAGACTCTATAACTTACATTGTGTGTAATTATAGACTCACCTCCGTGAAACTAAGCATAAAACTTATGGAGGTGCTCGATGTTCTAAGGATTGGGAAGTGGAGTCCCATTCTCAGTTGCCAAGCGAACGCATCTGGGATGGGATACTTTGATCACTCGGAAGGGACCTTCCCAGCTGGGGGAAAGTTTGTTCATCCCTTCACGAGTTAGTATTCTCTGCAACACTAGATCGCCTTCCTCGAGCTGTCGGTTGCGCACATGCCTTTGATGATAACATCGGAGCACCTGGCGATAACGTGCATTCCGAACAACTGCTTGGCACCTTCTGTCGTCGACGAGGTCAAGGTCTTCACGCGGGAGCTAGTCCTGCACACCTTTGTCGAAGGTCCGGACCCGGAGCGACCCCATGGTGATCTTCGAAGGAAGGACCGCTTCAGCTTCGTACAGAAGGAAGAAGAGGTCTCTCCAGTTGACCGGCTAGGTGTTGTCCTGCTCGCCCACAGTGCGGACGGAAGCTCCTCAATCCAGTTGGCTCCATGTATCTTCAAGCGCTCATATGTGCGCATCTTGAGCCATTTTAATATTTCTGCATTTGCTCTCTCGGCTTGGCCATTACTTGTCGGGTGAGCTACTGATGCGTAGCTGACTTGTATGTCGAGGTCTTCACAATGCTCTTGGAATGCTGCACTTGTGAATTGGGTTCTGTTGTCAGTGATGACTCTGTTTGGAACTCCAAATCTGCAGGCTATGGACTTCAAGCACTTGATAGCTGACTGCTTGTTAATTGTCACAACTGGAGTAGCTTCCGGCCACTTGGTGAACTTGTCGATGGCGATGTACAGGAACCTGTAACCTCCGACGGCTTTTGGGAAAGGTCCCAAAATGTCCATACCCCACACATCGAATGACCATGTAGGAGGTATCATTTGCAGTGACTGAGCTAGCATGTGAATTTGTTTTGCGTGGAACTGGCACGCTTCACACTTTTTCACCAATTCGACTACATCTTGGAGTGTTGTAGGCCAGTAGAAACCATGCCGAAAGGCTTTACCGACCAGCGTGCGGGAAGACGGGTGGTTCCCACACTCACCTCCATGGATCTCCACGAGTAGCTTGCGGCCTTCTTCCCTTGCAATGCACCGCATTAGGGTGCCATTGTCATCGTGCCGGTAGAGATCCCCTTCTACTAACGTGTATCTTTTAGCCAATCTGACGATCCAGTCAGCGGAAGCACCATCTTCAGGAAGGATGTTGTCTTTCAAGTAGCTTTGAATATCTGAGATCCATGCATCAGAGCAAACTTGAGCTTCTGAGTCTTGCATGCTAGGTTGCTCGGAGCTTCCTGTAGCACCTACAACCCTAGGTGGATGCCATGGTAACAGGGCCACCGGGACTACCAACTTCGAGGTGCCTGTCTTGCTCCCTTCGCTCAGTTTGGCGGGCTAAGCGGTTGGTCTTGACAATCTCCTGACAAAAACTCCGTCGGGAGCCAGAGCTCCGGTTGAAGCCTTCGTCGAAAGTTCGTCAGCTTTAGCGTTGTTGAGACGCTGGACATGGCAGAGGTCGAGGACGTGGAAGTCTTTCTGGAGCTTCTGGACTTCAAGGAGATAAACAGCGAGTTGAGGGTTGTTACAACTACATTCACCTTTGACTTGCTTGATAATGAGCTGCGAATCACCTTTCACCAGCATCTGCTTGACGCCGTATGAAAGCACTACCTTGAGCCCATAGTTGAGAGCTTCATACTCCGCCATGTTGTTGGTCACCTTGAAATCAAGGTGCACCATTTATTTTACTTTCCGCCCGGTCGGAGCGGGGAGAAGTATTCCAGCCCTAGCCCCCTGCTTCTGCATGGCGCCGTCGAAGTAGAGAGTCCAGTGAGGCTCAATGAAGACCGGGACCTTGGGTTCTGGCTTCTCCTCACTGGGGTCCCCAGGATTTGAGGGAGAAGGTGCCCACTCTGCCATGAAATCAGCAAAGACTTGACTCTTGATAGTTTGTCATGGCAGGAATTCAAAATTAAATTCTGCCAGCTGCGCTGCCCACTTGGCGATGTTCCCAGTAGAGTTGGGATTGTGTAGTATGGCACGCAGTGGATAGGAGGTTACCACTGATATCTTGTGAGATTGAAAATAATGATGAAGCTTCCTTGAGGTGATAAGAACTGTGTAGAGCAGCTTATGCACCTCAATGTATCGAGTCTTGGCGTCGTGAAGTACTTCAGTGATGAAGTACACCAGACACTGGACGGTCTGGACCCTTCTAGAGGGGCCCATAGATTTTTCTTCAATGACCCGGAACCTCCCAAAGAGGTTTGGATCTTCTTCTTGTTCAACTCGGACCCTCCCAGAGGGGTCCAGATCTTCTTTATTAGCCAAGTGAACTCTCTTAGATGAGAGAGGTTGATCCTCTTGCATTTCGCCTTGATGATCCGTGCTTGAGGGCTAGGACCCAAACTCGCCATCATGTAGCTCTGGACCATCCTGGAGGGGTCTGGGCTCCTGAACTGGGGTTGGCTCTAGTCTTTCCGCGACCAGGACCATGCTGACAACCTCCATAGTTGCAGAAATGTAAAGCAGCAGAGGCTCACTAGGGTTCGGAGCTACCAAGATTGGTAGTGTGGTGAGGAGCTGCTTAAGCTCTTGGAACGCCTTTTCTGCTTCTTCGGACCAATGAAATGGCCTGTCTTCCTCAATAACTTGAGGAAGGGTAACGCTCGCTCCGCCAGTCTTGAGATGAATCGACTGAGCGCAGCTAGACATCCAGTTAGCTTCTGGACATCCTTGATGCGGGCTGGGGGCCGCATGTCTTCAATGGCCTTGATCTTCGCCAGGTTTACCTCAATTCCTCAGTGATTCACCAAGAATCCGAGGAGCTTCCCGGAGCTAACTCCAAAGACACATTTGTCTGTGTTCAACTTGATGCGTGTCACACGCAGCTTGTCGAAGACGGCTTGTAAGTTGTCAAGGAGTGACTCCTTGTTCTTGACTTTCACGATGATCTCATCAACGTACACCTCCACCAAGTCCCTGATTAGCTCTCCAAATGTTTTTTGCAGTGCTCGCACAAAAGTTGAAGCAACATTTTTGAGATAATGGCATGACAGTATAACAATAGAATCCATCTACTGTTATGAAGGCAATATGATCTCCATCTTCCCTAGACATTTGGATCTGATGGTATCCATAATATGCATCTAGGAAACAAAATAGCTCACACCCGGAGGTGGAGTCCACTTTCTGATCTATTCTAGGTAGTGGAAATGGATCTTTTGGACATGCCATATTCAAGGTGGTGTAGTTGATACACATCCGAAGCTTCCCGTCGGCCTTGGGTACAACAACTGGGTTTGCCACCCATTTTGGATGATGAACATCCCGAATGAAACCAGCTTCGAGCAGCTTCTTGATTTCTTGTCGAATGAAGTTCTGCCGCTCGACTGATTGCTTCCAGAGCTTCTGGTGTACTGGTTGTGCGTCGGGATAAATCTTCAGGATGTCCTTAATCACCTCCCTGGGGATCCCAGACATTTGCGACGGTTGTCAGGCAAATACGTCAACATTCGCCCGGAGGAAAGTGATGAGTGCGAGTTCCTATTTGTTGTCCAGACCTGCCGATATACGGGTAGTCTAGGCAGCATCGGAACCAATTTGGAAAACTTCAAAGGGAATGTCGGTGTCGCCGCTTAGCTGCACGCGTGGTGCAGAAGTTGAGCCTCGGTGACGAGTGCTCGGAGGTTGAGAAGCTAGCTCCTTGCCGGATGCTCCTTCCTGTGCTATTGCAAGCGCGTGAAGTTCTTCCAGCGCAGTAACTCCCACAGTGCAATCTCCAAGGATCCGGAGAATGCCCAAAGGTGTCGGCATCTTAAACACCAAACAGCCATAGTGAGCTGCAACCATGAACCTATACAGAGCAGGTCTACCTAGTATGGCGTTGAAGGGCAAGCTGATGTGTGCGATGTTGAAGACCAGTTTCTCAGTCCTGTACTTCTCTCGGGTCCCGAAGGTCACCGGGAGTGTAATGGATCCGAGAGGGCTGATGGCTCCCGGACCTACTCCGGACAATGGACATGAGGGGTGAAGGTTCGAGAGTCGAAGCTGGATCTTCATGAACACTTCATAGCTCAAGAGGTTGAGCGCCGCCGCTCCATCTACCAAGACATGGTGGAGTTGAACATTGTTGATGGATGGAGACACCATCAATGGCAGTTTACAAGCTTTGATCATGTTCTTGGGGTAGTCTGTAGCATCAAAAGTGATGGGAGTGTCCATCCACTTTCGATGTAGTTTTGCCTTGGCGGTAGGAGCTGCGGCAGCCATCTCACGTTGCATAGTCTTAAGGACGCGACGAGAAGTGATATCTCAGAACCCTCCATATATGGTGTTGAGGGTCTTCCAACGCTCATTGTCGGAGATGTTATAATCATCGTCGACTGTATTGTAAACAGCCTTGAGGACCTTCTTTGGGTCCTGGAAGCCTAGCTCCGTATCAGCCGGAGCTTCATCAACTTTTTGTTTTCCTTCCCGCTGGCGAAAAGGAGCTTCTTCCCGGTGCTTGTTGTAGCGCTTGACAAGGTTATGGACCTCTCCGCAGTCTCCCAGACTGTGTTTGTCTGTTTTGTGGATCGGACACCACATCTTTTGACCGGCACCGTCTTCTGATGAGGGTCAAGGTCGCTTTTTGGGGCGTGGCCCCCAGCCACCTGGAGCTGCAGTTGCCACAATATTAGGTGTCTCGGCCGATGACTTCTTCTTGTCGTTGGACTTTTTCTTCTTCTTTCCACTAGCGGAGGTAGTGGCTTCAGCCTTGGAGGACTTTTTGTTAGCCTCCGGTGCTGGCTTGGAGTGCATTTTATGGCCCTCTGCAGCTCAAGAGCACTTGTCTGCCAAGCTGAAGAGTTTCGTGACACTGGTGACCTCTTTTGTCGCCAGCTTCTCCAGCATCTTCTTGTCTCTGACACCCTGTCTGAATGCCACATTGACAGAAGCATTGGATATGGAAGGGATGGTGTTTCGTACCTATGAAAAACGCTGGATGAAGGATCATAGCGATTCTCCTGACTTTTGTTGTACAACAAAAAGATCCAGTTCTGTTCCGGGTTAGGTGTCGGAGTTCCCGAAGTAGGCAGTGAACTATTGGCATAGCTCCGCCCAACTGTTGATGGAGTCAGGCGGTAGACTCATGAACCAGGACCTGGTCATCCCAGTCAGAGCCATTGAAAAGTAATTGGCCATCACAGCCTCATTGCCATCCTCCGCGAGAATGGCGGTGGAGCATATCTGGAGAAACTCGGCGGGGTTGACAATCCCATCAAATTTTTCCTGCAGATGAGGCCAAAACTTCTGAGGTCAGCGGACCATGTGCAGGTGCATGGCCAGGGCTGAGCAGCCACTCCCTACTTGTGACACTCGATTCTGAAAAATGAACCAAGTGTAGTGTATGTGTGCCCAGGATGTTTAACAGACATACACAAGTGATTCACAAATGATAAACGTACATTTACCATAGCTCAAATTATTAAATAAGTACTTTTATTACAATATCCAAATAATCTTCATAATGCAACTCTAATGATCATTAATTATAATGAGACTAATACTGCAGCTGAAATAAACTAATAAGCAACTAAGCAAAAGGGATAGCGCAGCTCCATGCAACACCACAGGCAAAGCTGACAATAGACACGGCCTAGAACTCCACATTATCGCCATTAAACTCACAATCCTGACCTGGAACTGTTGGGGGGGGGGGATGGCAAGAGTGCGTACATGTCGTACTCAGCAAGTGTGGAAAGTATGACATGTAGCTAATTCAAATGACGAATGTAATAATGGCTAAGTGCTGAAAAGTACATTAAAACATTTGAAAAGCAATATGTATTATGTATGTGAAGTAAACCCATCATAAACCATGTAACCATCTTAATACCAGTCCATATTCATTACCATCATACCATAAACCATATTCAATGCCATAGTTAATCCATACCATCCATATCCATTACTAAACCATAACCATTACCAAACCATAATCATCCCGAAAACATCCCAATACCAAAATCCTTCTAATCATGGAAGTTGTCCAGGTGCTCATAACCGAGAGCACGGCTAACATGATAGTTTTATTAGACTCTGCAGAGTTTGTACCACTTTACCCACGTGTTCGTGATTTCGTCACCTTTCGATAACTATGAACCTCCCTTATGCCCATGACCCGTCGGTCACATAACACACTTCCGTTGGTGCGTGGCCAAGAGATCACAAAATGACCTTTACAAAGGGATTACTAGCCTATTTAGACCCCACTGAGGTTTCACCGATGGCGATGTTTCCAACTGAGCACATCTTCAACCAAGGGCCCCCTCTTGAGCCATTCGGATCCCAGGGTAGTCCCACCAATCATCGACAAACCCAATCTAATTACCCCTTCCCCGAGATCCTTAATGGTCCAAACAGCACTAGCAAAGCCCTAATTAATCAGCTATGCCGCACCCATACTTGGCCTCGTGGTGGCACTATAGTCCTGGCTTATCCTCGCATGAACCGGTCCTTAGATCTAAAGCAAGCAAACCACAATGACATCCAACCCATCCACATACCAGGCTTGCTTAGATCACCCATTACCATATCATATTGACCAGTTCACATTAATCATAATCTCATAAATGCATAATTAAGTTAAGTGGTATAGTTGTTTCCATCCCAATTAGTTAAGCGAAGCAAAAAGGTAAAAAGCCCTTCCCGACTCTCTGCTATAAATTCCAGGCGACAAGGGTGATCAAGCAACGCTAGTAAACTTCCTACCATAGGATTCCCATCAAATTGACACAAGCATGCAATTTGCAAACAAAACATTTATTTTAAAACATGATCAATATACTTCAAAGACACTTGCCTTGTTCCGACGGATAGGGTTGCTCAAGCGCTTCGAAGTCTTGGTTCTGGAAATCCTCGTACACAACCTCTTGAGCACTTCCCTCTACTCGTGATCACACATACAAGAAAATACATACAAATCAACACGATGCACACACACTAATCAACATACGATGACATGCATGCATGTAAAGTACAATTATTAATTAACTATGATTGTTTATTAATTAGATGCAACTAGTTCATACGTGTTCATATGAGTTACGGGGATTTTAGTGAGGCTTAATGCTGCTGAAAATAAAAAGACGATGCAACTAAAATCAATTTATGTCTATTAGATCTAATACGTCGCTAAAATTCGCATCGGAAAAACGAATCCTACTGTAGATGCGACGACTTCGAAGATCGAGGGACGATGGCGATGCATAGACGAAGTAGATGGCGCAAGTGTCCTCCGGCGGCACGACAATGGCGACGCGACAACGATGACGATCTCCGGCGGACGATGGCACACTCCTCTTTTCCTTCCTCTTCTTCCCCTCTTTTCTTCCCTGGCGGTGCCTCTGGTCTCCTCTGTTTTTTTCCTACGTCGGCTGAGGGCTTTGGGGCTCTGGCGACGCTTCTGCCGATAAAACACGAGGCCTCCGATCTTTTTATAGGCGGTGGGGAACGGGACGCGCGGGGCTGGCGGGTCGCGGAGCGGGGGGCGCATGGCACGGCACGGAGTGGGGTCGTGCGAGGGGCGCGTGGCCTCCGTGGCCAGCCGCGGTGCGGGGTCACGCTGGGTCAATGCGGCGCACGAGCGGGGTGCGCTGGCTGGGGTGGGGCCAGGCACGGCAGGCGCGCGCTAGGAGCGGGCCGGCTCAGGCAGCCTGGCCGGCCGGGTGGTTGACCCTTTTTTTTCTTCTCTTTTTTTACATATATTATTATTATATATATTATTTATTTTATTTATTTTATTTTATTATATATTATTAGTATTTTTATATTTATTCCCTAATACATGTTTGACGCTATTATTTTCTTTTTCTTCTTTTGCTACTCATATTTGTATATATGCTCCATCTTTTATTTTTTTCTTTATTCTACTAATGTTTAATGCATGATCATGTATTCAATGCATGATGCGAAAATTGAGGGTGTTACAAATCTACCTCCCCTTAAAGTGAATCTCACCCTTGAGATTCGATAGCGTGGAGAAAAGATGAGGGAATTCAGTCTTCAAGTCTTCTTCACGTTCCCACGTAGCTTCGGCTTCCATATGGTGGTTCCATTGCACTTTGCACCAACAGACTCTCTTATTCCTTGTGACCCTTTCCTTCACGTCCATGATCTTGATAGGTTGCTCGACATAGGACAAATCCTCCTGAAGTTCTAACTCGTCCATCGGCACCTGTTCTTCCGGCACCCTGAGACACTTCTTGAGTTGAGACACGTAAAACACGTCGTGTACATCGGAGAGATACACCGACAGCTCAAGTCGATAAGCTACCTCTCCTCGCTTGTCCAGAATCTTAAATGGCCCGATATAGCAAGGTGCCAGTTTTCCTTTGACGTTAAATCGATGTTGCCCTCGGATAGGTGGCACCTTGAGGTATACGTAATCTCCAACTTCAAATACTAGATTCCTTCGTCGATTATCCGCATAACCTTTTTGCCACGACTGAGTAGCCCTTAGGTTTTCAGGAATTATTCGAACTTGTCTTTCAGCGTCTTGTAACACATCAAGACCAAATACTTGGTTCTCTCCTGTTTCATTCCAAAACAAAGGTGTCCTACACTTCCTTCCGTATAGTGCTTCATAGGGTGACATTTTCAAACTTGCTTGGTAACTATTGTTGTATGAAAATTCTGCAAATGGCAATCTCTCGTCCCAACTTTTCCCATGCTTCTAAGCACAAGCTCTTAACATGTCTTCCAAAATTTGATTGGTCCTCTCGGTTTGTCCATCCGTTTGAGGGTGATATGCTGAACTGAAGTTCAACCTTGTTCCCAAAGCTTCATGCAATTTCTTCCAAAATCTGGAGGTAAACCGAGAACCTCTATCTGAGACTATCTTCTTTGGTACTCCGTGTCGACACACAATATGCTCCATGTATATTTCGGCCAATTGTGCACCTGTATATTTGGTCTTCACAGGGAAAAAATGAGCTGACTTGGTTAAGCGATCCACAATTACCCAATTTGAGTCGTAACTGGACTGAGTACGTGGTAACCCAATTATGAAGTCCATTCCAATTTCTTCCCACTTCCATTCCGGGATCTTCAATGGTTGCCATAATCCAGCTGGCCTTTGATGTTCAGCTTTAACTCATTGGCACACATCACACAACGCAACATATTTGGCTATGTCCTTTGTCATGCTGGCCCACCAATAGCATGTCTTCAAATCCTTGTACATCTTTGTACAACCGGGATGAATTGAGTACAACGAGTCATGTGCCTCCTTTAATATTGTCTCCTGAATATGCTTCACATTAGGCACGACAATTCTCTTTCGAAGCCATAAGGTACCATGTTCGTCTTCATCAAATCTGTATTCTCTCCCTTCTTCGGTCCTTTCCTTGATTTCCTTGATCTCCTCATCCGTGGTTTGTGCTTCTCGAATTTCTTGCTCCAAGGTTAGATTTAACTCCATCATTCCCATCTCATTCACAAATCCAAGATTCAACCGTTCAAACTCCTTGCATAACTCGGATGGCAATTCTCGAACCGTGAGTTGATTACTTACTCCTTTCTGACTCAAGGCATCGACCACTACATTGGCCTTTCCTGGATCATAGTTGATCCCCACATCATAATCCTTAATGAGCTCCAACCATCTTCGTTGCCTCAAATTCAGATCTGTTTGTGTGAAAATATACTTAAGACTCTTATGATCCGTATAAATTTCACACCTATGTCCAAGAATATAGTGTCTCAAAATCTTCAATGCATGTACCACGGCTGCAAGTTCTAAACCATGCGTAGGATAATTCTGCTCATGCTTCTTCAATTGTCTTGACGCATAGGCGACCACTTGACCTTCTTGCATAAGCACACATCCAAGTCCTTGTCTCGATACGTCACAATAAATGTCAAAACTCTTGCTTACATCCGGCAGTATCAAAACTGGGGTTGTTGTTAACCTCTTCTTCAACTCCTCAAAACTTTTTGACAGGCCTGAGTCCATTGGAAAGCCTTTCCCTTCATTAGCAACTCCGTTATAGGCTTGGCTATCTTGGAAAAGTCCTTGATGAATCGACGGTAATATCCAACCATCCCAAGGAAACTCCTTATTTCCTTTACGTTTTGCGGTGGCTCCCACTCCAACACGTCCCTCACTTTACCGGGGTCAACCGATACTCCTCCTCCTAAGATGATATGACCCAAAAATGGCACCTCTTTCAACCAAAACTGACACTTGTTGAACTTGGCATACAATTCATGCTCCCTCAATTTCTGCAACATGAGCCTCAAATGTTTCTCATGGTCCTTCTCATCCTTTGAGTAGATCATAATGTCATCAATAAACACCACGACAAACTTGTCCAAGTACTCCATGAAGACCTTATTCATGAGATACATAAAATAGGCAGGTGCATTTGTCAGTCCAAAGGACATCACGGTGTACTCATAAGATCCATACCGTGTCCTAAAAGTTGTCTTGGGTATATCCAACGGTCTAATCTTCATTTGGAAGTATCCTGACCTCAAATCAATATTAGAGAAGACACAAGCACCCTTCATCTAATCAAACAAGTCTTCTATGCATGGCAAGGTGTACTTGTTCTTGATGGTCACATTGTTGAGAGCTCGGTAATCCACACACATCCTTTGTGTTCCATCCTTCTTGTCCACGAATAGAACGGGAGCTCTCCAAGGTGAAGAGCTTGGGAGAATAAAACCCTTCTCTAGTTGCTCTTGAATCTGCTTCTTGAGCTCTGCTAATTCCATAGGAGGCGTCCTATATGGCCTCTTAGCTATAGGTGCAGTTCCAGGTATTAAATCAATAACAAACTCAATGTCTCGATCAGGAGGTATACCTGGCAACTCATCCGGAAAAACATCCAAAAATTCACACACCACCAGAATCTCCTCAATTGCGGCACCGTCCATATGATTCAGCTCCAATTGCTTCGGTGCGGTTTGAGATGCTTCAAATTCTACGGTGATCCCTTCCTCATTGGTCAACTTCACCGTCTTTGTGACACATTCGATAACTCCATTGTGCTTTCTCAACTAGTCCATACCAAGTATAATGTCCAATCCTTGGGAATCCAAGACTATAAGGTTGGCAAAGAAGTCTACCCCCTTATTCTAAGGCTTACTTTTGGACATACCTCATCTCTCCTCCAGGAGACTTAACCAATAGAGCAAACTTCATATGAGAGATAGGAAAACTATACTTGGCAACACACTTCGATGCAATAAATGAATGCGATGCTCCAGAATCAAATAACATAGTTGCTGGGTTGGAGTTTGCGAGAAACATACCAATGACCACATCGCCCGCTTGTTGCGCTTCCTCTGTAGAGACATGGTTGACGTTGCCACGAGCAAAATTTTGCTTTCCCCGATTCCCTTGCAGCTGTCCTCCATTGGATCTTGGGTTCTGTCGTGGTGCATTGGTTCCTTGTCCGAAGCCTGACTTAGGGCATTGATGTACAAAGTGTCCAGCTTCTCCACAAGTATAGCACTTCTTAGCTCCACCAGAATTTGGACGAACTTGATTCTGAATGTTTGCGCCAGGAAAGCTATCATGAGGCGTGTAAGGCATTGGAGGCCTAGGTGCTTGCATGGTAGGGCGCTGCTGCACGAACTAAGTTGGGCGCGGTTCAAATCTAGGGCGTTGAGCAAGCGCAGAAGAGCTGAAGTAAGGCGCATTTGGCGGTGTGAAGCAAGGGCGCACATTACCTCCTTGTTGCTTTCCTTGATATGGCGCCTTCCTCTTGTTGTCTTGTTCCATCTCACGAACCTTGTTCTCCACCACAATTGCTTTGTCCACAAGCTTCTGGAAGTTGGCATAATCGCAGTTGAGCAATTTCACTTGGATCTCATTGTTGAGGCCTCTCATGAACAAATATTGCTGCTGACTGTCCTGACTCACATCCTTAGGTGCATACCTTGAGTGTTGAGTGAATTTATTGAGGTATTCACCCACACTCGATCTTTCTTGCCTCAAGTTCTCAAATTCTTGCTGCTTCAAGATCATAACACCCTCGGGCACATAATGAGAATGGAAGTTCTCCTTGAATTCCGCCCAAGTGATCCTCTCCTGATTCTCATGAGAATTGCAATAAGCATCCCACCAATCCGCAGCTGCTCCAATGAGTTGATGAGAAGCAAATAGCACTTTCTCCCGGTCACTGCATTGGACAATAGCAAGTTTCTTCTCCACGGACTTGAGCCAATCATCAGCATCCATAGGGTCAGCAGCTTGAGCAAAGGTTGGCCGCCTAGTCCTCATAAACTCTCCCAATCGGTTATGAGGAGGCGGGGGTGGCGGCGGAGACATGTGAAGCTGATTGTTGATGTTATCAGCCTGCAGCTGTCCCATAGTCTGTATCATTGTCTGCATGAGCTGGTTCTGCATAGCCAGTAGCTGCTCAATAATGATAGCTCCATGAGCAGGTCCTTGTCCATTGTTGTTCTGAGGTACTCCATGGTTCTCCTCCTCATCATTGACATTCCTCTGGTTGTGAGTCATCACCATCTAAAGAAAAGCAATAGGTAAGAATTTAGAAACGTCCCCAGCTATATGCATCAAGGGATATGAAACTAACCAACTAGCTACACTAGCCTAGGTGGACATGGCAATGCTAAAGCATCCCAAAATCCTCTATTAAGCACACAAGCAACCAATATATATAGCAAACAACACACCAAACAGAATCACAACGCTTCTTGAGGGCTCCTATGTGCTCTAAAGTGTCCATTCTATCTAGGTTGCGTCCTACGGTCAACCTATGGCTCTCATACCAATCTGTGACACCCGGTTCTGAAAAATGAACCAAGTGCAGTGTATGTGTGCCCAGGATGTTTAACACACATACACAAGTGATTCACAAATGATAAACAAACATTTACCACAACTCAAATTATTAAATAAGTACTTTTATTACAATATCCGAATAATCTTCATAATGCAACTCTAATGATCATTAATGATAATGAGACTAATCCTGAAGCTGAAATAAACTAATAAGCAAGCAAACTAAGCAAAAGGGATAGCGCAGCTCCATGCAACACCACAGGCAAAGATGACAGCAGACACAGCTTAGAACTCTGCATTATCGCCATTAAACTCACAATCCTGACCAGCAACTGTGGGGGGGGGGGGATTGCAAGAGTGAGTACATGTCGTACTCAGCAAGTGTGGAAAGTATGACATGTAGCTAATGAAAATGACGAATGTAATAATGGATAAGTGCTGAAAAAGCATTAAAACATTTGAAAAGCAATATGTATTATGTATGTGAAGTAAACCCATCATAAACCATGTAACCGTCTTCATACCAGTCCATATTCATTGCCATCATACCATTAACCATATTCAGTGCCATAGTTAATCCATAACCAACCGTATCCATTACCAAACCATAACCATTACCAAACCATAACCATCCCAAAAACCATCCCAATACCAAAACCCTTCTAATCATGGAAGTTGTCTAGGTGCTCATAACCAAGAGCACAGCTATCATGATAGTTTTATTAGACTCTGCAGAGTTTGTACAACTTTACCCACGTGTTCGTGGTTTCATCACCTTTCGGTGACTAAGAACCTCCCTTATGCCCATGACCCGTCGGTCACATTACACACTTCCATTGGTGTGTGGCCAAGAGATCACAAAATAGCCTTTACAAAGGGATAACTAGCCTTTTTAGACCCCACTGAGGTTTCACCAGTGGCGATGTCTCCAACTGAGCACATCTACAAACAAGGGCCCCCTCTTGAGCCATTCGGATCCCAGGATAGTCCCACCAATCATCGACAAACCCAGTCCAACTACCCCTTCCCCGAGCATCCTTAATGGTCCAAACAGCACTAGCAAAGCCCTAATTAATCAGCTATGATGCACCCATACTTGGCCTCATGGTGGCACTGTAGTCCTGGCTTATTCTCGCATGAACCGGTCCTTAGATCTAAAGCAAGCAAACCACCATGACATCCAACCCATCCACATACCAGGCTTGCTTAGATCACCCATTACCATATCATATTGACCAGTTCACATTAATCATAATTTCATAAATGCATAATTAAGTTAAGTGGTATAGTTGTTTCCATCCCAATTAGTTAAGCGAAGCAAAAAGGTAAAAAGCCCTTCCCGACTCTCTGCTATAAATTTCAGGCGACAAGGGTGGTCAAGCAATGCTAGTAAGCTTCCTACCATAGGATTCCCATCAAATTGGCACAAGCATGCAGTTTGCAAACAAAACATTTATTTTAAAACAAGATCAATATGCTTCAAGGACACTTGCCTTGTTCCGACGGATAGGGTTGCTCAAGCGTTTCGAAGTCTTGGTTCTGGAAATCCTCGTACACGACCTCTTGAGCACTTCCCTCTACTCTTGATCACACATATAAGAAAATACATACGAATCAACATGATGCACACACATTAATCAACATGCGATGACATGCATGCATGCAAAGTACAATTATTAATTAACTATGGTTGTTTATTAATTAGATGCAACTAGTTCATATGTGTTCATAAGAGTTGCAGGGGTTTTAGCGAGGATTAATGCTGCTGAAAATAAAAAGACAATGCAACTAAAATCAATTTACGTCAATTAGATCTAATGCATAGCTAAAATTTGCATCGGAAAAACGAATCCTACCGTAGATGCGACGGCTTCGAAGATCGAGGGACGATGGCAACGCATAGAGGAAGTAGATGGCGCAAGGGTCCTCCGGCGGCACAACAACGGCGACGACGATCTCCGGCGGATGATGGCACCCTCCTCTTTTCCTTCCTCTTCTTCCCCTCTTTTCTACCCTGGCGGTGCCTCTGGTCTCCTCTGTTTTTTTCCTACGGCGGCTTAGGGCTTTGGGGCTCTGGCGGCGGTTCTGCCGATAAAACACGAGGCCTACGGTCTTTTTATAGGCGGTGGGGCACAGGGCACGCGGGGCTGGCGGGTCGCGGAGCGCGGCGCTTGTGCAAGAGCGCGTGGCGCGGTCGAGCGCGCATGCTGCGTGGGGCGCGTGGCGCGGCATGGGGTGGGGTCGCGCAAGGGGCGCGTGCAGGGCGCGTGGCCTCCGTGGCCAGCCGTGGTGCGAGGTCGCGCTGGGTCAGCGCGGCGCACGAGCGGGGTGGGCTGGCTGGGGTGGGGCCAGGCGCGGCAGGCGCGTGCGCTGGGAGCGGGCCGGCTCGGGCGGCCTGTCCGGCCGGTTGGTTGACCATTTTTTTTCTTCTCTTTATGTATATATTATTATTTATATTTTATTTATTTTATTTTTTATATATTATTATTATTTTTATATTTATTCCCTAATACATGTTTTACGCTATTATTTTCTTTTTCTTCTTTTTCTACTCATATTTGTATATATGCTCCATCTTTTATTTTTTTCTTTATTATACTAATGTTTAATGCATGATCATGTATGTAATGCATGATGCGAAAATTGAGGGTGTTACACTACTCCCATGGGAGGAGGGTTTTCTCGAGGCTCCTGCCTTTCGCGAGCACGCTCGATGTAGATGCGACCGTCCTGCTGCCTATAGCGGCCGTCGAGCTCCGACTGTAGATCATGCGTCGAGAGTCTCAACGCGGTGTGAGTGCGAGGTGCCCCGGAGGGTAGCGACGTCGCCTGCTGAGACACAAAACGTCTCCAGTGTTGTGAGGCTTGTGGACCAAGTCTTCCAGACAAGATCTGGCGCTGAGAAGGTGCCTGCCCTGAAGGAGGAGGACCTTTGTTGCTGAGGCCATCGGCTACAGCTACAACCAGATTTTCCACATCAGCACGCCACTGCTCCATCGCACCCTCAGGTGCTCCTGGCGGCGGTGGCCGTTGAAGAAGAGTAGACACAACAATTAGCGTGTTCTCAGGGTTGTTTTGCATCAATGTAGTGATTGACGCCGAGACCCCATCTTGTTGTCCGACATTGTTAGCTATAGTAGATGGTTGTGGTGGTGGTACGACGCCCGCCGGGACAACAACACCCGCTGGTTGTTGCATGTTGGAGGGATTTCCTCCAGCGGGTTGCTCAGCGTTGCCGTTGGATGATCCTGCAGTAGAATTCACCATCTTGAAATCTCAAAGCGCCCCCTACCTGGCGCACCAAATGTCAAAGTGTGCAGTCGACACGTCCCCTGGTACTACTAGATCGTAGTAGCCTGCGGAGGTTCTTGATTGGTTGGGGCGCGCGCGAGATTATTAATAGGACAATGACATGAGGAATTTTATGTGGTTCGGGCCGCCTGAGCGTAACACCCTACTCCATGGGATGTGTTGTCATATGTATGAGTGTATGGCGCTTGAGAGCGTGTGAGCTTGGTTGTCCCTGTACCGTATGGCGCAACCTTTTTATAGTACAAGGACCGGCTGTTATTTTTTCAGCCTGGCCCAACATGTGGCCCTTGCGGTAGTTAATTTGCCTAATACACGATCTGTGAATATTAAGCATAATTAACAGTGTGGTAACATGCCTTAATGGTGGCGTTACTATTGTTAAGGGTCCTCTGATCGTGTGTCATTAATATAGCATTAATGACACACAATCATGTCTTGTAACTATAGCTTTAAGTGTCCCTTGAATGTCCACGCCGTTGGAGATCCGCCAGCTCTTCGTTGCTGTCTAAGCTCTGGAGGCTCGACACGTGGCGGCTCTGGTGCTTCCAGTCGTGGGGAGGCAGGTCCGGAGCCACTATACACGTGGTAGCACCAGAGCTTCCCTCTACTGGGGGTTAGGTCCGGGGTCACTGAACACGTGGCAAGACCGGGGCTTCCCCATGAAGGGAGTTAGGTCCGACCTTGTGTTACACGTGGTAGTGCCGAAGCTACCCAAACGAGGGAGGCAGGTCCAGTGTTCTGTAACACGTGTAGCTTTCGGGGTTGAAAGTTCATCTAGGCATCCCTTGTGGGTTTTGGTTGATTTATGACAAACAAATGAGATCCTAACCAAACTGTTGAGATGAGCGCATGTCTTAAAAGAAATTATAAAGAAAGTGCAAAAAGAAAGGAGAATGAGGATCTATAAGGAAAAGAGCTCAAGAGCTGAATAGATTAGATCATTGTGTATGGAGTGTGTTGGAGAAACACACCCCAAGAGCTCTATCACAAGAAAAGTCAATCACTATACTAATTTATACAGGTGCGGACTAGTCCGATAATATCCGGACTAGTCTGATAACCCCTCTGTTCAAAATCGGACAAGTCCTCCCAGTGCGGACTTATTTGCACAATCCGAGTCTACATAGACCAGACTAGTTCGATATTACCACGGACTAGTCTGATATCTTTCTGACTCAGATCGGACTAGTCCTCCCCAGTGCGGACTAGTCCCCAACACTTCACAACTTTGAACAAACATCGGACAAGTCCGATAATATCCGGACTAGTCCGATAACCTCTCTGACTAAAATCGGACAAGTCCTCCAAATGCGGACTTGTCCGAAGATAACCGGACTAGTCCGAACTTTTCTAGAGCCTAAATCGGACTAGTCCGCCCTAAGCCGGACAAGTCCGATCTTCCTGAGAACTTAGGGTTTCCTACATGCCACACACCGGACTAGTTCGGACTCCACATCGGACTAGTTCGGACCCTCGAAACCCTAACGGTAACTTTTGGAAACACCATATAAATAGATGTGCACGACCCTACTTTCAACTCTCTCGACTCCCAACGCCGTCACACCCTCCAAGAGCTTAGAAAACACATCTCACATGCAATCCAACGCAAGAAAGATCAAATCCTTAAGGATTCACTTTGGATCAAAGGAGAGACACGATTCCACACGTTTGAGCTCTTGGGTTTGAATCTCTAACACACTCCTTCTATTTCATTGTTGATCTTAAGAGTGTGTTCCTGGTGATGTTTGATTTGTAATCTTGGGGAGCCCTCAACTTGTGAGAAGGCCCCTTGAACTTGGTGATTTACCCTTGTCATAGAGAAAGAGAATTGACCTTCATGGTGATTCGATGAGGTTAGGGTTTGTGAAGACCCGGTCCTTTCGTGGGCTCCTCAATGTGGATGTAGGTTGCTTTTGTGGGAACCGAACCACAGGATAAAAATCTTGTGTCTTCACTTTGTGCATTTTGTTCTTGCTTTTCATTGATATCTAGGGTTCTACTTGATGTTGTTCATATTACGTTAAAACATTGAATATAAGGTTAACTTGTGCAATGTCCAGTTTCATAGAAGTATTACACTCTAATTACAAGTATATTTCCGCTGCATAGAGTCTAGGATCGAGATAATCGATCAAACTTGATCGATCTAGTCCGCACGCAGCGGACTAGTCCGATTTCCTGGTATTTGATCAAGTTGCTAAGTGTTGCAGGTTCCGACTAAAGTTCAAAAAGGCATATTCACCCCCCTCTAGGCCACATTCAATTCGTATTAGAGAAGGTTTCTTCGCAAGAGACTAATCGCTCGAAGAGAACATGTCGGACATGAAGGATGTGCACAAGAGTCTCAACCGAGAGAAGGTTGAAGATGAAAAAGCTAAAAAATTGGAGAAGCTCCTCGATGCCATTCAGGACTTCGAGGATGACGATGAGGAGACGCTTGAACTCAAGGCGATCCTAAGGAACAAAGCCCTCTCCAAAGGAAAAGTGAAGATCGAAGACAAGAAGAAGGGGAGTAGTCACACCGACTACTCCCGATATCCTTTCAACTACGATCGCTTAAATTCCAACAATAGCCATTATCTGTCTATTCCTTTAGGAAAAGCCCTACACTATGACGGGAATGATTACTCAATGTGGAGGCAAAACATGAAAATGCACTTAATATCACTCAATCCCAGCTTGTGGCATATTGTGTGTACAAGAACAGATATTCCGGACGACGATGAAGAGATTACACCAAGCCAAGAGCAAGAAATTCATCAGAATGCTCAAGCTGCAGCAGTCATCACATCTTCACTAAGTCAGGATGAGTTCACCAAGGTGGATGGACTCGAGATTGCAAAGGAAATCCAGGACACATTGCAAACGGCACATGAAGGCAATCGTCATGTGCGAGAGGCGAAGATCGAAATGATTGAAGGCGAATTGATAAGATTTGCCATAGAAGAAGATGAGTCGCCACAGGACATGTACAATTGGTTAAAGACTCTTATCAACAAGGTTTGAGCATACAAAAGTAAGAAGTGGAATGATCACGAGGTAGTGAAGCTCATCCTTAGAGCTTTCATGCCTCGCATTGTTACCCTATGCTCGATGATTAGAGAAAGCCTCGGGTACAAGAAAATGACCCCGGATGAACTACTTGGAAAGATCATCGACTTTGAGATGATGGAGAAGCAAGCTAAACATGTCAAGGAGATTATCGACCTCACCTCAGCAAAGAAGAAAGGGGTCGCCCTAAAATCTACTTGCAAGCCCTTGTCAAAAGAAGCTCGAGAAGCTCAACAAGAAAAGGAAAGCGATGATGAGAGCAACGATATTGACGAAGAGGACATGATCCTCTTTATGAAGAGATTCAAGAAAATGATGAAGAAAAGACAAGGGGGGGGGGGGGAAATCAAGTGAAGGAAAATACAAAGAGAAGTCAAGACCACAGATGAGGCGGGCATGCTATAACAGTGGTGAATATGACCAATTTATAGTTGATTGCCCGTATGAAGAAAACTAGAAGAAGACCAAGGAAACAAAGCCTCACCCCAAGAAATTCTTCAAGAAGAAGAAGCAAGCTGGACAAGTGCACCTAGGAAAAGAGTGGGACTCAAATGATGAGTCCTCATCCGAAGGGAAGAGGAGATGGCTAGCATAGCCATCGAGAAGACAACTAAGAAGTCCACCCTCTTCCAAAATCTTGGCGCATGGAAGAGCAACGACACTTGCCTCATGGCAAAGGAAGGTAAACGAAAGGTAACAACAAAATCTACCTCTTTGCATTCTTTTGATAGTGATAGTGGCAACTATAGTGATGATGAGGACATGCTAGCTGGCTTAGACAAGAAAACTGCTGCCAAAATGAAATTCTTGATGGATATCTTGTTGATAGGGAGGGGCTGATTGATCGCCAAGAAGATATGATCATCCTCCAAAAGGAGTATCTGAAGATCAATGAGCTCCTTGAACTTGAAAAGGAGCGAAGCAAATCACTTGAACTTGAGTTACCTTCAAGCAAGGAAGCTTGCTTGAAGTTAAGCAACTAAAATGCAATCATCAAGGAAGAACTTGTTAACTTAACCAAAGTTAACAAGATCATTGAAGTGCAAGTTGAGTCACTCAAACAAAATGACCCTTCATCCTCTTCAAGCTCGCCCTCTCAACCCCTTAAAACTAACACTAGCTTGAAAGACAAGTCAACCTCTACCAAGGACAAGCACCCTTCCCAGAGTGGCATATTTGACAAGGAGAAGGTCAAATATGCACGTAGTGCATACTTGGCCACAAGACCTCCTAATGTAAAATATGGCATTGTGTATTCCTATGGTGAAAAGCAAAATGCTAGAAACCATAATAATAACAAGGAGCGCATTGCCTTTGTGAGGGGAAACTCCTCTCAAGCTAGAAAGACCAATGATACTAATGAGTCCAAGATAGTTAACACATATAATAACCGGACTAGTCCGGTCCCTACACGGACAAGTCCGGTCCTCCGGACAAGTCCGGTTTCCCGAACTAGTTATGTTCATAAACAACAACAACTATTGTTTAGGACTTTCGATGCATCATATGTTCTTATCAAAAGTTTTGGTAGAGTTTATGCTCATTATGTTGGGCCACACCATGGGAACACCAAGTCTCATGTGTGAGTGCCCAAATCTCTCGTAACTAACCTCAAAGGATCCAAGCAAGCATGGGTACCTAAAACCAAGGCATGATTTGATTTTGCAGGCCTATTCCTCCAGTGGATCAAAATGGGTGCTAGACAGTGGATGCACCAACCATATGACCGGAGAAAGAATGATGTTCGTTGAGTACAAAGAAAATGAGGACCCAAGCGTGGGCATCTATTTTGGAGACAATAGTCAAGGAAGGGTGCTCGGTACCGGTAAAATTGCAATATCATCTCAACATACTCTTTCTCACATTTTACATGTTGATTCCTTAGATTATAACCTGCTGTCCATATCTCAATTATGTGACAAGGGTTATAATTGCTTGTTTACTAATGAGGGTGTGACCATCTCTAGAAGGAGTGATGACTCGGTTGCATTCAAGGGTGTGTTGAAGGGAAAGCCTTATCTTGTTGACTTCAACAAAGATAAAGCCAATCTTGACACCCGCTTGATTGCAAAGACCAACATGGTTTGGCTGTGGCATATACGACTAGCACATGTTGGTATGAGGAATCTTCAAAAACTCCTTAAGGGCAATCACATCCGAGGTTTAGAGGATGTTGTTTTTGAGAATGACAGGCCTTGTAGCGCGTGCCAAGCCGGGAAGCAAGTAGGAGCACCTTACCACGCGAAGAATGTCATGACTACAATAAGACCGCTCGAGCTACTTCACATGGACCTATTCGGTCCAATTGCTTACATAAGCAACGACGGTAACAAATATGTCTTAGTAATTGTTGATGACTTTTTAGGGTTCACCTGGGTTTTCTTTTTGCATGATAAGACAGAAACACAAGAAACCCTCAAGAAGTTTCTCAAGCGTGCCCAAAATGAGTTCTCATTAAGGATCAAGAACATACGAAGCGACAACAGCCAGAGTTCAAGAACACTCAAGTTGAGGAGTACCTAGACGAAGAAGGGATAAAACATGAGTTTTCAGCACCTTATTCCCCTCAACAAAATGGAGTTGCCGAAAGGAAGAACCGAACCCTCATAGAGATGGGGAGAAAAATGCTCGATGAATACAGGACCTCGAATCGGTTTTGGGCGGAAGCGGTTAACACCGCTTGCCACGCCATAAACCAACTCTATATTCAGCGACTACTCAAGAAAACATCATATGAGCTACTCACCGGTAACAAGCCTAATATTTTGTACTTTCGAGTTTTCGGTTCTAAGTGCTACATTTTGAACAAGAAGCCTAGGACTTCAAAGTTTGCTTCGAAGTCCGATGAAGGTTTCTTGCTTGGTTATGATTCGAATTCTTACGCCTATTGTGTCTTCAACAATACCTCTGGACTTGTTGAAGTAGCACGTGACGTAGTGTTCGATGAAACTAACAGCTCTCAAGAAGAGCAAGTTGATCCATGTGTGCTAGTTAAAGAAGAAGCTCCATGTAAAGCATTGAGAAGAATGGCATTGGGCGATATTCGACCACAAGCACCATGCCCAAATGCAAATGAAGAAGATGAACCACAAGTGGAGGTAAACGATCAACGGGGAGCTTCCACACAAGATCAACATCAAGAAGACGAAGATGATCAACAAGTCAATGAGGGCAACCATCTAGAGGGAGTAGAAGATGATCATGAAGACTCAAAACCACAAGTGCCACACCAAAGAGTACACAAATGCGTCCAAAGAGATCATCCCGTCGCAACATAAATGGGGACATTCAAAAGGGAGTAACGACTAGATCTCACATAGCCAATTTTTGTGAACATTACTCCTTTGTATCCTTTATGGAACCACGCAGGATTGAGGATACATTGAAGGATCCAGATTGGGTGGTGGCGATGCAAGAAGAACTCAACAACTTCAAACGAAATGAAGTGTGGGAACTCGTCGAAAGACCCAAGTTCAACATCGTCGGCACCAAATGGGTCTTCCGCAACAAACAAGACGAACACGGGGTGGTGACAAGGAACAAGGCGTGACTTGTGGCCAAAGGGTATTCACAAGTCGAAGGTTTGGATTTTGATGAAACGTTTACTCCCGTAGCTAGGTTTGAATCTATTAGAATACTACTTGCATATGCTACTCACCATGATTTCAAGCTCTATCAAATGGATGTGAAAAGAGCCTTCCGCAACAGACCAATCAAGGAGTAGGTGTATGTGGAGCAACCCCCCGTATTTGAAGATGAAGAGTTCCCCGACCACGTCTTTAGATTGCGTAAGGCTCTCTAAGTCCTCAAACAAGCTCCTAGAGCTTTGTATGGGTGTCTTAGAGATTTCTTAATTGAAATGGTTTTAAAATTGGCAAAGCTGGTTATGCATTATTCACGAAGCATTTTGACAATGATCTCTTTGTTTGCCAAATTTATGTTGATGATATCATATTTGGTTCAACTAATAAATCTTTTTGTGAAGTATTTAGTAAAATTACGACAGATAGGTTTGAAATGTCTATGATGGGAGAGCTGAAATACTTCTTGGGATTCCAAGTGAGGCAACAAAAGGAGAGGACGTTCATAAGCCAAACTAAGTATACTCAAGACATACTCAAGAAGTTTGGAATGGACAAGGCGAAGCCTATAAAGATTCCCATGGCAACAAATGGACACTTGGATCTCAATGAATATGGACCAAGCGTGGATCAAATGGTATATCGCTCCATGATTGGATCTCTACTTTACTTATGTGCATCTAGGCCAGACATTATGTTGAGTGTATGTTTGTGTGCAAGGTTTCAAGTCAACCCAAAAGAGTGTCATTTGACAACCGTAAAAAGAATCTTGCGGTATTTAGTTCATACACCAAACCTGGGCCTTTGGTATCCTAAAGGTTCCAAGATCAATCTCATTGGATACTCCGATGCAGATTATGCCGGATGCAAAGTAGATAGAAAAAGTACCTCCGGTACATGCCAATTTCTAGGTAGATCCCTAGTTTCTTGGTCCTCCAAGAAACAAAACTCTATTGCCTTATCCAAGACTGAAGCGGAGTATGTTGCAGCCGGGAGTTGTTGTGTACAACTCCTTTAGATGCGACAAACTCTAAGGGATTACGGTTACAATATGAGCCATATTCCACTCCTTTGTGATAATGAGGGTGCTATTAAGATTGCCCATAACCCTGTTGAGCACTCTAGGACCAACATATAGACATTCGGCACCACTTTTTGAGAGACCACTCAATGAAAGGAGACATAGCTATTTCCCATGTCAACACCGAAAAACAACTGGCCGACATTTTCACCAAGCCACTTGATGAAAAGCGTTTTTGCGAGCTCCGAAATGAACTAAACATCTTTGATGCTCAGAATGTGGCTTGAAAACTTGCATACCTGTATGGATTCTTCAAAATATGTTGATTGTGTTGTGAAAATCATCTCTCTCATTTTTCTCCGAAAAACTATTTCAATTACTTGATCTTGATGAATGATGGTCATTGCTTGATTATTGTATGTTTACTGATCATATTCATCAAGATTACTTGATTTTTTGGCCCTTATTTTCTCTATAAGAACCTTCGAATATATATGCGAATGGGCTATTCAATTCTGTTCTGGTGACCACAGACTAGTTTCGTGGTTATCCGGACTAGTCCGTACAATATGGACCAGTCCGCAGAGTGTCTGATAGTCCGGACTAGTCCGATTTTTCGACTCCATAACCCTAGCCACCGCCAAAACCCTCCAAGTTTGGGTTGAAATCGATCTCCATTGCATAGGGATTGAAGACCACGAACTTGTACACACCTTCAACCTCTCCATCTCCAAGAATCGAGGAATTTTGGTAAAATTTCCTCCCAAACCCTAGAAATTGTGATTTTCTTCATTGTTGACCAAATAGCCTAGTTCCTTTCGGTTAATACATGCCTCCTTTCTATATTACATTTACCATGAACTAGTTTTGCATTGGGAATCACCATTTGTCGTCTAGTTAGGTTTTGAGGTGATGAACACCAGACTAGTCCGGTCCATGTACCGACAAGTCCGGTCCCCTAGACTAGTATGTACCTGTACACTGGACAAGTCCGATTTTTAACTGATCTCAACCCTAATTTCTCATTCCTCAATGCACTTCCTTGCCATCAATTCTTATCCATACATTGTGCAATGCTCTCTCAGCACAATGTCGAACGAGAACATCTCCGACTTTGAAGATGAGATGGAGCAAGACTTGTTGCCGTGTTCTTCGGAGTCTCGCGCTCAGAAGAGGCAAGAGCGTCCCTCTGAGCCTGCACCTTCTCCACCTCAGGTGCGTCGCAAGGTGCTCGCCAAGAAGCCTGCGTCCAAGGCCAGGGACGAAGCTGGCTCCAACTCGGTAGCTCTTCGCCAAGTGAAGGGCAAAGGAAAGGGGATTGCTTCGGGCCCAGTCAGCCCTCTCAAGATGCATGCTCCAAGGCAGGGAAACAAAGATCCCTTCGAGGAGAAGTTCAATGGCAAGGGAAGCGATACTGCTTCCAAACTCAGATTTGTGGATTGCTACAGCAGACCCAAGAAGGCTGCTGATGCTAGGTTTTGGAGCAATTTTCATGCAGACTTCTACAACTCGGTTTACCTTACCATGAAGACTCCAGTGGTCCGCAGCCAGTGGATCGACTGGAATCACTTTGAGAGGAAGAGCTGTTCAGCATTTGATGAGGTTATAAATGCAGTGGAGAGGCATGGACTGAAGGAGTTGTTTGCCTTCAGATTTAACTAGAATGATGAGATCATTGCTCAATTCTATGCCACTTGTTTCTTTGCGAGTGATGAGGAGGAAAGGGTGAATTGGATGACTCATGGATCCAAGTACACTATCACTTATGATGATTTTGCAAAACTCCTTCACCTAGAAGACACCAACGACAATGAGTTGACTATCCACAACATCGGTGTCTTGGGAAAGGATAAAATGGACTTCCTCTATGACACTACCCTGAAGTACAACCCCCCTTCAACCAAGAAGATGAAGCCCTTCTTCATGGTTCTCAACAGGGTGCTGAGGAAGTCCATAGCACCAAAAGATGGGGATGCGGGAAGTGTCCAAGGATACTTGAGGACCTTGATGAAAGTTATAAGCAAGAACAGAAAATTTGACATCTTTGACTATATCTGGAATGATATGGTCAACATCTCCTGCACTCCGAACAGATCATGTGGCTATACCCCCTACTTGATGTTTATGATTGAGAAGGTCACATGGATCAAGTTTGTGAAGGATGTGGAGCACACTCCTTTGAGGCCTCAGAAGCCTCCCCAAGCTACTGTCCAAGCTGCTCAATCCCCTGCATACAGTGAAGAGGCTCCGAGGAGAGCTAGAGTAGATGAGAGGATTGCCCCCTCCACTAGGGCCCCTCCCCAAAGAGGGTCTACTAGTGGAATCTTGATGTACTTGGCAGCAATCTTTGCCTCATGCAAGAAGGCCAAAGTGAATACTCACAAGCTGAACAAGACGAGGAAGGCAGATATGAGGTATGTCAAAAAAATGTCAAGCATATTTGCTAGAAGCTGGAGATTGAGCCTAATGGATCCCCAGTCATCTCTAAAGATTCAGCCTCTGATTTCACTGAGCTTAGACCTTTGACTCCCTCCGAGCTTGTCTACTTTGGCATTGGGGGTACTTCGAGTGGATCTGCTCCTCCTCCTCCTACAAAACCTGAAGATGAAGACGAAGACTAGGAGAGAACCGACAGCGGGTGATGAGCCACTAGATCCCCCTTCTTCTTATTTTTGGTGTCTTGATGCCAAAGGGGGAGAGATTGAGGGGGAGTCACTAGTACTAGCTGTAGGTTGAGAGATGAGAGCTTCATTTGTGTATCTTTTTGTGTCTCTCTTGGGTTGTAAAACTTTAATACTGTTATGTCTATATTTGGTATTGTGGTGTGATGGAATGACTTTGCTTATGTTATGAAATTTGTGTTTTGCCTTGAAATAGACATATATGCTTGATATTGATATTTTAATGTCAATCACATCATTCTCATCACAATTATTCCTCACACTCACGTAGTATTACACCCCACCATAAAGAGTGCACATATGACCTATGTTTTCATTGCTTAACTTGTACCAAACCCATATGTGCACACTTTATGAAAATTTTATATTTTTATCATATTTTGTGAAATCTCAATTGGTTGTCATCAATCACTAAAAAGGGGGAGATTGAAAGTGCATCTAGGCATCCCTTGTGGGTTTTGGTTGATTTATGACAAACAAATGAGATCCGAACCAAATTGTTGAGATGAGCGCAGGTCTTAAAAGAAATTATGAAGAAAGTGCAAAAAGGAAGGATAATGAGGATCTATATGGAAAAGAGCTCAAGAGTTGAATATATTAGATCATTGTGTATGGAGTGTGTTGGAGAAACACACCCCAAGAGCTCAATCACAAGAAAAATCGCTCACTGTACTATTTTATACAGGTCTGGACTAGTTCGATAATATTCGGACTAGTCCGATAACCCCTCTGTTCAAAATCAGACAAGTCCTCCCAGTGCAGTCTTGTCTGCACAGTTCGAGTCTACACAGACCGGACTAGTCCGATATTACCATGAACTAGTCCGATATCTTTCTGACTAAAATCGGACAAATCCTCCCCAGTGCGGACTAGTCCCCAACACTTCACAACTTTGCACAAACATCTGACAAGTCCGATAATATCCGGACTAGTCTGATAACCTGTCTGACTAAAATCGGACAAGTCCTCCAAATGCGGACTTGTCCCCAATTCACTAAGGAGTTCACCACAGCAGGACTTGTCCAAAAATAACCGGATTAGTCCGAACTTTTCTAGAGCCTAAATCAGACTAGTCCGCCCTAAGCCGGACAAGTCCGATCTTCCTGGGAACTTAGGGTTACCTACACGCCGCACACCGGACTAGTCCGAACTCCACATCTGACTAGTCCGGACCCTTGAAACCCTAATGGTAACTTTTGGAAACACCATATAAATAGATGTGCACGGCCCTACTTTCAACTCTCTCGACTCCCAGCACCGTCACACCCTCCAAGAGCATAGAAAACACATCTCTCCATGCAATCCAACGCAAGAAAGATCAAATCCTTGAGGATTCACTTTGGATCAAAGGAGAGACACGATTCCACACATTTGAGCTCTTGGGTTTGAATCTCTAACACACTCCTACTATTTCATTGTTGATCTTAAGAGTGTGTTCTTGGTGGTGTTTGATTTGTAATCTTGGGGAGCCCTCAACTTGTGAGAAGGCCCCTTGAACTTGGTGATTTACCCTTGTGATAGAGAAAGAGAACTGGCCTTCGTGGCGATTTGACGAGGTTAGGGTTGGTGAAGACCCAGTCCTTTCGTGGGCTCCTCAACATGGATGTAGGTTGCCTTTGTGGGAACCGAACCAGGGGATAAAAATCTTGTGTCTTCACTTTGTGCATTTTGTTCTTACTTTTCATTGATATCTAGGGTTTTACTTGATCTTGTTCATATTACGTTAAAACATTGAATATAAGGTCAACTTGTGCAACGTCTAGTTTCATGGAAGTATTACACTCTAATTACAAGTATATTTCAGCTGCATAGAGTCTAGGATCAAGATAATCGATCAAACTTGATCGATCTAGTGTGCACGCACCGGACTAGTCCGCACTCTACCAGACTAGTCCGATTTCCTGTGTTTGATCAAGTTGCTAAGTGTTGCAGGTTCCGACTAAAATTCAAAAAGTCCTATTCACCCCCCCCCCCCCCCCCCCTAGGCCACATTTAGGGGTCTTCAACTCGGACGGGTAGAACTCCTTATCATTTTTTGCGGTATCATGGGGTACTCGGTACGCATGGGTACTGACAGACTTGATGAAAATGATAAGCAATAAAGGGACCTTCAATGTCTTTGAATATATCTACAATGATATTGTGAACATCTACATCACTCCAAATAGGCCTTGTGGCTATGCACCTTACATTATGTTCATGATTGAGAAGGTCATTGGCCTTGAGTTTTTTAAGGATGTTGAGCATGTCGGCCTCAAGCCCCAGAAGCCACCAGTCTACATTGTTCCCAATGCTCCTGCCTCACATGCAGTAGAACAAAGATCAAAGTGAGCTAATGAAGGCACAAGTACTCCAACTGCTGCCTCTGCTCCTCCACCCTCCAAAGATTCCTCTAGTGGTGTGCTGAAAATGCTCTCCTCCATCTTTGCATCATGCCTCAAAGTGGAAATTAAGCAACACAAGGAAAGCATGGCCAGAAGGAGGCATCAACGGTACATGAAGGCAAAATCAAAGCAATCTGTGAGAAGTTTGATATTGAGCCAGTGTGATCACCTCAAATCTCAAAGGATTCGTAAGAGAACATCACAGAGATGGCACCTCTCACGAAGCAAGAATTGGCATTCTTTGGACTAGCAGGTGTCTCCGCCCCTTCTCCTCAGCATGCACATGACAATGAAGATGAAGATAGGACTGAGAGTGAGGGTGGGAGTTGTGATGAGTGATTCCCCTCAATTTTTCCCTTTTTGGTGCCTTGATGCCAAAAGGGAAGAGATTGAGACTAGTAGTATTTACTTGTAAGCCTTAAGGACTAGTGATCATGGACATTATCTTAAATTTCAAATCATTGTAATCTCTTTTGGATGTGCCTATTTTATTTAATATGGATTTGTAATGCTTATTTTAATATTATTGTGATGGTTGCTGCTATAATTGCTATGCTCTTAATTTTGCGCATCACATTAATTGATCAAACACACTTTACACGCACCCCACCATAAAGAGTTCATATACGTGAGAAGTTTTTATTGTTCATTTGTCATTCTCGATATGCCCACATTATTAAAATCAATTTTTACTCTTAATTGTGAAATCTCGATTGGTTGTCATCAATCACCAAAAAGGGGGAGATTGAAAGTGCATCTAAGGATTCCCTTGTGGATTTTGGACGACTGATGACAAACAAATTAGATCCTAAAGAATTCATTGAGATGAATGCAGGTCAACAAATATTAGATATTATGGTGCAACCAAAAAGGTGAAAATGAGAAGTGAGAAAGGAAGAAGCCCAAATGATCAATGGAAGCGCAAAGTAGATGTAATTGTATAGGATCTGTGTGAGAGACACATCCCAAGAGCTCATGTCTTTGCGTAGAGGGTAAGGACTAAAATCAACGTAAGTAATTCACCGAGCACCGTAGAAGTCTGTTCACTAAGCAGACTAAACTGTTTAACTTTCTGATGTCACAATTCACTAAGCACCGGAAAAGTTTGTTAAATTTTATAATGTTTTAATTCACCACACCGGACATGTCCGGACACTAACTGGACAAGTCCATTCAACTTTCTGATGTTTCACTCACACAAGTTGGAAAAACACAATTCACATTGGACCAGACAAGTCCGTCTTTTTGCGGACTAGTCTGATTAACGTTCTATAATCATTGTGGACTAGTCCGATGAACTTTCTGTTCCATTATGAACAAGTCTGGTATACTTCACACAAATTAGGGTTTATAGTGTGCTGCACATTCCACGCAGATTTTACACAGCACACCAGACAAGTCTAGTCACCAGAGTGGACTAGTACGACCGTCGGGATCCCTAACGGTAATATTTTTGGAAACACTATAAATAGGTGATCCATGACCCCTACAAAAAGAAGAACCGCACTCTACTATCAAGAACATAAACCCTAACACCGCCACTCGTCCCAAGAGCACAAAAACATATATCCCCGCACATCTAAAGGCCTAAAGAGTTAAATCTTTTGGTTATCCAGATTTGGGATAGCGAGATCGTCGTCTACGCATCATTGAGCTCTTGGGGTTTGATCTCTTATACACTCGTGCATTACTTGTAATTTTTTTGAGTGTATTAGATCATATTTTTCACTGTAATTTTGTGGGAGCCTCAACGTGTGAGGTTGCCCCACCAACTTGGTGATTACCCCGTGATAGTGGAACTCAAGTCAGTCTTGTGTGGTGACTTGACGAGGAAAAAGGGTTTGATGAGACCCGACTCTATGTGGGCTTCCTCAACGAGGAGTAGATCTCTTTGGTGAGATCGAACCTCAGCAAAAATCCTTGTCGCGCGTGTTCCATACCGTTGCCATCAAGAATCCCTCCATGAAGTCCACTCTCTTTCCAAACATGGGAGGATGGAAGGACTCAAACCGCACTTGCCTTATGGCCAAGGAAGGCAAGAAAAAGGTTATATCTAAACCCTAATCTTTACATGACTCTGATGATGAATTTGATAGGAGTGATGAAAATGAACACATTCTTAACGGTTTAAGTAAAAATGCATTAGCTAAAATGAAAATGTTAACGGATAAAATATTTGAGAAGGAAGATCTTATCAACCGACAAGAAGATATGCTCGTCCTTCAAAAGGAGAGATATTCTAAGGTTGAAAAGGCTCTCGAGCTTGAAAAAGAAAAGAGAGAAGCACTTGGGCGTGAGCGAGCTTTGAGCAAGGAAACTTGCTCAAATCTAAATGATTTGAATGTTGTACTTAAGGATGAGCTTGTTAACTTGACAAAAGTTAATAAGGACCTTCAAGTACAAGTTGAATCACTCAAGCAAAGTGCTCCCTCCTCTTCTAAGAGATCACCTTCTTCCAATACTGAGTCTATTCCACTTAAAATTTGTAATTGTGCTAATTTGGTTCTTTACCTGAAAAATGAGCTTAACGTGGCACAAAGCAAAAATTCACCCAAAGGTTGCATTTTTTATAAGGAGAAAATCAAATATGCACGAAGTGCATACTCGTTTACTAGAGCTCCTAATGTCAAGGATGGCCTTGGATATTCTCGAGGTGAAAAGCGTAATGCTAGAAACCCCAAGAATAAAAAGGAATCGATTGCTTTTGTCAAGGAAAGATCAAATAAAGTTAATAACACAAAACATGCTCCTTACATGGAAAAGCTAAAATGAACCAAACATCATGTTTCATAACTTAATGCCTCATATGTTCTTATGAAGAATAAAATTAATCATGTTTATGCCAAGTATGTTGGGCCACTCCACAAGAGTCCAAAATCTTGTGTGTGAGTGCCCAAACATCTCATCACTCGCATGAAAGGACCCAAGCTAGCTTGGGTACCTGGAACAAGACATAATCCTATTTTGTAGGAGTACCCCCTCTGGTAGATCAAAAGAAGTGCTTGACTGACATCAATCACATGACCAGAGAAAAAAAAATTATTCATGGGGTACAACGAAAATCGAAGTTCATCTCCACTCATACTATCAATACAAGTGCTCAAGATCTACCTCAATAAGAGAGCAATGATCATGGGGGAGCTTTTGCACAAGATCAACCTCAACAGGATCAAGATAATCAATTCAACAATGGAGGCAATGATCAAGGGGGATATGAAGAAAATGGAGAAGAAAAGGAGGATACTAGAACATATGGAGCTGGTATATTATCTTTTGTTGGTAATTTAGTATACTCCTGTGCATCTAGGCTCATTATTATACTGAGTATATGGTTTGTGTGCAATATTTCAAATTACTTCGACTCTCAAAATTTGGCTTGAAACACTGCATAACTGATTGATTCTTCAAAGTTTACTCATTTTTGCAAAAAAATATCCCTTGTCTCGATTTTCTCTCGGAAACTATTTAAATTAGTGAATCTTGGTGAATTATCGCTATTGTAGGATTGTTGACTGCTTACTGGTCATGTTCACCAAGATTATTTGTGAAATGTTGTCCTTTAGATCACTATTAGATCAGACTTCCAAAAATCACTTTGTTTCTAATTCAATTCTGTCCAGCAGACCCGAACTAGTTCGTGGTCTGTACCAGACTAGTCCGTTGATGCAGACTAGTCCAGCTCTGGTCCGGCATACCAGTCTAGTCCGACCCCTATGCGGACTAGTCCGTATTTATCGGTCTTAAACCTGTGACACCCGGTTCGGGAAAACGAACCAAGTGCAGTGTATGTGTGCCCATGATGTTGCTTCACACATACACATTAACATCACAAATGAGAAATAGAAGAAATAGCCATGTCACAAATAATACAAATACCTTGATTCTATTGCAGAGGAAAATAATCTACTATAGGCGACACCAACTCCACAGGCAATCGACCGTAGTACGCACGCCTAGTGCTCCACGTTGTCTTCCAAAATATTTCATGCAACTGAATTAGTGGGTAAATAGCAAGGGCAAGTACAGGTCGTAATCAGCAAGTGTGAGAAAGTATGACATGTATCTTAAACAAGGAATGATAATAATAATGGCTATTTGCTGAAAAGTACATTTAAAACAGGTGAAAATCATCCTACAATTTCTATGTGAAGTAATCCCATTATATCCCAAATAAAATGTAATAATTCATATCCATCATTCATTAATCATCCATATACCAAATTCTTACCATCATCATTAACCATGACCATATATCACCATCTAATCCATAATCATAACCATAACCATTACCATAATTCAACCATAACCAATACCAAACCATAACCATCCCATATTCCCAGTTCCACTCAAATCATGTAGGTCATCGAGGTGCTCTTAACCGGGAGCACGACTTTTATGATAGCTTTTAACACTCTGCAGAGGTTGTACCACTTTACCCACATGTCTAAGATTTCATCACCTTTCGGTGACTAAGAAACCTCCATTTTGCCGTCTCACACTTTCGTTGGTATGTGGCCAAGAGATCACAAAATAGCCTTTCAAAAGGGACTACTAGTATGTACGGACCCACTAAGGTTTCACCGGTAGGCTTGAATCTCCATTCTCCCACCCACGGCCCCCTTGTGTGCCATGCGGATCCCAGGGTAGCCCTACTCAACCCCCATTCCACGCGCCATCCAATGGTCCATACAATACTAGCAGCACTCCTAATTATTCAGTTATGCTGCACCGATACTTGGCCTTGTGGTGGCACTGTTGTCCTGATATATATTTGCATGAACCGGTCCTTAGATCCAAGGCAAGCAAAACCACCATACCATCCAACCCATTCCACACAACCATGCTTGCTTAGATCACCCAAATTTCATATCACTAAAATGATTCATCATTATTGCATCTTCATTGATCCACATGATTAGAGTCGTTAAGCAAGTTTATTTTGTTTCCCATAACCCCATAAAGCGATGCGACTCAAAAGAAAAACACACATACCCGACTTATCATGTACCCGACGACAAGGGATGACATACAATACTAGTAAACTCCTACCATGGGTTTCCCATCAAGTTGACACAAGCATGCAGTTTCACAAACAAAACATTTAAACATAGGATCAATATGGTAAAGGACACTTGCCTTGCTCCGACGGGCTAGGTTGCTCAAGTGCTTCAAAGTCTTGGTTCTGGAAGTCCTCGTACACAGCCTCTTGAGCACGTCCCTCTACTCGCGATCACACACGTACAAGAATACACATACGAATCAACACAATGCACGCATATTAATCAATATGCAATGCATGAATGCATGCAAGTTTGATAGTTAATTATCCATGATTGTTTATTAATTAGATGCAACTAGTTCATACGTGTTTATCTGGTTTACAGGGTTTTAGCAAAAATTAATGTTGCTAAAAATAAATAGATGGTGCAACTACGATTAAATTTCGGTTATTAGATCTAATATGTCGCTAAAATTCGTTTCGGAAAATGTATCCTACCGTATATGCGGCGGCTTCAAAGGACGGAGGTGTAACGTAGACGAAGTAGACGGCACAGCGGTCCTCCAGCGGCGCAACGATATTTGGCGGACGGCGGCTCCCTCCACATTTTCCTCTTCTTCCTCCCCTTTTTTCTCTCTGGCGTAGACCCTGTTCTTTTGTCTAGGGGTAGGGTTTTTGGGCGCTGGAAAACTACGATCATATATGAGGCCCTATGGCAGCTTTTATAGGCAGCGAGGACGTGCTGGTTACCGAGCCTGGGATAGAGTCCCAAGCGGCCCCGGCGGCCCAAAACATGGCGCGCGGCAACCGGCTCGGCCGCGGCGTCGCTGGTGCGCGGGTGCACGCGCGTATACGCACGTAGATGCGCGGACCGGCTCGGTCCTGCTTGGGCACTATTTGCCTAGAGCATTCCGAGGTAGAAGCAAATCTTCCCCCAGAATCTTCCGGAAGGTTTCGGAATTTTTTTTAGATTTCATATAGATTTGTTTTGTATATATGTTCTTTCTTTTATTTTCCTATTAATTGTTATATTGATATATTCTTTATTTATTATTTATTAAGCTATATTATATCTCCCTTTTTATATATTATATATTATTTATTTTTTCTATTTAGTTATTTATTATTTCTATTATATATATATATATATATATATATACACACACACACACACACTTCTCCCTCTTTTATTATTATTATTCATCTTCTTCTTTAATCTTCTTTTCTAATTACTTTTCTATTGTATCAAATTTCTATTTTTATTTTAATAGATCTAGTCACTTAGTTTATGCCTAAATGTGAACACATACGTATGGACATTTTAGTTTATTTTAGTATTTTTATTAATTATTATTCCTTCTTCCATATTAACTTTCCTTTTTATTTTCTTTGCTTCCATGTTTGTTATGCCAATTTAATTACTTTTAACATATTTGTTTTAGTAAATAATTTTTAATATTTAAGGATGAATGCAAATGCAAGATGAGATGCATATATTTTATATTTTCCTCCTGAAATAAATTTTATTTCTAATATTTAAATCCTAGCTTCCTATTCAAATTTAATTTATGCCAGTTTGAAAATCTGGATGTCACAAAACCCTAGCCAGCCGCCAGGACATCTTCTTCTTCCCCTTACAATCGCTTTGGCACTCTCTCTCCTCAAATCCTAGCTCCCAAGGCGATTTTCACTTTTGACCACCAAAATCGAAGGTTCCTCCACAGGAACTCTTTTCTTCGGTGCGAAGCATCCCTCTCCGGACTAACCTCGACCTTGCACAGCTCCTCCAACCTCAAATCTTTGATTTTTCGGTAAAAATCTCACTTAACCCTAATTCTCATCTTTCCTTAAATTGTGCTTATTTTTCTTGATTCCTAGGGCAGACATTACATAGTTGTATGTATTCCTACTGTATTCCTATCCTAGTAGCATCAATCCTTGTTAGATTTTCTGGAATAGGAAACTAGGGTTCATACGTTAGACCGGACTAGTGTGGTGTTTTGTGCGGAAAAGTCCGGTGCTCCGAACAAGTCCGCACTCTGAAAACGGACAAGTTTGGTTCCCTGATAGTTTGAACCACTAAATTCTTATCTCCACAAAGTCTACATATCATTCTTACCAGTCCTTGTATTCTCCGTGTCAGGCACAATGCCGTTCACTTTAATGATAGCATGTTTGACTATGAAGCCGAGCGTGAATGTGCAAGAGTTGAAAGGGTAAAAGAAAGGGTAAGCAAGAAGAGACATGACTTCAAAGCCCACTCCTCTCCTACCAATGATGTTCTTCCTTGATAAAGGAAAGTGGTAGTAAAGAAAGCATTGAGCAAGGATGGCGCTGTTGCCAGCTCAACGGCACTTAAAAGGGGCACCAACAAAGGAAAAGGACTTGCAAGTGGTCCCATTGGTCCGCTTATGATGAAGCCACCTATGCAGAGCAACAGGCAACCTTCAGAAAATACTTCATGGGGAAAGGAAACGAGTTAGCTGACATGTTGTGAGACCTATGTGTGTTGAATACATTGGCTATGACGATAAAAGTTTTGAATACTGCCAAAACACTCTTTTAACAAGGTCCGAGCTCCTGCAAGGTCCGACGTAATGTCTGACTTGCTTTGGCTAGGTTTGACTTTTTTGTCTAGGTCCGACTTATTTTGGTTAGGTTCGACCTATTTTGGTTAGATCCGACTTGCTGTGGCTAGGTCCGACTAGCTTTGGTAAGCTCCAGCGCTAGGTCCGACTAGTTTTGGTAAGCTCCGACGCTAGGTCTGACTAGCTTTAGTAAGCTCCGGCGCTAGGCCAACTAGTTTTGGTAAGCTCCGGCGCTAGGTCCTGCTAGCTTTGGTAAGCTCCGGCTCAAGGTCCGGTTACTTTTGGCAAGGTCCGGTGCTAGTCTACAATTGTTCTTCTTTTACCTAGAAATATTTCAAACTTGCTTTACACTTATGGAAAGTATTCTTTTACTAAGTTTTTGATGCGTTTTGACTGATCTTGTTGGTATTATCTTGCTATGTTTGCAACATGCTTATGTGAGGTGCTCACGTATGGTGTTGTGGTTTTTGGAACTAACGAGTTGAGGACTTGTGCTCGGAAGTATTGGTTGTTTATTCATGTGCAGGTGTTGCTTGAGTTGATGACATGGCTGGTGATGTGATCCATTGAACTAGTCTCATGGAGAAGATGAGGTTCAACAACCAAGTTCGGGAGGAATTGTGGTTGAGTTGATCAGGAGGTTGTCCAGTATGTTTGAATCAAGAACAATGCATATGAAGGTAACGGGGACGTCATTGGAAGATGTATGCACTTGTGCATGGAGTGCATGGACGTGGCTGTATGGTTCCAAGGTGTGATAAAGAGAAGTGGATGTAAAGAATTGGTCGGAAAGGTCCAACCGGCTGGATTATGCCTCAAGCTGCAGCCGAGGTGGTTATGGTTTGTTTATGGAAAGATTCAAGTTTGTTTTGGTTAGATTTCATGTGGTCACGGAGTTGAGTTGTTTTAGGAATGTGGGATACGTTTCTAAGGTGTTTGAAAGTCTTAAGATTGCTTCTATCTGTGTATAGAAGAGTCTTGAGCAGTTATAGATAGTTTCGGTGGAAACTTAGTAGGATACGAGTCCTAGTTTTGTTTGGGTTAGCCTCATGGCTGGTTATATAAACAAGGGAGGCCAGAGCTCGTGGTACATGGATTTTGGGCGGTTCCTCTTGTGTTCTATTGAATAAAGATCGTAGTTTAAAGAAACTTTTGTGCCTTGTTCATCGGACTTGTTTCAGACAAGTTTTTCTTGTTGAGTTTCTGCACAACACTACCTTGCTTCGGTGGTTTTATCATAACTTGAGTTTTACAGATCTAATTGACGCGATTCCTTTTGTATTGTCTTCACAACTTGATTATCTATCATCTGTGAGAATTTCACAGACATGGTTTCTGATCTACATGAGTTTATTTGCAGTGTTGCAGATCTGATTTTTCTCGTGTAGAACAGATTGACTTTTTTCGATCTTTCGATCGTCTCATGAGTTTTTCTCGACGGATTTTCGTGATTCTTGTTGTGATGTCTTCATGAATTGATTATCCACAATCTGTACTAGTTTTGTCACAATTTATCATGTTTATATTAGTTGCACACACGATTTCTTTAAAAGATCAATTTTCTGCCGAGGGCTTTCGTTACTTCCGCTGAAAAAGTTGTAATCTACCATTCACCCCCCTCTGGTTGCTTTCCATGTGCTCTTGATCCTACAGTTGGTATCAGAGCCATGGTGCACTAATCTTTGAGATTGCCACGTGTTTTGAATACTCGTCATGGAGAAATACTCCACCAAACCTTGTTTGTTTCACGGTTTCAATTTTTAGGTTTGGAAGGCACGCATGGAGGCTTTCATCCAGGAGAAAGACTTTGCAATATGGGAAAAGGTGTACAAGTCTTACAAAGTGCCACCAAACGATCAAGTTAATGCTACAAATCTGAGAGATGTCAACAACAATAACAAGGCTCGGAACTTGATCATACAAAGACTAACTCAGAGCGACTTCTACTGTGTTGCTCACCTCCGATCTACGTAAGATGTTTGGAAAGCTCTATGTGATTACCACAAAGGATCCAACACGATCAAAGAGGTAAGACAAGACATGTTTAAAAAGGAGTACATGTGCTTTGAGATGCAACTAGATGAGTCCATCGACGACCTCTTTGCTCGCTTTAATAAAATTTTCAGCAACTAGATGAGTCCATCAACTAGATGTTCAATTACTAAGTGCATTAGACATGTCAATTTGGGAGATGAAAGTCACATCTATTCGTGAATCTACTGTCTTGAATACACTTACTTTAGATGTTCTATATTCTAAATTGAAAAATCATGAAATTGACATAATATCACGTAAGAACCCCAGCAAGTCTCTTGCATTTGTTTCTCAACGTGACATGTCTAGCTCCGGCCAATATTCATCTTGTGGAACACTTGCTTTGTTGTCCCCTCTAACCCTTGAACAAATTGAAGAGTTTCCAGAGGAAGAACTTGCACTCATCCCTACTCAATTCTCAAAAGCATTGCAAAATGTGAGAACTAGAAGGAGAGGGAGTACCGGACCTCAACGATGCTTCGAATGTGGTAAGACAAGACATTTTCGCACGAATTGCCCTAACCTTTCAGGTAATACTTCCCATGATGAAAAGCAAATAAGGACGAATCACTCCTATGTAAACAACAAAAAGCAAAAGAAGGGTTTTACAGGACGCAAATTGGTGAATAGCTTTATCTCCACACTTCAAGAACTTAGCTCGACCGATGTGGACATTGGATGACGAAGATGAAGATGATTTGGCAAGCTTGTGCTTCATGGCGGGCAAGTCAAGATCAAGTATGGAGCAGGCAGAACACAACAGCGAAAATGAAGATGTATGTCCTAACACTACCAGGATCCCGGTTTATTGCGACGAAAAAAATCGTTGCAATAGGTCGAAATTCATCACGATAGGTTGTTGTCGGAATGAAATAGAATGTTGCGATAGTTTTTACGACTCGTGGCGATAATAGCCGTGGCAATAGGTTGTTGCGACGACTTGACATCCGTGGCAAATAGTATGGTATTGCGACGACTCCACGTTGGTGGCAAATAGTATGGTATTGCAACGGTTTAACATATTGTGATGATTTAACGTATTGCAATGAAAATAACAGTGTTGCAACGATGCCATGTTCGTGGCAAAAAGTATGGTATTGCAGCGACTCCACGTTCGTGGCAAATAGTATGGTATTGCAATGGTTTAACGTATTGAAACGATTTAACGTATTGCAATGAAAATAACGGTGTTGCAACGGTGCCACATTCGTGGTAAAAGTATGGTATTGCGACGCCTCCACTTTTGTGGCAAATAGTATGGTATTGCAATGGTTTAACGTATTGCGATGATTTAATGTATTGCAACGATGCCACATTCGTGGCAAAAAGTATGGTATTGCGACGACTCCACGTTTGTGGCAAATAGTATGGTATTGTAACGGTTTAACGTATTGCGACGATTTAACGTGTTGCAACGAAAATAACGGTGTTGCAACGATGCCACATTCGTGGCAAAAAGTATGGTATTGCAACGACTCCACGTTCGTGGCAAATAGTATGGTATTGCAATGGTTTTAACGTATCGCGATGATTTAATGTATTGCAACGAATAGTACGTTATTTGCGACGATTTCACATCTGTGGCGATAAGTACGGTATCGCGACGATTTCATACTTGTGGCGAATAGTATGGTATCGCGATGTTTTCACATTCGCGGCAAATAGTACGGTGTTGCAACGATTTCACATCCATAGCGAATAGTACGGTATGGCAACGTTTTTACATTCGTGGCGAATAGTATGGTGTTGTAGCAATTTCACATCCGTGGCAAATAGTATGGTATCGCGACGATTTCACACTCGTGGCAAATAATATGGTATCGCGACGTTTTCACATCCGAGGCGAATAGTACGGTATCGCGACGATTTCACACTCGTGGCGAATAATATCGTATCGCGACATTTTCACATTCGTGGCGAATACTACGGTGTTGCAACGATTTCACTTCCATGGCGAATAGTATGGTATCGCGATGATTTCACACTCGTGGCGAATAATATGGTATCGCGACAATTTCACAGCCGTGGTCAATAATACGGTAATGCAACGATTTCACGTTCATGGCAAATAGTACGGTATTGCAATGATTTCAAAACCGTGACAACAGTATTGTATTGCAACGATTTCTGATGTGTGGCAATAGGTTCGTAATGCAACATATTCAAATCTGCTGCAACAGGGTTGTAATGCGACGTTCTCTAGGTGGTGGCAATAGCAGTCTAGTGCAACGCTTTTTTGGTCGTAGCCAAATGTTTGTAGTGCAACGTTTTATAATTTGTGGCAATAGCTAGCTTCCTATTGCAACAGTTTATTTTTGTCGCAATAATCTGTTAATGCCACATTTTATAATTAGCGGCACTAGAATCCTAATGCACCAGGTTTGAAAATTAGTGGCAATGGAATCAATTTATTCGCATACGATACGTATGTCGACTTAACAACAAACATCCAACAATTGATGCAACGCTCAAGGACCCTTGCGTCGTTGCGAGACGATGTTATTTACAGTTTTTTCAGGTTGCAACATTGTACCCAGTAAAATAGCACTGCGACGAGTTGTAGTATTAGGAATAGTTTCTTGAACATCCAGCTTCGACTTGGTGCGAGCAGAAGCCTTTTGTGGAATTTCTGGTAGCCGTTGTTGATTTTGCAAGCTCTCCATCATTCTGCGCATGTCTGCTAGCTCCTTTTCTTGTTGTGCAGAATTGGCTGCCATCTGATCATGTAAAACCTGGACTTCCTGGTTGAGCTGTTCATTTGCCTGGACGAAGCCATCCATCTGGGAGGTCATATAATCATTTCTTCCTTCCAACTCTTGCACCTGAGAGCTGAGGTCTTCATTTCTATTTTGCAAGGATCACACTTGTTGGCCGAGCTGGTCAGACATCTGGATATGCAGTCTTTCAGAAACATTAGGTTTAGCCATATAACCATGCCCCCGAAACTGTGATCCTCCAGAACCGGTTGCAGATATATAAGTAACCTGGAAGATGTTGTTTCTTTCCTCATCTGGGATTGGGACTCCCAGCTCAGCTTCCTTGACGTTGATTTGGGCACGTGCCTGGGTCTATATACAAAAAGAAAAGTCGCATGTACATTGCAAATATTTATTTAAAAGGGAACTATTTGAAGTGTTTCTCACATGTACAGCTTCTGCCTGCTCGTTTGCCCATTGACCGTTCTTCACATGGCTTGCCTCCCACAGTTCTATGTCATCGGGTTCTTTTCCGATCTCTGGGTCTCGCTACATCAAATACAAGTAAAATTTGATTGAATGATTGCAGTGCAAAGTAAAAGCATGATTTAGTTTTCATACCTTCTCGTAACTAAGTTGGGCATAGGATTTCGAGCCAAGCAAGTGTTTTGTCTTTTGAGTACTTCGATTTCGTGAATTGGTTCTGCTTATTGACTGCAATTTTAAGAATTAATTTCACGAATGGGTGCTATCAAATAGTTTTTGTAGGATATGAAGGTATTAGAAAGCTAGCTGACCTTGAATCACTCGGACCCAAAATAGTCCATAAGCACCAACCAATCGGAATCTGGTACGTCAACAGGCTTGTTTTGTATACGTTCCTCATCGGTCGAATACTTCTTATAGGTGGCATGCAATGTTGATCGCCACCCCTTGTAGCGCTCACTAGCAATCTTCAATATTTTTCTTCTGGTATCATCTATGTCCTCCAAGTCCCAGGCATTCTGTACATTGTATATCACACTGTTATAAACTTACAAGATGGAGGTCGCTAGAAAAAAATACTTATGTGGGGTGTCACAACACTAACCAGAATGTCTCTCACTATATCGCTCTTCGAAGTATTGCCAACCTCTGCCCACTTCCTTACACCAGCGAGGGGTGCATTTTTTTTTTGTTGTAATAACCACATCATCGACAAAGTGCCGCTGATTAGGACCAACCGCAGCACCCAACCTATCGGACCACTGAATTTGTAGCTTCCGATTTTGATCATTCGTTCTATTTGCAGATGCTAGATAGCGCAATTTAGCAACCTTAAGTCCTTTAGCAACCCCTCTTCCAAACTTCTTTCCTTCTGTTAGTGTCATTTAAATGGTAAACGTTTAAAGCAAATTAGCAACTGACCAGGCCTAGTATCATGTAAAAATAGTGTGAAAGAAGAAGAAGTCTGATGTTTTACCATCTTGAGAACGAGTGCGGCAAATACGAGCGTGGGAACACCGCGTCGCAACAGCATTTTGCTCCATATTGGGCGATGCATCGACTTGTTGACTTCTTTGTTGTTGTTCATACCCTACAATCAGACATCAGTCAGTAGTCAGTGGCGCTACAGCACCCATAGTACTGCAGGGGATTTTCAGTCCAGCTGCGAAGCAGGCAAGATAGTAGCTCGCAATGCTAGAGAAAGAGAGGGTTTGCTGGGTGCTCATCCTCTGCAGTATTGCCGTTTCGGTCTGACCGACATCAGCAGGAGCGCGTCTCGAGGCGAATTGGTGGCAGGGCGAGTCATGGACGTTAGTGGTATTAGCAGGTAGAGGATGCAAGACAGATGAGGCGGGTAGCTTGTGATGTTTAACAAAGCTAGGGTTCGGTCTGGCAGTGCAGTGACCACATTTAAGTCAGAGGATTGACGTCCAGATCACACCGGTGATCTCACGTGACTTACGTTTTTACTGCAGGTGATGCAGTAAAGATTCAACGGTGTGATTCCGTTGGATCATTACTGTATCGAGTGCAGTAAAAACGTATAAGTCAGGTGATCTGCGTCCATTGATATCACCCCGGAGCAAGTCTCGAGGCTAGGAGGATAGTGTGGCGGATCTAGGAATTAAATTTAAGTGGATTGCATACTGATATTTTGCTCTGCATGTTAGCATCTCTCCCTAAAGTGCTACTAGAACAGATACATGAATATAATCTTGCGTTAATTACCAGACATCAGCAACACATTTGGCAGTGTAAAAAACGTAATTGAGATCATATAAGCAGCAATGAACCCTCATTTACATGTATCTCTAAACTATATGATGCTAACATTTCTTAGTGGACAGGGGTTAATGATATTGGACTATTTTTTCCAGGGTATGCCATGTCATATGGGGCATAGCATGTAGGTACGCCGTAATGGCCAGGGGTTTGCGGGCGGCGGGCTCATCATGGCACGCGAACGATGGGATGTGGAGATGGAGGGAGGTGCGTCGGGGAGGACAGTGAAGTGACCACCAGCAGGGTGTGGGCGCCGGCCGGTGCTGGAGTGACCGGTGGCGACATGGTTTTGCGGGCGGCAGGGTCATCATGACACGCGAAGGATGGGATGTGGCGATGTTCGAGGGAGACGCGTTTCTGAGGACACTGAAGTGAGCAGCAGCAGGGCGTGGCCACCGGTGCCAGAGTGGCGGCGGTGAGAGAGCCCAGCGTGTGCGTGTAGGCATCAATAAATCACGCCATCACATATACTCACCAGCAGGGCGTGGGCGCCGGCCGGTGCCGGAGTGACCGGCGGCGACAGGGGTTTGCGGGCGGTCATCATGACACGCGAAGGATGGGACGTGGCGATGGTGGAGGGAGACGCGTCGGGGAGGACACTGAAGTGAGCAACAGCAGGGTGTGGTCGCCGGTGCCGGAGTGGCCGGCGGCGAGAGAGCCCATCGTGCGTGTGTAGGCATCAATAAATCACTCCATCACATATACTGATTAACTGTTAACTGGGACTAGGAAACTACAATTGCAATGCTAAAATATTTAGTAGAGCCCGGTACATATTTATACTCGTAGTACCAGCATGGGATGACGAATCTCGGGGTTCCTGAGCATCAGGTGCTGCAATATTCTCTGCATACGATGCAAAGGAATTAACGTGTTATAAATATGTGTATTTTGATAGTAAACACATTTATAGTTATACCAGGTGCTTGTTGCCCATCACGATTAATTGTAGACGACATCACGGTTTGGTGTCTTGTTCCTAAAGTAAAGAGTATATATAGTAAGTAACAGTGCTAACGTCAGATTACATGAGGATGTGTATTTTAGATCGGGCGGTGTGGTTGCTATGAACTGAAAATGTTTGTTTTGAACGGAGGAATTAGAAATGAAGGAGTAGGAAAAAAACCGTACAATCCGAGAAAGAAAAACAAGAAAAACGTGTATAAACCGTGGGAACTGAAAATCTTAGCAATACAAGTTTGGAACACAGGAATGAGAGTACAACATTGGGAGTGGTTGATAAGATAACACTGGCATCATTTACTTCTAAATCAAGAAATTACATAGTACATGTGGTTTTTAATAGTTATCTTTCCTGACATGGAATTGTACTAGAAATACACTACCATAAACTATCGGAGCAACATTTATTTCGGGGCAGAGGTGTAGTGTATTTTATATATGGAAAAAAGTAGAATGCGATCAGATGCTAGGGTAAAATAAAAATATGAATCGACTGTAGGATGCAGATCTAACGATTGAGGATAGTTGATTGCACGTTTGCACCATAAATCAGATTTTATACTAGACATTCATGAAACATAAGAGCATATAAGGAGTTGGGACAACAACTAGGAAAGCTGCAGCTGTTGGGACGACAACTAAAGCGATAAGGAGGGAGTAGCTCTATAAAAAGATGGTATGGATCGTGTAGAACTTACGTAGCACAAAACTGGAGTCCGGGATGTCGCAGGGCGGGGTCGGCGACGAAGAGTTTCGGTAGAGCCCGTGAAACTTGGTCGCTCGACGTTGTACCCACAGTCACCACCACCACTCACACGGGAATTTCTTAGGAATGCAAGTTTGGAACACATCACTAAGAGGAGAACATGTGTGCCGGGAACGGAAGCCACTGCAGGATTAGAGGGAGACACACATTTATATTCGTCGTGGCTAGCTACAAATGGGCGGGACTGGAATTTTGGGCGCACGGAGTGAAGTTTCAATTGTGAAAATCTCAATTGTGCGCGCCAAGAAGAACGAAACTTTTTTTTGAGGGACCGCTACCTGCCGTTCATCTTTGTTTTCATGGAGATGTAAAAGCAGTCATGTGGTAGTGGGACATTCCAAAAAAATACGAACAAAAATATGAATCTCCAAATGTATCATTGTGCTAATGCAAACGACATGCAAATACAGAGAACACCCAAGTCCACGAAAGGAGGACGGAAAATCCATGGTCTAGTAAAAGGTAAACAATCAGCATTTTATATATAACATTCATCGCAATGAAATGATAACATATACAGAGTATATACTACTACAAAAAAAACATTTTCCCCTCTGATGTCTAATCTTCAGGCCGTCGATCCAAAGCCGCCTGCGATACGAGTATCACAGGTACATACGATATATATATCAACAATGTCATCAGATATTAGTTACAACGGATAAAGTACTTTTCATGCACCTGTTGCATCAGGCGATGGACTAGTTAGCAATTTAGATGACGTAATTTCCTAATCAAGTTAATTATGCATCATGTTTGTTGTTAGTTCTATTACTTGTAAGGATAATGTTTACCGGATTTCATTCATTCAGCCACAAGAAATATAGACGGTCCCAAGATACAAACATATAGAAGATGTTTTTGATAAAAGAAGTTTTTCGATACTGCATATATAGAACACATTGTTCATGAACATAAAGACATATTTCATTAACAAACAAGTAATAGGAAAATACGTAGTAGACAGCAAGAACAAGATAAACTACATCTAATACTACTCTACTCCGAGATCACGAAATAGATAAACTACTCCTAATACTACTCTACTAGGAGAAAACCACATCCTCCTCCTCTGCCGCTGCCGCCTCCTCCGCCTCCACCGCAGGTGCCGCCTCCTCCTCCTCCTCCTCCGCCACTGCCGCCGCTGCTGCCGCCTCCGCCTCCGCCTCCGCCGCTGCTGCCGCCTCCTCCTGCTCCTCCTCCGCCGCTGCCGCTGCCTCCATAGCCGCGTCCACCTCCGCCTCAAGAGACGCTCTGCTCCGCCACCTCCGCTGCTGCCGTTGCCCAAGCCGCCTCATACTCCTCAACCTCCGTCACAGTCCGAAGCTTCCTGGCGACGCGGTGCTTAATCTTCAGGAGGCCCTCTACCCCAGCAACCTCCGCAATCGTCTCGTGGAGGGCGTCGAGATGACTGGCCACATTCATCACCCAGTAGCAGTAGTGGCCCGCAGTGTCCATGCTCGTGTGGAGTGGAAGGGTCCCAAGACCCAGACGGCGACACGAGCGATCTGTATCAGAAAAGACTTTCCGTGCCACTGCGTTGAGCGCTAGTGCGCTATGAGCAGCGGCGGACTTGGCGTCGGTGGCCACCTTAAGGCGCCGATCGACTTCGTCGATGCGGTCGGTGAAGAGTCTGAGAGTCTACTCAACCGAACTGGGATGAGGAAGTGCATGCGCCACGGGCAGAGATGCGGGCGCCACCATCAGTTCCACTGGCATGGAAACGGAGAAGGAGCTTCGGAGGACGTCGATGGCCTAAAGCGCTTCGGTGCGGGGCTACCCATTTGTGTGGCGACAGAGGTGCAGAGAAAGAGTGAGAGGTGGTCGACAGTGGCGGGGGAGAAGTTTAGAGGCTAGGATCTAAGGAGTGGTGCGGCGGAGAAGCAAGAGGACGGTGAACCTTTATAGCGGGTCGTCGTCTAAGCGGGCGTGTCGAGATGATCGGACGCTAGAGGAAACCGCGCTTAATTATGAACCAGTCGGTGGCCCCGGTTTCCACGAAACCGCGGTTTGCATCCTCTCGGTCCCAACGGCTCGACGCGTCCCATTAGGAGTAAATTTACACGCGGGGAAAAACAATTTTGTCGTTATATAAAAAAAGTTCGTCCGTACACGCCTAAGCCAACTTCGTGACCGCGCGTCCGTGCCAGGGGACGCCTTGCAACGAACATGGGCCTAGTCCTGCATGCATTACCGAGGTTTGAGGTATGTATATATGAATGCATGTTAGTGTTGTTAAACATGACCGAGGTGTTTTAATTCTAGCTATGTCTAACATGCACGGACCGCAAACATGATTAACCAATTACACTACGTCAGAAACCCAAATAGGTGAGAACGATGGGCGACAGATCGGATGTCCATCGATCACAAAGTTATGCGAGACGCACTTAAAGTCATTGTTTGTCTCCTTTAGCTTTGCAATTACAAATCGAGACGAGCTTCAAACCCTAAGATCTTTTGTTTTTGTCCAATTTGCTCGGTTCACTTGTGACAGATTAACACATCACTAAACTTAGAGCACATTCACTTGATTGAAATCCAGAAATTCTAACACAACAGTATTCATTGACACGAATGAACACATATATATTACAAAACACAAGAAATATGTACAAGAACAGAATTGAAGCTAAACATGTACAAGAACTCCTAAAACTACAAAAGAAATATGTACAAGAACTCCTAAACTACTATACCGGCCCTGCCTCCTCCGCCCTCTCCCCCAACTTCTCAAACCACGACAAGCGGTCCTCCTCATCCTCGTCATCGTCGTCGTCGTCGTGGTGGTGGTGGTCTCCGTCGTTGTCGCCATCGTCATCGTCGTCGTCGTCGTCCTCATCGTCATCGTCGTTGTCATCATCGTCATCGTCGTCGTCGTCGTCGTCGTCATCCTCCTCCTCCTCCTTCTCCTCCTCCTCCTCCTCCTCCTCCTCCTCCTCCTCCTCCTCCTCCTCCTCCTCCGACGACGACGACGACGACGACAACGACAATGCAGCAGGAGAGTGGGCCGGCCGCTCCGGCTGAGCCGATTGCTCCGGCTGCACCAGTGGCTCCAGCTGAACCGGCGGTGGAACCCCGCCGCGACGGAAGTTCCTCTCCGTCACCGCCACCAGGGCACTATGGCCCTCGGCGCCGAGCTCCTGGGCCATCGTCCCGGACAAGATATCCAGGCGATCGGCCACACCCGTGAGGGCGTAGAGGTAGCGGTCGGTGGTATCCATTCCCGGAAACTTGGGAAGGGTACCAAGACCCAAGGCGTCCAAGGCCCGAGACGTACTGTTCTACGCCTCTCGCGCCATAATGAGGCGCTGGTCGTCGTTCACCCTCTGGGGGAGCTGCAGCATATCCGCTTGCAGGGTGGCTGCCTCAGCGGGCTAGGAGGCGGAAGGTTGGCCATGGCTGTGGTGGTTCGTCGGCGCCGGGCTAGGAGGTGGAACGATGGAAGAAGAAGAAAGGATTGCAAAAGTTATGTGCTTGTACATAACCGACGACGCGCCTTAGACCATCCGCAGTGGTTCACTGAAAAGCTTACTGGACTGTAAATATAGAGTAAATTACTGGAAGTATAGAGTAAGTGTCAAGAGACAAATGCTGGAAGTATAGAGGATATACTGAAAGTTTAGAGAGATAGAGTAAGTTTTAGAGGAAACCGCTGCGAATGGTCTTATATATGGTCTATGCAGAGTAGATGAGGGAGAGGTTTGTTTCCCGTGCATTGAACTCTTTGTAGACCTCGTGCGGTACAATTAAACCACTGTGGAAGACGATCTTCAGAGTCCTTCCGTCTCTCTTGTGGAACCGAATCCCCTGCAGTACCGCAGGTGCATTAGAGGTCACTGACATGTGGGCCCTATGCTCTATGGGACCCACATGTTAGTGACTTCTAATGCACCTGCAGTACTGCAGGGGATTTCAGTCCCTCTCTTGTATCCATGTGGAACATCGCGCACGTGTCCCTGTACCACGGCTTCTTAACTTCTCCGCAGACCTCGTGCGGTGCATCAGTTACTTGGCGCACTGGAAAGGCCAGTGGCGAGATCTCCGGGCCTGGCGAGCCCCGCCACGGTGGCGCCGCGCGCGCGCCCTCGGCACGAGGAAGAAAGGGTCTGTGATGTTAGTTTTTTTTGTTTCATGATGTTGTTTTTCTTGTTTTGTAGTAGTATTGTTTTATGTTAATGAACTCAATATCATTGTTCCTCTGTGAAGACCTTTTACCGTAGCCGGTTTCTACCATAACAGTAACCGCCTGAGATAATTAGGTTATCACAGATGGTTCTTTACGTGTATCTAGCCGTCTTTGATAATTGTTTTTCACAGACATGCCTAGCCATTGGGTAATAACCGCCTATAATAAGGTATAACCTATGCAGTACTACTGCTGTTATTTGTAATTTCTAGGTCAATTCAATATAATCACAGAACAAAAATCAATAATATGATCACAGAACAAAAGTCAACAATATTATCGTCACAAAAGTCAATTTCACTAAAACAATATACATATGTACAAGTTACAGATACAATTCATCTCAAAGTTTACGAGTTTTCACTAAAAAATGTTTCTATTGGCATAGTCGCAAAGTTCTGGCACATCAGCTGTTGCACCATCCTCATCAAAGAACTGCCCTCTTTTGTGCAAAATTTCGTGACGAATGAATTGACAGAGTTCAGCAGCAATCCTGTCGGCTCCTCCACTAGGAATACTTCTACAAACCGGCCATTCTTCGTTCAGATTCTTCGTGTGCTGCAATATAACACATAACAAGGTTTCAAATGTATTGGTTTGAACAATCTCAAAGTATAGATCAAAGTGAGAGTATACGGGAATTTATTTGGTATTTTTGGAGCAGTTGTACTATGAGCAATTGAATTTTGAAGTTGAAAATATTAAAATAATGTTTCTGGTAATATTGAACAGCAGAGAATATAAGTATTAAACTATGCTAGTTACAATGAAAATGAAACACAAAAGTAAGAAAATAAGGTATCGACATTAAGGATAACTTACATCCTTACGATTCACTCTATATATGTCGGCGGTCCGAAGATGCTCGCATACATAATACCCGCATAAGACACTCCCAGCAGGCTGCTTCGGACAAGCATAATACGTTTTAATGTCCAATGCATTCGTATTGGAAGGTCTCTCAGCACCAAGCCGTTCTGCGTAAAACCACCAAGCGCTGTAATACAAGAAATGTCATATAAAACTTGTCAACACATTCTAAATGTGCGTAAATTAAAATTATTGAATAAACGTACAATTTCAAAATGGAAAGGAAATCTTTGTAATGATCTGGTGAGAAATCGGCCGAGTCCAAGACTGTTGCCATTCCCTGCGTTGGCTTGATGAAGATCATTATATAGTGATTACTGCAAACATACAAACACACGTGTTAACAATTACCAATAATTTCTATTTCAATGTCATGTGTCGAACTTACTTGAAGTGGTACGGAGCCTTTACGAGGTCCTTGTTGTCTCTGACAAAGTTAAACATCGCATGTCCTATGTAAGCTGCAACTTCTGTCCTTTTATCCTTTTTAAGTTTTGCGATTGCTTTTTCAAAATCTTTTTTTTTTCATGTGTTTGAACTGTGCTGAGTCTTGATCCGTCTGGACGTCGAATATCACCTTTGCAATCCTAGTAGGGTCAAGGATACCTGTATTGCGCTCCAACTTTTCATTATCCATGTATTGCATCATATTGAAGAAGTCCAGAATTGTTATAATCTCATGAAATGCGTATGCGTGTAGTAAGAAAAGCAAATACAAAATATTAGAGCACTTACAAGCACCAGACGAGCAGCAGGTTGATTTCGAGCATGCCCCGATGGAAAAGGGCATGCAGCTCTTCAAATAAAATGACTCGTCTATCCACTCCAGTGCTCTAGAATGCTTCTTTTGGAATACGAAATGTGACACAATTAAGACCATATTTTGTGTTGGCAAGGATGTACCACTCATGCATTCTTCTGAACTGGACGGGTTGTTTGCTAAGTTGTACGGATGTCATGAACGGCTTCCCATTTTGAAATTCAGGAGGAACATCCTCAAGCTTGTATATTGGAACTCCTGGTTTAACTAAAGCCGTCCACCGATTATACATGACACCGTCTTCTTCCCACTCCTCGATATCTCCTAATGATGGCTCATGAGAAGAACGAGATGCACTCGATTTTATAATATTTTCCTTCATAGTTTCCAAATATTTTGACACTTCTTATGAAGGTTTCTTATTTTTGTATGAGGTAACTTTGATAGGCACTGATGATCGAGGAGTAGTCGTCGGAAGTTGGACACTGGCTTGTTGTTGAACCTGTTGTTCAACTGATTGCTCTTTACTCCCAGCAGTTGGCTCTAGTACTACTTCAAGCTGTTGCTCAACTGGTTGCTCTTTACTAGCAACAACTTGCTCTGGTAGTGCTTGAAGCTGTTGTCCAACTTGTTGCTCTTGGATATCATCCTTGCTGAGACATAGGGGGAGTGGATCTTCATGCACTTTCGCCTTAGAAGATGGGGTTGCAGTATTTGGAGATGCGACGGGGCAAGAAATTGGCTCATCGTCCAACACGATATCGCGTTTGTGCCAAAGGATTAATTGGTTGATAGCCTGCCCCAGAGTCGCGATCCCCTCAGGTGTGACATGGTCTATTTCATAATCTTCATAATCATTATCAATGATCTGAAGAACTTGCACCATAGCATAATACAATTGAAGTGGATTCCCGTTCAAGTCACGATCAGGCTTTGACATAGCAGTGGCAACCTGTTTGGTTTTGTTCCCTGACGTGCCTATCGGGACAAGAAGATGACAAGATTTGTTGTTAGCAATATCATCGACAGGGAACTTATGGGTTGACCCTGAGCCTGACATGGAACCAACGCTGCAAGGGTAGGCAGTTGGAGATACTAATTGCTCCTTTTGCACCGGAACCATCACTATACTCGATGCCACTAATTGTCCCGATTGTTTAAGTTGTTCCATTATTTCTTGCATATTTTCTTTGACCTTTTGAGCAATCGTTTCATCAAGTGTTTTCTTAAAATTCTCACGTCTTCTATATGTGTCTTTATCTTTAGGGAAACCATGAGAAGAGACCGCTCGAACCCGTCTGTTGTGTTCAGGGTTTCCTAAGATAGCGGTAAGTTGGTCATTCTCCCTCTTCGGCTTGAAGAGACCCTTCTGTTGCTTTTCAATTACTTCTTTCATTTTATCCTCTACTTCATTCAGAGAGTCGGGCTTTTCAAGTTTGCCCTCGCTGGTCAAACCTGACCAAGCAAAGACCCAGCGTTGAGTTCGCTAATCGCACCCTTCTAATGGGTGAGTATTGCCCTTACTGGTAATTTCATCTAATATCTTATTCCATTTCTGGACTTTGGGTCATATCCGGCATACCCCAAGCGATGATGGTATTTGTTCTTTTTTGCAAGCTCTGACCTAGTTGCACTTAGAGCTTTAGCATCAGGTGTGCTATTTTGACGAACAAACTCTTGCCACTGAGCTTGTGTGATTTTTCCCATCTTCCTTGGGCTAGGGACCTTATCGGCCTTAACATAAGCATTCATTTCACTCTTCCAGCATCAAAACTTGCCGCAAGAGACCAATGTTGCTTTCTTTACAGCTTCTTCTGTGCCTTTCGGGAACTTGAATTGTTTCTTTATCCTTTCCCACAATTCATTCTTGGTCTGCTCGGGTAATTTCCTCTAATTCTCGGTTGTGATCGGCACAACCTCCCTATCAAGAAAACCGCATGCATTACGGTACTTGGTAACTGAATCCAGTGGTTCTTGGGGAAGCCCACCTGGACTGATCCTTGTTATGTACATGATGCGGTCCAATGGACCCTTATTGGGACATTGTTGCCCTCGTTTCTGCTTGAGTGAAGTTGAGGATTCATCCATTGGAGAACCTTCTGCGGTTTTAGGAGCCGATGTCACCTCATTGTCTTCGCGATTAATCTAGGTAGAAAAAAATTATAAGACTTTGTATACTTGACAACCAACATTAACTTGAACTGCTGAAGTTAAGATTCGTGATCCTTACCTCGTCGGCAGGATCATATTCCGGGTCTAGATCCACTGAAGTCTTTTTAATTTTTAAATTCGGAAAAGGATCCGATGGACTGTGATAGGAGCCTGAACTGCTGGAGTCAGTAAACTCCATATTGTCTTCTTTATTGTTACTACCAGGACCAGTCTTCTTAGGGCTTTCCATGCTAGAACTAATAAGACAAAAAATCTAATAAATGGCATATTAACTCTACATGAAGTGTTGCATGAAGAAAAAGATGGAAGCATTCTAGGATTTGATAAGGCATTCTAGGGTTTAAGGTGACTGACCAAAAGGTTCCTATACATTGCGAGGGTGACAAGCATGTTAAAGTTGCTCACCAGCAATGGCAATTTTATCTTCTTATTCTAAATAGGCTAGCTTCATTCAGAGTGGCGACCACGTTCTTAAGGTTTACTAGGCGGCGTCTAGCTCCGGACCTATAACTGATCAAGCAAGGGACAGAAAGCAAATCCTCCAGCCTTTTTCTAGTATCAAGAATTGCAAAGTGTGGCACTTGGATTTGCATGGTGAGGTGAGGTGAGGCGAGGTATTGCAGGCGAGAAGAGACACTCTTTTTCAGCAATGAGGGCATACTTGGAAGTGACTAGGGCGAAGCTCGGCGGCGACGGTGAAGCTCGGCGGCCTACCTAGAAGTGACGAGGGCGAACACTTGGCTGCCGAGGGTATATATAAACTCCAATTTTCTCAGGCGGATTTTAAGTACCGACCATCTGAGAAGATGGTTACCTCAGGCGGGTTTTACTTACCAACCGCCTGAGAAGATAAAATTATCTTAGGCGGTTGGTTAGTAACATCCGAGATAAACATCTTCTCAGGCGGTTATTAAGTACCAACCGTCTATGAAGATATTTACTTCTTCTTAATTAAGTTTCTTGATTAAATGTGGGTCCTTTAAAAAGGCAAAATTCCACTTTCTTGTAATATTATTGATATGTAAAGGTTACCATTAAATTTCACTTCATAAATCATTTGAAATTGGTCAGAACATAAAAAACATACAACAAATGCTATTTCTCATTTATCTGCCTTGATGAATATAATGCGTTTTCATTTATTTTTTTAGTTGACATTTTTACTCAACATACCAACCTCTATGAATTTTTTCAGATTTTTTTTAAATTTTTTTGAATCAATGTGTGTTCATAATTTGATGAACGCCTACATAAAGACCCCTCACCAACCTCATGTGAAGACGTGTCGATGACCGTGCGCGACCTTTCTTTTCCCCGAGGCGCGACCTTTCAATGCGCGGTAAACCAACTGCTCCATCTTCCACTCCGCGCGGCCTTAAAGACGCGCTATCACCTGTTAGTTCTTCACAAGCGCGTCGCTCACTTTGAATCCTCTTCTTTTCTTCATCTTCCTCCGCTCCAACGACCCAACACCACTATGGCCGACCTTCCGCCGCCAAGCCCTCCGAAGGAGCCACCTTGCAAGAAACTGTGTTGCAGCTCCCCGAGAGGTTCAACACCCAGCAGCGCCTCCTCATGGCCCGAGAGGCATACAACAATACGTCTCACGCCATGAGTGCCTTGAAGCTTGGTACCCTTCCAGAGTATACTGGAATGGGTACCATCGGCCACTACCTCTACGCCCTCACAGGGGTGGCTGATCGTCTCGACATTCTGTTCGCGACGATGGCCCAGGTTCTTAGCCCCGAGGGCCGTAGAACCTGGGCCATCGTCGCGAACAGAATGAACCTGGGCCATTGTGGTTAGGAATAAAGCTAGGTTTGTTGCTCAAGGTTTCACACAAATTGACGGTCTATATTTTGATGAAACTTTTTCTCTTGTTGCTAAATTAGAAGCCATAAGAATTTTGTTAGCTTTTGCTGCATCTAAAGGTTTCAAGTTATATCAAATGGATGTTAAAAGTGCTTTTCTTAATGGCTAAATAGATGAGGAGGTTTATGTCAAGCAACCACCAGGTTTTGAAAATCTTGATTTTCCTAATCATGTTTACAAACTGACCAAAGCCCTGTACGGTCTCAAAAAAGCCCCTAGAGCATGGTATGATCGGTTAAAAACATTCTTACGTGAAAAGGGGTTTACCATGGGCAAGGTTAATAAAACTTTTTTTGTGCTTAAGCATGGCAGTGACTCATTATTCGTTCAATTGTATGTGGATGATATTATCTTTGGTTGTGCTTCTCATGATTTTGTGTCCAAGTTTTCAGCTATGATGAGTTTAGAATTTAAGATGGGTATGATGGGAGAACTCACGTACTTTTTGGGGCTGCAAATCAAGCAAACCAAGGAGGGTACCTTTGTGCATCGAACAAAGTATACAAAAGACCTCCTAAAGCGCTGCAACATGGACAAAAGCAAGCCTCCTCGGACACCAATGAGAAAAACATCAACACTTGAACTTGATGAAGATGGTGACCCAGTCGATCAAAAAGAATATAGAAGCATGACTGGATCACTCTTGTACCTTATGGCATCAAGACCGTACATACAATTCAACGTATGTCTTTAAGCATGGTTTTCAAGCTTCCCAACGTGCTTCACATCGTCAAGACATCAAAAGGATTCTCAGGTACTTACATGGAACTCAAGAATGACTTTTTTCTTCCTTCTTCCTCAACCATTACTTTGAAAGCCTTCTCGGATGCTGATTTTGGGGGTTGTAGGATTGATAGGAAAAGTACTTCGGGTGCTTGTCATTTTCCTGATAGTTCACTTGTTGTTTGGTCCTCTAGAAATAAAAGTTCAGTTGCGCAATCCATAGCTGAATCTGAATATGTAACTGCTGCTAGCGCTTGCTCACAAATTCTTTGGATTGTTCAAACACTTAAGGACTATGGGGTTGATTTAGATAGTGTTCCTCTGTTTTGTGATAACACTAGTGCCATTTGCATTGCTAAAACCCCGTGCAACATTCGAGAACAAAGCACATTGACATTAGGTATCACTTTCTCCGTGATAATGTTGAAAAAGAAAACATTGTGCTTCACCATGTAGATACCGAAGAACAATTGGCTGATATTTTCAAAAACCTTTGGATTTCACTCGTTTTTGTTTTATTCGTTGAAATAGGGGTTATGCATCCTCATAGCTTAAATTCACATGTTGCTTTTATAATCAAATAAAAAATGATAAAAGATCAAGAGAATATGCATGCATCGCACTTCTTCTTTTGAGATGGCTTATCATTGCACTTAGATATGAACTTGGAAGAAGTTGCGTATGACTAAAACCATATCCTTAAGCTTCTGACTGTCAAATGACATAGGCTTGACTTGGATGGTTAGAATAAGGCAGATGCGGCATATGATCACTTAAAAATGTTATATGATCAGAATTGGTGCTTTAAATAATATTAAAAAATGAAAAATTCAGCAAAAAGTGTCATGCTTTCAGGTTTTGAAATAGTTAAGTTTATGAGATCATGACTTGCTTAAATTGGAACTTATATTTGATCTCTGGTATGGCTTACACTACTTTATATATTTCATTGATGTGATAGTGTAAGTTACTTGATAGTATGACTTGGATGAGCTTTGTTTTATATGTATATGTTATAATATGCTCATAACAAATTAAAATTTCTCTTTTGTACCTTGTTGAATACATTGTCAAAGGAGGAGAAATTGATCACACATTGCACACATTCACAAGTGTTTTGGCACGATTCTTCTCAGGGGGAATTTTTTTTGTTTTTCTTCTTATTTTATTTCTGATTTACATAGGGAGAGAAATATTTCGGGGATAAAATTGTTTTCAAAACTTTTCATGTGAATAAGCAAATGTTCAGATTTAAGTGGTGTTGCCAATGCATATATCAAGGGGGAGATTGTGAGACCTATGTATGCTGAATACATTGGCTATAACTTTAAAAGTTTTGAATACTACCAAAACACCCTTTTAACAAGGTCCGAGCTCCTGCAAGGTCCGACTTGCTTTGGCTAGGTCCAACTTTTTTGTCTAGCTCTGACTTATTTTGGCTAGGTCTGACCTATTTGGTCTAGGTACGACTTGCTGTGGCTATGTCCGACTCGCTTTGGTAAGATCCGACGCTAGGTCCGGCTAGTTTTGGTAAGCTCTGGCGCTAGGTCCGACTACCTTTGGTATGATCTGGCGCTAGGTCTAACTAGTTTTGGTAAGCTCCGACGCTAGGTCTTTCTATCTTTGGTAAGCTCCGGCTCAAGGTTCGGTTAGTTTTGACAAGGTCCGGTGCTAGTCTGCAATGGTTCTGCTTTTACCTTAAAATGTTTCAAACTTGCTTTAAACATACGGAAAGTATTCTTTTACTAAGTTTTTGATGCGTTTTGGCTGATCCTTTTGGTATTATCTTGATATGTTTGCAACATGCTTATGTGAGGTGCTCATGTGAGGTGTTGTAGTTTTCGTAACTAAAGTGTGTCAAGTCGATGACTTGTGCTTGGAAGTATTGGTTGTTTATTCATGTGCAGGTGTTGCTAGAGTTCAAGACATGGCTGGTGACGGGATCCATTGAACTAGTCTTAGGGAGAACATGAGGTTCAAAAACCAAGTTCGAGAGGAATTGTTGTTGAGTTGATCGGGAGGTTGCACAACATGTTTGAATCAAGAACAATGCATATGAAGGTATTATGGGCATCGTTGGAAGTTGTCTGCACGTATGCATGGAGTGCATGAACGTGGTTGCATGGTTCCAAGGCGTGATGAAGAGAAGTGGACATAAATTGGTCAAAAAGGTCCAACCGGCTAGATTATGCCTCAAGCTGTGGCTGGGGTGGTTATGATTTGTTTGTGGAAAGATTCGAGTTTGTTTTGGTTAGATTTCATTTGGGTCACAAAGTTGAGTTGTTTTAGAAATGTGAGATATTTTCCTAAGGTGTTTGTTTATCTTAAGATTGCTTCTATTTGCGTATAGAAGAGTCTTGAGCAGTTATGGAATGTTTCGGTGGAAACTAAGTAGGATACGAGTCCTAATTAGGTTTGGGTTGGCCTCATGGCTGGTTATATAAGCAAGAGAGGCCAAAGCTTGTGGTACATGGATTTTGCGCTACTCCTCTTGTGTTCTATTAAATAAAGATTGTAGTTTAAAGGAAATTTTGTGCCTTGTTCGTCCGATTTGTTTCGTATAAGTTATCTCGTTGAGTTTCTGCACAGCACTACCTTGCTTCGGTGGTTTTATCATGACTGGTGTTTTACAAATCCAATTGACGTGATTATTTTTGGGTTGTCTTCACTACTTGATTATCTATCATATATGAAATTTTCATGGTCAGTGGATTTGTTTTTTATCTACGCGAGTTTATTTGCAGTGTTGCAGATCTAATTTTTCTCGGGTAGAATACATTGATGTTTGTTCGATCTTTCGATCGTAACTTGAGTTTTTCTTGACAGATTTTCGTGATTCTTGTTGTGCTATCTTCGTGACTTGATTCTCCACAATCTATACTGGTTTTGTCGCAATTGATCACGTTTTAATTAGTCGCACACACAATTTCTTCAACAGATCAATTTTCTGTCGAGGGGTTTTTGTTGCTTCCGGTGAAAAAGTTGTTGTCGGTACCCTATGTATCGGATACCCCGTGATACCGCAAAAAGTGCAAGAAAGTTAGACCCGCCAGAGTCAAAGGCCCTTGTAGGTCCCACATGTCACGCTGCACCGGACCTGCTCCCCTAACATGGCTGACTCCCGGGTTAACACGTGTAAAAGAAGACCAGAACTGAACTCCCAACCAAGGGAAGCTCTGGCGACTACACGTGTACAACAGCCCCGGACCTAGCCCTTGTCAGAGAGGAGCTCCAATGCCGACACGTGTACAGCGACCCCGGACCTACCCTCCTGCAAGGGAAAGCTCCGGATCTGCCGCGTGTGGAGCCTCCGGACCTTCATCACTAATAGAAATACAAGCAGATCACGACAATTACAAACATTCAAGGACGGTTAAAGCAGTTGTTACAAGGCCTGATAACGTGTCATTAATGCCGTATTAATGACACACGATCAGTGCATTGTTAATAGGGATATCACAACCATTAAGTCACGTTATCTCACAACTAATTATACTTAATACTCTTTAGACATTGTATTAGGTCATTAAATATGCCAATGCCACATGCCAGGGCAGGCAAGCTTTGTAACGGTCAGTCCTTAGAACTATAAAAGGGTTGTACCGCATAAACATCGGGGACGATCCAATTCAAGCTGATCCTAGCGAACATACTAGCACAATACAACAGCACAAACCCCATGGGGTAGGGTGTTCCGCTCAGGCGGACCGAACAACGTAAATCTCTGGTGTCATCATCTTGATATTGATCTCTGCAAGCCCCAACCACAAAAGAACCTCCGCGGGCTGCTTCTTAGCGAGTCTAGGGGAAGTGTCGTATCAAACACTTCGACATTTGGCACGCCAGGTAGGGGTGAGGGAATCCCGAGATCACAGGATGGTGAATTCAGCTGCTGGATCCTCCAATGGCAACCACGCTAGACATCCTACCGGAGGCAATCCCTCCAATGCCCAACAACCAGCAGCTGCCATTGTTCCAGCAGGCGCTGTGGCACCACAACCACCATCTGTTCCAGCAAACAATGCTGGTCAACAAGATGGAGCATCTGCGTCAAGATGGGCGAGCACCTTCACAACGACGGACCTTGTCCGGCCGACTTGGTCCGCAAGTCTCACAACAGAGGAGACGTGCTGCATCTCAGTAGGTGACTTTGTTGCCTCTCGGGGCACGATGCACCCATACAATTACCATGACTCCGACTCATGACCTGCGGTCGGAACTGGATCGCCGTTACCGGCAGCAGGACGGCCGTGTCCACATTGAGCGCGCTCGTGAGAGGTGAGAAGCTCGGGACAACCCTGCTCCTCAGGAAGTAGGACGAGGCTGTTCTTCCCTGGCCATGCACTTACATATGGTCAGATGGCCACAGAAGTTCTAGCCCCACTTACTGGAGAAATTCGACGAGACTGTCAACCCCGCTGAATTTCTTCAAATCTACTCTACTGCCATACTGGCAATGTGGGGGGGGGGGGTGATGAGGTTGTAATGGCCAATTACTTCTCAGTGGCTTTAACTGGGACTGCAAGGTCCTGGTTCATGAGTCTTCCACTTGAGTCCATTAATAGTTGGGCGGAGCTGTGCCAATAATTCACTGCCAACTTCGGGAGCTCTTATACTCGGACCGACACTAAATTGGACCTGTTTGTCGTAAAGCAAACATCGGGGGAATCGCTACGGTCCTTCATCCAGCGGTTCTCTCAGGTATGAAATACCATTCCTTCAATCTCAAGCTCCCCTGTTATCGTTGCATTCAGACAGGGTTATCGAGATAAGAAGATGCTAGAGAAGTTGGCCATTAAAGAAGTTACCAGCGTCACGAAACTCTTCAGCCTAGCCGACAAAGGTGCTGGAGCTACGGAGGGTCGTGAAATGCACTCTAAGATAGCCCCGGAGGCTAACCACAAGTCCTCCAAAACTGAAGTCGCTGCCTCCAGTAGTGGCAAGAAGAAAAAGAAGCCCAACGGCAAAAAGAAGTCGTCGGCCAGTGCTCCAGCTGCTGCTGCTGCAGCTCCTGGAAGCCGGGGGCAACACCCCGAGAAGCGACCTCGACCTTCATTAGAGGACGGCAACAGTTCCAAAGCATGGTGTCTGATTCACAAGACGAACCGACACAGCTTGGAAGAATGTCAGGAGGTTCAGAACCTTGTCGAACGCTATAACAAGCGCCGAGAAGAAGCTCCTTTCCATCAGAGGGAAGGAAAACAAAACGTCGACAAAGCTCCGACTGAGGAGGAGCTAGGTTTCCAGGACCCCAAAAAGGTCTTGAAAGTCGTTTACAACACTATCGATGATGATTCTGATGTCTCTGACAATGAACGTTGGAAGACCTTGAACACCATCTATAGTGGTTCTTGGGACGTCACCTCTCGCCGCATCCTGTAGACAATGCGGCGGGATATGGCCATGGTAGCTCCCGCTTCTAAAGCGGAACCACATCTGAAGTGGATGGATACACCCATCATTTTTGATGCTTCTGACTGCCCCCGAAACATGATTGGGGCTAGCCAACTCCCGTTGATGATGTCACCCACCATTAACAATATCCAAATCCACCATGTAATGGTGGACGGAGGTTCCAGGCTAAACCTCATAAGCTTCAAAGCTTTTGTTAAGCTTCGGCTTTGGCCTTCAGACCTTTGCCCATCCCGACCTTTCTCCGAAGTAGGTGCAGGAACCATTACTCCTCTCGGTTCCATCACACTCCTAGTGACCTCCGGGACTCGAGAGAACTACCAAACCGAGAAGCTAGTTTTCGACGTTGCGTAGATCAATCTGCCTTTCAATGCCATCTTGGGTAGACCAACTTTATACAAATTTATGGCTGCTGCCCATTATGGTTACTTGGTGTTGAAGATGCCAACACCCACGAGCGTTCTCCGGATCTGCGAAGACTGTACCACAGGAGTTACTGCACTGGAAGAACTTTATGCGCTTACCACAACACAAGAGGAAGCATCTGTTAAGGAGCCAGCTTCAAATCCACCAAGCATTCGTCACAAAGGCTCTACCTCCGCACCTCGTGTGCAACCAAGCGGTGACGCCGACATTCCTGTCAAAGTTGTCCAAATTGGTTCCGATGCTGTCCAGACTACCCGTATATCGGGGGGTCCGAACAACAAATAGGAACTCACACTCATCACTTTCCTCCGGGCTAATGTCGACGTGTTTGCCTGGCGACCGTCACAAATGTATGGGATCCCTAGGGAGGTGATTGAGCACAATCTGAAGATTTACCCAGACGCACGGCTTGTACACCAGAAGCCCTGGAAGCAATCAATCGAGCGACAAAACTTCATCTGACAGGAAATCAAGAAGTTGCTCGAAGTTGGATTCATCCACGAAGTCTTCCATCCAAAATGGCTGGCAAACTCAGTTGTTGTACCCAAGGCCGGTGGGAAGCTTCGGATGTGTATCGACTACACCACCTTAAATAAGGCATGTCCAAAGGATCCATTTCCACTACCTAGAATAGATCAGATAGTGGACTCCACCTCCGGGTGTGAGCTACTGTGTTTCTTAGATGCATATTATGGATATCATTTAATCCAAATGTCAAAGGAAGATGAAGAGCATACTGCCTTCATAACAGTAGATGGATTGTATTGTTATACTGCCATGCCATTCGGTCTTAAAAATGTTGCTTCAACATTTGTGCAAGCTATGTACAAAACATTTAGAGGCTAATTAGAGACTTGGTGGAGGTGTATGTTGATGACATCGTCGTGAATATTAAAAACAAGGAGTCACTCCTTGACAACTTATAAGCCGTCTTCGACAAGCTGCGTACTATGCGCACAGAACTGAACCCGGACAAGTGTGTCTTCGGGGTTAGCTCCGGAAAGCTTTTGGGGTTCTTGGTTACTCACCTAGGAATTGAAGAAAATCCGGCGAAGATCAAGGTTATAGAAGAAATGTGGCCACCATCCCACATTAAAGATGTCCAGAAGCTAACTGGATGCCTAGCTGTTGACGGTCCTTAAGTACCATATGTTGACCGTCAATTCACCTCATAATGTGCATAAAAGAAACACAGAACATAGTGGTAGGGCTATACACTAACCCAATTCCACAAGTGTTGGTGTTTATTTGTATGCAGGTGAATTATTACCCAAAATACCGAAACATGCAGGGATGAATCCATGAAAATGGATTTCAACGAATCAGGCGATGATATGTGGCAACACATGGATCAAATGGCGCACAAACAGAAGAATACGAGGAGATCCAACGGTGTTGCACCCATATACATCAAGGGGGCCCACTTGGAAGCCACCTGGAGGAAGCACTCCCCGAGGGGAGGCTTGACCAGGTCGGCTGAATCAACGGTTCGGCCGACCCCTTCCTGGCGCCAAACCCAGTCAAATGACAAGTGTTGGCTCCTCCCGGCTCCCTGGAGTCATTGGTGACTGATTCGCGCGTTAATTGTGGCGGGAACCGACCCTTGTCCACCTATAAATAGACCCCCTCACCTCACTTCTCACACCCACCAAAAGTTGAGAATAGTTCTACACTCCAAAGGTTTAGAGTAGTCCTAGAGGATACCAAAGTAGAAGGAGAGTGTGGTGAAGAGTCTAGGAGAAGGAGGCTTGGGCTTGTCAAGTCCCTCTTCTACACTTGTACCCCTACAAAGGTTTTACTCAATCAAGTAAGCCTTTGTGAATTCAATACAAGTTTGATCTTTTATTCTTAGTAGTTTTCACAAGTAGTTACTTGTGGGTTCACTACTTTAATTCACTAGAGGCTCTAGTTGTAGCTTTGTATTCGAAACAACTAGAGTAGTGATTTAGAACGTAAGCATGGTGCTTAAGGTTATAAATCATCAATGGATATCTCGTAGACCCACGGATTGGAGAGGTAGGCAGTAGGTGGTGACAGCCCTATCTGTCATTCGTAATCCTCCACGTTCGGCTATGCCATAGGCTCTTGGCGGGAGTCGTCCTAGTATTGCTAGGAGTAAGCCCATGCCCGAAGCAAGCATCTACTGCAAACTACCTTGAATTAGGATCAATACTTTGAATTCCTCTCTCTTCCTTGCCTACTAAACAACTTTGTGTCCTTGGGTGAGCTAGTTCGAAAGATTAGTACACACGTTCTTTGGATTCGATACCCTTGGGAATACTCCTTGAGGGGAAGTGCTACAATAGTATTTCCGTGCACTTGCGGATAACTCTGTGGTGTTAAGAAATATCAACAAGCATTTCTGGCGCCGTTGCCGGGGAATGGTTGTTGTTAATCTTCGAACCAAGATCACCCTCATATCATATCCCCCTTATCTATCATCTTACCTTTCTTATTATTACCTTACCACCACCATATAAATGGAGCAACCCACCAATCTTTCTTACTCTGCTCCGAAGGGCAAATTCTGTGAGCCACTGCCTTCGGCGGAACCTATTTGTTCAACCAGCTATGAACTTCGCCCTGACTTTATAGCCATGGTTTAGGAACAATCCTTCTCAGGATCGGATTGTGAAAACCCTTATCACAATCTACGAGAGTTCGAACAACTGTGTTCATGCCTTCTAATCAAAGGTATGACACAGAAAACTCTCAAATGGAAGTTGTTTCCCTTTTCCCTCAAGGAAAAAGCCAAACAATGGTACAACCACTACGTTGGGAAGACAAACGGCGATTGGAGTGAATTATGAGAAAAATTTTGTCTTGTTTTCTTTCCCATTGCCTGAATTGTTTCCTTACGAAAGGAGTACTATGCTTCCAGCAGATGGAGAAGGAATCCATAGGTGCATCTTGGGACAGATTTTCTCTTTTGAAAAATTCTAGCCCAGATTTGTTAATCCCTGATCCAATGCTTTTGCAACATTTCTTCATGGGATTGAACAAAGTGTCTGCCCTATATCTTGACATTACGGCTGGAGGATATTTCCTCCATAAGACTCCAAAAGAAGGCAAGGATCTTCTGGACAGAATTCTAGAAAATTCTTCCTTCATTATGGGTCTTAATGAGCCTCCCCAAGAGGAAGTCGTGTCAAGAACGATGGATACATTCTTGGACATGAATGAACCCATTTCTTGTTTACCCCAAGCCTTGCCAGAGGAATCCTCTCCCAAACCTGAGACTACGAAGGTAGAAGAAATTCAACCCTCGCAGTTTCCATTTTACTTTGAGGAAGAGCTTTTTGAAGATTATGGAAATACCTCGAAGTATTGTTGCTATAGGAAACCTTTATTGCCACCAACTCCACCTGAACCCCCTGAACCACCTGACGCGGTGTTCGTCCGTCAGACAGTCAAGGAGTTGACCTCTATCCTAAGCAGAGAGTGGACAACTAAAGTCAAGAATTCACCCAAAATTCTTCGGATGACCTCACCTTTGGCTACCATTTTATATTCTATTAGAGGGACACCAATGAGAATCCTATACAACCCTACTGTTGGAGCAAATCTCATTTCCGATTCTTGTGATCTCGCCATTCTTGGCGATGTGCCATTAGCACCAACATGCAAATCCTTCCGAGATTCATTCGGAACCATTCTTGAAGGATGTGGGGTTCTGCAACAAGTGTCTGTTAGACACAAAGATGTTGAGGCTCTCCTAGATTTTCACGTGTTTGAAATCCAAGATTTTGACATCATGATAGGGATTCCCATAGAGAAATTTCTCATGGAAGCTCCTTTGGAAGGAAGCCTCAATATCAATCTTGGAGGGAGAAATTTCTCCATGCCTATTCTGCATTCAAAGAACACATCTGCAGAATCTCCCATCCAAGATGAGCCAACGGAGGAGGTTAGGACTCTTCAATTTTTGGAACCCCCTGAAATTAAAGGAGAAGAAGACTTCGTCCAAGAGGAGGATGAATTTCAGGAGGAAATTGAATTGCCAAAAGAAGAGCCCTCCCTAAAACCTCCTGTTGAGCTCAAGATTCTACCTCCAGGCCTATGTTATGCCTTTTTAAATGGCGATTTGGAAGCCCCTGTCATCATAAGTGACAAGCTTTCAGATGATGAAATGCTCAAACACATAGCTATGTTAGAAAGGCATACAACTGTTTTTGGATATTCACTTCAGGATCTCAAGAGAATTAGTCCAGCGTTATGCACCCATCATATTCCTATTGACCCTGAGAGTGTCCCCTCAAGGGAACCTCAAAGGCGATTGAATAATGCGATGCGGGAAGTTGTCAAGAAAGAAGTCTTGAAACTTCTGCATGCCGAGATTATTTACCCTGTTCCTCATGGTGAATGGGTAACTCCAGTTCAAGTAGTGCCTAAGAAGGGAGGTATGACGGTCATTCAAAACGAGAGGAATGAAGTAATAACTCAACGGACTGTCATGGGATGGAGGATGTGCATTGACTACTGAAAACTTAACAAGGCAACAAGGAAAGACCATTTTCCATTGCCCTTCATTGATGAGATGTTAGAGAGATTGGCAAAACACTCCTACTTATGTCTCCTTGATGGGTATTCGGGATATCATCAAATTCCTATCCATCCCGATGATCAAAGTTAGACCACGTTCACATGTCCTTACGGGACCTATGCCTACCGGCGTATGTCCTTTGGACAGTGTAACGCTCCTGCCTCTTTCCAGAGATGCAAGATGTATATATTTTCAGACATGATCGAGGATATCATGGAAGTTTTCATGGACGATTTCTCCGTCTATGGAAAAATTTTTGATCATTGTCTAGAAAATTTAGACAGGGTCTTACAAAGATGCCAAGAGAAGGACCTCGTGCTTAATTGGGAAAAGTGTCATTTCATCGTCCGGGAAGGCATCGTTCTTGGACATTTGGTGTCCGAGAGAGGGATAGAGGTGGACAAAGCTAAAATTGAAGTTATTGAAAAACTTCCACCTCCTATCAATGTTAAGGGAATCCACAACTTTTTAGGTCATGCAGGGTTCTACCGATGATTTATCAAGGATTTCTCCAAAATCGCTAGACCCCTCACCAACCTATTAGCTAAAGAATCTTCCTTTGATTTCGATGATGAATGCCTTAAATCATTTGATATACTAAAAAAGGCACTCATCTCAGCTCCAATTATCCAACCTCCTGATTGGACACTGCCATTCAAAATCATGTGTGACGCCAGTGACTTTGCTGTTGGTGCGGTCTTAGGCCAAACCAAAGATAAAAAGCATCACGCAATAGCCTACACTAGCAAAACAAACTCTGATAGGAGCCCAGCTCAATTATGCCACAACTGAGAAAGAGCTCCTAGCAGTAGTTTTTGGTATCGACAAGTTTAGATCCTATTTTGTTGGAGCAAAGGTCATAGTCTACACAGACCATGCTGCTTTGAAATATTTGCTTACCAAAGAGGATGCTAAACCCTGGCTAATTCGATGGATTCTTCTACTCCAAGAATTTGATCTGGAAATAAGAGATAAGAAAGGAGTAGAGAATTCAGTCACAAATCATCTTTCACGTATGGAAGTCACACAAACCATGGACATACCTATCAATGACTTCCTATGAGATGATATGCTCCTCAAGGTGACAGACTATCACCCTTGGTATGCGGATATCGTGAACTTTATGGTCACGGGATACATACCACCAGGGGAGAACAAAAAGAAACTCATTTATGAGAGTCGTAGACACCTTTGGGATGACCCTTACCTCTATCGAGTATGTGCCGCTGGCCTTGTTAGAAGGTGCATCCCATCAATCGAAGGCACCAAAATTATAGAGAAATGCCATGCTGGCCCCTATGGTGGTCATTACGGTGTTTACCGTACTCAGACAAAGATCTGGCAGAGTGGATTCTATTGGCCTTCAATGTATGAAGATACCAAGGAATTCATTCGCAGATGTTGGACATGCCAGAAGCATGGAGGAATCTCTGCTCGTGATGCGATGCCCCTAACATACAATCTTCAAGTGGAATTATTTGATGTATGGGGTATTGATTTCATGGCACCTTTTCCTAGGTCTTATGATTGCGAGTATATTCTAGTTGCCGTCGATTATGTGTCAAAATGGGTAGAAGCATTGCCATGCAAAAATGCTAATTCCAAGCAAGCAAGGAAAATGTTCCATGAGATCATTTTCCCACGCTTCGAAACTCCCCGACTCCTTGTATGGTCATAAGTGATGGAGGGTCTCATTTCATAGATAAGACGTTCCAGAACTTTTTAAGGGAACTTGGAGTCCAGCATAACATTGCTACCCCATACCACCCACACACAAATGGTCAAGCAAAAACATCTAATAAGCAAATTAAGAATATTCTACAAAAGACTGTCTTGGAAATGGGAATGGGATGGAAGCAAAAGCTACCCGACGCATTGTGGGCATATCGTACTGCCTACAAGACACCTATTGACATGTCTCCTTTCCAACTTGTCTATGGGAAGACTTGCCATCTTCCCGTAGAATTGGAACATAGAGCGTATTGGGCCATTAAGCGGTGGAACATGAATATTAACGAAGCTGGAAATCACCGATTGAAGCAAATCTCTGAGTTGGAGGAATGGAGAGATAAGGCGTACCACAGTGCCAGAATTTATAAAGAGAGAACCAAAAGATGGCATGATAAGAGGATTACGCCAAAAGAGTTCAAACCTGGAGATAAAGTTTTACTCTTTAACTCTAGGGTTAAACTCTTTGGACATGTGAAGCTTAGAAATAAATGGGAAGGACCCTTCACTATAGTAGAGACTTCATCACATGGAGCAATCACACTCCAAGGTGATGACGGTCAACCATTCAAAGTGAATGGGCACCGACTCAAATTATTTCTCGATTCCCAAAAGGATACATAAAAAGAATTTGACATGGTAAATCTAATAGATTTCCATGCCATTTCTTTCAATTCTGTTTAAATTCTCCACGTCCAACTAATGGGCCCATCAGTTTCTTCATCTATGAGGCCCATTTAATCGACCCGAGAAAATGTGGCCCGAACGGAGCCAGAAGGGGGTCGGCCGAACCCTAGGGTCAGTCGACTCTCCCTTCGCGCCGTTTGCATTCTGTTTTCTCGGGTTGATCCTCCTTGATATCCTCCACAAAATCCTCGGTGAAACGCGTCGTTCCCCGCCTACTTAAAGGGCAGAAACAGAGAGGAAAGTTATACACCTCATTGAATCATCATCTTCCTCCTGTCCTCGTCATGGCCGACAAGAAGATTGTGCCTCACGCCTCCTCCAGCTCAACTTTCAACTTGAGCGGGGACATTACGCTGGCCAACGACAAAACTTCCCTCGCCTTGGAGTCCGTCATGGCGATCGATGTCAAGCCCCTTGCCATGATCCAGCCTGTGATGACTTCGCGCGGGCGCAACCCTACACCTCGTAGCGCTGTCCGGTCGCTCTCCCCTCGGAGAACGCCGATGAAGTCGAAGACGCCATGCCGTCCAACTTTGGCTGGACTGAACCCAGTCAAGACATGTCTTTTCCACGTAAAAGACGAGTCTCTCCCATCGTTGCTGCCCAGCGAGGAGTTCATGTACACACTGAAGACTAAGATGGGCGATGTAGTGAGCCACCACTACAAGACGCCCACCTGTACCTTGCCAGAACACATGGGAGATCGCTTCCTTATCCACGGGGTGCGCAAACCCAAAGGAGGCTATGATAAGGGCCTATTCAAGCGCGTGGATAATCTGGCGATGGAGGAATTGACGGGCTCGTCGCCCTCCGAGATTAGGTGACACGTCCCACCACCTACCATCAACGGGCCACCCGGTCAGTTCGAGGGCAGTGATGAGGACTCTCCTCGTGCCCCTAATGTGGCACAACTGACCAAGGATTTCGCTCCTCTCCGCTTGGAAAACAAGAAGCTGACTGACATGGTGGCTGAAGGGCGCATCAAGAGGGCGGAACTGAAGGACGACATCATGGCCCTCAAGGAGGAGATTGACGGTGTTCGCCCTGGCATGAGCACCAAACTGCGGCGCTTTTGCAATGCCGTCGGGGAGCCCAACATCTACAACGCACCATAGTTTAGATGTTCCGACAGCATAGGATGCTTACTACTTAGGATTTTATTTAAAAAAAACATTTGTTTTCTAAGGCTAGGTTAAATAATGTAAGCATCCCCATATTTTGATTTCAATAAAGTGAACTTACCGGTTCATCTAACACCAGTAAAGTTCCCCCTTTAGTTTATTTTGTTGAATAAAGAATTCAGGAAACGAGTGTAGGGGAAACATGTCTCCAAGTCACAAAATCCTGACATGAAAAATCAACATTGCATATAAAAACACGTTGCGGCCGAATGAGCAAAACGACACGACGAAACAGAGCCATATAAGAGTCAACAGGAGGTCAGCCGAACCCCCTGGTCGGCCGACTTGTTTCTGCACCATACGATTGCGTTACGCTCCAAAAAATCAGTTTGGATTTCTTTTCCCCAATTTTATGCGCTACCCTAATGTTTAAGTTGATTTCATATTTTTCAATGCATATCTAAAATGAATCAACTCAATAAATTAAAAAAAAAATTGGTAGTCAAGAATTTGCTCAAGCTGAAAATTTGAATACTTTATATTTCAATTCATTACCTTCTTTATGATTCCCATAACTCAATAGGAAAAACACATCATCTAGGTATTTGACTAGTGCGATATGGTAAATGAGTTCTTTAGAAATCATCCTTTTGCTTGAAATTGATTTTGACATTTGTAACTACTTGAAGTCTTGAACTTTGCCTAAATCTCTTATTGGAAATTTATATACCCACCAAGGCCATATGATACATTCATTGAAAACCACAAGCATATGCCACTTTGTTTTTCATTGAACTTTGTCAACCCGTGACCCAATTGAGCGACATGCATGAACTTTTTTAATTGAAAACTCTTGTGCACTCCATTCATGTAAAATTTCTCACATTGAGAGTTTGCATCCATCGATTACCCATCTGTCAAAAAGAAACTCCATACAATACAAATGAAAGCCTCTCTAAAAATAAAAAGGAGTAGAAGACATGGCTACAAGATAAAGAAAATGCATCCACTCTTGAAAAAGAGTAAGTGTGCTAAAAAAAAGTAGCCATGTTTCATCCTAAAAAAAAAGAGCAAATTCATGGGAGTTATCACCTCACCCCTCCATTCCATTCATGTGCACAAGAATTTTCCCTTCACTTTGTTCATTGCATAAGTCTCTCATAGGATCATGTTTTTGACTTAGTAACATATGCATTGCAAATGTGTGCCACATTCATCCCTACCAAGCTCCAGATATAGCCACTTTTTGTATAGGGACAAGAATTGGCAAAACATGCCATGGTGAGGACTCAAACACTTCGAGATATGTGAGAGATTCCGATCGAGAAGGCAAGGGCAAATGTTCCTATGACTTTCAAATATAGCAATTGCCAAATCATTTCAGTAGAGAATGATCCAAGGGAACTTCATTCTAACCGTTCCACTTTTTGAACACCCAAGATTGATGTGGTAGCCACATATACAAAGGGGATCCATGAATTCAGGTATAAGTTGAAATATCTAGTATCCTTATTATTCATGACAACACTCTAGTTCTTCTTGCCTTCTCTCGAGGACGAGCAAAGGACTAAGTGTGGGGGAGTTTGTTGGCGGTCCTTAAGTACCATATTTTGACCATCAATTCACCTCGTAATGTGCATAAAAGAAACACAAAACATAGTGGTAGGGCTATACACTAACCTAATTCCACAAGTGGTGGTGTTTATTTGTATGCAGGTGAATTATTACCCAAAATACAAAAACATGCAAGGATGAATCCATGAAATGGATTTCAACGAATCAGGCAATGACACGTGGCAACACATGTATCAAATGGCCCACAAATAGAAGAATACGAGGAGATCCAACGGTGTTGCACCCATATACATCAAGGGGGTCCACCTGGAAGCCACCTGGAGGAAGCACTCCACGAGGGGAGGCTTGACCAGGTCGGTCGAACCAGGGGTTCGGCCGACCCCTTCCTGGTGCCAAACCCAGTCAAATGACACGTGTTGGCTCCTCCCGGCTCCGTGGAGTCAATGGTGACTGATTCACGTGTTAATTGTGGCGGGAATCGACCCTTGTCCACCTATAAATAGACCCCCTCACCTCACTTCTCACACACACCAAAAGTTAAGAATAGTGCTACACTCCCAAGGTTTAGAGTAGTCTTAGAGGCTACCAAAGTAGAAGGAGAGTGTGGTGAAGAGTCTAGGAGAAGGAGGCTTGGGCTTGTCAAGTCCCTCTTCTACACTTGTACCCCCACAAAGGTTTTACTCAATCAAGTAAGACTTTGTAAATTCAATACAAGTTTGATCTTTTATTCTTAGTAGTTTGCACAAGTAGTTACCACTGCTTTAATTCATTAGAGGCTCTAGTTGTAGCTTTGTGTTCGAAACAACTAGAGTAGTGATTTAGAACGTAAGCATGGTGCTTAGGTTATAAATCATCAGTGGATATCTCGTAGACCCACGGATTGAAGAGGTAGGCAGTAGGTGGTGATAGCCCTACCTGTCATTCGTAATCCTCCATGTTCGGCTATGTCATAGGCTCTTGGCGGGAGTCATCCTAGTATTGCTAGGAGTAAGCCCGTGCTCAAAGCAAGCATCTACTGCAAACTACCTTGAATTAGGATCAATACTTTGAATTCCTCTCTGTTCCTTGCCTACTAAACAACTTCGTGTCCTAGGGTGAGCTAGTTCGAAAGATTAGCACACACGTTCTTTGGATTCGATACCCTTGGGAATACTCCTTAAGGGGAGGTGCTACAATAGTATTTCCGTGCGCTTGCGGATAACTCTGTGGTGTTAAGAAATACCAACCTAGCTGCACTCAGTCGGTTTATCTCAAGACTGGCAGAACGGGCACTACCCTTCTTCAAACTCTTGAGGAAGTTTGGGCCTTTCTATTGGTCTGAAGAAGCAGAAAAGGCATTTTATGGGCTTAAACAGCTCCTCACCACACTACCAATATTGGTAGCTCTGAATCCTGGTGAGCCTTTACTGCTTTACATTTTGGAAACTATCGAAGTTGTCAGTATGGTCCTAGTTTCGGAAAGACCATAGCCACATCCGATTCAAACGTCCGGACCCCTCCGGGGGGGTCCGGAATCACCTGGAGACGTGACTGGGTCTCAGCTCCCAGACACGAAACCTCAAAACGAAGTGCTAGGAGATCAATCTATTTCGTCTAAAGAGGCTCACCTTCCTAGCAAAGATAATATGGATCCTCCTAGTGAGATCCGGATTGAACAAGAAGGAGTTTTGAATCCCTCCGGGAGGGTCCAAGAAGCACAACCTGAAGGTCCGGGACCTTCCAGTAGGGTCCGGATCGATGGAGAGGAAGCTCCAGATCCTTCTAAAAGGGTCCTGACCATCCAACACCCTGTGTACTTCATCAGTGAAGTACTCCACGATGCCAAGACAAGATACATTGAGGTGCATAAACTTCTTTATGTAGTTTTTATTGCCTCAAGAAAGCTTCATCACTACTTCCAAGCCCACAAAATATCAGTGGTAACTTCTTTTCCTCTACGTGCGATTTTGCATAACCCTAATTCTACTAGGAATATTGCAAAGTGGGTAGCAGAATTGGCCGAATTTGATCTAGAATTCGTATCAAGACAACCAATTAAAACTCAAGCCTTGGCTAACTTTGTGGCGGAGTGGACTCCCTCCCCATCAAACCCTGGGGGCCACAATGAGAAGAAACCAGAACTCCAAATTTTGGTATTCATCAAGCCTCACTAGACCCTCTACTTCGACGGCTCCGTGCAGAAGCAGGGGGCCGAAGCTGGAATCCTTCTCCTGGCTCCGACCGGAGAGAAGGTCAGGTACATGGTACACCTTGATTTCAAGGCAACCAACAATATGGCGGAGTATGAAGCTCTCATCTATGGACCCAAGGTGGCACTATCTTATGGTGTCAAACAACTATTGGTAAAGGGACATTCACAACTCATCATCAAACAAGTGAAAGGTGAATGTTCCTACAACAACTCTCAATTAGCTGCTTATCTCCTTGAAGTCCAGAGGCTTCAGAGGGACTTCAAAGTCCTAGATCTCCATCATGTTCAGCGTCTTCACAACTCTGAAGCCGACAAACTCTCAAGGAAAGCCTCAACCGGATCTCCAGCTCCTGACGGAATGTTCGTCCGGAGGTTGTCAAAACCAACAGCTCAGCCTGCCGAACTGAGCGAAGGGGGCGCCAGCACCTCGAAGCTGGCGGTCCCAGTGGCCCTACTACCATGGCGTCCACCAAGGGTCGTAGGTGCTGTTGGAAGCTCCGAGCAACCCAACACACAAGACTCAGAAGCTCAAGTTAGTTCTAATGCATGGATCTCAGAGATCCAGAACTACTTGAAAGACAATATCCTTCCTAAAGATAGTGTATCCGCTGACCGGATTGTCAGATTGGCTAAAAGATACACGTTGGTAGAAGGGGATCTCTATCGACGCAGTGCCAATGTCATCCTAATGCGGTGCACTGCAAGGGAAGAAGGTCGCGAGCTTCTTGCGGAAATCCATGGAGGCGAGTGCGGGAACCATGCTTCTTCTCGCACGCTGGTCAGTAAAGCCTTTCGGCATGGCTTTTACTGGCCTACAACACTTCAGGATGCGGTTGAGCTAGTGAAAAAATGTGAAGCGTGTCAGTTCCACGCCAAACAGATTCACACACTGGCTCAATCATTACAAATGATACCTCCTACATGGCCATTCGCTGTGTGGGGCATGGACATTCTAGGACCTTTCCCAAAAGCCGTCGGAGGTTACATGTTCCTGTACATCGCCGTCGACAAGTTCACCAAGTGGCCGGAAGCAACACCAGTTGTAACAATCAACAAACAATCTGCAATCAAGTTTTTGAAGTCCATTATATGTAGTTTTGGAGTTCCCAACAAAGTCATATGACAACGGAACTCAATTTACAAGTGCTGCATTCCAAGAATATTGTGAAGACCTCGACATTCAACTTAGCTACGCCTTAGTAGCTCAGCCAGCAAGCAATGGCCAAGCCGAGAGAGCAAATGCAGAAATCTTAAAAGGACTCAAGACACACATATATGAGCGCTTGAAAAACCACGGAGCTAACTAGATTGAGCAGCTTCCATCCATATTATGGGAGAACAGGACAACACACAACCGGTCAACTAGGGAGACTCCATTCTTCCTGGTGTACGGAGCTGAAGCAGTCCTTCCTCCGGAGATTACCTTGGGGTCCCTACGGGTCCATACCTTCGACGAAGCCACGCAGGACCAGCTCCAGCGTGAAGACCTTGACCTCGTCGACGAGGGAAGAGGCCAAGCAGCTGTTCGGAATGCACATTATCGCCAAGCGCTCCAGCGCTATCATCAAAGGCATGTGTGCAACCGACAGCTTGAAGAAGGCGACCTGGTGCTTCGGAAGATACTAAGTCGTGAAGGAATGAACAAACTTTCCCCCAGCTGGGAGGGTTCGTTTCGAGTAATTAAAGTATCCCGACCAAGATGCGTTTTCTTGACAACAGAGGATGAGACCCCGCTTCCCAATCCTTGGAACATCGGGCACCTCTGTAAGTTTTATGCTTAGAATCACAGAGGTGAGTCTGTAACTACACAATGCATGTTGTAGAGTCATTATATAGAGATGAGCAAATCCTCCGGGACAACATCTGGACCGCTCTGGGAGGGTCCGAGAAGTTCAAGTAACACTTGAGACAATCACAGCACTAAAAGTGTAAGTACTTGCTCTCGGCTAGTACAAGATGTATAGCACATTTAGCATGGTCCAGCACCCTAAGTGTCCTTGTCTCCCCTGTAATTCGGACCTATAATGAAAGGCATTGTTGTGTGAAAACAGACTCCACGTGCATTTACTTTTTGTGCAAGGCTCAATATATCAAAATATTTTTACCCCGCTTGTCTATAATAAAGTTTTACAAATCTTTTTGAGCTTTGTTCCAAGTAATTCACATGGATTACAAGCTCTATTGATACTATTTTTGGATCTTAACATTGCTACATAGTCTACTTGCCTGAACGCCAAGCCAACATAGGTTCGGAGTGTGCTATTAGCTTAGCCTGGTCCTGCACCCTAAGTAGGCCGCTCTACCTACATCCCGGCAGGCCTCAGTAGGGTGAGTACGAAAAGGGCATGCAGATCTAGAAAGATTATATCAAAACGCTTGTTATCATGATGAGTTTCTTCAGACCTAAAGTCCAAATAAGAACAATAAGTAACAACCAATTTATATACAAGAGGACGAATTTTACTTTTTTCTATTGCCTTTGATGTGCAGGAAAAGCAAAAATTCATAGTGATGGTGGATGATGCTGGAGCTATTAAGCTCTGACATCCTCCGAGAGAGGTCCACCGCCAACGTCTAACATGTTGACAGTGGAAGATGTAGGAGCTACCAGGCTCCGACCATCTCAGGGGGCCTATCTTCGACTCCTCAAAATTGACAACTTCGGACCTAAAATTTACAAGTGCGAAGCATTCAAGTCGTCAACATACTGCCACAACCTTTGGTACATGTACACACTTCAATTGTACACATGTACCAGGGGTCCAACAAAATGCGGCACGGTATATTGAAGAAAAAGTGAAATTGAAGGTAGAAAGGAGGATTTCATTAATTTGAGATACTAGAGTACAAAACGGGGAGAGTACATCAAAAGGCAAAAGAAAGAAAGTCCTAAGCCACTGGAGAACCTAAGACCTACAGAAGAATGAAGCAACTTTTTGGGCAACTTCTTGGACGCTGGCTTTGGCGGCGTCTTCCTCTTCAGCGATGGGGCCTTCGAGCACCGGGTCCAGTGGGAATTGGGTATCTCGGCTCACATAACACGTCAGCACGTATTCTGCAACGTTTGTAGCCAACGACTTCCCCTCTGTCTCGAGCTGATCCGTGATGACGTCGCCCATTATGTCAAGTTTGCCGGCAGCACTGTTGAGGGCCACCAGCGCTCGGTCCAAGTCCAGTTCCGGGTTGTCCGGACGTACAGGACTAAAGCCCAGCGGTGTCAGCGCGTCATTCGCCCACCCTAAGAAATCCCACACTTGAATGGATTCAGTCTCCTTCAGGCCCCATAGCTCCTCCAGCGACTTTCGGGCAGCCGCAAGCTCTGAACCTTCACAGGCAAGGCGCTCAGCCAACTTAGCATGCTGCTACATGCTCTCAGCAACTTGTTGTCCCGGTTGGCTAGATCCGTCTCCCGGAGGTGGATGCGGTTCCGCCTTTCAGCAAGGTCTTTTTTCCTGCCTTTAACTCTCTCCTCCCTAGCGGCAACGTCAGACTCTCTTTTTGAGAGCTCTTGCCCCACCTTCCAGTTCTTTTTCCTTTCTTCCTCCTTCCATAGATCCAGCTTTTTGCTGCGATCTGCCAAATTTTTCTCACCCAGAGTCAACTTCTGCGTGACCTCTGCCTCTCTCCTCACCACATCCTCCTGCTGCTCCAAGAGTTTTTCCTCTCTCGCCTCCAGGTCCGCCCGGCGCTTCAGGAGAACCTCATTCAGTTCAGTGAGTTTTTCGTAACGCTCATCAGCAGCGTCACGCCTCTTCTTGGCTTGCTCCAAGATTTCCCTGGAGTTAGCATCGAGCGCCCTGATGGCGGCTTCCTTCTCTTCCATCAGTTTATCCAAGTACTCTAACCCGACTTTCTCCCCCTTGATCCATTCCTTCTGGTCAGCCAGCCTCGTCTGGGCAAGCTTGATCTCAAAATGGAGTCTATTGCACCAACGCCTCAAGGTGTTGCGCTCCTCCTCTAAGGCTTTGCTCTCATGATCGAAGGCAAGATAGACCTGTCAGAGACTTGAGCAGGCGTTGTCTATTGACAACGCCAGAGGGATAGGTTCTGGGCCTGCTGGGACCATTTCCGCAGGCTCAAAAGGGTTTTCCATCACAAAAATTGGGTCCCACTCTACAATAGTGGTCCCCTGCACTCCTGCAGTGCTAGGGCCACATTCCTGGAGCCCTTCAGCAGCAGTAGAAGAACCCACTGGGGGAACTTCCACCTCCAGAGTAGTTGAAGTCGCTGCTTCAGGATCTTCAATCACAGGCTCTGAGGATGGGGGACATGCTGCCACTTCTTCAGGCTGCTCCGGCTCTGGTCCAGATACCTCCAGGACCTCTACTTCCGGAGCGGCAGTCGGGGCTTCAAATGGGGCCTCAACAGCCGCTGGCTCAGGCTCCGGCATGGCGGCTACCTCCGATTCAAAGAACGGAGCTTCAGGCACCTCTGACTCAACCGCAGGACTTTCAACCGCTTCCGGCACAAGGGCCGGAGCTTGAGTGATTTCCGGCTCAATAGCCGGGGCTTCAATTTTTTCTGGCACAGCAGCTAGGGCCTTGACAACTTTCGGCTCGAAAGCCGGAACTTTCGGCATCACCGGTGCTGGAGCATCAGCTTCCACCGCCAAGGGTACATCTTCAACTTCTCTCATGTGGTCCAACGCTACCACAAGAGCTTCGGGTGAGGACTTTGAGTCGAAGCTCACGACAGCTGGCGCCGGAGCTGTCGCGACTACCGCCTCCGCTTGACGAGGAGGCTCAGTGCTTGAAGCCGGAGCTTCGGCAGGTGCAGCCTTGGCCGCTGCAACAGGCACTGAAGCTCCCAGCCCCTTCTTTGACACCCTAGAAATAAAGGGAAGAGAAGATCAAAAGCATATCAAGAACAAGACTGGCATGTGAGGGCGAGCAAACAATGCTTACCTCGGGATGCTACCACCCCAGTCGCCTCGGAACCTCTTCTTCTAAGGCCCGGAGCTAGAGCCCACCAAGTCTGGTGAGACAACTGCTTCGAACCTCAGTTGAGGACCACTCGCAGCAGCCGGAGTTTTTTCGACCAGAGCTTCTCTTGGCAGGGAAGAACTCCCATGCCTGGAGCCTTTAGCTTGCACTGAGATCGTGGTCGATTACCCGGAGCTGACGCCTCTAGAAGACGCTTGCACCGGGGCAGGGGTAGTTGTAGAAGACCTCCCCCGCCGGGGAGAAGGGGCCATTGTGGAAGGAGCAGGTCTGGCGGGCCTCCCGTCAGCGTGCTTCAACTTCCTCTTCTGGCTGGAGGGCTTAGCTGGCTCTTTGCCCTTGCCCTTGCCGGTGTCTTTAGTCTTTTGGTTCGGGGCGGAGGCAGGACCACCCTCGGAAGCTCCAGGGATCACCAATCTGGTGGTCGGACGCCTCTCTAACTCGCCAAGGTCGTCAAGCACCGGCATACTCCTCCGGAGCTCCCTACTGAACTGTGACTCCATGTTTAGGAGGAGGAAGACTGCTGGCGGAACCAAGTCGTCGCCGTTGACGCTAATCCCATGCTGGAATTTCTTCAAATGGAACTCCAAGGATTCATCATCCAGGTTGGATTTCAGACCGATTTCAATCCGGTCGTCATCCATCACACTATTGAGGGCCCACGTGAGCTTCTCCCTCTTCTTCCGCGGAGCCCACCTGTTGACCAAGAAGTTGCAGAAGACCATCTGGGGGGTCGCTCCACCTTCCACGCACTCGCAGATCCTGGTCAAGACAGGGTTGAAGGCATCTGACAACACCGAAACTACACTCCAAGTGTTAGTGTCAACATTGGGGAGACCTTCGGGCAGCTCCAATTTCTCGTTCTCCTCCGCCGCAATGATGATCCAATCCTTCTTCCAGTCGTCCCACTTCATGGAAGGAAATGACTTCAAGTATTTGTAGGGGCAATTCTTGTGCTTCACAAAATAATAGAAGCCAAGAAACTCGGACCCCTTGCCGGTGGTGTGGATGGTGAAGAAGATGTGGAAAAGCTCGACGTAGGGGGGAATACCCACCCACATCTCGCAAAAGTGGATGAATGTTGCCATGAGAAGAAGGGAATAGGGGCCGAGGTGATATAGCTGCAGACCATAAAAGTCTAGCAGTATCAAAAGGAAACAAGAGAAAGGTGGAATGAACCCCACCATGGAGTACGCTGTGAAGTACACCATATCGCCATTGCGCTCCTTCTTGAATGGGAGCTTGTTGGCGCGGACCAAATGGTTGAAGGAGTCGTTGGACCACCCCATGTAGGTCTGGACCTTCTTCAGATCATCATCGCTCTTGAGGCGGCTCTTGGGGAGACCCAACTCCATCGCAGCAAAGTGGAGCAAAGGAAGGGAAGTTAGGCGGAGTTTGGGAGGCTCTGAGTGCAAAGATGATCGAAGGCGTAAAGAGTCCTCAAACCGTGCACACTCTCCTTCTTAAGTAAGCCTCCACGACACTTGGATGGAAACCGCAGTGAGATCGAAGGCACTCTTCAAAAATCTACCCCATCAATGACGAGTGGGCCTGGGGTCACCTCGACAAAGAGATCGAGGTTGTTACCCAAGGCAAACCATTGTCATGATGACCGGCGGGAAGCCCAAAGTCGGCGCTCTAACAGGACGCGTGAAACCGATACAGTTTTCAAATTGGGAACCGGCGATCTTCAATTGCGTGAGATCCGCACTCAAAGATCTCATCTGCCGTATTCATAACAAGCCACACGTCGAAGGTTCACTCTCGGACCATCACTCCATCGGTGCATCAGAGGACTCTTGAAAATCGAAGCACAGGAATCGAGAATGGCCCCACCTCCGGCAGAATAACTTAACCCAAAGGGTTTCTCCCAGAGGTGGGCCCGGGGGCCACTGTCAGTACCCTACGTACCGGATACCCTGCGACCGCAAAAAGTGCAAAAGTTCCACCCGCCAGAGTCAAAGGCCCTTGTAGGTCTCACATGTCATGTTGCACCGGACCCGCTCCCCTAACATGGCTGGCTCCCAGGTTAACACGTGTAAAAGAAGACCGGAACTGAACAACCAAGGGAAGCTCCGGCAACTACACGTGTACAACAACCCCGGACCTAGCCCCCGTCAGAGAGGAGCTCTGGTGCCAACACGTGTACAACGACCCCGGACCTACCCTCCTGCAAGGGAAAGCTCCGGATCTGCCGCGTGTGGAGCCTCCGAACCTTCATCACCAACAGAAATATAAGCAGATCACGACCATTACAAACATTCAAGGACAGTTAAAGCAACAGTTACAAGGCCTGATAACGTGTCATTAATGATGTATTAATGACACACGATCAGTGCATTGTTAATAGGGATAACGCGGCCATTAAGGCACATTATCTCACAACTAATTATACTTAATACTCTTTAGACAGTGTATTAGGTCATTAAATACGCCAAGGCCACATGTCGGACCAGGCAAGCTTTGTAACGGTCAGTCCTTAGAACTATAAAAGGGTTGTACCGCACGAACATCGGGGACGATCTGATTCAAGCTGATCCTAGCGAACATACTAGCACAACACAAACCCCGTGGAGTAGAGTGTTACGCTCAGGCCGCCCGAACCACGTAAATCTTTGGTGTCATCATCTTGATATTGATATCTGCAAGCCCCAACCACAAAAGAACCTCCGCGGGCTACTTCTTAGTGGGTCCGGGGGAAGTGTCGTATCAAACACTTTGCCAGTTGTAATCTACCATTCACCCCGCTCTGGTAGCTTTTCACGTGCTATTCGATCCTACACATGTTCAGAAAGATTGAAGTTTATGAGCAGTCAAAGCAATTTGCTGACCTGAGGTTCTGGAGGCACTTCCATGCTGATTATTATGAGCATGTCTATGGGAAGATGAGAAATCTAGTGGTTGCTAGTCAATGGGTGGACATGACTTGACGAGGGAAAAGGGTTTGAAGAGACCCGGCTCTATGTGGGGTTCCTCAAAAAGGAGTAGATCTCTTTGGTGAGATTGAACCTCGGTAAAAATCCTTGTCTCGCGTGTTCCATTCTTTTACTTTTGCAATTATCATCATCTAGGATATAAAGTTGATCAATCTTGTAATTCTTGTTAACTTCGTATTCCGCGTGCAATTCTTCAATCCTAATTGCTCACTCAAGTTGTTAGGGTAGTTGATTACATTCCGCTACTGCAATGTTTGTGATATCTGCATAAACATTTAATCTTTTTGTAGCACATCAAGCACAACGGACTAGTCTGTATACCACACCGGACAAGTCCGGTCCATCCTGTATTTGACATTTTGATTAAGTGTTGCAGGAAAAGTTTTTTAAACCCTATTCACCACCCCCATCTAGGCCACATTCATTCAACTACAACTCAAAATGTTGGCAATACAGTTTGGATCGCAGAAATATTTTCACAGCTATGTCAACATGGATATGAGCAAGTCACAGTGGATTTAGATGCTTCAGAATTACCTGGTGCATTAATATATAGAAAAGACTTTGTTAGCATGGTCCTGCTTTATTAAACTACTACAGCATCATGCATGTAGCACATAGGCCAGGCCCAGCTGACCTGCATTAGGTAAACAAATGCCACGACATGAGCGCGGCAAGAACGCGACGCGAGTGTGTCGTGTGCGCAGCGCGCCATGGACGGCGGCAAGGTCTCGGGTGTGTTTGTGTGTGTCTTAGACTTCTCTAGCCAGGTTTGGCGCGCAAGTGTTTGGCATGGTCAGGACGTTGCAGCGCACGAACGTGAGGGACGTAGAGCGTGGCGCGGATTCGGCGGAGAACGCTGCGATGTGCGCAGCAAGCAACGGCTCGCACCACTCGATGTCTGGGAATGCCGGATCGTGCTCGGAGTGGCCCGAATGGAGGGGTGTGCTCCCTGGCCTATATAGATCTGTACTCACTCAATTCAAAGAAATCGGGGTGAATCAAAGTCAAATTTGGCCAGTGTTGGTCGCCGGCGAGAAATCCTCTGTTTTTCCCTCTTCTCCCAATTCATTCCAGTTCAATTAATTTTGTCTCAATTCCAACAATATGATCACCAGGAACAAAATCCGGATGCCAAGCTAAATGAAGTAGAGCAAACCGGGACAGTAGCAAGGGCCCTAGCGAATAGTACTGCTTGCAGCAAAACTGATCTCCATGTCCCTTGTATCCCGCGAACATGCCTGCCTGCATGCTGGGGAGTGGAGGGCGGAGCGGAGCAACGCAAGACAAGCGTGGTGACGTCAGGGGTGGAGGGCGGAGGCGAGCGGCGCGAGAAAAGCAGGGGTGGGTAGATTTGAGTGACACTCTCCATGGAGGCGAGCGGCAGGGAGACGAGCTGTGCCGAGAGGGGAGTGGAGGGGAGGCGAGCCGCGCTGGAAGCAAGCATGATGATGAGAAGTAGACAGATCGGCCACGCGGAGGAGGCGGGGGATGCGAGCGACACACGCCAGGGTTTTCCTCCCCGACCCAGCGAGGTCGGGCCGGAAAGCCCGGTGCTACCCCGTGGATTGGGCTAGAAATATGGGCTCCCAAGTGCACTCCGGGGAATTGTTGGCCCTATATTTTTAGGACGGGGATTGGGCCGAGATCCCTTTGGGATCCTGGGATACCAAAGGAGCCCTACAGGGGAGTCAATGGGGGCGCCTGTGATATTACTCTCCAGATGTTCCTTGAAATTCCCCTAGCGAGTTGCCAGTTGAGAATGGAACGTAGCGAAACACAATTAACTATTCATCATTGGTGTCTCTTTGTCAAGTATGTTTCTGATATTGCTAATGCCATCATATTCTACAATGCTTTATTACTTTGTATTGCCTGTGCATTCACTCAGAATGTGGGCTCTTACCAGGTACTATCGGCTAGGCTTGGTCGTAAACCAGAAGACATAATCATGTTGTATGCAAACGAGAATCCATACAGCCCACCCCAGAGGTAGTGGAGACACACTACCACTTGCAACACAACGTAGCATTTCTATACGAGCAATAGAGTGATGATCATGTGCATTAATAATGGATTCTCCTTGCTGTATGTATTTAAGCCATATATTTTCTTGTGAAGGTGGCTACAGCACCAAGTAATTTGAAGTTCCCCTATGTGTACCCTGACCCTGAAACTGACGCTTGCGAGCTGCTCTTGCTGAAGATTTTGGACTTGAATCAGATTACATACTTGCTGGGTGTGGTGCAGATGAGCTGATTGATCTAATTATGATGTTAGAATCTAGCTCATCTATGTTCCTTAATTCTGATGCCTTTATACCAGAGTCGAGACGTCATCTATGATTTATTTCATATATGGCGCAAATGCAGATGTGTACTCGAACTAGGTGACAAAATTGTAGATTGTCCATAACCCTATCTTTTACTTATATATTTTATTTTATTTATTTAGCATAATTCCAATGTTAATTATGTTGTGATGTCTAGAGTTTACTAAAGTAAACTATAAAGCCAATAATTGTTTGTATTTTGTTGTTAGGTCATGTATGTTGCAATACTCTCACTAAACTAGTGTCCCTGACATTAAACGATTGTCTCACAAGTGATTAACAGTGCAGGTTGAGCTGAACTCCGCGTGGGATATCGAGCATTTCGTCTTAAGCATTATTGAGTATTTTTGGTGGGATAAGCAACCTTATAATGTTTCCATGGCACCTCAAGTTTCAGCATGTGCCACGCTGCTAAAAGAGTGGGAGAGGTTGTATGATCTTCTGAAAGGAATACTGTCCAAGTGTGGACTAGAACACTTCCTTCGGTACTACTAAGAAGTCACTGTAAGGATTCCGGTTTATCGCAATAAAAAAAATTCGTCGCAATAGGTCGTTTTTCGTCGCAATAGGTCACTATTGCAACGAAAAAGAGTGTGACGATAGTTTTACGATTGTCGTAATAATACCCGTGGCGATAGGTCATTGCGACGCCTTGACATCCGTGCCCAATAGTATGGTATTGAAACGATTTCACATCTGTGGAAAATAGGATGCTGTTGCAACTATTTCACGTATTCGACGATTTAACGTATTGCAACGAATAGTATGGTATTCCAACGAATTCACGATCATGGCAAATAGTACGGTATTGCAATGATTTCATATTCGTGGCAAATAGTAGATTATTGCAACGATTTAACGTATTGCAATGAATATCATGATATTACAACGATTTCACATTTGTGGTAATTGTATGTAATTGCAACGATTTCACAGCCGTGGCAAATAGTACGGTATTGCAACGATTTCACATTCGTGGCAAATAGTATGTTATTGCAACAATTTAGCGCATTGCGATGATTTAACGTATTGCAATGAATAGCATGGTATTGCAACGATTTCACATTCGTGGTAATTGTATGTGATTGCAACAATTTCTCATTCATGGCAGATACTACAGTATTGCAACGATTTCACAGCCGTGGCAAATAAACGGTATTGCAATGATTTATGGTATTGCAATGATTTAACATATTACAACGAATATCACGGTATTGCAACGATTTCACATTCGTGGCAAATAGTACGGTACTGCAACGATATCATAGTTGTGGCAAATAGTATGGTACTGCGATGGTTTAACGTCTGTAACAAATAGTATGTTATTGCAACGACTTCACTAACGTGGTGAATAATATTGTATTGCAACGATTTCAGATCCTTGGGAAATAGTATGGTACTGCAACGATTTTACATCCATGGCGAATAGTTTGGTATTGCAACAATTTCTTATCTATGGCAATAGGTTTGTAATGCAACGTTTCCTGATCTTTGGAAATAGGTTCGTAATACAGAGTTTTCTGATCTGTGGCACTATGGTTGTAATGCAATGTTTAATGATTTGTATTGATAGACGTGTAATGCAACATTTTCTCATCTGTGGCAATAGTGTTGTAATGCAACGTTTTCTACGTGGTGGCAATAGCAGTCTAGATCAGGAATCAGAGGTGAACACCGAGAGTTTTACGTGGTTCGGGCCGCCTGAGCATAATACCCTACTCCACAGGGTGTGTGTTGATTGTATGAGTATGAGTGTGTATGATCTTGGATGCATATGAGATTTCCCCCTCTTCTACCGTGCAGCGCATCCCTTTTATATGCCAAGGACTGGTTGTTACTGTGTGCGCCCTAGCCCGACATGTGGCCCCGGCTGTAATTAACTTCCATATACACGATCTATTGTGTTAAAGGTGGTTAATATCATGATAACGTGCCTTAATGGTAGCGTTACCAGTCTTGGTAGTCCTCTGATTGTGTGTCATTAATATACCATTAATGACACGTTAATCACGTCTTGTAACGGTCAATTGATAGCCCTTCAATGTCCGCACCGTTGGAGATCCAGCTGTCTTCCTGTTGCAGACTTAGGTCCAGGCGTGTTGACACGTGGAAGCTCTGAAGCTTCCCTCTACTGGAGGATAGGTTCGGTGCTACTGGACACGTGGCAATGTCGGAGCTTCCTTGAGGAGGGAGGCAGGTCCGGCTCTGTAGGACACGTGGCCACACCGGAGCTACCCAGACGAGGGAGGCATGTCTGACTCTTTTGGACACGTGGCAACACCGAAGCCACCCTAAGGAGGGAGGCAGATCCGATACTGCAGGGTGTGTATCTCCTTCGGACGTTAACCACCTGGATATAGGAACTTCAAGGATTTGTTTACGGTACCAAGGGGTACCCGGTACACAGGGTACCAACAGTAGCCCCCAGGCCCACCTCAGGGAGCGGTTATGCTTTCGGAGGTGGGGCCATCATCGATTCCCTCGTTGCTGCTCCAAAGTCTTTTCCTGGGCAGTTGAAATGACAACACAGAGTTATGCCATGTCCACGTGGCCCTTCTTAATATGGTGAGTGGGATCTGGCGTGCAGATCTCAAGCAATTGAAGGTCGCTGGTTTCCAATACAAAATTCGTATCAGTTCCCAACATAATCTTTGTAGTCCTATCAGGCTGCCGCCCTCAGGCTTCCAACTTCCCATCATGATAACAGTTCACCTGGTGTGACTTTTTAACAAAGTGGACCCGACCCCCTTGTCATTGATGATGTTATTCGTGATTCGGGTCCGGATGTAGTTTCCATCCAAGCGTTGCGGAGGCTTACTAAAGGGGGAAAGTTTGCACAGGAAGGGAACTCCTTACGCTTTCATTTGATCTTGTGCTTAGATCTCTTCGCCCTTGCAACTCTTTTTCCACTTTGCGACGACAGAAAAAGGACTTCCTCACAGCAGGATCAAGAGCGACAGCGAATTGTTGAGAGTCTGCACCTACATGGGGTGGTCGAGTGACTCCTTCAAGAACTCAATTCGCTTCAGCAAGCTCCCTTCAAGAAGGAAAACACTGTCAAGATCGTGTATTTCTTGGCATTCGCCATGTTGGGGCTCATCCCGCGATTCTCTAGCTTCTTGTGGATGTTGTTGGACTTCTATGGTTTGCAGCTCCACCACCTCGGCCCCCACTCTATCTTGCTGGTGGTGCTTTCATCCATTTTTGAGAGATGTGGGTGGGTGTGTCGCCCTGCATCGAGCTCTTCCGGACCTTCTTCACAGTCCACACAACTGGGAAGAAGAACGAGTTCCTTCGCTTCTACTACTTCGTGAAGCACAAGAATTCACCTTTGAAGTATTTGAAGACTTTTCCTTCTAGAAAGTGGGATGGCTGGAAGAAGGATTGGTTGGTCGTTAGGGTGGATCGCCATGACAGGCTGGAGCTGCATGATGGCCTTCCAACCACTGAAACCGACACCTAGGAGGAGCTCTCGAAGCTGGCAGAAGGGTACAATCCGATATTGTCCAGGATTCGAAGTTGCGTGGAAGGAGGGGTGACCCCTCTGATGGTGATCGCAAACTTCCCAACATACTGTTGGGCTCCGCTGAAGAAGAGGGAATGGCCTGCATGGGCATTCAGTGGAGAAATGAACCCATACCGGATTGATGTTGGTCTCGGGTCAAATTTGGATGAAAAGGCTTTGAAGCTGCATCTTCAAAAGTTGCACCACAGAACCATCAATCCTGATGACTTGACACCTCCAGCGGAGTTCCTACCCCTGAACATAGTTCCAAAGTTCAGGAGGGAGCTACGAAAGAAGATGTCGATGCTTGATGACGTAGGCATTGTGGATAGGTGTAGGAGCACTCCTCCAGCGGGGATCTCAATTCCCGGAGCTTTAGAGGGCACGACTCCTGCAGCTCCAAGCCAGGAGAAACCCGACTCAAGTCAGGCTAAGGGCAAAGAGCCCATTGAAACCTCCAATCGGAAGAGAAAGCTAGCACAATCTGACGGCAGTTACATCAGATCGACTCTGATGCAAACGGTGCCTCTGCCTTGGCCAAGCCTCAAGTCCGTTCTGGTTGTGCCTCCAGCATTGGCAAGTCCTGCTCCGACGACAAGATCATCTTAAGATCCAGCACCTGCAGTGGGCTAGTTCCGGCAACTCGACTCCAGTCCCGGTGCCATCAGCAGGCTCTAGGTCTGGAGTCCCTTCTCAACCGAGGGAGATCCCGGCTGAGGCAACACCGACAGCTGCTACAAGCTTCGGGATGAAGTCGAGGGTCTCTACTTCATCGATGATGGTGGGCTCTGGCTCCGGTTGTCCAAAGAAGAAGATCCATGCCAACTGGAGCGACAACGTCCCTAGGTAAGGGTCATCTCTTTAGTTTGTGTCTTGATTCTGTTTTTTTGCTTTTTCTTAAGTTCTTTATTCTCTTTGTCTAGAGTGTTGAGAAAAGGAACTGCAGCTCTGGTGTCTACTGCAGCCTCAGATATTGCGCTAGCTGAAGCTCCTGCTACTGTTGTGGCCCCTCATCCTATGGTTGTGGCGGATGACACGACAGCTTCAGTGCCGGCTGTCGTTGAGACGACCTCAACACCGACGATCGAAGAGCCCGTGGTTGCGCCAGACCATGAGGAAGAAAGGCCTGAGAAAACTCTAGCTATCTCGGAGCCAACTGCGGAGGCTTCAACATCAACGCTTGAAATAAATAAAGCTTCGACTGAAGTCTCAGCGCCAGCACCTGAGGTGGCAACACCAGAGGTGATTATGCTTGATCCTGCACAAGGGGATCCGGTTGTGGGAGCTTCGACTTCTGCGCTGGAGATAGAGGAACTTCCGGAGATCAGCCCTGCTGACGTCGAGCTGTTGGAGTCCATACATGTTCCATGGGCTCTAACGACTGTTCCAGATGACATGGAGGAACCGGAGGACAGACCCTTAGCAGGTCGGATCCAATCCCTCTAGCATTGTCGATGGACAATGCATGCTCCAACCTCCGACAGGTCCAACTCGCCTTCGACTATGAGCGCAAGTCTCTTAAAGAAGAGCACACCATGCTGATGTGTTGGCGCCAAAAGTTGTACTTCGAGATGAAGTTGACGCGGTTCCGGCTGGCGGACCAAAAGGAGTGGGTGGCATAGGAGAAGGCCCGGTAATCGCGCCTGAACAAGGCATTGGATGAACGAGAGGCCGCTAAAAAGTCCCTTGACAAGATGACTCAGGAGATATACGAGCACGCTCAGAGGGCCCGTGAAATGGCCGACAGTCGCTCGGAGAGTCTCAAAGCTTTGAGGAAGGGAAGAGCTCCTCAAGCGCTGGGATGAACTTGACAATAAGGAGGTTAAACTCTAGAAGAAAGAAGATAATATCCAACAGAGGGAGGATGAACTCTCTCAAAAGCTGGCACTCGGCGAGCAGGACTTGGCTGACTAGGCGAAAGAATTCAAGTCCTGGTGCGAACAAGAGAAGTACCGATTGTGGCTGGCAGGGGAAGGAGTCAGCAAAAGAGAAAGTGTTGTCTCTACCATGGAGGATACAGTGAAGGGTAAAAGAGAATCTTATGGTTGAAAGGATCCAACATCACGCCAAGGAGGTCGAGCATTTCTCGAAGGAGGGTTCTGCGGAGCTCTCTTTTGCAAGGAGGTCGCTGGAGGAGCTCCAAAGCATGAGAGCAATTGAGTCCCAGCAGGTCTGGGACTTCCTCGAGCGGGCGAATGAAGCTCTGATACCTTTTGGTTTTAGCACGGTCTGACCGACTGATCCGGAGCCAGAGATGGACAAGGCCCTAGTGGCGCTTAACTCCGCCGGCACAAAGCTAGAGGCTCTAGGAGATGTGACTGTTGACGAGATTGAGACTAAAGGGAAATCTCTAGCTATGAAAGTCATCGAGTATGTGCTGACGTGCTCCTGAAGCGGAGACTCTTTAATGTCTCTAGCTCCAGTATTCAAAGGACCCATCGCTGAGGAGGAGGGAGCTGCCAAGCCAGCGTCCAAGAAGCCGACAATAAAGTTGCTTCATTCTTCGTGAGGATCTCCAGTAGCTAGGACCTTTCTCTTTTGCCTTCAGCTTGTAAATCTCCAATTTCGAATGAATGAAATCCTTTTGAATTTCATTTTTGTCTTCAATACATTGCCCTTTATCTTAGTCGCCCCCTGGTAGATGTGTTCAGTTGATTGAGGACATCTTCCATGAGGATTTTGACAATGTATTGAAAACTTGATTGCTCCGACTTGTAGCTAATATGATAGCTTTGAGGTCCGAGTCTTGTTTCCAAAATCTCCAAAGACCCTTTGTTACGTTGACAGCGGGCCCCTGGGAGTTGTCGGAGCTTGATGCTTCGACGGGACTCACTGTCAACTCATGAAACATCGACGACTAGCCCCCCTGGGGTTGTTGGAGCTTGTTTGCTTTAACGGTGCCCACTGTGAATGCGTAAAACATCGACGACGGGCCCTCTGGGCATTGTCGGAGCTTGTTGCTCCGGCAGCATCCAGCATCACCCGTGCAGATTGTTGTCAATTGTTCATTTTTCCTGCGCATGAGAGACAAGAAAAGCAGTAAAATTTGTCCTCTTGCCTATGGCTCATTTGCGGCTTATTATCCTTCTTTGAACTTTAGATCCTAACAATTCACTGTGACAACATAAGTATACTGATTAAACTTCCTTAGATCCAAATGCTTTCCGGACCTACATTAGTGAGACCCACCAGAATAGGTAGAGTGGCGTACTTAGGGTGTTGGACCAAGCTATGTCGATAGTGCACTCCGGACCTTTCATTGGCTTTGGTTTTCAGGTGAGTAGGCCATCTAGCAATACTAACATCTGATAAAAGATTACTAATAAAACTTATATGTCACCTGAATATCTAGGACTAAATTTAAAATGGATTGCACAACATTGCTATTGACAAGAAGGTAAAAGATGATGAAAATAATGAGCTTGCGCAAAATAAATGCATGGAGAATCTACTTGCACTAATGTATTTCATTATAGGTCTGAATAATAGGGGAGCCAAGGACACACTTAAAGTACAGGACCAACCTAAAGGTGCTATTCATCTTGTTCTAACCCAAGGAGGGTAAGGACACAACTAAAAGACACACCTGAAGTACAGGACCAAGTTAAGTGCGGTTTTGATCTAAGACCCTCCCGACTCTGTTTATAGACTCTATAAGATACATTTGATGCAAATACAAACTCACCTCTGTGTAACTATGTGTAGAACTTACATAGGTGTTCGATGTTCTAGGGATTGGGAAGTGGTATCCCATCCTTTGTAGCCAAGCGGACGCATCCGGGATGGGAACCTTTTATGACTCGAAAGGGACCTTCCTGGCATGAGAAAAGTTTGTTCATCCCTTCTAGAGTAAGTATTCGCTGCAGCACCAGATTGCCTTCCTCCAACTGTCGATTGCACACATACCTTTGGTGATAGCGCCAGAGCGCCTGACGGTAGCGCGTATTTTGGACAGCTGCTTGGCACCCTTCCTCGTCGACGAGGTCTAGGTATTCATGCCGAAGCTGGTATTGTGTGGCTTCGTCGAAGGTTCGTACCTGAAGTGAACCCATGGTGACCTCCGGAGGAGGAACTGCTTCAGCTCCGTACACCAAGAAGAAGGGTGTCTCTCCTGTTGCCCGGTTGGGTGTTGTCCAGCTCGCCCACAGCACAGATGGAAGATCTTCTATCCAGTTGGTGCCATGTTTCTTCAAGTGCTCAAAAGCGTGCATCATGAGTCCCTTAAGTATCTCTGTGTTTGCTCTCTCAGCTTGGCCATTGCTTGTTGGATGAGCTACTAATGCGTAGATGACTTGTATATCAAGTTCTTCGTAGTACTCTTGGAATGCTGCACTTGTGAATTGGGTTCTGTCATCAGTGATGACTCTATTCAGAACTCCAAATCTACAGACAATGGACTTCAAGAACTTGATAGTTAATTGTTTGTTGATAGTCACAACTGGAGTTGCTTCCGGCCACTTTGTTAACTTGTCAATGGCGACATATAAGAATTGGTAACCTCCGACGGCTTTTGGGAAAGGTCCCAAAATGTCCATCCCCCGCATAGCGAATGGCCACGTGGGAGGAATCATCTGCAGTGACTGCGCTGGTGTGTGAAACTGACATGCTTCACACTTCTTGACCAGCTTGACTGCATCCTGGAGTGTTGTAGGCCAATAAAAACCATGTCGGAAGGCTTTACCAACAAGCGTGCGGATGACGTGTGGATCCTGCACTCGCCTCCATGGATCTCTACGAGGAGCTCTCAGCCTTCTTCTCGGGAAATGCACCGCATTAGAATGCCGTTGGCGCCACGTTGATAGAGATCTCCTTCTATCAACATGTATATTTTAGCCAATATGACAATTCGCTCAGCGGATATACCGTCTTCAGGAAGGATGTTGTCTTTCAAGTAGTCCCAGACCTCTGAGATCCATGCATCGGGACTGACTTGAGCTTCCAAATCTTGTGCGCTTGGTTGCTCGGAGCTTCTTGTAGCGCCTACGATCCTTGGTGGGCGCCATGGTAATAGGGCCACTGGGACCGCTAGCTTCTTTATGCTAGTCTCGCCCCCATCACTCAGTTCGGTAGGCTGAGCGGCAGGTGCTGATAATCTCTTGAAAAAAAAACCTGTCGGGTGCTTGAGCCCCGATTGAAGCCTTCGTCGAGGGATCGTCAGCTTTAGCGTTGTTGATATGCTGGACATGGCGGAGGTCCAGGGCTTGGAAGTCTTCTGCAACTTTTGGTCTTCAAGTATATAAGCATCAAGCTGAGGGTTATTGCAACTGCATTCACCTTTGACTTTCTTGATGATGAGTTGTGAGTCACCCTTTACTAGGAGCTGTCGAACGCCATATGATAGTGCCACCCTGAGTCCGATGATGAGAGCTTCATATTCTGCCATGTTGTTGGTTGCCTTGAAGTCGAGGCACACCATGTACTTGACCTTCTCCTGATCGGAGCGAGCGAGAAGGATTGTAGCTTCGGCCCCTTGCTTTGCACGGAGCCGTCGATGTAGAGAGTCCAGTGAGGCTCAATGAAGACCGAGACCTTAGGTTCTGGCTTCTGCTCATTGAGGCCCCAGGAGTTGATAAAGAAGGTGTACACTCCACCACAAAATCGGCCAGTGTCTGACTCTTGATTGCATGTCGAGGCAGGAATTCAAGATTGAATTCTGCCAGCTCCGCTGCCCACTTAGCGATATATCCCGTAGAATTGGGATTGTGTAAAATTGCTCGTTGTGGATAGGAGGTTACTACTGATATCTTGTGGGCTTGGAAGTAGTGATGAAGCTTCCTTGAGACTATATGGACTGCGTAAAACAGTTTATGCACCTCAATGTACCTAGTCTTAGTGTCATGAAGTACTTCACTGATGAAGTATACTGGATGTTGGACAGTTCTGACCCTCCCGGAGGGGTCCGGAGCTTCTTCTTCATCAACCCGGACCCTCCCGAAGGGGTCCAGATCTCCTTCTTAAGTAAGTACTCCCTCGGATGAGGGAGGTTGATCCACATGCATCTTGACTTTAGGATACGTGCCTGGGGGTTGGGACCCAGACTCACCTTCAGGTAGCTCCGGACCCTCCCGGAGGGGTCTAGGCTCCTGAGTTGAAGATGTTTTTGGTCTTTCCGCAACCAAAACCATGCTGACAACCTCCGTAGTTGCAGCGACGTAAAAGCAAAAGAGGCTCACCAGGCTTTGGAGCTACCATGATTGGTAGTGTGGTGAGGAGCTGCTTGACCTCTTGGAACACCTTCTCTTCTTCTTCAGACCAATGGAATGGTCAGGACTTCCTCAACAGCTTGAAGAAGGGAAGCGCTCGCTATGTCAGTCTTGAGATGAACCGACTGAGCAAAGCTAGACACCCAGTTAGCTTTTGGACGTCCTTGATGCGGGCTGGAGGACTCATCTCTTCGATAGATTTGATCTTGGCCAAATTTGCCTCAATTCCTAGGTGAGGCATCAAGAAACCGAGGAGCTTTCCAGAGCTAACCCCGAAGACACACTTGTCCGGGTTGAGCTTCGTGCGCGTTAGGCGTAGCTTGTCGAGGACAGCTTGAAGATTATCCAAGAGTGAGTCCTTGTTCTTCACCTTGACAACGATGTCATCGACGTAGACTTCCACTAGGTCCCTAATCAACTCCCCAAAAGTTTTGTTCATGGCTCGTACAAAAGTCGAGGTAGCATTTTTGAGACCAAAAGGCATGGCAGTATAATAATACAACCCATCTACTGTGATGAAGGCAGTATGCTCTTTATCTTCCTTAGACATTGGAATTTGATGATATCCACAATATGCATCTAAGAAACATAGTAGTTCACACCTGGAGGTAGAATCCACTATCTGATCTATTCTTGGTAGTGGAAAAGGATCTTTTGAGCATGCCTTATTCAGTGTGGTTTAGTCGATGCACATCTAAAGCTTCCCACCGATGTTTGGTACAACAACTGGGTTTCCCAACCATCGTGAATGATGAACCTTCAGGATGAATCCAGTGTCGAGCAGCCTTTTGACTTCTTGTTTGATGAAGTTCTGCCGTTCACAAATTGCTTATGGGGCTTCTGTTGTATAGGTCGTGCGTTGGGGTATACCTTCAGATGGTGCTCAATCACCTCCCTAGGGATTCCAGGAATTTGTGGTGGTTCCATGCAAACACGTCGACATTTGCCCAGAGGAAAATGACCAGTGCGAGTTCCTCTTTGTTAGCTAGACCTCCCGATATACGAGTGGTCTATTTGGCATCAGAATCGATTTGGACGACTTTGAAGGGAATATCAGTGTCGCCACTTGGTTGCACACGAGGTGCAAAGGATGAGTAGTGCTGACGCGAGCTCGGGGGTTGTTGAGCAACTTGCTCCTTGCCGGATTCCTCTTCTTGCGTTGTTGCCAGTGCATGAAGTTCTTCCAGCGCAGTAACCCCAGCAGTGCAGTCCCCCCAGATCTGGAGGACGCCTGACGGGGTTAGCATCTTCAACACGAGGTAGCCGTAGTGGACCACGGCCATGAACCTATACAGGGCTGGCCTTCCTAGGATCACGTTGAAGGGGAGATTGATGTGTGCCACATCAAACACCAGCTTCTCGAACTTATAGTTGTCTCGTGTCCCGAAGGTCACGGGCAGAGTAACCGACTCAATAGAATGGGTGTGAGGGCCTGAGGTCCGAGAGGTTGAGTTGGTGCTTCACAAAAGCTGTGAAGCTAAGGAGATTGAGCGTCACTCCTCCATCTACCAGGACATGAAAAAGCTGGATATTGGTGATAGTCGGAGAGGTCGTCAAGGGCAATTGTCCAGCTCCGTCCATGTTCTTCGGACTGTTCGAAGCATCAAAGGTGATGGAAGTATCAATGCACATCCGATGTGGCTCTGCCTTGGCAGTAGGAGCAGCAACAACCATCTCTCGACGCATAGTCTTCAGGATGCGCCGAGAGGTGATATCCTAGGACCCTCCATACATCATATAGAGAGTCTTCCAACGCTTATTGTCATAGATGTCGGAGTCTTCATCGACGGTGTTGTTGACCGCCTTTAACGCCTTCTTGGTGTCTTGGAAGACTAGCTCCTGATCAGACAGAGATTCATCAACTTTTTGCTTTCTTGTCTTGGCGCTTGTGTTGTGTTCAGCAAGCCTCTTGACCTCACGAAAGTCTTCTAGATTGTGGGTTGTTGATTTGTGAATCGGACACCACATCTTTTCACCGTTGCCATCTTCAGACGATGGTCGAGGTCACTTGTCGGGGCGTGGCCCCCGACCACCAGGAGATGCGGCGGCGGCAGCGGTAGGTGTGTCGGCAAATGACTTCTTCTTGGCACTTGACTTTTTCTTCTTTTTTCCCTTGCCAGAGGCAGTAGCTTCAGCTTTGGAGGAAGATTGCTTGGCCTCTGTAGCTGGTTTAGAGTGCATCTCACGACCCTCTGCAGCTTTGGCACATTTGTCGACCACGCTGAAGAGTTCCGTGACACGCTGACATTTTTTGTTGCCAGCTTCTCCAACATATTCTTGTCTTGAACTCCCTGTAAAAATGCAACGACGACAAAATCGTTGGAGATAGAATAGTGGTGTTTCGTACCTAAGAGAATGCTGGATGAAGGATCGCTGCGACTCCCCCGACTTTCGTTGTACGGTGAATAGGTCCAGCTTGGTGCTATGATGGGTGTAGGAGCTCCCGAGGTTGGTAGTGAACTGGCGACAGAGCTCCACCCAACTGTAGAACGAATCATGAGGTCAGCTCATAAACCAGGACCTTGAAGTCCAAGTTAGAGCCACAGGAAAGTATTTGGCCGTCACAGCCTCAATGTCTCCATCCGCGAGGATGGTGGTGGAGTAGATTTGAAGAAATTCAATGGGGTTGACTGTCCCGTCGTATTTCCACGGCAGATGAGGCCGGAACTTGGGTGGCCACTCGACCATGTGGAGATGCATGGCAAGGGCCAAACAACCCCCCCCCCCCCCACTCCAAGAGGAGAAGGGTTTTCTCGAGCAAATCGCCTCTCGCGAGCACGCTCAATGTTGACGCGGTTGTCCTGCCTCATGTAGCTATGGTCGAGCTCAAACCGGAGGTCCTAAGTCGAGAGCCTCGTCGCCGTGTGAGTGTTGACGGTTGTTATATACCAATTTCACCCGTCAATATAACTCAATTATGTGAAGGAAATATCATTTCTTGCACACACCACCTTTTATTTAACCTATTTCCACTTGTCCTTGGAGAAAGTAGTGCGTGTAGGGATTCTATGCAAAATTGAAGTGAAACAAGGGGATGGATCCTATAAAATATCATTCCAGCCAATCGGGCGACGCCACATGGCACCAAATGGATCAAATGGCCCACAAACAGAAGTATATGTGGCCATCCAATGTGTAGCACCCATATCATGGAATGGGACCCACTTGTCAGTCACCTAGAGGAAGAACTGGCCGTTTGGAGCCGAGACCAGGTCGGCCGACCCCCCTAGTCGGCCGACTAGGTCCTGGCGCCAAACGCGGTCAAACGCCACGTGTTGGCTCCTCCGGGCTTGAAGAGGTCAGGGGTGACTGATTCGCGCACTTTTGGTGGCGAGAACTGACCTTTCTCCAAGCTATAAATAGGAGCCCTCACCCCTCACTTCAACACACACCACTTGAGTATTCATCCATTGTATCAACTACTCTCCATAGGTTCAAAGGAGTATAGGCTAAAGACAGGAGAGTCTCAAGTCCATAGGCCAAGTAGGAGAGGAGTAGGAGGAGTCTCTTCCAATTTCCAATTGGGAAAGGTATGTCTCCCATATTCCTATTTTATTTGTGACTTTATTCTTAATAAAGATGTTATCTTTAGTCTTCCATTATTCATATACTTGAATGAAGCGTTTCTTCTTTGATTGGGGATTCCATGTATGTGGTAGGAGTAGTATTTATAATTGTGCTATACCATTCTCAATATATCATTATAAACACTATAAACCTCCACTATAGTCCAATTAGCTATGATATAATTATGTTAACATAAATCACTTATGCTATGAATTAACATTGGTTGAACAATGGTTTAGTTCATTGCCTTAGGATGGCTTGTGCCTAGGCTCTTAAGGTAATTACTTAATATGCTTGCATGGTTCTAGGATAGAGAGTAGTGTTGAATGTCTCGTATGCCCACGGATTGAAGAGGTAGGCAGTAGGTGGTGACAGGCCTATCTGTCCTTTGTAATCCTCCACATTCGGCTATGCCACAAGCTCTTGGCGGGAGTCATCCTAGTATTGCTAGGGGTAAACTCGTGCCCAATGTGTTACTCCACTTAGCATGAGAACTCATAATTGACATGATCATTAGTAACTAACCTAGGCTATGTATATGTACATTAGAAGCATTGTAGGAGTACTCTACCTAGTTCTTAGCCTAGTCCCTCTTTACCATATTTATCCCCTTAGGATAGAATGCTCTAGTGTGTGTCACACTACCTCAATTACCTTTTATCCATCCTTGGTAGAACCCTACCTAGGCCAACCTACCTCTCTACTTGATGATTGTTTTACTTCTATCTAGCCTTCCTTTGGGATAATATAAATGACACCCTTTGGGAATACTCTTAGAGGGGAAATGCTACATCGATAGTTTTCGTGCGCTTGCGAATTTACATGTATAATATAAAACCTAACAACAAGCATTTCTGGCACCCCTGCTAGGGATGAATTGGTAGTAGTGCGTAGGAAATATCAACAAGCATTTTTGGTGCTGTTGTCAGGGAAGACAGCTGAAGTATTACCTGATTGAGTGAATAGGATAGGACACTGGTAGGTTTTAATAGGATGACCCTTCTTTGTTTTTGCATTTTATGTGAAAATAGGGTAGTGTATGTCTGGTTTCCGCTTCCGAAAAACTTTGTTGAAGATCATGAATCCCTTCTGAGAGATCGACCTCGTGTCGTTACTCCTCAGAAGCTTTGAGAAGCAAAGTCAGCCAGCATAGCTGCACCAACAACCAAAACACAAATGGCCCAGAAGACCCTTCGTGAGTTTTCAGCTCCCTCTGCTAACAATGTGCATGTTGGGCCCATTGTTAACACGGGAGACATAAACATCAAAATCAAGACTAACCTTATAACTATGGTGCAAGCCAACCCATTTTGTGGGAAGGCTAACGAGGATGCAAGTGCTCACCTGCAACAGTTCCTTGAGATCTGCAGCACTTTTAAGATCAAGGGTGTATCTCCTGATGTTGTCCGTCTTAGGCTGCTTTGTTCTCTCTTCTTGGGAGAGCAAAACAGTGGTTCTATGCGAATCGAAGTGTTGTAGATACTTGGGAGAAGTGTTCTATGGCATTCCTCGCCAAGTTTTTCCCTCTTACTCAAGACCAATGCCCTACGTGGAAGAATTTCCAGCTTCCAGCAAGATGCCAAGGAATCTATTCCCGAGGCTTGGGAAAGGCTTTAGGAGTACATCCTAGCCTGTCCCAACCATGGAATGGATTACTGGCTCATCATCCAAAACTTCTACAACAGGTTGATCCCTTCCGCTCGTGACCATGTTGATGCTGCTATTGGAGGTGCCTTCTTCTCATTGACGGTGCCCAAAGCTAAAGATTTGATTGAGAAGATGGTGTCAAACGTGGGTTGGAGCGACGAGCATCTCCAAACCTGCCAGCGAGCCATGCACACCTTGAAGGAGATGGACATAATCGCTGCAAAATTGGACCTCCTTATGAAGAAGATTGATGGACAAGTCAATGGTGAGGTATGTGGCAATGCTTATGCCTTAGACTCTCACATCACTTGTGAAGTCTGTGGCAACACGGGCCATTTGGGCAATGACTGCCCAGAAACCCGTGGGGGTGCCCTATACATAGCCAACAATGGAAACAACAATGGCTATCGTCCAGGAGGTCAAGGGTGGGGCCAACCACGCCCATTCTTTCAAGGAGGGTACAACAACAATGGCAATAATGGAAATCAACCCAACTTGAGAGAACTTGCCATTGGCCAGTTGAAGATCATTGAGGCTATATCCAAGAAGTTGTCGGCCAATGACAAGACTCTAGAGAGCATAAATGCCAAGATTGAAGGACTATCCTCAGCCTTCAAGAATCAATTGAGTTTCAACAAGATGTTGGAAACTCAGTTGTCTCAACTGGCAGCTATTGTTCCTCCAGTGGAGAATAGCAAGATGGCAGGACAACCTGAACCCCCTGTGGAAAATGTCGGCATGATTTCTCTACAAGGAGGCAACTGGCTGAAGGACTCTGTATGTCCTACAATCTCATGCTCAATTGGGGCACACCACTTTGACAAGGCCCTTTGTGACCTTGGATAAAGTGTGAGTGTGTGCCCAAGGTGGTTTTCGACCAGCTGAACTTCACAGAACTTACTCCAACACCAATGCAGCTCCAAGTGGCTGATTCCTCAGTCTGTTATTCGGCAGACATCGCTGAAGATGTCTCGGTGAAAATCTAGAACTGCTTCATACCCGTGGTCGTGGTGCTCGACATGTAGGTCGAGAAGGATACGGCGCTCATTCTTGGGCACCCGTTCCTAAGCACCGCGAAAGCTCGCATAGTTGTGGGAGCTGGAAAAAATCCACTTCCATATCAATGGCATGGAGGAGAAGTTCAACATCCGCCCAAAGTTGGAGCAATACTCCATGATCCGTATCAAGTCTGGGAAGAATGTTAAACACATTCAAGAGGTCGAAATCACAGCCCCAAAGATTGAACCGCTCATTGCATTCATGAGGAATTTGATCTATGCGGAAAATCTGCCTTATAATCCACTTTGACACCCCAAGAAGGCGGAGAAGTCTGGGCCTCTCCAAAGGCCCAAGTCCACCTAGCCGCCAAAGAAGGTATGGCAGAAGACACAATACAAGCCGTCTGAGCCCATCCCTCCGGGCCCGGATGTCAAGAAATGAAAAAGGAGGAATGTCCATCTCATCCGACGGTGGTGAGATTTAGCCAATAGGTTAAATTGGTAGTTATCATTTTCTTTATTTTTCTTTTCTCTTGATTTGGTTTTCCCGATTTAGTTTGATTTTCCCCACAGCATATTTGGTTTTCCTAGTAAGTTGAGAATCTTCTATTCCCAACTATCATTTTTATTTTTTATTTATCACAAAAAGAAAATTGTTAGGTTTTGAAAAAAGAGTTTTTATTTCGAAAACAATTTTTCTAAGCTGCAAAAGTGGTATTTTACCAACGTGCTAATTTCATAGCCATTGGGGAGCCACCTGCCAAAGGGGGGAATAGGGGGGCCCACCTGTAAGGTCGGCCGACCCACCTGTTCGGCTGACTAGGGGAAAGAGCCATTTTGACTCTCTCTCCTCCAACGGCTACATTTGGTTCCATAGTGACCATTGAGGATTGCACACTATAAATGGTGGCCTTGAGGAGCTCTTCTCGTCAAACTCCACCCCATTTCATATCTCCCCAAAGTCACTCTTGCTCACATTGTTTTCTTTCTCTTCGTTGAAGCACTCTTGCTCAAATTCCCAACTCAAAAAGATTTGCTTTTTGCATTCGCAATTTGCTCTCAAGTTCTTCAAGGAAAAATTCGTCGGGGTTTTGCTTTCACTAACATCACCTCTTTCGAGTTTTTGCCTTGTTGTGTTCTTGTTTGTTGTGGCCATGACAGGGATGAAAAGGTGGTTTCGAAAGAGGAAGGAGGCTGCAAGCTCAATCCATGGTGGAGACTCAAGTGCGTGCCCCTCTTCCGTTGCTGCACCAAGTTTATGGAGGAGGAGTGTAGGTGACGACACTCCCATGGGTGAGAGGACCAACCCTCATCAACTTCTTCACGATGATGACCTCAGCATCCAAAGTGAAGTTGAAGATCAAGCACGCAAGCTCCTCCAAGATCGTGAGTTTTCCGATACGAAAGCTTATGATCCAGATTTGATCTCCAAAATAGGTATAGATTCTGAATTCTTTTCCATTTGGCATGCACTAGGATGGGAAAACTTTGCTCACATGGAGGAGAAAGGTTCACGCCTTCTCTCCATACGATTCCTTTGCACACTCAAAATAGGATTTGATGGTATTACTTTTAGATTATTTCAAAAAGAATACAACATCCTACGGAAAGAATTAAGTGAAATCCTAGGCTTCCATAAACGTTGTTTGCTATATTTAGACACTTTGCCTAAGTTTAACAAATAGAGTTTTTGGCAAGATTTAACTGGTGAGGTCAGATGTAGTGCACCTAGGAATAGCCACTTGCACAACCCTACTTTACGCTTCATGCATAGATGGGTGGTTGTGACTATGTTCCCTAGAGGAGATGTAAGGATAATACGTGATGATGAGCTAAAAATTTTATTTGCCATGATTAAAAAGATAAAAATTGCTCTAGCTATTGCCATGATGACACAATGGTTAGATTACATTCCAAGGGTAGGGCCAATTGAATGTACTTCACTGATTACTTATATTGCTACTAGAGTAGGAGCACTAGAATATTCTTTATTTGAGTATATTGGAAATGAAAGAGAATTAATTGATGAAGAATATTTAGTGCTAGTACATACCCTTAAGCATGATCAAGATGGCTCTTTGATATTTTATTATCTTGGCTTTGTCAATGAAATTCGGTTACCTAACCCGGATTATCGTTTGTACAAATGTCGGAGGCTAACCATTGATCTTCTTCCCATCGAGGAAGTCGGAAGAAGTAATGTCTCTGGTGGGGTAACTAGAAGCCGTACGAGGAGAGCGGCTATGCCTCCGACAATCTCCACGGTCCAGAAGTACGAAGAGGAAGAGAACCAAACGAGTGATGCACCCGGATGGACTCAACCTCCATCATATGAGACCGAAGGTCCGTCTTGGCCTGGATGGCCAGGTGCCGCATGGGAGCCAGCCCTATCCACTTCAAGCTCTAGAAGCTTGCCTTCAGCGTCCATGAGAAGATGTCATTCCTCTTCGGCTAGAAGCCATCATGACTATAGCCAGGAAATGACGGATCTCACTAGATGTATGGATGAGCGTGAAATGAGAACGGGTGACATCTACAATACTCTCCAAGGGCATGTCCAAGGTACCCAAGACTGGCACCAACACATGGACGCTCAATTCATCAACCTCAACTCCACGCTACAACAACAACAACAAGCCGATCTCACGGCATACTTCAGTCATCAAGGGTTCAACCCTCGACACGGAGGTGAGTGAAGAACAAGCTTGGGGGAGAACCCCCACTTGAGGTAAATTGTATCAACCCCTTTGCATATTTATTTTCCATTAGACCATCATTCACCTTGCATATAAAATATATATATATATATATATATATATATATATATATATATATATATATATATATATATACAACAACAACAACCAAGCTTTTGTCCCAAACAAGTTGGTGTCGGCTAGAAATGAAACCCAACAATTTTGAAGAAAAGTAATAGAAAATAAGATGGAAATAAAAAAAGTTAATAAAAATAAAAATACAAATAAAATGAGATTCTACATTTTATTTCTTTTAGAAATGGGTTAATAAGAAAGAATATAAGAGTAACAAAATATGAATAAACCAAGATTCTGGCACATGAATTGCTAATTTCCATGCAGTCCTATCATGAGCCAAATCTCTAGGTATGTCCCACTCCTTTAAGTCTCGTTTCACCGCCTCCTGCCATGTCAACCTTGGTCAACCTCTACCCCTCCTAAAATTTTCTCTACTCTTTATAATCTCACTGTTAACCGATGCTTCTAGAGGTCTCCGCTGTACATGCCCAAACCACCGTAGGTGATGTTGGACTAGCTTCTCCTCAATCACGTATCACCTCGTTCCTAATTTTGTCTCTTCTTGTGTGACCGCACATCCACCATAGCATGCGCATCTCTGCAACACTCATTTGCTGGACATGATGCCTTTTAGTTGGCCAACATTCTGCTCCATACAGCATCGCAGGTATGATCACCGTCCTATAGAATTTTCCTTCCAATTTTTGTGGAACTTTCTTATCACACACACACTCACACACACACACACACACACACACACACACACACACACACACACACACACATATATATATATATATATATATATATATATATACATATACATATAATAAATTTTAGGACAGATTTGTTTTTCAATAAAATAAATGATGTGCGAAAAGAATTGTTTGGAATTCACATAGATGAAATGATAAATAGTCGCTCTCCATTCTATCACACATGCACAAGTATTGAATCAAATTGTTTTGAATTTATTTCTCCTAAGGCTTACTCTTTTGACTTAGCAATATTATGTGTTGCAAATATGCCTATTATATTCCCTACCAAGCTCCACATACAAGCCTTATGTAGAGGTAGGATGAATTTAGGCAAAATGCCTTGGTGGGGATATATTTCCAATACACACAAAGGAGATACTTGAGAGAATCAAGTTGAGATACTTAAAATCTGAATTGAACTCTCCGGAATTTGAGTGGAACTTGACTTCTAGGGTAAGTGTTCTCCATTTGTTGTTCTATCTTTCAACCACCCATGAATAGGAGATGGCATAAGCCCCCATAATAACTTAAGATAGGTGAAGTACCATGCCAATTTTTGCAATACTAGGTAGAGTATTTTGTTGTGCACATGGTACTTTTGAAAAATAGAACATAGTAGCAACTCCTTATCATCAACCTAAAGTCTTGACATTGCTTGGGATGAGCAAAGGATAAGCTTGGGGGAGTTTGTTGATGGCTATTATATATCAATTTCACCCGTCAATATAACTCAATTATGTGAAGGAAATATCATTTCTTGACACATAATCTTTCTATTTAACCTATTTCCACTTATCCTTGGAGGAAGTAGTACGTGCAGGGATTCTATGCAGAATTAAAGTCAAACAAGGGGATGGATCCTACAAAATATCATTCCAGCCAATCAGGCGATGCCACATAGCACCACACGGATCAAATGGCCCACAAACAGAATTATCTGAGGCCATCCAACGGTGTAGCACCCATATCATGTAATGGGACCCACCTGTTAGTCACCTGAGGAAGAATTGGCCGTTTGGAGCCAGGATCAGGTCGATCGACCCCCTTAGTCGACCAACTAGGTCCTGGTGCCAAACGCTTTCAAACACCACGTGTTGACTCCTCCCGGCTAGAAGAGGTCAGGTGTGGCTGATTCGCGCGCTTTTGATGGTGGGCACCGACCCTTCTCCAAGCTATAAATAGGACCTCTCACCCCTCACTTCAACACACACCACTTGAGTATTCATCCATTGTATCCACTACTCTCCATAGGTGTAGAGGAGTATAGGCTATAGAGAGGAGAGTCTATAGTCCATAGTCCAAGTAGGAGAGGAGTAGAAGGAGTCTCTTCCCAATTTTCAATTGGGAAAGGTATGTCTCCCATATTCCTATTTGTATTAGTGACTTTATTCTTAATAAAGATATTATCTTTAGTCTTCCATTGTTCATATACATGGATGAAGCGTTTCTTTTTTGATTGTGGATTCCATGTATGTGGTAGGAGTAGTATTTATGATTGTGCTATACCATTCTCAATATATCATCATAAACACTATAAACTTCCACTATAGTCTAATGAGCTATGATATGATTATGTTAACATGAATCACTTATGCTATGAATTAACATTGCTTGAACAATGATTTAGTTCATTGCCTTAGGATGGCTTGTGCCTAGGCTCTTAAGGTAATTACTTAATATGCTAGCATGGTGCTAGGATAGAGAGTAGCGTTGAATGTCTCATATGCCCACAGATTGAAGAGGTAGGCAGTATAGGTGGTGACAGTCCTATCTGTTCTTTGTAATCCTCCATGTTCGGCTATGCCACAGGCTCTTGGTGGGAGTCATCCTAGTATTGCTAGGGGTAAACCCATGCTCGATGTGTTAATCAACTTAGCATGAGAATTCATAATTGACATGATCATTAGTAACTAACATAGGCTATGTATATGTACATTAGAAGCATTGTAGGAGTACTCTACATAGTTCTTAGTCTAGTCCCTCTTTACCATATTTATCCCCTTAGGATAGAATGCTCTAGTGTGTGTCACAACCTCAATTACCCTTTATCCATCCTTGCTAGAACCCTACCTATGTCAACCTAGCCTCTCTACTTGATGATTGTTTTACTTCCATCTAGCCTTTCTTTGGGATAATATAAATGACACCCTTTGGGAATACTCTTAGAGGGGAAATTCTACATCGATAGTTTACGTGCGCTTGCAAATTTACATGTATAATATAAAACCTACCAACAAGCATTTCTGGCACTCCTGCTAGGGATGAATTTTTAGTAGTGTGTAGAAAATATCAACAGTGAGTACGGCGAGCCCCAGAGGGCAGTGATGTTGTTGACGGCTACTAATGTCACATATCATCTCTAGTTAGAGATCAGGTCCACAAGCACATAGAAACTGTCGTGTAGCATTTCACCCAAGTGTATTCCCATGGGTATCGTATTTATCCCAAAGGAAGACAATGGAGAAAAGTAAACACTACTCTTATGATCAATCTATGGGATACTAATCAAATATCAAGACAGGGGTAAGTTGATAATGTATGGTAGTGTGACACATACCTAAGCAATCTATTCTAAAGGCGAGATGAGTCTTAATGGATGTTAGACTAGGAGTTGAGGAGTTACTCCAACAATGCTTCTAATATACATACACATAACCTAGGTTAGATACTAATGACCATGTCAATGGTGAATCCTTATGCTAAGTTGTTCAACACATCGGGCACGAGTTTACCCCTAGCAATACTAGGAAGACTCCCGCGAAGAGCATGTGGCATAGTTGAAAGTGGAGGATTACAAAGGACAGATAGAGATGTAACCACTTATTGCCTACCTCTTCAATCTGTGGGTCTACGAGACATCTAACGCTACCTAACTATCCTAGCACCATGCTAGCATATTAAGTAAATTAAATACCTTAAGAGCCGCGGCACAAGCCATCCTAAGGCAATGAACTAAATCATCGTTGAACCAATATCAAGACATAGCATAAGTTATTCATACTAACATGATTATATCATAACTACTTAGACTATAGTGGGGGTTTATTAGTGTTTATGATGATAGTATAATGACACTAAGGCATGATAACTATTCGTACCACATACATGGACTCCACAATCAAACAAGAAACGCTTCATCCAAGTATATGAATAAAAGAAGACTAAGGATAATATCTTTATTAGGCATAAAGTCACAAATATAAGAAAAGATACATGAGCCACACCTTTCCCAACTTGGACTTGGGACTAGAGGCACTCCTCTCTATAGCCTAACTCCACTAAGGACTAAGAGAACTAGTGTATGCAATAGAATGATGCTCAAGTGGTGTGTGTTGAAGTGAGGGGTGAGGGGTCCTATTTATAGGTGGAGAAGGGGCAGTTCCCGCCACCAAAAGCGTGTGAATCAGTCACCACTGACTTTTTCAACCTGGGTGTAGCCAACACGTGGAAGCTGATCGAGTTTGGGGGAAAGACCAGGTCGGCCAAAAAGGGGGGTCGGCAGACTATGTAAGTTATACAAAGGTCTGTGCTTTCTTGGGGTGACTTTCAGATGGGTCCCATACCTTGATATTGGTGCTACACCGTTGGATGGCCTCGGATACTTCTGTTCGTGGGCCATTTGATCCATGTGGTGCCACATGTTGGTGCTTGATTGGTTGGGATGATATTTTATAGGATCCATCCCCTTGTTTCACTTCAATTCTGTATAAAATACCTGCATGCACCAATTTCTCCAAGTACAAGTGGAAATAGGTTAAATAGAAAGGTGATGTGTGTAAGAAATGGTATTTCCTTCACATAATTGAGTTATATTGACGGGTGGAATCGGTATATAACAGGCATATTTGCAACACATAATGTTGCTAAGTCAAAAGAGCAAGCCTCAAGAGAAAATCAATTCAAAACAATTTGATTCGAGACTTGTGTATGTGTGATGGAATGGAAGTGGATGTGGATATTTGAGATGACTCATATTTATGTAGACTCTCTTATTTTGCAGGGATGAAACATGGCTAATTTTCTCTTTTTTTTTCTTTTTTTCCTCTCATTCTTATGATGTAAGCATGCATTTACTCTTTTTTTCTCGTAGTCATGTCTTCTACTCCCTTTTTATGCAATAAACTTGGAGAGAGTACTAACCATGAAGTGTATGGAGTTTCTCTTTTTATTGTGGAATGATGGTAATTTGCTTACTTCTAGTGTAGAAGTACAACATGTGCAAGTGAAGTCTTGAATTCAAAAAGTAATGAATAAAATCTAACATAGGTCTATACTAGTTTGACAAAGCTCAATGTGAAGACAAATATCAAATGCATAAGGTCTATTAATGTAATGTATCATATGGCTTTGGTAGGTATTTCCAATCAAATGAGAGTAACTTAAATCTTTTTAGAATTTCTCCGGAAATCTAAGTTCACTTTCAAACTAGGAATAGCAGCTCTATCACTATATCATATCTCACAACAACATAGAATTGGATTAAGCTTTTTCTACCCTCAATTTCTAAATCAAGGCAAAAGTAATTCTAGCCAAGGAAAGCAATATTTTAGATAGTAGTAAGTTGTAAATTAGGGACTTATGTAAATTAAAACAGGGCAACTATTCATCATTTCATCTATGTGAATTCCAAATCATTCTTACCACGCATATTTTATTTTATTCACCTAACCTATACTACATTATTATTAATCTCTCTTTTTTGTAAGATGCAAATGTAGTGGAAAGAAATAAATGAAATAATGGAATGCAAATGGGATGTGATACAAGTTACCTCAAGTGGGGGTCCTCCCCCAAGCTTGTTCTTGGTCAAGGTCCGCACTAGGGGCTGAAACCCTAACGACGGATGTAGGCCATGAAGTTGTCCTTACCTTGTCGCAGCATGACTTTGACCTTGGAGGGGTTGAGTGTCAATGTTGGGTTGCCTTCCATGGATTCCATGAGTGTGGTCGAGGAGAGTGTTGTCGATGTAGCTTATCCACACCATAAGGTTTCTATAGGTTGGATGTACTTTGTTATTCCATGGCTAAGGTAATGATAACCCTTAGCTACAAAGGAATGATGTGCACTCAACATGGTTGAGTGTGTCATTCTTTAGCTGAGGTGTATCATACCTTCTTGCCATAAAGAAATAACTTTTACCTCTCATGCATTGGGTGTGATCCGTCATTCTTTGGCTAAGGTAATGATACCCTTTAGCCACAAAGGAGTGACATGTACCCAACATGTGTTGAGTACAACCCTTTATTTCTTGGCTAAGGTACAACATATCTATAACCACAAAGGGATGACGTGCACTCAACATGGTTGAGTGTGATCTGTTGTTCCTTGGCTAAGGTATAAAATACCTTCCGGCCACATAGGAACAACTTGCACCCAATATACATTGGATGTGATATTGTCATTCCTTGGTTAAGGTACATCATACCTTTTAGTCACAAAGGAATAACTTACACCCAGTGATGGTGGCAATTCCCTTGAGATTGAATGAGTGCTTATAATTGTTGAGAGCATAATGCTCTTACATATTTGTAGCATCCTGTTGGTCGCTCATGGTGGGTTTCCATGTCCAATCTCTGGCCTCGTATAGTTATGGTTGTCCTTCGGGCTTAATTTCCGATAGGTAGCAATCATCCTAATTTACTTCTTGGCCAAGAGATATTGAAATGAAATCCTCTTAGGGTTTCCAACAATCAGATCTTTGAATGCCTGCATAGTTATTTTACTCCCACAACTTCCTCTCTATGATAGAGAGGGATGGTTAGCTCCCAATACTTATACAAATGAATTTCGAGTTAGGTAACAGAATCTTCATTTGTACGCATGGGGAAGAACAAGACCAAAGAATTGGGTCCAATTTCTAGTGTATCCATGAACAATGTATGAATCATTGCTAGGAGTGGGGCTTTATGGATAAATCAAGTTGTACATTTTTTAAAGCTCCTACTCATAGCAATGTAAGTGATATAAATACACTATATGGATCCCTTCATCTTGTAAAATTTCTAACCATCATAGTTTTTTTACAAGAGCAAATATTTATAATTTAGGTCATGGCAAACAAGATTCTCAATTTTATCCTCCTGAACATTTTTAATTTCCTGCCTAGGAATTTGAATTTTAGTGATCCATGCATGAATGAGTTTCAAGTCAGAATTATGGACATCACTATTCCTAGGTTACTACATACCAGTTACAACCATTAAGTCATTCCATAAGCATTACCTAGGCAAAAAATGTCTAAGTCAATTTTAGCAATGCTTATGAAATTCTAGGTACTTGTTTAAATATATTCCCAACTAAGGTGGCATTACTTTTTGAAGAATGAAAAAGAGTAATGCCAACACTTACTCTCGTGAGGATGCATAATAATTGAATGATGAGAAGGTGCAAACCTTCCTTACCAATGTAAGCAAAAATCATTCAATCCTAATGTAATTCCAACGACGGAAAATTTTAAACATGTACCTCAATTGAAGAGCGGTCCAAGTTGAAGGTCGTTGTGTGATAAACTCACGACCATGAATTTTGGTGTAGCCTTCATGTTCAATGCCTTCTACCAAGTTGAGGTTGGAGTTGAATGGGCTTCATCTTGTTCCTCCAATGGACCACCGTCTTGAACATTCCTCCACCATGAACTCGAAATGAGATCGATGGAGGGATATGTGTTTGTTGGGGCCTTCCAACCTCTTTGCAAATTTTCTCTTGGCTGCACTAAAATCAAAAACAAACAAAACAACTCAAAAACGGGTTGTGTTAGTTCAAAAGCAATTTTTTTGCCCAACTTGAAACAACTTACAAATGCAATGAATATTTAAGGGAAATATTTTTGGTTTGAATTAGGAAGATGAGTTCATGTGGTTACGCCCAAGGTTCATATCCAAATAAATTTATTTCCTAATTCAAAATTTTAGTTTAATGATGGTTGGAAATTTTACCCTCCAATATGCAAGTGTGAAAATTCAAACATGCTAAATGCAAATGCAAAGATTGATGGGAAATTCAAATATGCAATTGTAAAAGCAAATATGTGATAACTACCAATTAACTTATTGGCAAGGACTCACCAAATTTTTGAAGTCTGATGAGTGAGACTTACCTCCGTCCTGTTTAGTATGATGATTTGTTGTCCAATCCCGGAGTTAAAGATGTGGACAACTTCTCTTGATTGACATGTCAAAACTCCTTTGGCATGTCGATTGGACATGTGGACCACATGATGGCCCTGGCCTCTCCGTCATCTTGATGAGGACTTGTTGATGTAGTGACGACTTTCTCCCTTTTGAAGATATTCTTCTTATGAGCATGGTGAGGCTTGTCCTTCTTTAGGGGTGTCATTTTGACCTTCTTGATATCCCTTAAGGTCAACACATACTTTGATCATGGATCAAAAGCTTCCTTGAGCATGATGACATGTGGACTCCATAATCAAACAAGAAACGCTTCATCCACGATGCCACTTGCCCTAGGTTGCATGGGCTTGGTCGAAGGGTAGGAATCCCAACAAGTGATTGTGGGATACTTTGGATCTTGAATGCTCTTTAAGTTTCTTGTTCTTTGCCAAGTGCTTCTTGTAATATTGATATCTTGCTTGGCCATGGACAAGACATCTCAAGGTAGGCTAGTTTAACTTAAATCCCTTGAAATCCTCATAGCCTCCTTGATTACAAGGGTGATGTTGATTCCACCCTTGACCTCCTTATGGATAATAGCCATTGGAGTTGTTGTTTGGGAATCATCCTCATGAGTCTTTGGTAAATTTTTCCCAAGTGTTCCATGTTAACATGAATTTTCACAAATCATGTGAATATCCATGACTTGGATAATTTTAAACACTTCTCCATTGGCTTGATCTTCATGATACTTCAGTGGAAGGTGTAGTTCCATAGCTAGCATGTTAACCATGTGAAGTGGTGTGCATGCCAAGCTAAGGGAACTAGAGTGTTCTTCAATCCACCACTTGAGTAGAGACCATATTCTCATTCATGATGAATGAGAATAGGGATTCTTCAGCTCCAGCTCAAAGGTGGTCATGGATTGATGGACCAATCCATGACATGAGTGTTGGATGAAGAGCCAACTATCCACCCCATGATGAAGGCAAACCAAGAAGAATTATTGGAGCCTCCCCCAAGCTTGGGGATGGATGACTTTGGCTCCTACTGGAAGCTGAAATTCTTCCGCAAAAGGCAATGGTGTTGCCTTGCGGACATTTGTTGAGGTACTCCTTGAATCATCTAGTTAAGCATTAGCGTCCTTGTTGGCCATCCCATGAAATGGGTTAGCCAACACTACCCTGTTTTCACCATAAAAGGATAAAACAAACAAGGGCAATCCTATCTAATAACTACTAGTACCTATAGCTTAATCAAAAGCAATAGCTATCCTTCACTTCCTTTGCCTTGCCTGGCAACAGCGCTAGAAATGCTTGTTGACGGCTACTAACATCACAGATCATCTCTCGTTGGAGATGAGGTCCGCAAGCGCACAAAAACTGTTGTGTAGGATTCCACCCAAGAGTATTCCCAAGGGTATCATATTTATCCCAAAGGAAGGCAATGGAGTAAAGTAAACACTACTCTTATGATCAAGCTATGGGATACTAATCAATTATCAAGGCACGGGTAAGTTGATAATGTATGGGTAGTATGACAAACACCTAAGCAATCTATTCTAAAGGGGAGATGAGTCCTAATGGATGTTAGACTAGGAGTTGAGGAGTTGCTCCTATAATGCTTCTAATATACATATACATAGCCTAGGTTAGATACTAATGAGCATGTCAATAGTGAATCATTATGCTAAGTTGTGCAACACATCGGGCATGGGTTTACCCCTAGCAATACTAGGATGACTCCCGCCAAGAGCCTGTGGCATAGCCGAACGTGGAGGATTGCAAAGGACAGATAGGGTTGTCACCACCTACTGCCTACCTCTTCAATCCATGGGTCTATGAGACATCCAACGCTAACTAACTATCCTAACACCATGCTAGCATATTAAGTAAATACCTTAAGAGTCGCGGCACAAGTCATCCTAAGGCAATGAACTAAATCATCATTGAACCAATGTTGACACATGGCATAAGTTATTCATACTAATATGATCATATCATAACTACTTAGACTATAGTGGGGGTTTATAGTGTTTATGATGATAGTATAATGACACTAAGGCATGATCATAAAGACTATTCGTACCACATACATGGAATCCACAATCAAACAAGAAACACTTCATCCAAGTATATGAATAAAAGAAGACTAAAGATAATATCTTTATTATGCATAAAGTCACAAATATAAGAAAAGATACATGAGCCATACCTTTCCCAACTTGAACTTGGGACTAGAGGCTCTCCTCTCTATAGCCTAACTCCACTAAGGACTAAGAGAACTAGTGTATACAATAGAATGAGGCTCAAGTGGTGTGTGTTGAAGTGAGGGGTCCTATTTATAGGTGGAGAAGGGTAATTCCCATCACCAAAAGCGCGTGAATCAGTCACCACTGACTTCTTCAAGCCGGGAGGAGCCAACACGTGGAAGCTGACCGAGTTTGGAGGAATGTTCAGGTCGGCCGACTAGGGGGTCGGCCGACCTAGTAAGTCATCCAAATGGTCTTCTATCTTGGGGTGACTTCCAAGTGGGTCCCATCCCTTGATATGGGTGCTACACCTGTTGGATGGCCTCAGATACTTCTGTTTGTGGGCCATTTGATCCATGTGGTGCCACATGTTGGCGCTTGATTGGCTGGGGTGATATTTTATAGGATTCATCTCCTTGTTTCACTTCAATTATGTATAAAATACCTGCATGCACCAATTTCTCCAAGTACAAGTGGAAATAGGTTAAATAGAAAGGTTATGTGTGCAAGAAATGATATTTACTTCGCATAATTGAGTTATATTGACAGGTGAAAAATGTATATAACAGCCGTCAACAGATGTCACTTGCTGGGAGGGCACACGTATCCTGAGCTTCGATGCCTAAGGCCAAGTCTACTAGACAAGGTCCTATTCTGAGAAGGTGTGTGGCGTGCATGGGGCAGACCTTGGTTGCTGATCGCATTGGCTGCAGCTGCAACCAAATGCTCAATATTAGTGCACCACTGTTCTAGCGCGCGGGAGGAGCTCTCGATGCTGGAGGATGCTGGAGTAGAGTTCACGCTGCATTCAGCGTGTTCTCGGGGTTGTTTGTTGATGCAGTTACCGACGCGAACACACCATCCTGTTGTCTAGCGTTGGCTGCTGAAGAAGGTGGTGGCAGTGGTGCGACGCCCGCCAGAACAACAACGTTGGCCGACTATTGCACATTGGAGGGATTTCCGCCAACGGGTTGCACAGCCGGTCCGTTGGATGAAGCAGCAGCGGAGTTCACCATCTTGAAATCTTGGAAAGGCCCCCCTACCTGGCGCGCCAAATGTCGAAGTGTGGACTAGGATACTTCCCCCAGTACTACAAAGAAGTAGTCCGCGGAGGTTCGTATTCAGTTGGAGCGCAAGTCAAGATCAGGAACAAGAGGTGAACACCGAGAGTTTTACGTGGTTTGGGCCGCCTTAGCGTAATACCCTACTCCACGGGATGTGTGTTGATTGTATGAGTATGAGTGTGTGAGCTTGGATGCGTATGAGATTCCTCCCCCTCTTCTACCATGCAGTGCAGCCCTTTGATATGCCAAGGACTGGTTGTTATAGTGTGTGCCCTAGCCCGACATGTTGCCTCAGCTGTAATTAACGTCCCTATACACGATCTATTGTGTTAAGGGTGGTTAATAGTGTGATAATGTGCCTTAATGGCAGATTTACCAGTCTTGGTAGTCCAATGATTGTGTGTCATTAATATAGCATTAATAACATGTTAATCAGGTCTTGTAATGGCCAATTGACAGCCCTTCAATGTCCGCACCGTTGGGGATCCAGTTGTCTTCCTATTGCAGACTTAGGTCCGGGCGTGTTGACACGTGGAAGCTCTCTACTAGGGGATAGGTTCGGTGCTACTGGACACGTGGCAATGTTGGAGCTTCCCTAAGGAGGGAGGCAGGTCCGGCTATGCAGGACACATGGCAGCGCCGGAGCCCAAACGAGGGAGGTAGGTCCAGCTCTTCTGGACACATGACAACACCGGAGCTACCCTAAGGAGGGAGGCAGATTCGGTACTACGGGACGCGTGTATCTCCTTCGGACGTTAGCCACCTGGATATTGGAACTTTAAGGCTTTGTTTACGGTACCAAGGGGTACCCGATACACAGGGTACCAACAAATACCATTCCTGAAACCATTCCCCAGTCATTCTAACTTCATTCCCTATGAGGTGACAACGGAAAAGATGCAAAGAAAATAAAGGTATGTTTTCCTTTTATCGTAGCTTGTTATGTGTTTCCATTTTGTTTCATTTAGATATTATAGTTGTTCTTCTGAGGCTAGAAATGTTGCCACTGTTCATACAGTTTCCTTACAAAAAGTACAAAGTAATTGAAATAATGTAAAGTTGGTGAATTCCATTCATGTACTTTTATAAACAAAATTTCCAGGAAGACCTTGCAAAGATGCGAGTGATGATCCGTCACTATGACAAGAGGGAATTGAAGGGTTATATTCGTATTTCAGTTGGGAAACCAGAACATGCTGATGCACTAATGACAGGTCTGAAAGCACTCCAATTGTGAGCTCC